>CANSZD010000773.1:0-600000 GCA_947648045.1 Beta corolliflora
TTTTCATAGTTTTGGCCGAGAAAGTCGACGACCTGGAGTCTTTACTGTGCGGGGTAATCCGGCGCGCGTCAAGCAAACGGCCGTCTAAGACGAAAAGCAATAATCCCGATCAAATAGCTCGGACATGGAGGAATCCACTGACGGTGCCCGAGGAGGCAGAGAGGTCCAAAGTGCTCGGTCTTTGGACGGGCACCCTTTGACCATGAGGCGAAGACTCCGAAATAAATCCCGAAACCGGTACTTCGGTAGGGCGCCGAAATGGTGGAGATCGGCAAGGCAATAACGGTAGCAATTCGAGAAGGCTGCCGAAGAATCGAACGAGGTCTCTACTACTTCGTTTCCGGAGATTAGAAGACGTTTAGGTCCCCTTTCGATCCGGGTTTCATTTTGGTCAACCGCAAGTGGTTAGAGAAACTAGGACCGGACCCTAATTACTTATCGTCTTTCATGCCCATGCCGGGCTTTTCCTTTGTCATTCCTAACAAGGACGCGACGATCTTGAGTGCTCCTAAGAACCATTTCGCTGTCTATAAACTAGCCTTAGACGCTGGACTGAGGTTTCCCCTTCATGACTTCATAGAACAAGTGCTACAAACACTACCACATCGGCCATAATCGCCCGGGCTCCCAACGCTTGGCACAACGTCCTGACGTTTATCGCCGTCTGCGAGCTACGCGGCCTAGCCCTTTCTCTTCGGGCCTTTACCCACATCCACTATGCGGCCAAGGTACCCGGGGCCGTGGACGAACATGGCTCGAGATTCGCAACCGCCCGGCTTCGACGGCATTGGGGAAGCCTTCGAAAATGCATGAATGGAAAGCCGACTTCATCTTTTAAAAGCGGCCAATGATTCTGCCATCGAGAGCTATAGAATCCCATAATCTGTCCGTCACGAATACGGGACGGAAGGCGATTCCGGGCCGGGAATTGGAGGACAATTTCGATGAAGAAGTTGGAGTACTTCAGACAAAAGAGTACTCCGTGCCCTACCGACGTTCTATTAAAGGGCCATCCAACTGGATACCTTTTAAGGAAATGTTTTACCAAGACGACTTCTTGGTTGCTGCCGGCTTGAGGTTGGCCGATGATAAAGGTACATTTAAAATCATCCAACTAAAACTCTTCGTCTATAGTCCATTTGACGAACACATTTTTTTGTTTTTTCGGACTCGGCCGGACAACGCCTCGAAGCATCTTGGACGGGGAGATTAGCATGTCCCAATTTACCGCCAACCTTTGGAAGGAGTTTGCAAAGAGCAAGGCTTGAGAAGAGGCGTAAAACATTGGTATTAATTATTTTTTTTTTTTTTTTTTTTTTTTTTTTTTTTTTGCCGAGGATCATATGAGATCATCCGAAATTGGCATCCAATTTTTGGACGAGGGTCACCCAAAGAAGGAGAGCGCCCGGACTTGGACGGGGTCACCTTCGGGCGCCAAACTTCGTCCGAAATTGGCATCCAATTCTCGGACGAGGGTCACCCAAAGAAGGAGAAGCCCGCACTTGGACGGCCACCTTCCGGGCGCCATACTCGTCCGAAATTGGCATCCAATTCTCGGACGAGGGTCACCCAAAGAAGGAGAGCGTCCGAGACTTGGACGGTCACCTTCTTGGCGCCATACTCGTCCGAAATTGGCATCCAATTTTAGGGACGAGGGTCGCCCAAAGAAGGGGAGCGCCGAGACTTGGACGCTCTCCTTCTTGCGCCATACTCGACCGAAAATTGGCATCCAAATTTCGGACGAGGGTCGCCTGAAAAGGAGAGCGTCCGGTACTTGGACGGTCACCTTCTTGGCACCATCCTCGTCCGAGTTGGCATCCATTTTTCGGACGAGGGTCGCCCCAAAGAAGAGAGCGTCCGAGACTTGGACGGTCACCTTCTTGGCGCCCTACTCGTCCGCAAATTGGTATCGAAATTTTGGATGAGGACCACCAAAAGTATGAGAACATTCGTAGACTCGGACGGGCACCTTCTTGGTGCCCTACTCGCCCTGGAGTTGCACAATTTTGGACGAGGGCCACAAAGTATGTGAACGTCCGAGACTTGGACCGGGCACCTTCTGCGCCCCTTCTCGTCCGGAGTTGCACAATTTTTTGGACGAAAATCTTGGGCCATACTACCGCATATTTGCAAATCATCTTTCATTTCGTCTTTCGAGACGAAGTCTTTGTAATAACAGCTTATAACTTTTGTCTCGTAGGACGATCAATTTGATGACTTGTTTACTTTTTCGTAAAAATGCTCCTACAAACAAACTTCCACTCCGGGAAGTCGTCCTCGTCCAAAAAAGAGGCCAACTATACCAGTGACCCGCCTTCGGCGAAGAAGCTCTAAGAGCTTCACAAGGAAGAAGGCGAGATAAGACGACTCCTCTTGGCGAGGTTGGGGAGAGAAGTACGCCTCCCCATCGCCCAAGGTTCCTAAAAAGGGGCCTTCGGTGCATTTGCCCCGGCTGAGGAGGGAGAGGGTGCTCATGCGGCATTCCGCTCAACGTGTTCTGCCGGCCGACTCTACCGAGGTCAAACCGGAGTCCGCCTTGGCTATAGTTGCACCGTAACTGAGTTGCGCCGAGAACTATCCGGGGTTCAGCGGCTCGGTAGCTAAGCTGGTGCCACAAATGCCCTTAGGCTGTTAGGACGGCATCTATTTCGTCCAAGTGAGTCGTATTACCCCAATATAGTTAGGGACGGTGCGGGTCGGTGGACGGTCCATGAGTCCGTCCGATAGACAATCCATCGTCATTCCTATCAAGATAACTGACTCTCCCCCTCTTTCAGATAAGGGCAAAGGCCCTGCTATTCCCCCTCCTCCTCCCCTCGCTGATTCGGACGAGGAGTCTTCTCCTGCTTTCGCCAAAATGTCGAAGCCGGAGAAGGAGCGACTTGCCAGGAGCTCTTCAAGTGCTACCCCGAATCCTACATAAAGGGATTAAGGGGGCGTCTGTCGGGCATGTGGGTTACATGTCTCTACTTAGCGAGGTATTGCTTTTAGCCCGCTTTATTTTATACTTGATACAAATTTTGATTCTTTTACTCGTCTAATAACTTGATTTGTTTTCATTGTTCCAGCTTCTGGCTCGCAGCATGCTAACTGAAGAATGGGCGAGGGAGCTCAGAAAGGAGAACAAGCACCTCGTCCATCTTGCTACAACGGCCGGCGACAAGGCCATTCATGACATTGAGATGGCGAATACTCTCCATCGTCAGTCACTCGATGCATTGGAGAAAAGGTCGGCAGAACTTGAGTCCAAGAACAAGAAATATCTTGTTACCATCAATGATCAAGATAAGGAGAGAGACCATCCGAAGATGATCATCAACACTTCTCTCTACCGATCTTAAGGGCGAGAGAGACGCGCCCTTCTTGTCCGCTTTTCACCGAGAAGGGAGAATATTCTTCTAAGGGCGCGAAACGCTCGTCCGGAAAAAGACGGTTTCCCAAACCTTTGACGATGCCAAAAAGGGGCTTGAACATGTTGTAGAAACGTCCAAAGGTTGGGCCGTCAAGGCCTTCAAATGCTTGGCCGAAGCCGAGGAGGTCCCGAGCTTTGTCCGTCGCCCGGAATACCAACGAGTGTCCATAGGGCCATGGTCTCAGGCTGAGGATCCTCCGGAGTTTATAGAGTCAAGCGACGAGGCTTCGGCCCGAAGATGAGGAGCCCGAGGACAACCAAGAAACTCATCAAGACGAAGCCTAGTTTTAGGTTTATTTTTCTAGTTTCTTTAGTTATCCGCCGTTGTAGCCTTCAGTAATCATATTTTGTAAATTTACTCATGATATATATGAAAGACTTTTGCCACTTGCTTGCCTCTTATTTTCATCAATTCCCATTTGACTATCACATTAACTTTGAATTGTTTCCAAGTACAAAAGTTGACTCGTCTTGAACATCGTAGACGATCTGCATAATATGATTGAAACACTTGTTTTGGACGACCTTGTTCTCTTGAGCTCGTCTTTTAGGCTTCTACCATTCCCCCCCTTCTTGGGCTTAGTTCAACCGTACATGGTGGGCGAGCCAAAGGCCAAGAAGGAAAGCGACAATCATTGGCCGAGCCTCGCCGAAACTATTAGACGAGCTTGTTATATATGCCGAACGCATGTTTTAGCCGGCTTCCTTGAGGGAGCAACACTCGTCATTAAGTAAGCGATCCCTTACTAGGGTCTAGACTACTTAGGCTGGCCGTGCTTGTGAAGATAAGTATCCTTTACTAAGGACTTATTTCGAGCCGCCTTTCTCTCGTAGACTTTGACGTTACTCTTACTAGAGGTTTTGTCGGTTTGACGGCCTTGTATGTGCAATACTTTGGCCGGTCTCTTCGATGGAGTGATGTTCGGCCTAAAAATGAGTAATTGTGACACTTTTCTTTTTTATCCAAGTTACTTGTCACTTTTAGACGAGTAATCGATTTAATGCCCCAAAGTGAATTAACTTGGTGAAAATAAACAAGGAAATAAGAAAGTAGGAATTGTATTATATGGATTTTGCTTCGACGGAATGCCAAGATGCATGTATACAATTCTTTTTCTAACATGTGCCGCGGCACTTTGGATTAACTACAAACTACTTCATAGACATTCGACGGTGGATTGAATTAGACGTGATACTTTTTCAAATTATCGGTAATTCCAAGTACGGCGATCGGTCGTCCATCCATATCTCGAAGACGAAAAGTACCACTGCAGCAGCTCTTGGATAATCATGTAAGGTCCTTCCCAATTAGGTGTTAGCTTCCCTAACTCTTTTGCTCGTCCAACCGCTTCCATCTTTCTAAAGACAAGATCCCCTACTTTGAGCGGTCGCCTAACAACTCTTTTGTTAAACTCCCGAGCCATACGCAGTTTGTACAATTGCATTCTTAGCAAGGCATTGCCCCGGACTTGAGCACTTGGTCTAAAGCCGTGCGCAATGCAGCCCGCTTGGCATCTTCTCGAGTACAAGATAACTCGCGAGGTGGGTTCTTGATCTCTATGGGCAAGACAGCACGTGCCGTAGACTAACATGGCGGCGTCTCCGGTAGAGTTCTTGGCGGTTGTTCCGATGGACCATAACACCAACTGCGGCTCTTCAACCCATTGTCCCTTGGTGTTTTCTAGCTTCTTTTTGATTCCATTTGATAGAATCTTGTTGAAGGACTCTACTCGCCCATTTGCTTGTGGGTGGGCAACGGCGGCGAAGTGTGCTTTTATTTCTCTTTCGCCAACCACTCCTTCCGTTTAGGTGTTTCAAATTGGGGGCCATTATCGAAAACGATGGACCGTGGTATGCCAAAACGGGTTATAATGCTTTTCCGGATGAAGCCCTTGACGTCGTTCGTTGTTATTCCTCGCATGGCCTCCGCCTCTATCCATTTAGTGAAGTAATCAACGGCCACTATCACAAACTTCTTTTGTCCGGCGGCCACCGGGAAAGGTCCTAGGATATCCATGCCCCATTTGGCAAAGGGTAAAGGGAACAAGATGGGGGTTAAGTAGTTGGACGGCTTCGATGCACATTTCCATGCTTCGGCAATTGTCACACTTCTTTGCATAGACAAGAGCGTCTTCCTTTAAGGTTGGCCGTGAGTACCCCGTCCTTAGAGCCTTCTCCCCAAAAGCTCTTCCCCCAATATGAGAAGCACAAGCTCCTTCATGGAGTTCTTTCGGGACCTCCGAGACCATCTTCTCACGGTGACGCACTTGAGCGAGAGGCCGGTTGAATGATTTCTTGTAAAGTGTCTCGCCCCATAGCTCAAACCACTTGTCCCTAGCCTTCACATACTTGGCCTCTACGGGATCTAAAGGCAATCGTCCCGTCTTCTTGTATTCTATGATCGGCTCCATCCGGACACCCCGCGACCGAGAAACATAATCGCTCTTGATCTATGCTCTTTTTGGGTTTGACTTCCCAAAATATTGTTCTTGGCACATCACCTTCAACGAGCCTGGTTAACCTCGAGAGTGCATCTCGCTGATGATTTTTCGACCTTGGTACTGGGTCGAGGACAAATCGTTTTAATGGCTCTATCTCATCTTTGATGAGTTGCATGTATTTGCTCATTGATGCTTCTTTGCATTCAAAATCTCCATTAACCTCGTCGACCACTAAGAGGGAGTCCGATTTGGCCTCGATCTCAACGACTCCGGCCGCTTTGCACATTTTGATTCCCGCCAAGAGTGCCTCATATTCGACTTCGTTATTGGATGCTCGAACCGGAACCTTAATGCATATTCAAACTTGTCCCCTTCGGGAGATTGGCAAATGATTCTCGCTCCACATCCATTGATTGTGGACGAGCCATCAACCATGAGCGTCCAATGCCTTCTTCCTCTTTGCTGGATCGGATATCGGCTCTATGGCTGGCCGAGTAAGTTCGACTATAAAATCTCGCCAAGGCTTGCCCTTTAATGGTCTGTCCTTGGTTCAAAGGATATATCAAACATGTTAAGCTCCACCGCCCATTTTAACATTCGTCCAGCAGCCTTCCACCTTCGGTAGAACTTGCTTCAAAGGCCGATCGGTGTAGACGATTATACCGTGCGCCAAGAAATAGGGCCTTAGCTTTCACGCGGCATGACGAGTGCCAATCCAAACTTCTCAACGGGAGTGTACCTATTTTCCGCGTCTTTGAGTACGTGACTCACGAAGTATATTGGGACTTGGACTGATTCTCTTTCGACAAACAGAACAAAGACTCACGACTTGAGCGGACACTCGCCAAATATACAAACAGCTTTCTCCCCCTCGGGGGCCGACCAACCTAGGCGAACTGTGAAGGTGGTCCTTGACTCCGTTGTAGTGCTTGCTCCGCCTCATTTGTCCATTCAAACTTTGCTTTCTTCTTAATTGTGGCGAAGAAGTGATGGCACTTGTCGCTCGACTTAGACAAGAAACGTCCAAGGGCAAACTAAGCAACCCGTCGCCTCCGAACTTCCTTCACCTTTGACGGAGACTTCATGTCTAAAATAGCTTGTATCTTTTCGGTATTTGCTTCAATTCCCTTTGATCCACCAAAAAGCCTAAAAACTTCCCGACAAAACTCCAAACACACATTTGGCTGGGGTTCGGCTTTAACTTGTATTTCCCGAGAGTTTCAAAAGTTTCTCTCAAATCACCAACATGATTTTCTTCGAATCGGCTTTTGACTATCATATCGTCAATATATGCCTCCATATTTCTTCCCAATTGTGGTGAAAAACAAGATTGATCAATCTTTGAATAGTGGGTAGGGGCATTGCGCAGGCCGAATGGCATTCTCAACCAGCCCATACGGTCCTTTTTCAGCAATGAAGGACGTCTTGTCCCGATCCTCGAGCCACATTGGGATTTGATGAAAGCGAATAAGCGCCCATGAAGCTCGGCAAAGCATGACCAGTTGTAGAGTCCACCGAGACGATCCAACTTAAGCAAGGGGAAACTGTCCTTAGGACAAGCCTTGTTGAGATCGGTGTAGTCCACACACATCCTCCAGTGCCATTGGGCTTTGGCACCATGACCACATTTGCTATCCAGTCCTAGGTAATAGGTTTCTTTGATGAACTTCGATTCCAACAACTTCGAACTTCTTGGTCAACCGCCCGATTTCTAGCCGGTCCCAAATGCCTCTTCTTCGACGAATGATTTTGTTTTTGGATCAACATTTAACCGATGGACGGCTACTTCGGATCAATTCCGGGCATTTCTTCAACACAATAGGCAAACACGTCCTGAAATTCTTTCAAAGAAGCCGATTAAGAGGCTTTTTAAGCCCAAAGAGAGTGAAGAACCAATTTTCAAGGTTCGCTTCGGGACGAGCCTCATCCAGGACAGACGTCTTCGGGGCCTCGACCGGTTCCGGACGCTCTATTGCTAGTCCCATGATGGCCATCACTTCTTCGGACAAGGGAGGCTCTTCCTTGATGATTTCATATTTTCTCTTTTTCTTTGGGAAGATGCTCGGGACGCCTTCCTTGAGGGAGCGAGAGGCGTCGAGGGCCTCAATGGCCGTCTTTAATGAGGCCAAGTGGTCTTGACTATCCCGGACGTTTTCCTCTCGCTAACCACCTTCGTCTTATCCTTCTCTATTTCGGACGTTTTCCTTTCACCAAGAACCTCAAGGCCTCGATCTTCATTGCACATCTTCCATGATGACGGCTGAGGGTAGTCGGATAACACTCCCTAGCCACTTTGGTCCCCATATAATGAGCCAATCTTGCCATCATCACACTCATACTTCATCAACATCGGGTGGGTAACTATAACGGCTTTGACGTGATTCGGAGTTGGTCGCCCGAGAATGACATTGTAGGTCGTCAAATCTCGGACTACCAAGAACTTGATAAACAAAGTTCTAGCGGCATCCTTTTCTCCCACTCGAACAGTAAAGTAACGGTTCCCATTGGGTGGATGACTCCTCCCCCAAACCCTATGATGGGATGGTGAACGGGAACCAAGTTCTTCTCATCAAATTTTAATCGGACAAGCGACAAGACTGATGATGTCCGTCGAGCTTCCAGTGTCGATCAGAATTCTTCTTACTCTCAAGTTTGCTATTTTCATCTCTACAACCAAAGGATCGTCATGGGGAGTCCTCAACCTGCCCAGATCTTGCTCACTAACTACCACCCTTGGGAAGGGCTCGGCCTTTGTTTGATCGCCTAACAAAACTTGGCCAAGCTCCCTAAGGTAGTTTTTGTGTCCTCTATTGGTTGGTCCTCCAAAGGCGAACCCTCCCGTAAATTACGAGTACAACATCCTCGTCCGTGCTCTCACTTTCCTTCTTCTTAGACTCGCCAATTGTCTTTCCTTTGGGACTTCCTTCCCCTTTGGAGGCATATAGGGGTTCATCTTTCCCTTTCGAGCTAGCTCCTCCAAAGCCTTCTTGAGGTGCTTACATTCATTAGTTTCGTGACCGCAATCCTTGTGGAAGTGGCAATACTTGCTCTTATCTCTATTTTTATAAGGGGTTTTCATCTCAATTTGGGGCCTTCAACTCATATTGATCCTTAATCTCCATGAGAATGGAGTATTGGTCTTTGTTAAATTCAATAGCATTGGATGAGGATGGCTCAGCCTCTTTTCTCTTGCTCCTCCTAGATGAAGTGGTGGAGGTTATAGCCCAAGTCTCGGCCTTCTTGGGGTTGCTCTTCTTTGGCTGAGCAACCTCTTCGAGGCTTCTTAGACTCGGGATGCTTTGCCTCAAGACACACTTCGGTAGCGTGAATAAACGCTTCAGGCTTCCCTAAGGCTTCGGCAAGAGTGGAGATTTTCTTTTTAACAAGATCAAACTTAAAACTTCCTGGCCTTAGACCCCTAATGAAGGCGTCAAAGGCCACCCCAGCATTAAGATCTTGGATCTGAAGGGCTTCAAGGTTGAATCTATTAACGAAACTTCTAAGAGCCTCCTTAGGTCCCCCGGACGACCTTGCCCTAGGTGCATGCTTGTTTTTTGCTCTTGCTTGTTGGCAACAAAGTGACTAGTGAATAAGAAACCGAGTTCCGTGAAATTATTGGATCGAATTAGGTGGAAGATTGTTAAACCACTTCCGAGCTACTCCCTTCGAGTTCTTTGGGAAGTTCTTACACCAGTAGCATCATCTACTCCTTGGACGTACATCCGATGTTTGAAGCGTACAAGTGATCATCGGGATCTGTTGTTCCATCAAAAGGTTCTATAGTAGGGAGTTTAACCTTTGGGAAGGGGGGCGCCTCCATTATCCTGGCCGAGAATGGAGTGGGCCAGTTAATCTGGAGGGCTCCCATCTGTCCCTCAATGGGTATGTACTCCTTATGATATTCCTTTAACACGGGTCGATGACGTGTTTGCGGTGCAATGGACGCCTATAGGCCATGGGTTGAGCCACCGTCTTCTCTTGTCGTGGATGAACAAGAGAGTGACTCAAACTTCGTCCCTCCCCCTCCGGACGACAACCTCAAAGGAGGGTCTCTCGGGTATGATGTAGAACCCGTCGCGATCGTTGTATTCTTTCGCTCTCTTTGCTTCTAGATATTCTTCGCATCTGTTTCCATTCGGTGCCCGCTTGGACGAACATGGTCCTGGGTCCTTACCACGGGGTTCCAGCCCATCTTCCTTCGCCGATCCTTATCCTCTCGGTTGCTTTCCTCTTGCCGTTCTCCTGAGGGTTCCTGACGAAACAGTCGACTAGGACCCGGACGATCGTCTTGGGAACGTCCCCCTAGGGGAGGTGGATTGTTAGCTGCCGCTCGGGGTTAGCCGGAAAACAACATATTGCTCTTGACTGCTTCTGGACGATCTTCGCCATCTTTGCTCGGAAATCATTCAAGGCGTTCTCTAGATGGGCGGGACACGGACGTTCAAGATTCTCTTGAATGACAAAGTGCTTGGCTTGGTCCAAGAACTCGGACGATGGACGGGGGTCATCCCTTCCTCGAGGTGGTCTCTCGTGTTCTACCGTGTCTTCGACATTAACCCGAAGACTTCGGTTTCGGCAAGGTTGGACGATTGACAATCGGGTCATCACTGCGTCTCCCACGACGGCGCCAAATGTTTCGTCTTCTTGTCCAACAAGTAAGTTGTAGGTGATGCTTTCTTGTCGAGCAAGTAAACTAGTTTCCCTTAGATGTTCTTCTTTGGAGACTTGTGCAACAATGCCCGAATCAATCCAGTCCAAGCCCGAGCTTTACTCCCGAACCTGCAAAAAGGGACCCACCCCGGAGGTTTGGGTGGTGGTTCCCCCTCCGAAGCTTAAGTCGGGTATCGGGGAGTGGTAAGAGAAATGTAGAGATAAAGAGAGAAAGTGAGAGAATAGTTTTTCGGAGTAACTTTACACTTGTTTGCCTTGAATTGTGTGTCTCCCGATTTTTAGGGGTATTTATAGTGATAGAAAGTTGACGCCTATCCTTAATACCCCCTAGAATAGTGGCTTCCGATTGGGTGAGAAATCAAAACATGACACGTGGCGGATCATGACTAGTGGATATCTATTAACCAATCTCCTTCGGCCACCTTACATTGTTGGGCTCGATCTGGCGGGCAGAATCTAGACCTTTTAACTCTCCTGAGGGTAGCCCAAAGATGCAAGGCATTTCTTCTCTTTAACTCAGGTGACACGTGTACGGCTCTGATAAGCCCAAGTGTCCCAAAAAGAGCTGTAGATGTTAGACTACAACACTATGTCTTATTTAACAATTTGATAACATGAAATGGCCAAAAATCATATAAAACAACATTATTCATTAAATATAAAATAATATTTCTTACAAAAGTACTAAACCGTATAACTTATTCATTTGTTATATAGATTAAATATATTTAAAAAATCAAAATAATTTATTTATTATCCAACAAATTAAACCAAACACTATATAATGTACAAAAAAAGACTAAAAATTTAAAAAAGACTAAAAACAATCGGTGCACAACAGGTGTACTAATAAAAATTCGAAACATATATTAGATTGATAATAAAAAAGATACAATAAGGTAGTCTAAGAACAAATCTACTAAAACTAAGAACGACAAACATCATCTAACATAACATAACACACGACTAAAATTAAGATAAACTAAAATTCATTAAAAATATTAACTTAATTATTTTAAAGGCTACATTAGTCATAGATTTGGACACACCATTTCAATCATCACCTTTCTCCACTTCATCACGAAAATATTCAACAATATTCTTTGCTTCTTGAGAAGCAAGTTTAATATGGTTGTGAAAATACATTATTTGACCAATGTAACCCATGGTTAACTTTCCTTCATCTTCTTCTAATTTGCGTAGTTTGTAATATGCATTCGAAATCTTCTGATCAATTGTCGACCAAAACTCTAAAAATTCAAAAGTTGCCTCGTTAACTTCTTTGACATGCTTGGCGATTTTGGGATCCATTGAGATAATTTCTTAAATTTGAGAGTTTAGAGAGAAATAGAGGAAATGAGTTAGAGATGAAATGAGTGGATATATTGAAAAAACAAAGAGGAATTTGCCTCTTTTATAGACGAAATGGCCGGTTTTCATTAGGGCAAAATTTATTGGATTTAGGTGGTGGTTCATATTGCATTTATAAGGATTGACTAACTGAATTCAAGTGTGAAAAAGACATAGTAAATTCTAGGTTGCATTGACCGATTTTTTCAACTCTTTTTCAATGCATTGAATTGGTTGAAGACATATTAATTGCTAGGAAACTTAATTTTAAATTTTTTTAATTTTTCTTGGGATAATTTCGGCTACTTTTAGGTGTAGGAAATTGCTATCAAAGCATTCAATTGCAAGAATAATTATTGAAAAAAAAGAGATATGAAAAAGGTAAATATAATGACATATTGGCCATGTTGATTAATAAGAAAAAAAAAAAGAAAAATATTAAGGCATAATTGGAAGTGCAAACTAATGCGTAATTAAAGAGCATAAAATGTCATGAAAAAAAACTGTTCACTTTCATTACATAAATAATGCAACAAAACACTTTTTGTAGTTGGTATAAAACCTCCATCGTTCATGTTGATTTCTTCAAATGGAATTCGACAAACAAAATGAGCTCGGTGAGGCTTGCAATGAAGAAAGTGTAGTGCCATATATTCTAGATCAATAAATATTCTAGAATCTTTGATTGTAGAGAAAACGTACTCCGACATATACCAATCATCCGAATTCAAATCTTGTGGAACGAAACATTGTTAGTACCATATCTTCATGATATAAATGATTAAAATGGTCCACTTTTGGATGCCAAATCTGTAAATTTCTAGGTGAAGTAGGTGTTTCAAATAAACCATAGTCATTTTTCCATTACAAAAAAAAAGTAAGGTGCACATTTTTAGGGTATATGACTTGTGGAGGGTGTAGGCAAATGAAAAGATGATAACCGTATTTATAGTGGAATTTTTTTTTGGTTTTTACTAAGGTTTGAAAAAAAAAATTGTAAACAAATATCATTAATTGATAATTTCCATATTGAAGCTTGATTGAATCAATCCCTAAAATCACGTCATCCAAATTAGGAATGATTTTGATTTAGGTGATCAACTTGCACATGATTGAAGATTGTGATTGATTGGCATTTCGATTTATTAGGGGGGATTAAAAAAATTCGGCCATTACATTAGAGTATTGTTTAACACGTGGCAATAAATGGATGTAAAACTGCCATGTAGGATTAATGAGGGTGAGAATGTCGAAATTGAGGGAGAATTCGTGAGAGCAATTTTCAAGGTGACACGTAGGATTTATAAAGCAAGGTTTATTAGTGTATATAGATTCTAAATATGACTTCTTATCAAGTATTATATGATCAATAATTCACGATACCATGTGATGTGCTTATCATTATTTTCTTAATCGCGTAATTATCGGATAGCTTCTCTATCCTTGATGCCTTTGCAACTATCTTTTGCCAATTTGCTCCCTATTACCCCTCTTCCTTTTCCATTCAAATTATTATAATGGGAGTCGATCTAGTCCATACTAATATATTTATTATATATCTAATGACAACCCATTTGATTTATGAAAAAGTAAAAATTATCAAGAATAAGCCAACCTTTGGCCGGTCTGCTTAGAATTAATCAGACTTTGTATTAACTAAGAATAAACAAACCTTGTGAAGGTATTCGCTTTTAATATGTCCAACCGATCAATGACTTATTATTGTAGGTTACCTGTCCACATGTCTTATTTTTATTGGTCTATATTTTTAAATTTAATTCTACAATATTAATTAAATAAAAAAAACTAAAAAGAATTCCAACCCAAAACTCCTCCACCACCCCTGCTGCCACCACCACCCCTACAAGCTACAGCCTACGACCACCCCCTCACCCAAGCCCAGCAAACAACCCCGACCATTGCCGCATGCGAGCACCTCTTCCCTACTCCCTATGAGCACCAAAATTAGCATCTCTCTTGCTAATTTAGCTTCTGATTGATTATTTACTCATCCAAAAGTGTCGAAAATTATTCCCCTGCAATAGCTCATCAACCCCAATAAGCTACTAATCAAGGGAATCTCTCTTTCCTCCGCTTCCACCTTAATAATCTCTTCTTCCAAAAACGTGACTTCATTGTTGCAATCTCCCCAACTATGAATCCCCAAGTAATCAAGAACCCGTTTTATCAATCCTTTTTCGGGTTCGAACTCGTTCTCAAACTGGTTCAAGATTAAAATCACCCTCTCCATGGCCCATTGATCAGTTGGACCGACCTCGAGCTTCGATTTATGGGCTTGTTATGCAACTAATTTCACTAATTCCTTCACTTCACTGCAGATTTCCAGTGAATTGAATTGAAGTACATCAAAAGTTGTAGCAACTAAACCAATCAAAACCCAAAATTGATTAGCTACGAATTGTGATTTCATCAATATATAGAGCCTAGAACCTTCTCGGGTACCATGGGAAGAATGAAGAGGAGTTATTAGTGAACTCCTCTGATAATGGAAGTAATGAAGGAGGAGAGAGAAATTAGAGCAATCAAGGGTTTCTTCGGGTTCTCGTTTTGTTTTGTGATGGTGTTTTGCGAAGGAGGGAGAAAGAAGAGGTGGGTGGTGGTAGAGGTGGGTGGTGGTGGCTTGCGAGAAAGGAGAAAGACGTGATGGTATTGGTGGTGTGTGTAGTGCTGGACGAAATTGTGTGGTAGTCGGGGGTTTTTGGTGGATTTTGTTAATGGGGTAGAGCTAGGATGGGTTGGGGCGTTGGTTTGTGGTGAGGAGGAGAGAGAAAGGGAGGCTGGAGAAGGTGATTTGATTGTGGTGGAGCCAGAAAGAGGGTGGAACTTAGAAGAGGGAGAAAATGGGTTTGATGAAGAGAAAAGGAAAAAAAATTGCAAAAATAATAAATTTACCTATCGTTTAGGTAAATGGTCATCTGAACCTATTAAAAGAGGATACCTCTATAAGGTTTGATTATTCTTAATTAATCCAAAGTCTGACTTATTTTGAGCAGACGGGCCAAAGGTTAGCTTATTCTTGATAATTTTTCCTATGAAAAAAGGGGTCATTGTGCTAAAAAGCAGTAGATATAAAAGATGAGCAACTATAAACTATAAAAGATGATTGTTTGAGAAAAAAGGTTAATATTTTATAAAATGTAATTTCATTATGGCAAATGAATATCAAATAGAGTGACGTTATGAACAATAAGTGTCCCCATGCTAGAAAAAGAAGAAGGGTCACCGTGGCATATTCGTGGCTTTGGTCCACACGAGACTTACTAATTGATTAGAGGAGCACCACTTAGCACGAAAATCTAATCTAGCATCTCATATTGGTCTTCGTGGGAAAAAAAAGTATTTAAAGATAAGATAACATACATCCGCCAATTATTGAATTCACTAATTGGTAAACAGGTAGAAAACTCACAATTGCATCTCATTACCCCAAAATAAATGATAATCTCATATCTATTAAAACACAAAACTAAATAATTTGAATAAAATAAATTTATGATGAATCTTTTTTTTTGGAAAGTATGAGGACTCATTTAATCTCTTGCATGAGTATTGTTCTTTTCAAATGACTATCAATCATATGTTTAGCTTTCATCATCACGTATAATTAAAATTTTGACTATATTGGTTAGATCACTAGCAAAAAATATGGATACAATCTAAGCTATAGGTGTTGTTTAACTACAATTCTACAAGTGTGTATCAAATTATCTTATCGTCATTTCTTTGTTGTTGAAAGGTTTTAGTTTGACTTTAACCAAAAATAAATAAATAAATAAATGTTTTAAATTGGTGATTGTCTTGTAAAATTAGTATCCGATTTTTCTTAGTTATGGAAGATGGCAAATTGGTTCAAGTTAATCTATTACATTATTGCAACTATTACAAAACGTGATATTACAGGATTATATTATAACTATATAAAAATAATCTCACATTTGTAAATTAAATGATCCGGAGCATTGCTCGGGCCAACAACTAGTTCTAAATTAAATAGGAATAACCAGTAATCACCACTGTTATTGAATCCAAGCCAATGAACTTATCACATAAAATATGAAGGATTAAATACAATCAATATTTATTTATGGAAACGAAAAAAAAAAATCAATGCCGCTTCTCTTTCCCGACAACAATTTCGCATTCTAGTTCTCTTTCTCTCTGCGTCAGTTTCTCTAACTAGTTTTCTCTCTTGTAGAAAGTTATATTGATATGGTCCACACTAAATTAGTGTAGACCTAATTCTAATACATGTGATTTATAAAAAAGAGGGTCACTATGTAAAAAAATAGATATGAAAGAGGAGTATGTATAGATTGTAAAGGTTGAATATGTGAGAAAAAAAGTTACTATGTTATAAAATAAAAATCTCATTATAATAAACTAATGCAAAAAGAGTGATTGCATAAAAAAACTGTCACTATGTCAGATAATGATAAATTAATTTAACTTAAGATTTTATAAGGTTATTATAAGAAAAAAAATATTTAATGGGTGGTTTTGGTCCACAAGAATATTAATGTGAACCAGGTTTACGCAAGACTAGCTAACCCCTATTAGTTTATTTTTTTATGGGAAACCTCCGTTAGTTGTAATGTTGTATTTAATTCAAATTTAAAGTGTGGAAACTACAAAAGAAAAAAAAATTAAAAAACAAAGTGTGGAAACTGCTAATATCTATAATAATGCACAAAAATTCAATCTACTCTTCAACTAATAGAAAAAATTATTTATGTAGTTGTTTCTTATTGTAGGAATATAGATGAACATATAACGGAATTTCAGGAAACAAATTTCCTAACATCTATCACAAGATTGCATGCATAACATAAATAAGAATCATATTATAAGGAAAAGAATGTACAACCTTTGTAGCGTGTTTTCCACCGGATTGCAAGTGCTAGAGATCAAAGAACAGCAATTAATGTCCCTCTACTTAGTCAAATTTCACTCTCTTGCTTTTTAGGCAGGGTGGCCGGATTTTTCAAAGGGAAATAATAGGGTTTTTCTCTCTCTTTTCAGTTTGAAAGGAACTGTCAAATTGAACCCTCTATTCTACCGTCTTATTATAACCTTTTATAATAGTAGGAGAATAGGTTTTGGAGAGAGACCTAACCTAACCCTAATTTCTCCTATTGGCCGATTTTCTTGTTTCAATTAGTTACTACAATGTGTGACCTCATAGGATTAGGTTAACTTAGTTGTAGGTTCAATCAATATTGTCCCACTAACCAACATTTATTCTCTAGCAAGTAAATGTGATTACTAAAATAACGTAATTAATTATCTCTATAATAATTCCTTTTATATTTAGTGATTGTCGGGAATGTCTAAGGACATATTCCTTCAATCTCCCACTTGTCCGAAGACAAGAGCACAATCTAAATTCCTTAAGTCTCTTAATGCCAAATTTGATAACACAATATCATTTTCAAATTTCGTTCCTTGATTACTGAGATCGAACTGTTCAAATAAGGATCAACAACTTTAATCCTATTCCACATGGCCATGCATTTTTCCAGTTCTCACTCATCAAGAGGCCCATACACCATTCCTATTTAATAGGAGGACTTAGCCACTCTTGTATGACCATACCTCCCACTCAATTCTTAGCCCACCTGATCACTGCCTTTATAACCTCTTATGGCGCGGCGTTTAATAGCGTCAAGGTCAAAAGTAATCATATTGTGGTTATTAAGACATACTCATGTCTAAGGAATCCAATAAATATAGTAGTTTGATTCTACTTTTAGAATCTAATTAGGTCAAGTCTCAATGTATCAAATATACATCCATATAATCAATTAGACATCTCTATGTCTCCATAGCCCATGGAACTGCGCTAGCAATTAATTATACACTAGTCTTTTAAATAAATCACTTATGTCCAATTTAGTGATTTAGACTAGGGATTTTAAATAAATTGTGATTTCAGTTCACTTTATAGGGTTCCATTATCAAAAGGTTTTCGATAATCCTATTTGAAAACACAAATTATTTGGACATTTTATTTAATACTAAACCAAACAATTAAACAAGAACGAATTTTTATTGATAAACATTTCAAAGCATAATAAATGTCTTTACAATTGTAAACATGAAGTAAACAACCTAAAGCCATTCTCCCATATGCTTAAGCCCCATAGACCTAGTATGACACTCATGCTTAGGTTGAGCAAGCGGTTTAGTCATAGGATCTGCTACATTATCCTCAGTATGAACCTTGCTTACTTTCACATCCTCTCTACCAACGATTTCTCGAATGAGATGGAATTTCCTGAGCAATGGCACCATTGTTGTCACAATACAACTCAATGCCATTCTCAATGCTGGGAACTACACCAAGCTCACTAATGAACTTTTTGATCCAAACAGCTTCATTTCTTGCATCCGTCGTTGCAATATACTCAAACCTATGTTGTAGAATCCGCGATGGTACTCTGCTTAGAGCTCTTCCAGCTCACAGCTCCTCCATTGAGACAAAATATGAAACCAGATTGAGATCAGAAATCATCTTTGTCACTCTAGAAGCTTGCATCGGTGTATCCAGTAACAACCAACTCATCATCTCCACCATAAACCAAAAAATTATCCTTAGTCCTTCGCAAGTACTTAAGGATATTTTTCGCTGCAATCCAGTGCGCATCTCCTGGATTTGACTGGTATCTGCTGCATATACTCAAAGCATATGCAACATCCGGTCGAGTGCATATCATGGCATACATAATGGATCCTACTGCAGAAGCATAAGGAACATTACTCATACGCTTGACCTCATAAGGACACTGAGTCTTGCCAAGTGCAATGCCATGTTGCATGGGACCGAAACCTCTTTTGGAGTTTTCTAGCTTGAACCTTGCAAGAACCTTATCAATATAAGTTTCCTGACTGAGCCCAATTAGCCTTTTCGATCTATCTCTGTAGATCTTTATTCCCAATATGTACTCTACCTCTCCTAGGTCTTTCATAGAGAAATTTTTTTTAAGCCATTCCTTGACTGACTCAAGCATGGTTTTATCATTTCCTATGAGAAGTATGTCATCCACATACAAGACCAGAAAAGTAATACTACTCCCACTTAACTTCTTGTATACACAAGATTCCACTTCCTTTCTAAGAAAGCCTAATTTCTTGACTGCCTCATCAAATCTGAGGTTCCAACTCCTTGATGCTTGCTTTAGCCCATAAATGGACTTCTTAAGCTTGCATACCCTCCCTGGATTTTTTGGATCTTCAAAACCTTGAGGTTGTGTCATGTACACATCCTTTTTCAAGAACATATTTAAGAAAGAGGCTTTAACATCCATCTCCCATATTTCATAGTCATGAAAGGCAGCAATCGCAAGGATTATCCTAATGGACTTCAGCATGTCTACTGGTGAGAAGGTTTCATCATAGTCAATACCATGAATTTGCTTGAAACCTTTCGCCACCAACCTTGCTTTGAAAACACTAATGTTTCCATCCTTGTCTGTTTTTAACTTGAAAATCCATTTGCATCCAATGGGTTTTACCCCATAAGGCAAATCAACCAAGTCCCATACTTGATTTTCAGACATGGAATCCATTTCAGATTTCATGGCCTGAAGCCATCTTTCGGAGTCTTGACTCTCCAAAGCATCTTTGTAGCTAGTAGGTTCTTCTGATTCTAAAATCGTTATTTCAGAACTTTCAGTCAAAAGGAAATCAATATATCTTTTTGACGGAATGATGGTCCTACTAGACCTATGTTGGGGAACAACAAAATAAGTTTCTACCTCATTAGGTTGAGTGACTTCGCATGGAGTATCTCCAAGTGGGACGGTAGGAGGTACGTGAATTGGATGCACCGCCTCCTGAGCATTTTCATGCCGGGCCGCCTCTGATGAGGTGTTAACCTCATCCATTTGTTGCTCATCTCGAATTTCTTCGAGATATATATTTCTCCCACTTGTTTTTCTGGAAATAAACTCCTTTTCCAGAAAGACACCATTACGAGCAACAAACACTTTGTTTTCGCTTTGGTTGTAGAAGTAGTATCCCTTAGTCTCTTTTGGGTAACCCACAAAGAGACATTTATCGGATTTGGGTGAAAGCTTATCAGAAAGTAAACGTTTTACATAAGCTTCACAACCTCATATCCTTATAAAAGATAATTTTGGAACGTTTCCAGTCCACATTTCATATGGTGTCTTTTCCACTGCTTTGGATGGTGCTCTGTTAAGTGTGAATGTCGCTGTTTCAAGCGTAAATCCCCAGAATGAAATAGGAAGATCAGCAAGACTCATCATGAATCGAACCATATCTAGTAGAGTTCGATTCCTTCTTTCAGAAACGCCATTTAACTACGGTGTTCCTGGTGGAGTCTATTGTGAAAGTATTCCACAATCTTTCAAATGATCACCAAATTCTTGAGATAAATATTCACCACCACGATCGGATCGCAATGCCTTAATTTTCTTCCCAAGTTGGTTTTGTACTTCATTTTGGAACTCCTTGAATTTTTCAAAGGATTCCGACTTATGCCGCATGAGGTAAACAAATCCAAATCTGCTCTCATCATCGGTAAAAGTAATGAAGTTATTGTACCCTCCCCTAGCCAACGTACTCATAGGTCCACACACATTTATATGTATGAGGGCTAAAAGGTCATTGGCCCTTTCACTTGAACCTGTGAAAGGAGACTTGGTCATTTTCCCCATCAAGCAAAACTCACAAGTATCAAATGATTCGAAATCAAATGATTTGAGAATTCCATCTTTATGAAGTTTCTCAATGCGCTTTGAGCTTATGTGGCCTAATCGACAATGCCATATGTATGTCGGGTTTGAATCATTTATTTTATGTTTCTTGCTGTCTATGTTATAGATGGGGGTTTCTAAGTCTAGCACATATAAACCATTAGATAACTTAGCTGAGACATAGAATAAATCATTCAAATAAGCAGAACAACAATTATTCTTAATTTGAAATGAAAAACCTTCCGAATCCAAAACCGAAATCGAAACAATATTCTTGGTAATAGTTGGAACATAATAACAATTATGAAGTTCTAATACTAAACCAGAAGGTAAAAGTAGACTATAATCTCCCACAGCCAAAGCAGCAACTCGTGCTCCATTGCCCACGCGGAGGTCCACTTCTCCTTTGCTCAACGTTCTACTTCTTTTTAGTGCCTGCACATTACAAATAATGTGAGATCCACACGCAAGTATCAAATACCCATAAAGTAGAAGTAGATAAATACCTGAAGTTGAAGCACCACTCTTCTTCTCCTCCAGATACTTAGGGCAGTTCCTTTTCCAGTGGCCAATCTTATGGCAGTGGAAGCACTCATGTAGTGCTGCCACTTTTGCCTTAGGAGTGGCCTTTGGCTTAGAAGTATCATCAGTGGCAACAACCTTGCCCTTATTCTTCTTCATTGGTGCCCCTTTTTTCTTGAATTGTTTGCCTTTCCTAACCATAAGAACATCCTTATGTTCAGGTTTAGCAGGCAAGCTCCTTTCAGCCTGAGTAAGCATACCATGCAGCTCTTGCACGGTAGCCTCCCCTCCTTGCATGTACAAATTCAACTGAAAGTTTTGAAACTTTTCAGGCAAGGATTTGATCACAATATCAGTTGCCAGTTCTAGGGAATAAGGGAAGCCCAATTTTTCCATGATATGAAAATGTCCAATCATATTAAACACATGCGGACCAACGAGTTTTCCTTTGCCCAACTTGCACTCCAGAAGCCTTACGGTTGAGCTTCAAACCTCTCCAACCTAGCATTCTTCTGAAACATAGTTTTCAGCTGTTGGAGGATAGAGTAGGCATCCAGACCATTTAAACGCTTTTGAAAGTCTGGTTCCATGCAAGCAAGCATCAAACATGTTACTTGCACAGAATTAGCCTCTAGGGGTTGCCTTGTTCTTCGTTCAGCTGCAGTTGCATTTTCTGGAAGGGGTTCAGGGAGAGGATTATCAAGAACATTATCCCTTCCTTCGGCTCTGAGAACGATTCTCACAGCCATTTCCCATTCTAGGAAGTTATGTGCATTTAGTTTGTCCTTTTCGAGTAAATAGCGCAAATTAAAACCGGGGTGGTTGTTGTTGTTTGAACCCGGACATGATAACTACAACAAAAGAATAATAAAGCAAGATTCAATCAATGTTTATCAAGAAAGCAGCAATTAAACAAATTTTAATTAACTACTACCCTTTATTCAAAATAAAAGTCCCCATTGAATAAAGAAATATCCAAGATCCCCTCCCACTACAATCAAACGGACTTTGGCCTGCCTTTAATTTATAGTAGTTGAGGTAAGTAAACACTTTACTAATTATAACTAATCATAATTCTTGGTAGACAGCTTAACAACTCCTTGTTTACTCCTATCTCTTAGCTTCAAAACCCAAAACTTTGTCTTTTGATGATTTTATTGAGTTAAACCAAACATTAACATGTAAGTGTCAAAAACCTACCCTACTATCCCCTGATAAAATGAGCAACACCCTGTTTTGACAGAACCTATTACTCACTATCTAAGGCGTTATAAGTGTTGTTTGGAAAAGCAATTAAACTCAATATTACATGTTGGGGACCTAAGTTTGCTATGTTGGTTAATTAAAAGTGAACACATAACATGAATAACCACACATATAAACTTAAGTAGACATTTAAACATGATAAATGCATAAAATAAATATAAGCATAATTAAAAGTGATCCTAGTATGGCCCCTAAACCTAGGAAAACTAATCTTCATGAATTGCTCCTTGAATCTTCATGGATATCCATCCTTGATTCTCAATCTTGGTTACATATAATTTAAATAACTAAAATTTAATTACAAAAATACAAACGATACGCAGATCGTATTTAATTTACATAAAATTTAACGATGCATAGATCGTATTTTCTATCCTAGTTTTGGGTCATACTCGTCACAACATGCAAAACATAATATCATACATATTATATTAAGCATCCATGCATTTATAATATCATAATAAAATAAATATTAAAATTACTCATTAACAATTAATAAGCAAATAAAACATGTCATTTACAAATTAACAATTAATTGTAAACATGTCAACCTATAGTTAAACTTGACAAATTTAAGAAATAACTAAAGCAAAAACGCTTACATTTTAGTTATAGTACTTAACCATTTAAGTAGTAAACTAACTCTAGGAAACTCCCTTATTTTAATTCAATTAGAACCTATTATGGAATTAATCAAATTAATCTTTAATTTGCATAATTGGAAATTAATAATAATGCTCAAAGTCAAAAGAAAAGAAAAACAAAAAAAAATGTTAAAAACTAGCCGCTAGAAGCAGGCTAACCTCCTACTTCCCTTATTTTTGGAAACCTTCTTCGCTTTTTTTTTAAAAAAAAAAAATTCAAAGTGCAGTCAAACTACACTAACCATTTTCTCCCAAAATTATGCTAACAATATCCACGAACTTCAGCCACAAGAGGATCGAAATTCATGGCTTCCTTGAAGTTAGCCAACCAACCCCATACACAGCCACGAATCACGCACAGTTCAACCGCAAGATCTTCAACAATTTGAAGATGTGCCACGGCAGGCCAACCGCACCCGACGTCGGACAGCACGGAGCCATCCAGTCTCCAGCGCATCGCACCACCGCATCAACCAGCCGGCCACCACACGCCCAACACGAAGCCAGGTATAGAACGGCAAACCTTCGAACCGCCGCAGCAGCAGTCGAAGCGAGCCACCGCAGCACCCTCTGCGCGAGGTTCTGCAAGTTCGCGTCTGTTTTCCGCCGCACGTAACGCCGCGACAACCACCGTGGCCTCACCGTGCCACCCAGCCATGGTTGGGGCTCCAAATTTCGTTGCAATTTATGTAACAATTACACTGGTTTCAGACGAAATTGTGCATTTTTGTGGGAAAAATTATGGTTTCGAATTTTTTGGGGAAAATAAAAGTTTGAATTCATTCCACAACTAAAATCAGATTTGTTGAGTTGTTATTTAGTTATTTTGCATAATCAAATTAAGCATGAACAACTAACAGATTCAATTTGAATCAATCCAAATTATGCACATTGCCGAACAGTGATGAAGCCAAGGAATCAGATTTTTGAACTTCAAAACACCATAAAAAGAATTTCGGGTCTTCGATGAGGAAGGAAAACGACGAGCATGATTATCAATTATAACAGTTTTTAACAATTTCCAATCAATTAATATCACCATATTAATTATGCAAATTAATCCATAATAAAACCCTCCCTTAATTGAATGAAAATAAACAAAATAGCACATGAACATGATCATAAAATATTATGCAAGAGGCAAAACTGATACCACTGTAGGAATATAGATGAACATATAGCGGAAATTCAGGAAACAAATTTCCTAACATCTATCACAAGATCGCATGCATAATATAAATATGAATCCTATTATAAGGAAAAGAATGTACAACCTTTGTAGCGTGTTTTCCGCCGAATTGCAAGTGCTAGAGATCATAGAACAGCAATTGATGTCCCTCTACTTAGTCCACGAGCACCAATTGAATTCCCACGTTTGCTAGAACGGAAGAGGATGAACAGATTTCACTCTCTTGCTTTTTAGGGAGGGTGGCCGGATTTTCCAAAGGGAAATAATAGGGTTTTTCTCTCTCTTTTCAGTTTGAAAGTTACTGTCAAATTGAACCCTCTATTCCACCCTCTTATTATAACCTTTTATAATAGTAGGAGAATAGGTTTTAGAGACAGACCTAACCTAACCCTAATTTCTCCTATTGGCCGGTTTTCTTGTTTCAATTAGTTACTACAATGTGTGACCTCATAGGATTAGGTTAACTTAGTTGTAGGTTCAATCAGTATTCACTAGTACATAATTGTCAATTTGCATCGGCTTATTTGCGTCGCACTATCGAAGAACTGACGCAAAAGGCCTATTTGCATCGTACATCAGAAAACATGCGACGCAAACAATCACATCAGATGAGTGGAAGGGTCATTTGCGTCGCATCAAAATGAGGACACGACGCAAATGACGAACACGATTTGCGCCGCACGTAGCTCATGCGCGTTGCACATGTTGGGATCCGGATATTTGCGTCACGTGCTGAGAAGATGCGACGCACATAGCTGCATCTATCTACCTTGGATACTCCCCTATCTGCGTCGCCCGTTTCTTTAGTGCGATGCAAAACGTTATTTGCGTCGGACTCTATGGCCCATCTGGTGCAGATGATTATTCGATATAAAAATGCAGAATTAATGATGTGGGCTTATCTGCGTCGCATGGGCAATATGTGCGATGCAGATAAACAGGCCCGCTTCCCCTTATATTTCAAACCCTAACAAACGTTATTCTCTCTCTCTCCCTCTCTCTCTTTCTCATACCACCAGTTCTTCTCCTTTGTCTTCCTTCACAATTCACGACTACACCAACAAGGCAACAACCACTTCATCAACACCAACAACCACTGAATCCTCCGACACGACAACACCAACAACCCCTTCCCTCGACGAGTTATCAATTTGATCTAATTCATATGGGGTTTTTTTTAACTTCGATCCATTTCTCGAGATCCGGGCTAAGTACAGAATAACAAAAATCGATTGATTTTTTCTTGAAGGTTGGATTTCGATTAGGGTTTTTGTGTTTTTGATCGATTTGTCCGAGTTTTTGAAGCTCGATGTTGCTGTTTTATGCTGTTGTGAGTAATTTATCCAGGTAATTTATCGATCTTGGTTTCGATAGAATCTCCTAATTTCGTTGTTGATGTTTAATTATTGTGTGTTGTGATAGTGTGATGTTCTCAAATTTAAGAACTAGATTTGAAGAAGATTTAATTTCGTTGTTGATTTTGGTGATTTAGGTTTTTTTTTAAATATATTTAGTGCAATTTCATTCTTGTATGTTAAATCTGATTTTTTTTAGGTTCAATTTTTTTATTTTGTTTTTTGTATGTTAGATCTGAATATTTAAGTTTTAAATTTCGTTTTTTAATTTTTTTATTTTGTATAGAATTTAGTGTATAGATTATGAGTTGATTATCGTTCAATATTTCGCTGCAATGCATTGTTCTGGGCAGTATCTCATTCTTGTATTTCAGGTTTAATTTTGTATAAATGCAGACTTTGTATTCCATTATTTGTACGTGTATTTACTTTTTTTTAACAAAAAATACCCATTTGCGTCCCAGGTTTGACAGGGTCCGACGTAGATAGCTAATCAACTGCGTCGCGTCGTTGTCCGACGCAGATCCTGTATCCTGATCTGTGTCGAGACCTGTGCCGTCACACCCATGTCCGACGCAAATGGCGCCTCGCATCCGACGCAAATCGTCGATTCTGTACTAGTGATTGTCCCACTAACCAACATTTATTCTCTAGCAAGTAAATGTGATTACTATACTAACGTAATTAATTATCTCTATAATAATTCCTTTTATATTTAGTGATTGCCGGGAATGTCTAAGGACATATTCCTTCACTTATCACTAATAAAAACTTAAGCATGAAATGTAATAAATATTATCCTACGCGTAGTTGCATATTTGAGATCAATGGTCTTTATCTCCTATCAAGTGGTAGTCGATATTGATTGAGTCTACAATAAGTGTCAATCATCACTAATAACCACAAGGATTAAATATAA
This sequence comes from Beta corolliflora, assembly GCA_947648045.1. Taxonomy (NCBI): domain Eukaryota; kingdom Viridiplantae; phylum Streptophyta; class Magnoliopsida; order Caryophyllales; family Amaranthaceae; genus Beta; species Beta corolliflora. The sequence goes on from CANSZD010000773.1 coordinate 26,508, forward strand.
AATCTTAATTTAATAAAAGAGGTCTCAACCGTACAATTTAAAAAATGTTATTCGAGTTTATTTGGGATTGCTACCAGACCTATAATCTCTCTAACTCTCCTAAACTAGAATTCTTAATGAACGACTTTCATGAATGTGTCGTTGAAAATTTATCTTAGAGCAATTTAGTGAGTACTACCATTTAACCCCCTTTGGATATTGTAGACACATAATCGTGTCTCCCCATTTAAGGGCCCAATGATGAAACATACCGCCGTCTTAATTGGTTCGACCCAATGGCACAACAATCCGAAGAGTCAAAACTATTTTAAAAGTGTTAAAGCGTATTTTAATGGTCCAAAGTCGTATTTTGAGCCCAACTCTTTGAAAAGCCCATTTAATTATTCATTGATAATTAATTGTTTCATTTAATTAAAATAAATATTTTTAAAGATATTTTTTCTAATAAAATCGGATTTTATCCCGTAAAATCAGATTTCCGGAGTTAAAAGATAAAAGAAAATCTATAAAACGCGTTTTTATAAAAAAAAATTGTCAAAACGTGTCAAAAGCAAAGTGGTGTGCTGAGCGCACCACCTTGCGCTGAGCGCGCAGCCGTGCGCGGAGCGCACGTGTCATGCCACGTAGACCTATGTGTCACAAAGAGTCGTGCGCCTAGCGCACTTCTTTCTGCGATGCATAGGCTGTCATTTTTATCTTTTTCAAAGCGTGTGCCACGTGGGCACTTATGATTGGTCATGCCGCGTCAAGCGCACCAATGTGCACCTGGCACGTGTGATTGTGACTCACACAACCACCTGCGCCTGGTGCAGTTGGCGCGTGAAGCGTAATTCCGGTTTTCCTATAAATACTCTTCGATTTTCCGGATTATAAAACGGTTTTTTCCACACTTTAATACTCGACTTATACGAATAAACTTACGAACACCTTACAAAACTTTACAAACTCCACCAAAACTCATACTTTTCAAATACAAACACATTCAAATCTACATACATACTAAAGATTTCTTTCATAATGTAGATCTTTAATATAAAAATCGCTCTTTTGTATATTCTAACATTTTATTTCTCTTTTTCTATTATTTTCATATATTATTGCATGCTTGCTTGATTATTCTATGCATGACTTTTTATCACCCACATGTTATTTTTGCTAATCAAAGACCTAAAGAACTGTTCTAACATTAATCAGATAATTTGGACAACCTATTAGGTTCCCTGTAATTTTGATTGCCTAATAACATATCACTGAAAAATAGTCTTTTATGTGTTTCCTGAACCAACCTAGACTAATTATTTTAGGTTGTATGAAAATATTATCTGGTTATTCTTTTGCATAAAAATTGACATGAATCGATATTTAGTAGAGGCCAACAATGGGCAAATATGGTTCATTATGACGTGTTCGTACCCTCACCCTCGAACTCAATCTATGGTTCATTGACCATCAATGTAGTCAGGACGGAGAAATCTACATTGGATAAGTCCCTACATTGTCCCTACGATTTCCCAATATCCAATTAGGTCTATGAGTCTTCCTTTAAAGACTTTTTGGCAAACGTTTTCAATAAAACCTTTACAATGTGGTAGTCAAATACGCGCTCACACCGCGTAGGTGAAATAAAAACACGCCTACAATTTGACGACTCCACTAGGGAGGATTTTAAAAAAATTAATTTGTGGGTGGAACTCAAAAAATACGATTCATCCTCTTTTTATGCTTTAAAATGATATTACATTTTTGCATATGCATGGCTATTGTTTAAGCCACCATAAGGACAATCTACCTTGCCTCATTAGCGCATGTTCTATGCGTGAGGTCACCCCAGGGGGGTTTGCGCTTTGTCCTTCCAAAAAGCTTCCTAAGCGATAGTGTTGGATCTTGGTCATAAGCAAACCTACCCAACCATGGCGTTGTTCTCTTGATCCTGACTTGAGAACTGGAGTGCGTCTTACACGTGGCAACCTCTTTAAGCAGAGGTACGAAGCGTGGTATCAATCTCATAGTCATGGACCTTTTTCAGCCTTAATCTAAACCTGACCATAGTTTCAAACATAGAACTGGACTTTAGGTTAGAACTTTTACATCCATGTTATATGACATTTGATTGTGATTGCAATTTTTGCCTGCTATTATCTTGTCAAATTTTTATTATTATACGTCGTACCTAAAATCGTGTCTAATAACAAATAAAAGATCGTAAATTGGCCAAAACCCCGCCTAAATCCCCGAAAAATATGTTGGGGAGTAGTGCGCCAAGCGCATTAAGTTGCGCCTGGCGCACCACTCCTGCACCAGACGCACGGTTGTGCGTCGCGCGCAGCAATGCTGCGTGGCACGCAGTCTGTGCATCGCATGATTTTCGTCGATTTAGTTGTTGTCGTGGTCGATCCTATGTTCGGTCTGTCTGTATTCACGTAAAAGCATGGTCATTCTAGGGGTCTCACCTAATTCATAAAAATCAGTCTTTTCATGCAAGGTCGAGTCTGTCCTAAAAAGTGCATCTAGAAAAATGGTCATGGTAGAGTTAGAATGGTCATCCATGTCTACCTTCTCCTTTCTATCCAACTAATCTTCCCTATCGATTCTACACAATCCTATTCAACCAATTTATAAAAAAACATTTTTCAAAATCAATTATACAACCATGTCTATTTTACCTTTTTCAAAAAACTATTTACTAATCATCATCATACAAGACTTTTACAAAAATATTTTCAAAGTTAATCCATCATCTTTTCCTAACAAAAGATAAAAAACAAGGGGTCCTTTCAAAAACGAATTTCGAAAATTCTAAGCCTAGTCCAAATACCTTCATTCAATACAATCCAATCCATCTGCATACATATTAGGCCCATTTGAGTCCATGCATTCATATTAGGCCCACTAGCATTAGAGTCGACCTTAGGCCCATATAAGTCTAGTTCATGTCAAAATCTAGGCCCATTTACATCTTTATGTGAAGTCTAGTCCAAGTCTATTCCTAGTCCATTCCAATCTAAGTGTAATCCAATTCAAAGCTTATGTCTATTTAGGCCCAATTCATTCCCTAGGTCTAGTTTGCATTTCTATGTAAACCCTAGTTAAGTCTTCGGACTATAAAAGTTCATTCCCTAGGTCTAGTTTGCATCTCTATGTAAACCCTAGTTAAGTCTTCGTACTATAAAAGTTCAATCCTAGGTCTAGTTTGCATCTCCATGTAAGTTCTAGTTAAGTCTTCAGACTATAAAAGATCAATTTCTACCCTTCGGCCTAGTCTGCTTGCTCTCCTATAAGTTCAAAGTCTAGTCCAGTCTGCTTGCATAGTCCAGTCCAGTCCATATCTACGTATGCATATAGTTAGGCCCATGTCAGCATCATGGTCAAGTCCATACTAGTCCAAAACCCATAATCATTTCCATTTGCATTTCAAAATCATTTTCCATTTTCATTTCCCATTTTCATTCCCCATTTCCATTTCCATTTCCATTTCCATTTCCATTTCCATTTCTCATTTCTCATCTCCCATTTCCATTTCTCATTTCAAAAATCATTTCTTAAAACTTAAAAGCGAGGTCCACTCGATTCTGTTCATGATCGGCCGAGCGATTATAACTTTGGAGCGCCTAATGGAGGAATAAAATGTGAGCCTACTCTAAAGCTCATCAATCGCACTATCACCACCCAACTTCATTTAGAGTCACGAAGATTACTTTTGACCGCCTTCACAATAGAGGCTTCGATCACTTCCATAGAGTCTACCGCCTTCACAATAGAGGCATGATCACTTCTATAGGGTCTACTCCAAAACCCTACACATGAAAGAAAAAAATCCAAACGATTAAACCTATATTTCTACTGCGAATACCAACAGAATAATGAACATCTGACATCTAGTGTTGGATCCTACAAATGCACTGCAAATGGTCGACGACAACAGACTTTTAATACTTGCTACAACGAGAAAGAACATCAACAACAGCCCATTTGCGCAGTGCATCAACAATTCAAAGGCTTAGTCTTTTATTTATGGTTTCCTAGGATGAGTCAGAGAGTCCTTACCCTAAGCCATTTATGTCCTTTCCCATCGAGTTTATATCACTATAGGACTTCATCTATTATAGCCTTTCCATTTTCATTTCATTTTTATTTTCATTGGCCTTTCACCATCATTTTATTTATGCTTCTAATTCAATGATGAAACTTAAATCACCTAATGATCTTGACTAATTAAAAAAAAAATTGAAAAAAGAGAAAAATGAAAAAAGGACATACTTTGGATCAAGAGTTATTCCCCTATTCCTTCCATCATCCTTAAGCCATCTTCATGCAACCCAAAACAAAAAATCCCATAAACCATCATCTTTATTGGCCATATAACCTTTCAAAATCAAAGCTCCAAAAATAACCTTCAAAGCCTTCCAATATCCTAAACCATAAAGAAACTCATGTGCAAGCCTCACTACATAAAAGAAAAAAACAATGCCAGGCAAAAATAAAATAAAAAAGTGAATAAATTCAAAGTGCGAAAAAAGCAAAAGAAAACGCACAGGACAAAAAGGAAAATGCAAAAAAGAAAAAGCCAAAGGCAAAGAAAAGAAAAGTCAAGCTAGGGGGCTTGTACACAAGTTCCATCCTTTATTCAAATCCCTTCGATCCATCATACCTTAACCCATATAATCCAAATCCATGATCCTAACTTAGCCCAATCAATTCAACCTTCATCAAAACTTAAACCCTCAACCTTTCAACCCTAAATCCTTTTTCAAGGTATGTCCAAGCCCGCTAAGTTGAAAACCCGAAAGGGCGGCCTAGGCAAAAGTTAGGGCACGAAAAAAAAAAATCAGATCCAGAACTACGAGTGGTCTGATTCCGCAAGGATACGTAGGAATCATCATCTCAAGGTCCGACAACTTCAATAAAAAAAATTAATCAAGGTCTAATGATTTGACTTTCTAGGATTCAGGAGCATACTCTTTTTAGATCCCGACATAGCCTCGAGTCTAAACCTAGTGTAATACCCCATATTTTTTAGTATTTATTTAAATAATTAAATAGTTATTTTCTAAAATAAATATTTTAAGCAAAGGGTATTTTAGTATTTTCACTCGTTTTTAAATTATTTTGGCTGGAATATAATGCCAAACATGATTTGTCAAACTTTTGGGATTTAATCCTAGTCAAAATTTTATTAAATAAGTTTCAAAAAAATAAATTTGAAAATGAATTTTGGAGAAAAAAAAAAAATTTGAGCCATTTTTGGTTGTCCACTTATAGTAGTAAGGGGGGTTTGTTTCCTAAAACTTCCAAATTTATGATGGAGGTTACAAATCTTGGTTTAATCTCCTAATTTATGTTAAGGTTACAAACTATTTAATTTTGGAAATTAAGTACTACCTATTCTACTCCTATAAATACCCCATACCTTAAGCCATCTTTTCCACAAAAAAACTTTGAAGAATCCATACTCTCTTACTTCAAGGTTCTTCCTTCTCTTCTTAATCTATTCTAGTTTCATATTTCTTATTCAAGCTTCAATTCTCTTTGGTTTAAGAAAAAGATTTTCATATTTCTTACTCAAAAATAATATGCTCATGATAGGTTATTCATGTTTAAATTCATGATTAAGTTCATGTGATAAGTTACTTATTAGATATTTATATTATTGGTTGCTTAGGAGATCGTTCAAGATTAAGGCTAAGTGAAGATAGCAGTATACTCTTTGTGCAAGATCAAGGTACGTTATGTAGCTAGATCTTTTGAAATGTGGTTTTATGTGGTAAAGTTTTTTATTGATTTAATGGTTGGATTGGTTTAGAAATTTGGTTTAAAATGGTTACAACATTTTATTATTCACTTTTGGAAGAGAAAAGAAGGAATGATTTTATTAATCATTTTTATATGAAAGTTTTATTATCATTTTTGGAAAATTTACTTTATTTTTACAAGGAAAGGTTTGATTGGTTTTTATGAACTTTGAATGTTCAAAAAGTTGTTTATGATAAAAGGATTACAAGTCATATTGTTATTATTACCGCTTGATAAACATCAAGATCGGTTTATTCATGACTTACAAGTCATATTATTATTATTACCGCTTGATTAACATCAAGAAGGGTTTATGCTTCAATGTCCACTTGTTGGCAATTATTGTTACCCCTTGATATAGATCCGTGATGGGATGACTAGCTTGGGGGGTGTGCACACTTAGGAAAAGGAAGGGGAGATAAGAAGAGAAAGTGTTTTCAATGTTATTGTTAATCCAAATTATTTGGAAAGAGTTTGTTCTTAAAGGTTATTTTTGATTTATTATTAAAGTGTTGGAAAAAGTTTATTCTTAAAAAGTTATTCATGAATTATTAGTGATGGAGTTTTCGAAATAGAAATTGTTACGAACTAGCAAATGTATTAATTATCTAGTACATTTCGTACTCAGTTTTACACTGACGCGTATATCCTTTTTCTTATTTAGCTTTGCCCTGTTTACCTATTTGGCAAGCAGTTTTGCAGGTGAATTTTAGATGTGCATGGAAGCATACTATGAAGGGGATCTTCACCAATAGATTAGGGTGTTTTATTTATTTTAAGTTTGAGATAATATTTATTTTTAATAATAAAGAGTGTTGTTATTCTGGTTAAAGCCTTCCGCTGCAAGTTATTTAGTTAGTTAGTAGTTGGTTGCCGAAAGCGTGTTAGTCACGTGGCGGTAATACTCCTAAATTACTCAAATATTATTTACTAAATTATTTATTTAAAAGTGAGTAATTTGGGGGTGTTACAAAGTGGTATCAGTTTTCAGGATTAGCAAAGCTAAAAGTTGAACATTAAAATTGATGGGTAGACATAAGATAGGCATATAGAGTTTCGCATTTGCATTATAAATTGTTGTTGTTAAGTTTAATTTTTTTCTTTTTGACGATTTGTATAGATGCATCTTGCTAGTACCGCAAAAAGGTATTTTTTTTATTTGGAAAGATGAAGGGTGTAGATATGTTGGGGTGACAAGCTCTATCTAGGATTAGGAAGGCTCTCCCCGACGCTGTGGGTAACTTCCTTACCTGGGAGCTATAATCACCTTGGCTATTCTATATCTTGAAATCAAGTACACTTTAAAAATTTTGAAATAAATATTTTAAGCCATAGTGGTGCATCTAGTACAAATCTTGGACCATATTTAATTATCATATATTAGTATTACTCTTATGATGTTGTTCTTGTAAAATCTCAATTCTTATTGCATTTATATGATTGTTGTGTCTAGTAATTGAAGGTAGAAGAAAAAGTTGATGTTATTCCCTTATGTATGGGATAAGCAAGGAAGTCATATTACATTGACTAGCAAATAGTAGTATTATGTGTATTATTTTTTTTACTCCTCGACAATACCCAAGCCAATCTTATTATCTGGCCATTGATGAGTTGGAGAATGTTATTGAGGCGGGCTACCAAGAGTTTGGATTCTCCTAGTAACCATAGACATATATAGTTTTGTTTTGGCCATGAACAGGCCTAGTTGTCTTAAGAATATCTTGATACACTCAAATGTTCTAGTAGTTGTTATGTATAAGACCTAATATTTGGCCATGATATATGAAGTATGTGATTGCTATGTTTTGAACTAGTTATACTTACATGTTTATTGAATTATTTGGTAGTTACACAACTATTCATTGAGTGTTAGTTGAGATTTGTCCTCAAACACTCTTACGTCTAGTAGAATGGCAAAAAGAAGGAGAAGGAATATGTGTTCTATGGTTAGAATGCTAGCAAGGATAACTGAAAACATCACTCAAGTGATAGCTAAATAAGAAACCAAGCAAATTGAAACCAATAGCTTTAGTGAGGTCTTTAAGAGGGTAGCAGCAGTCAAACCTCTGACTTACCATGGGAAAGAGGACCCATCTAGCTTAGAAAACTGGATCCGAGAATTCGATAAGCTTTTTGATGCCATAGTGTGCCCTGAAAACCTTAGAGTTAATAATGTTGTTTATTATTTGAGAGATGAGGCAGACCTATGGTGGAAACAAAGGGAAGACAATCTTTTAGAGGATGGTGGAACGAGTTTAAAGATGCCTTGAGGACTAACTTTTACCCTCTGTACTTAAGGAAGCAAAAGGCCATGGAGTTCACCAATATGAGGATGGGGACTATGTCTGTTAATGAGTATTATAACAAATTTTTGGAGTAAATGAGGTTCGCACCTGGGATAGTACCATCCGAGGCTTTGAAGGCCCAAAGGTTTGAGCAAGGGTTAACCTTAACCCTACAAAGTAAGCTGGGAGGGGTAACTTTTGAGACTCTTGATGAAATTTATGGTAGAGCTGCTCACTGATACGGGATTAAAGGAAGAGAGCTTGAAGGGACATCCTCTGGGGAAAAGAGGAAGTATAACAGCAATGGGAACAACAAAGTGGAGATAAGAAGGCTAAGCCCAATGGTGATTTTAACCAAACTAAGAAAGACAATAGGTACCCTAGTCGGAAGCCTAATGGGCACCAAGGGAATGGAAAGAAAGCTGAGAGAACCTTTTTCTGCAAAAGGTGTGATAAAAACCACCCTGGAAAGGATTGTGAGGGCAACTTGGTGACGTGCCGTTATTGTCAAAAGTTGGGGCACCGGGAGTATGAGTGCTTTAGATAAGTTGGTGGAGAACCTACAGTCAAACCTGTCCCGAGTAGTAAGGCCCCTCAGAATGATCAACAAAAGTTAGCTTCTTCAAATACTGGTGTTATACCAGGGATGGGGAATCAGTCTAAAGGCAAAGTTTTCGTCATGAACCGCCGTGAGGCTAAGAATGTTTCTGAGGTAGTAGTTGGAACCTTTTTCATTAATTCTCTGTCTGTCAAAGTGTTATTTGATTTTGGAGCATCTCATTCATTTATTTCTAGCACTTTAGTGGAAAAGTTTGAGTTAAGCAGTCCAGTGTCTATTTCATTAGAAATTGCATTGCCATCAGGATAGATTTTTAGTTGTACTAAGTTGCATAGTCAAGTACCTTTAGTTATAGCTGGGGTAAACTTTCCGTCCGACTTAATTGAGTTTGATTTGTCAGACCTCGATGTTGTTTTGGGGATGGATTGGTTGAGACGATTCAAGGCTCAGATTGATTGTGAGGCCTAGAAGGTGTCCGTAGTCGGCCCTAAGAAAAAAAGGGTGACTTATAAGAAGCTTGGGAAGGAGAAGGGAATGAAGATAGTGTCTGCAATGAGAATTCAATCTTATGTGAAGAAGGGGTGTCCGTTATTCTTATGTGGAGTTCAGAGGATTGAAAAGGAAGATGAGAATAGGGAGGTTTCAGTTGTATCTGAGTTTCCTGATGTGTTTCCTGAAGAGATATCGGGTATGCCACCCGTTAGGGATCTTGAGTTCACCATAGATTTGATGCCAGGAACCGGACCTATTTCAAAGACTCCATATAGAATGGCTCCAGGTGAGATGAAAGAGTTAAAAGTTCAATTGGAGGAGTTGTTGGAAAAAGGGTATATAAGGCCTAGTTCGTCTCCTTGGGGAGCACCTGTATTGTTCGTGAAATAGAAAGATGGTAGTTTGAGGTTGTGCATTGATTATCGGGAGTTGAATAATGCAACGATCAAGAATAAGCATCCGCTTCCGAGAATAGATGATTTATTTAAGCAGTTGAACGGAGCGGGGATTTTCTCGAAGATAGATTTGAGGTCTGGTCATCACCAATTGAGGAATTCTGAGGGAGATATTCCTAAGACTGCGTTTAGGACGCGTTATGGTCACTATGAGTTCACAGTGATGCCTTTTGGTCTAACCAACGCACTTGCAGTGTTCATGGATTTGATGCATAGGATTTTTAGGCCATACTTGGACAAATATGTGGTTGTGTTTATAGATGATATGTTGATATATTCGAAGGATAGGAGAAGTCATGAGTTGCATTTGAGGGAAGTTTTGTCCACCCTGAGAGAGCATCAGTTGTACGCCAAGCTCTCTAAGTGTGAGTTTTCCTCCAAAGTTTATCTGACCAAAACTTAGAAAATACTCCCCTAACTTCCAATGAAAAACCGAAAGATGGAGCCTTGGGAAGCAAAAATAACTTGCACACTCCACCCAACAAAGCAACCCCTGCTACCCTTTTTTCGACGGACAAAATATTACCCAGTAATATTAGTCCTCAACTATAAAAAAAATCCCACCCCATAGATAGCCATAATTCTCAAAAAATTCTCCCCACTGCAAACACTTCTCAAACCCAGAAAAAACCAACCCTCCTCCTTCAAGATGTTTCCTTCCTTTCCCCATCAACTCATTCACACTCAGGTGACACGGTCAGACCTCACCCCACCTCCTCTGTCACCCCCATCATCCGAGAATTCACCCTCCGTCTCTCCACCTCACTCCACCCCTCACGTCCAAAGGATAGAATGGAGGTATCCCTGCATAATCTCCAAGTCAATGCTCCCACTTCTGATAAATGTAGATCAGAGAAATGTCGTTTATCTCCGCCAAGAGGGCGAGATGCTGGACGAATTACCATTTGCGGAAGTGAAAAAGCTGATATTGAACCCTAAGGAGGTAGAACCAGAAAACGAGGGGCTATTAATGTATCATCGAGGAGTGATAGAGCCCGCTCACCTTCCCCAAGTGCAAGATGCGGCACATTTGCCTCCGGTCCCATGGATACTACTCAATTGGCTACTAAGGAAAGAGGTCGTAGCAGAAGACGAAGAGAGGGAAGTGCTACACTTGATGGGGCCTTGGCTCGACCCACAACCCTTCATTCCTCAGTTGAGGACAAGGGTACATCTGAAATTCACGGCAGTCGAGTGGACATCTCACGGGAACTCCAATGCCATCATGGAGATGGACATCCTACCCATGTTGAAACAAATAGCACTCACACTCCAATGGGGCGAGGTCAAAGGCGAAAGACTCCTAAGAACCACCACCTTGAGGGCCAAACCGCAAAAATACAAGTGGGTGTGTCCCATGACCGGCGACCAAGTCAACCCATGGGCCGAACCACAGACGGGTGTCATAAAGGCACTCAAGAGGAAGCCATACGTCCCTCATAATATGTCCGTCATGCATTGGAATGCGCGGGGTTTAGCGCGGAATACTTTTAAACCCATCCTTATGCACCTCATTGCTCACAATCGCCCGGATATTGTGATCCTTGTCGAAACAAAAACGAGCCGTGCACACACTGCCAACATTGTTGGTAATCTACCTTTCGACTCTTGGTTCCTAGTAGATCCTATTGGTTATGTTGGGGGCATTTTAATTTTATGGAATTCCGCTCGCGTGAATGTTCATATTATAAACAAAAATGCTCAGGGAGTCCACGCCATTGTTGAGGTAAATTCGAAACCCCTATTTTCTTATCCGTCTTATATGCTAGTCCTAAGTTTAGTAAAAGGAAATTAATTTGGGATAATTTGTATGATATTTCACAAGTTATTTGTATGCCGTGGCTAGTCGTTGGTGATTTCAATGAAGTTTTATGTCAATCGGAAAAGTGGGGGGGCAATCCAATAAATATTCAACGCACTAACTTGTTTAATCATACTATTAATATCTGTAAGTTGCTTGATCTTGGTTTCAATGGCCCAAAATTCCCATGGACTAATAAAAGGAAAATTAACCCTGTTTTTGAGCGGTTAGATAGAGGTTTTGGTAATGATGAGTGGCTAACTAAATATCCTAATTCGTGTATTAGGCACCTCCCCCGGATTACTTCCGATCATGCGCCGATTTTATGCACCTTTAATCCCCCTCCTACCTTATCGGGTGAGAAACCATTCCGATTCGAGCCTATGTGGATCCAAGACCCAACCTTTGAAGGTGTAGTTCAGGAAGCTTAGGAGAATTACGAGGAAACCATTAGCAAAAAACTTAGAAGGGTAGGAAGTGAGCTGTCTCTTTGGAATGTTAAGGTTTTTAGGAATGTGTATGCTAAGATGAAAAGAGTTAATGCCCGTTTTAAGGGTATTCAAAATTATCTACAATTCAACACGGATTCTTTATATCACTTAGATTTAGAAGAAAGCCTCCAAAATGAGCTTATGGACCTTCTTTTGCAAGAAGAATGGCTATGGCTAGCAAAGAGTAGGATTGAATGGGTGAATCAAGGAGATAGAAACACAGCCTTCTTTCATAGAAGTGTGCTTATCAAACGGCAAAGAAGTGCACTTCGATGTCTTAAAGATAATGTTGGAAACCTCATCTCGGACCCCGAGGACCTGACCAAGCTGATTAGGAATTTCTATGTTGACCTTTATAAAACTGAAAAATCTTGGTCTCATAGAACCACATTAGGGTCCTTTAACAATCAAATCCACCTAGATGAGCCTCTGACAAACCAGAAAGTTAAGCAAGCTATCCTTGCCATGAAACCTCTCAAAGCCCCCGGGCCTGACGGTTTTCACCCCATCTTCTTTCAAAAAGAGTGGCATATTATAGGTGATGACATTTGTCATACAATTAGAGAGTGGTTTACTAAGGGGGATATCCCGGAGGACCTGGGCCATGCTTTAATTTGTCTTATTCCCAAACAGCTGAACCCTAAAACGGTGAAACACCTAAGACCAATAAGCTTGTGTAATACGATGTATAAATTGGTAACTAAGATATTAGTGAATCGCATGAAACCCTTTATGACATCTTGGGTATCTAACAATCAAAATGGTTTTATAAAAGGGAGGGGCACTGATATTAATCTCGTGGTAGCATCTGAAGTCCTACATGCTATGCAAAAGAAGAAAGGTAAATTAGGGTGGTTTGCTTTGAAAGTGGATTTAGGAAAGGCCTATTATCGATTTGAATGGGACTTCGTTAGACAGTGTCTTGTAGATCATAATTTAGACCCTCACTCTATCAATCTCATTATGAATTGTATAAACAAAGCAACATCTTCAATTCTCATCAATGGAAAAAAATCTCAAACCTTTCAACACTCTAGAGGCCTTCGTCAGGGTGATCCTATGTCCCCTTTTCTTTTCAACATTTGTTTGGAGCACTTAACGGGCCAAATCAATCAAGCTTGTTTAACGAAGGCATGAACACCTTTTTGGGTGGGTAAAGATAGGGTTCCTATTTCTCACTTAATGTTTGCTGGTGATTTACTCATTTTTGGAAGGGTAGATGAATCCACGGCCTTTATTCTTCGTCAAATCCTCCAAACCTTTAGTAAGATATCAGGTCAAAAGATTAATGAAAGGCAAAAGCCGCCTTACCTTCTCCCCAAACACGTTAGAAGATCATAGAACACTGTTCCAAGAAACATTGAATATTAAGGAAAGCGAAAATTTAGGATTATATCTTGGGCTCCCTCTTTCCCATAAGAGACCAAAGAGGAGTGAGGTTCAATTTGTGGTGGATAAAGTGAGACGGAAGTTGGCCATGTGGAAGGTTAAACTATTGTCTAGAGCTGGTAGACTTACTCTGATCAAGTCCTCCATGAACACGGTCGCATCTTACTATATGCAAGTCACTCAACTTCATAAAACCACGCTACGTGAGTTAGATAAGATTTGCAATGACTTCCTTTGGGGTGAATCGGAGGGCGTCAAGCGTATTCACTTGGTAAGGCAATCTCACACCTTTCTACCAAAGCATATGGGGGGCTAGGAATTAGAAGCCATAGCGACCTTAATCATATTATGTTAGCCAAGTTAGGGAGGAAAATGACTCAAGGGGAGCAGAGTTTAGCTAAGGTTTGCATTGACTCTAAGTATATTAGACCTGATTTTAGTATAGCCTTCCGTAAAGGGTCTCAGGTTTGGAAGAATATTGGCCGAAGTTTTCCATTTTTGGAGAGAAACATAAAGTGGAAGCTAGGAGATGGAAGGTCAATCAATGTATGGCATGATGATTGGTTAGGGATAGGCAACCTTCGTAGTTGGATCCATGGCCCATTGACAAAAGTTGAATCTAACCTTAAGGTAAGTGATCTTATACAAGGTAATAGTTGGAACCTAAATGCTTTGTCCTTTCCCCTCCCAAATTTCATAGCCGACAGAATTTCTACCTATAGTATTCCCTTCGAGGGAAAGTCAGATAAAAAAATTTCTAAACTAGTGGTGAAAGGCATCTTCTCTCTCTCCCAAGCTTACGCGAGCTATGTTCAACATAGGGTTGCAAAGAGGGGGAGTGAGTGGTTATGGAAGATGAATATTAGTCCGAAGCTTAGATTTTTTTGTCTGACTCCTTTGGTGGAACAGAATCCCTACTAAGCTCCTCCTCTCTTCTAGAAAGATTATACCATCCTCAGACTGCCCTTGTTGCAATACCGGTGAGGAAAACACTTTACATGTAATGAGAGACTGCCCAAAAGCCTCTCAAGTCTGGGTGCTTATCACCCCACCAGTTATATTTTGGGAGGTCACGCATATTGAGGAATGGGTTAGGATTGTTGTTAACATAGACCAAGAGTTTGAAAGTCTCAAGTGGTCGGTCCTGGTTCCCTTCTTGTGGTTCGAATTATGGAAAGCCCGTAACATATTCATCTTTGATGCTACACGTTATACTCCACCCCAAGTTATTTTGAAAAACGCTCTCTCCCTAGCTAAGGAATTCAATGCAAATCAGGCTACAAACCCCCCCTCGTCATTGACATTGTCTTTAGATTCAGCTCCAATGCGCGTTATTTTTCCTTCCCCTTGGGTCCATGTGAATGTTGATGCATCCTTTGTAAACATTGAAACCAAAATATGCATAGCAGGTGTAATACGTGATATACGAGGTTAGTGGTGCTGTGGTTTTTATTGCTTGTCCTATGCCATTAGCCCTTTACATGCAGAACTACTAGCAATTCGCCAAGGCTTACATATGGCAAGTGAGGTCAATTACACACACATTGTATTACATTCGGATTGCAAGCAGGCAGTGGAGATGATCACAAATGCCCAGATGGACTATGAGGATTTATATAGTGATATTGTTATGGCTTGCAGGGAGCTGCAACATTACTTCCAAGGAACGAGGCTTTTATTCGCTAGATGGCAACAAAATCAGGTTGCAGATGCTTTATGCCATGGGTGTAGGCGTGGACTAGATTCACTTAATGTAATCAAACACCTCCCCCTCCCCCCAGATTATTGCAAGGATTTATTAAGCATGGATTGTAATAGGCTTTTTTCCATGACAAGTTATGATTTATGATACTGTTTGTTCACCAAAAAAAAAAATTCCAAGGTGCTGATCTCTTCTGGCTTTCCACTTTTTTAACATTTGAGAGCATATATGAGGCATGTATATTTCAGCTTTAGTTGGACAACAAGTTCCTCCATCACACTCTTTCACTCTTCGAACACATCAAGCATCTTGGCATTAATTCAACAACTCAATGTCAAACACTTTGAAATTCAGCCAACTATATAATGAAGGGGAAATAGAAAATTAATCTGCATGCTCTTATAATGTCACTAAAAATAGTTTCATCTAATTTAGTATAAATTACTCTCTGAAAATGTTATTATATTCCAAGCTATGTCTTTCTTTTAAATAAGTAATGTGATAGTCTTTAGATCTAGGTGTAATATATGAATCTGACTTCTCATAATTTTTTATGGGGTGATTTCTCAATCTCTCATAGATCATAAATCTCATACATGGGTGAATTCTCAATGTCTCATATTAGTTCATTAACATTTTTTTACAATGAATATGAGACTCTCTAGGTGTAAGTATAGTAGATGTATATGAACATAAAAGTACTACTACTATCATAGCAAGCAAGAAACGAGCTACACAAGTACGACAATTAATAGGTATGAAGAAGAAAAACAGAGATCAAACATCATAAATCATACTTCTATAAGAGATGAAGTATATATTACATATCAGTCTTAGAGTTCCATATGGACACGGTCGTTCCCCACTGTACAAGGCTTGTAAATGGAGTGGCTAACACAATCCTCAAAAGGTATATACTTTAACTGTAAGCTAGACAGTCACATATAGCATATATTCACAGAGAACTTACCTACAGTAAACAAACTTTTCCTTTCTCGTCTGCAGCCTCTGTAGGTGTAATGGGTTGTTCTTTGGAAACCCACTTATATACATGTGCTTTGGGTTTGCTTCACCTTATAATGTCATAAATAGTTGAAGGCAAAGGCGAGTGATTTATGTGTAGAGGCTATAAAAGCCATTTAAGTGGATTGACTGATGTGTTCAAGGAAAGTTGGAAAACCCACTACAATATCACTACAAGAAAAGACGATATCAACGACCGCTTAAAGCCGTCGTTGATTAATATCAAACAGTCGCTAAAACCATCAACAACGGTCAACGGTCGTTAAATGACAGTCGTTGTATCGATGGTCGCTGATTTAGGAATCAACGACCGTTTGACCGTCGGTGAATAATCAACGACGGTTTATTTATCTTTCAGCGACCGTTTTATTAACCGACGTTGATAATTTTTCACCGACTGTTTGGAGCTGTCGCTGAAACAACGACTGATTTGAACAGTCGTTGATTTAACGACGGTGTAAAGCTGTCGTTGAATCAACGACGGTTCAAAACAGTAGTTGTTTCAGCGACGGTTAAAAGCAGTCGCTAATGTTCTTCAGCAGTCGTTGACATTTAAGTCCTTGGCAGCATTACATTCCTTTACGGCGACTGCATAGCCGTCGTTGTTTCAATGTTTAGCTGTCGTTGTTTTTTTTTTAAATTACATTAATTTAAATAGTAATGTTCCAAATTATAATTAAACCTGTACCTGCATGGCTGCACCTAAATATACTACACTAAACCTGTTCCTCCATCGCCTCCATCGCATTCAATATTTTCAACTACAAAAATATGCAATTTTGATATATATTACAATTTACGTAGATACTTATATAATTACATGAAATAGATTAAAATTATGTACACAAAATAGATCCCGGTGTCCGGAAATAAAGTATTAGTCGGGTTCTACAAAAATATATATCGACAAATCTAGAAACTTCTAAGCTAGATGCCGATAAATATAGACACTAAATGGCTATAGTTAGACAAACTACCTAGATTAAATATATGTACGCAAAATAGATCCCGGTGTCGGGAAATAAAGTAGAAGTCAGGTTCCAAAAAAATATACCGACACATCTACCTTGTTGCCAAAACCAAAAAAATATACACTAAATGTATATAGTTAGACTAACTATATAGAAACTATAAGTTAGTTACCTACTTGCCAAAACCAAACAAACTACAATGTCAGGGGTGTCTCTATAGCACTACTGCCACCACCAAACCCTGGGTCATCTTCTGGTCTGCGTTGTGGAGGGGGGCCTGTGTTGTAACCTGAGAACATGTGGCCGAAACCATACATGTTCCTCATCATTTCCAGTAGGAGGGCCTGGTTTGACTCTTCCACACGCGTTGTGATCCTTGCCTCCACCTCTTCCATCCGTGCAGCGACCTTTGCCTCCACTGGCGCCTCAAGCTGAGAAAAAATGGACGGCTCATATGGTTGTGAAGAGCCTTTTCCTCGCCCAGATGAAGAGTTGTAATATAAATGATCTCCCTGACCCAACCCCTGCACTTTTCCTCTTTTCCTCCCACCAATAACCTCCCAATACAACAGATCAGGGTTCGACTGTGACCCCTGAGTGGTACAATCATCCAGCATCTTGTTGTATGTCTCCTGCATTTGGTTTAATAATGTGCTCATATTCATGCATTTTCAAGTGAAAACTACTATGTGACACACCAAACAAAATATATTTGCGTTGCTTGGTTCTAACATGTCTATATTTTGTATTTTCAATCAAAACTACTATTATACGCATTAAACAAAGTATATATATGATGTTTGAGGTGTTTATAACTTAAAGTAACTTTAAACTACTCAAATTAATTTATTTTCAAGTAAAATGGCAAAAAATGGGCTAAAATGGCCTATATTTGGTTCTAACATATCTATATTTTGTATTTGCAATCAAAACTACTATTAAACTCATAAAAACAAAGTACATATTTGATGTTTAAGGTGTTTATAACTTAAACTAACTTCAAACTACACAAATTCATGCATTTTCAAGTAAAATGGCAAAAAATAGGCTAAAATGGCCTATATTTGGTTCTAACATGTCTATATTTTGTTTTTTAAATCAAAACTACTATTAAACACATCAAGTAAAGTATAAATATGATGTTTGAGATGTTTATAACTTAAACTAACTTAAAACTACTGAAATTCATTCATATTCAAGTAAAATGGCAAAAAATAAGCTAAAATGGCCTATATTTGGTTCTAACATGCCTATACTTTGTATTTTCAATGAAAATTACTATTAAACTCATCAAACAAAGTATATATATGATGTTTGAGCAGTTTATAACTTAAACTAACTTCAAACTACTCAAATTCATCATTTTCAAGTAAAATAGACAAAAATGGGCAAAAATAGCTTATATTTGGTTCTAACATGCCTATACTTTGTATTTTCAATGAAAACTACTATTAAACTCATCAAACAAAGTATATATATGATGTTTGAGATGTTTATAACTTAAACTAACTTAAAACTACTCAAATTCTTTCATTTTCAAGTAAAATGGCAAAAAATGGGCTAAAATGGCTTATATTTGGTTCTAACATGCCTATACTTTGTATTTTCATTGAAAACTACTATTAATATCATCAAACAAAGTATATATATGATGTTTGAGATGTTTATAACTTAAACTAACTTAAAACTACTCAAATTCTTTCATTTTCAAGTAAAATGGCAAAAAATGGGCTAAAATGGCTTATATTTGGTTCTAACATGCCTATACTTTGTATTTTCATTGAAAACTACTATTAAACTCATCAATCAAAGTATATATATGATGTTTGAGATGTTTATAACTTAAACTAACTTAAAACGACTCAAATTCATTCATTTTCAAGTAAAATGGCAAAAAATGGGTTAAAATGGCCTATATTTGGTTCTAACATGCCTATATTTTGTATTTTCAATGAAAACTACTATTAAACTCATCAAACAAAGTATATATATGATGTTTGAGATGTTTATAACTTAAACTAACTTAAAACTACTCAAATTCATTCATTTTCAAGTAAAATGGTCAAAAATGGCCTATATTTGGTTTAAACATGCCTATACTTTGTATTGTCATTGAAAACTACTATTAAACACATCAAACAAAGTATATATATGATGTTTGAGATGTTTATAACTTAAACTAACTTCAAACTACTCAAATTCATTCATTTTCAAGTAAAATGGCAAAAAAGGGGCTAAAATGGCCTATATTTGGTTCTAACATGCCTATACTTTGTATTTTCAATGAAAACAACTATTAAACTCATCAAATAAAGTGTATATATGATGTTTGAGATGTTAATTACTTAAACTAACTTCAAACTACTCAAATTCATTCATTTTCATGTAAAATGGCAAAAAATGGGCTAAAATGGCCTATATTTGGGTCTAACATGCCTATACTTTGTATTTTCAATGAAAACTACTATTAAACTCATCAAACAAAGTATATATATGATGTTTGAGCTGTTTATAACTTAAACTAACTTCAAACTACTCAAATTCATCATTTTCAAGTAAAATGGACAAAAATGGGCAAAAATGGCTTATATTTGGTTCTAACATGCCTATACTTTGTATTTTCAATGAAAACTACTATTAATCTTATCAAACAAAGTATATATATGATTTTTGAGATGTTACTAACTTAAACTAACTTAAAACGACTCAACTTCATTCATTTTCAGGTAAAATGGTAAAAAATGGGCTAAAATGGCCTATATTTGGTTCTAATATGCCTATACTTTGTATTTTCATTGAAAACTACTATTAATATCATCAAACAAAGTATATATAAGATGTTTGAGATGTTTATCACTTAAACTAACTACAAACTACTCAAATTCATTCATTTTCAAGCATAATGGCAAAAAATGGGCTAAAATGGCGTATATTTGGTTCTAACATGCCTATACTTTGTATTTTCAATGAAAACTACTATTAAACTCATCAAACAAAGTATATATATGATGTTTGAGATGTTTATAACTTTAACTAACTTAAAACTACTCAAATTCATTCATTTTCAAGTAAAATGGCAAAAAAGGGGCTAAAATGGCCTATATTTTGTAGTTTCAATGAAAACTACTATTGAACTCATTAAATAAAGTATATATATGATGTTTGAGCTATTTATAACTTAAACTAACTTAAAACTACTCAAATACATTCATTATCAAGTAAAATGACAAAAAATAGGCTAAAATGGCCTATATTTGGTTCTAACATGCCTATACTTTGTATTTTCAATCAAAACTACTATTAAACTCATCAAACAAAGTATATATATGATGCTTGAGATGTTTATAACTTAAACTAACTTAAAACTACTCAAATTCATCATTTTTAAGTAAAATGGACAAAAATGGGTAAAAATGGCTTATATTTGGTTCTAACATGCGTATACTTTGTATTTTCAATGCAAACTACTATAAAACTCTTCAAACAAAGTGTATATATGATGTTTGAGATGTTTATTACTTAAACTAACTTCAAACTACTCAATTTCATTCATTTTCAAGTAAAATGGCAAAAAAGGGGCAAAAATGGCCTATATTTGGTTCTAACATGCCTATACTTTGTATTTTCAATGAAAACTACTATTGAACTCATTAAACAAAGTATATATATATGATGTTTGAGCTGTTTATAACTTAAACTAACTTAAAACTACTCAAATTCATTCATTTTCAAGTAAAATGACAAAAAATGGGCTAAAATGGCCTATATTTGGTTGTAACATGCCTATACTTTGTATTTTCAATGAAAACTACTATTAAACTCATCAAACAAAGTATATATATGATGTTTGAGATGTTTATAACTTAAACTAACTTTAAACTACTCAAATTCATTCATCTTTAAGTAAAATGGCAAAAAAGGGGCTAAAATGGCCTATATTTGGTTCTAACATGCCTATACTTTGTATTTTTAATTTAAATTACTATTAAACTCATTAAAATAAGTATATATATGATGTTTGAGCTGTTTATAACTTAAACTAACTTAAAACTAATCAAATTCATTCATTTTCATGTAAAATGGCAAAAAATAGGCTAAAATGACCTATATTTGGTTCTAACATGCCTATACTTTGTATTTTCATTGAAAACTACTATTAAACTCATCAAACAAAGTATATATATGATGTTTCAGCTGTGTATAACATAAACTAACTTCTAACTACTCAAATTCATCATTTTCAAGTAAAATGGACAAAAATGGGCAAAAATGCCTTATATTTGGTTCTAACATGCCTATACTTTGTATTTTCAATGAAAACTAGTATTAAACTCATCAAACAAAGTATATATATGATGTTTGAGATGTTTATAACTTAAACTAACTTAAAACTACTCAAATTCTTTCATTTTCAAGTAAAATGGTAAAAAAGGAGCTAAAATGGCCTATATTTGGTTCTAACATGCCTATACTTTGTATTTTCAATGAAAACTACTATTAAACTCATCAAACAAAGTATATATATGATGTTTGAGATTTTTATAACTTAAACTAACTTCAAACTACTCAAATTCATTCATTTTCAAGTAAAATGGTAAAAAAGGAGCTAAAATGGCCTATATTTGGTTCTAACATGCCTATACTTTGTATTTTCAATGAAAACTACTATTAAACTCATCAAACAAAGTATATATATGATGATTGAGATGTTTATAACTTAAACTAACTTAAAACTACTCAAATTCATTCATTTTCAAGTAATATGACAAAAAATGGGCTAAAATGGCCAATATTTGGTTCTAACATGCCTATACTTTGTATTTTCAATCAAAACTACTATTGAACTCATTAAACAAAGTATATATATATGATGTTTGCGCTGTTTATAACTTAAACTAACTTAAAACTACTCAAATTCATTCATTTTCAAGTAAAATGACAAAAAATGGGCTAAAATGGCCTATATTTGGTTATAACATGCCTATACTTTGTATTTTCAATGAAAACTACTATTAAACTCATCAAACAAAGTATATATATGATGTTTGAGATGTTTATAACTTAAACTAACTTAAAACTACTCAAATTCATCATTTTCAAGTAAAATGGACAAAAATGGGTAAAAATGGCTTATATTTGGTTCTAACATGCCTATACTTTGTATTTTCAATGCAAACTACTATAAAACTCATCAAACAATGTGTATATATGATGTTTGAGATGTTTATTACTTAAACTAACTTCAAACTACTCAAATTCATTCATTTTCAAGTAAAATGGTAAAAAATGGGCTAAAATGGCCTATATTTGGTTCTAACATGCCTATACTTTGTATTTTCAATGAAAACTACTATTAAACTTATCAAACAAAGTATATATATGATGTTTGAGATGCTTATAACTTAAACTAACTTAAAACTACTCAAATTCATTCATTTTCAAGTACAATGGAAAAAAATGGGCTAAAATGGCCTATATTTGGTTCTAACATGCCTATACTTTGTATTTTTATTGAAAACTACTATTAATCTCATCAAACAAAGTATATATATGATGTTTGAGATGTTTATAACTTAAACTAACTTCAAACTACTCAAATTCATCATTTTCAAGTAAAATGGACAAAAATGGGCTAAAGTGGCCTATATTTGGTTCTAACATATCTATATTTTGTATTTTCAATCAAAACTACTATTAAACTCATAAAAACAAAGTACATATTTGATGTTTGAGGTGTTTATAACTTAAACTAACTTCAAACTACACAAATTCAAGCATTTTCAAGTAAAATGGCAAAAAATAGGCTAAAATGGCCTATATTTCGTTCTAACATGTCTATATTTTATTTTTTAAATCAAAACTACTATTAAACACATCAAGTAAAGTATATATATGATGTTTGAGATGTTTATAACTTAAATTAACTTAAAACTACTCAAATTCATTCATTTTCAAGTAAAATGGCAAAAAATTAGCTAAAATGGCCTATATTTGGTTCTAACATGCCTATACTTTGTATTTTCAATGAAAATTACTATTAAACTCATCAAACAAAGTATATATATGATGTTTGAGCAGTTTATAACTTAAACTAACTTCAAACTACTTAAATTCATCATTTTCAAGTAAAATAGACAAAAATGGGCAAAAATAGCTTATATTTGGTTCTAACATGCCTATACTTTGTATTTTCAATGAAAACTACTATTAAACTCATCAAACAAAGTATATATATGATGTTTGAGATGTTTATAACTTAAACTAACTTAAAACTACTCAAATTCTTTCATTTTCAAGTAAAATGGCAAAAAATGGGCTAAAATGGCTTATATTTGGTTCTAACATGCCTATACTTTGTATTTTCATTGAAAACTACTATTAATATCATCAAACAAAGTATATATATGATGTTTGAGATGTTTATAACTTAAACTAACTTCAAACTACTCAAATTCATTCATTTTCAAGTATAATAGCAAAAAATGGGCTAAAATGGCTTATATTTGGTTCTAACATGCCTATACTTTGTATTTTCAATGAAAACTACTATTAACTCATCAAACAAAGTATATATATGATGTTTGAGATGTTTATAACTTAAACTAACTTAAAGCGACTCAAATTCATTCATTTTCATGTAAAATGGCAAAAAATGGGCTAAAATGACCTATATTTGGGTCTAACATGCCTATACAACTACTATTAAACTCATCAAACAAAGTATATATATGATGTTTGAGTTGTTTATAACTTAAACTAACTTCAAACTACTCAAATTCATCATTTTCAAGTAAAATGGACAAAAATGGGTAAAAATTGCTTATATTTGGTTCTAACATGCCTATACTTTGTATTTTCAATGAAAACTACTATTAATCTTATCAAACAAAGTATATATATGATTTTTGAGATGTAAATAACTTAAACTAACTTAAAACGACTCAAATTCATTCATTTTCAGGTAAAATGGTAAAAAATGGGCTAAAATGGCCTATATTTGGTTCTAATATGCCTATACTTTGTATTTTCATTGAAAACTACTATTAATCTCATCAAACAAAGTATATATATGATGTTTGAGATGTTTATTACTTAAACTAACTTCAAACTACTCAAATTCATTCATTTTCAAGTAAAATGGCAAAAAAGGGGCTAA
The DNA here is from genome assembly GCA_947648045.1 of Beta corolliflora. Classification (NCBI taxonomy): domain Eukaryota; kingdom Viridiplantae; phylum Streptophyta; class Magnoliopsida; order Caryophyllales; family Amaranthaceae; genus Beta; species Beta corolliflora. Next base: position 50,622 of record CANSZD010000773.1, read on the forward strand.
AATGGCCTATATTTGGTACTAACATGCCTATAATTTTTGTAGTTTCTATAAAAACTACTATTGAACTCATTTAATAAAGTATATATATGATGTTTGAGATGTTTATAACTTAAACTAACTTCAAACTACTCAAATTCATGATTTTAAAGTAAAATGGACAAAAATGGGTAAAAATGGCTTATATTTGGTTCTAACATGCCTATACTTTGTATTTTCAATGCAAACTACTATAAAACTCATCAAACAAAGTGTATATATGATGTTTGAGATGTTTATTACTTAAACTAACTTCAAACTACTCAAATTCATTCATTTTCAAGTAAAATGGCAAAAAAGGGGCTAACATGACCTATATTTGGTTCTAACATGCCTATACTTTGTATTTTCAATGAAAACTACTATTGAACTCATTAAAAAAAGTATATATATGATGTTTGAGCTGTTTATAACTTAAACTAACTTAAAACTACTCAAGTTCATTCATTTTCAAGTAAAATGGCAAAAAATGGGCTAAAATGGGCTATATTTGGTTCTAACATGCCTATACTTTGTATTTTCACTGAAAACTACTATTAAACTCATCAAACAATGTATATATATGATGTTTGAGATGTTTATAACTTAAACTAACTTTAAACTACTCAAATTCATTCATTTTTAAGTAAAATGGCAAAAAAGGGGCTAAAATGGCCTATATTTGGTTCTAACATGCCTATACTTTGTATTTTCAATCAAAATTACTATTAAACTCATTAAACAAAGTATATATATGATGTTTGAGCTGTTTATAACTTAAACTAACTTAAAACTACTCAAATTCAATCATTTTCAAGTAAAATGGCAAAAAATAGGCTAAAATGGCCTATATTTGGTTCTAACATGCCTATACTTTGTATTTTCAAAGAAAACTACTATTAAACTCATCAAACAAAGTATATATATGATGTTTGATCTGTGTATAACTGAAACTAACTTCAAACTACTCAAATTCATCTTTTTCAAGTAAAATGGACAAAAATGGGCAAAAATGCCTTATATTTGGTTCTAACATGCCTATACTTTGTATTTTCAATGAGAACTACTATTTAACTCATCAAACAAAGTACATATATGATGTTTGAGATGTTTATAACTTAAACTAACTTAAAACTACTCAAATTCTTTCATTTTCAAGTAAAATGGTAAAAAATAGGCTAAAATGGCCTATATTTGGTTCTAACATGCCGATACTTTGTATTTTCATTGAAAACTACTATTAATCTCATCAAACAAAGTATATATATGATGTTTGAGATGTTTATAACTTAAACTAACTTCAAACTACTCAAATTCATTCATTTTCAAGTAAAATGGTAAAAAAGGGGCTAAAATGGCCTATATTTGGTTCTAACATGCCTATACTTTGTATTTTCAATGAAAACTACTATCAAACTCATCAAACAAAGTATATATATGATGTTTGAGATGTTTATAACTTAAACTAACTTAAAACTACTCAAATTCCACTAGTGGAAAAATCCTCTTTTGCTACTTATCAAATGCTCCGTTTGTTTAAAAAACGTAGCACTTAGTGAATTTCCTCAATATTTTAATAAAAAAATTTCACAAATGCTCCGTTTGACCGGAGCATTTATCCTGTCTTTTTTTTAATATTTTCTGTCGCTCTATCCTCTTTAGTCTCTACAGTTCAAGATTCTAATTTTCCCTCTTGCTCCCCCATTTTCTTTCGCCTCTCAGTTCTCTCTCCCTCTCCCTTTCCATCAAACCGATTATCTTTCTCTCTCTTACCCTCTTCACTCTCGATCTTTCTCATATCCCCTTTCTCACTCTCGCTGCTCTCTCGCTTGCTGGGCTCACTCTCGCTCCTCTCCTACGATGTCCGACCTGTTGCTGGGCTCACTCTCACCAAATTTTCATCCGATGTCGGAGCTCGACTCGAGCACCATGACTATAATGGTAAGTTTCACTATTTTTCGCACGTACTTTAGATCCGATGTTTCAATCCTTTTCCCCCAATTCTCTATATTGTCCTCGTGAATTATGAACTTTTTCGATCTCCAAAATCTAGGGTTTAGAAATTCTTATTTTTTTTCGGCAATGAGGTCGGCGCAATCGTTGTATAGAGATATAACACATGAGTTTCGGATCATATCGAGCGCCAGTGAGCGATTGCGGTGGTTCCCAAGTAAATGGGCCTCCAAGATTGGATTTGGGTTTCTCTGTCCTCATGGGTACACGTCGACTAGATGCTTTTTTATATTCTTTTTTACTGATTTATTTTGATTGTTTATGGGAGACAGTAGATTGCAAGTTTGACGAGTTTATTCTAAAACCATTGAAGAGGAGGCTTACACCATTGCTTCGCTTCCTCCAATGATGAAGAAATCGAGATTCTTCGGGTTTATTTTAAAGAAATCAACAAGTGGATGCTTGATCTTTGTCAAAGCTAGGCCTCCCACCGAGGTCTCTCTTACTCCCGATTCGATCGTGCTACCGTTGCAACGAGTGAGGATGTTTATTCTTCCGTTGATAATCAATCTTCGTCTTAGGTTTTTTATTTATTATTTTGTCATCTTTTGTTCTTGTTTCTTGGTTTAGTTAACTACGGATTGGGTGCTCATATATGGTTATGTTATGACCAATTATTATTATCTACATTCTATGTGTTGTTGTTAGGATTTGTTCTAGATCTTTCGTGTTTCTTTATGATTATGCCGTATCTTTGTAATTCACGGAACCTTGTATTATTGACTCAAATGGGGAGTACTTGGTCTTGGTATAATTTGAGTACTTCTTCATGTTAGTAAAATGACTAAAAAATCTATTTGTACTTTGTTTATATTAAATTTCATTGGTGCATGGAATGCTATAATGAGAAGTTGCATACTTTTATTGATTTAAATTAGCATGTGATCTTTGGAGTTATTGGAGAGAAACTTTCCAAGTCTACCGCCTTCTATTAACTGGATTGTGATCAAAGTCAGTAAGCTTTTATCGAACGAAGTTGTGCTATATATATTATGTTTCTTTAAACTTGTTTCGATTTAGATTGTCAATCTCCTATTAGAGGAGAAGCTTATGTTTCCAGAGTAAGTCATGGAACAACGGAGCAGGTGACCATTACCAAGGTTGGTCTCATTACGTTATTGTCCAAAATTTGCATGTCATGTTGATTTCGAAATGTTCCTTTGTTGATATGTTGTTGATCCGCTATTGATGTATTGTTTGGCCCATGTTATGTGTTCTTTATATCAATTTTTTATTTAGCGCATGTTGTAGTGTATGGATATGTTGTTTACATCAATGTTTGATTTAATTCATGTTGTAGTGTGTGCATGTGTTATATTTGATTTAGTTTTGTTCTTCAATTCGGTTACTCACTTACTCATTGGTCATTGTTTGTTCTCTCGATCATGGCTTGTAAAGCTCATAAGCAATTCATGTACCAATATCTATTGCTAGTCTTTTCCATGTGATTTGGCAATTCATCATTTTTTTCTTCTCGCATGGTTCGACATGTTGGGTGAGCCTCTTGTTCTTTATATGTTTGCGGATTCTACTTAGATTTTAGTCCACCTTATGTGGGTTGTGGACTTATCTGTCCGCACATAATGAATTGTTACGTCCTATTCGGTGCAATTATTTCATGGGGTTTTCTCAGTGGTCCTTCATCCGAAGCATCTTTGAGATTGGTATCCAGTGATCTTGAGAGTAACAACTTCAAAGGACTTTATGGATATAAGGTATAATGACCGATTGGTTAGTAAAAGATTTGGAATAATTGACGATTACTACCTTATTAAATAGGTCACTTTTTATGATTTATAGTCTTTTCAAGACACTTTGAAGTTCTATTATTGCTACCTTTTCTTTGGATTTCGATGGATTTTTTGAGGGGCCAAAACCACGGGATTAGATTACAAATTTATTTATGAAAGGGATATAAGTGAAAAATGACCTATAAAAGAGTTGGTAAATGACAAAAGTGGAAGTAGTTTGATACGAATAACTATGCACTTGAACGGTATCAAATATTCCCTTATGACAACTTTATACGATGTCATCTCTTGTTGTTGGAGAGATAATAAAGTACTTAACTATTGTCTATCGTTTATGATCATTCAACGATAGTGTCGCCAATCGCAATAGCTTTAGTGTGTCGAGTAACTATATAATATAAATATGGTTTTTTGACTTTTATGTTGTTTTGAATGACATGAAAGTATCATCATATTCTCATCTTCTCAAAACCCTCATATTTTTATCTAAATATATGTAGTCTAAGCTTTTGATCAAGCTATTTAAGTGGTTATCTGTCTAACTTATTTCTACATGGGTTGGAGTTGACCACTTTGTTTTGGTCAGTACAACTGGTAGATTTATCATTCGGCACACTAATGTTCATTCATTCTAGGTGGTTGGTTTTGACTTAAGGGATTCTTTTGCCAAGTGATTTAGAGTGAAAAAGCAGTTGTTTTACTATGTATATATAGCTTATGTTCGAACATGCTATGTGTTGGTGTGGGTGGTATTGGTTACGCAATTGTAGTTTTCCTATGGTAATTATTATTGTTGTTTTACCATTGCTAGTATTCAGAGTTCTTTTAGTTTAGTTGCTCTAGTGACCTGGTGTTGTGCTATGTCTTGTTGTTGTTGTTGGTGTATGATCTATGACACTAGTGCTTCTCGGATGAGTTGTGTGCGTGCATTGCATTGCTTGAGTTTTTTTCTCGTCGCCGCATGAGACACGAGTTTTTGACCTCCTATCATTTTCTTTATTTAAAACTCCTGATAGGAGATTGTTCTTGCTCTAAACTTTTGGCTGATGTTGCCTTTATATCTTATGCAAGAAATGGCGATGAGAATTTGGAGTGGATTATCTATCTAAAGAATATGAAAATTGCAGCTCAAATAGGCAAAAGCTCCGTGCATGACTTCCTTGATGTGAATGTCAGACCTGTAGTAATAGTGGAGGCGTCAAAACATTTCCCTGGAGTAAGTATGTAATTTTTCTTGGCCATATATTCAGCTTCTTTCATGTTAATCTATGCTGTTTAGTTTTAGCATTAATATATAGTTTATGATGGGCTGGTGCGGCCCTCCCCCTGTTTCCCTCGCTAATAATTTGTCCTGCTTCTCTACTTGAAGGAGTGATGTATGTTACCTCCTAATATTTTCATATATATATATATATATATATATATATATATATATATATATATATATATATATATATATATATATATATATATATATATATATATATATATATATATATATATATATATATATATATATATATATATAAATATAAATATAAATATATATATCGGTTGATTTTTATTTTTATATTCTCGCATATCTTTTAAAAAGTTTTTATCTCATGTTTTGGACCACACTTCACCGATGTTTGATTCAAGAGTAATATGTGCCCTGCTAGTTCTCTACTTATCACTTGATTCTAGTTAGCTTATGATTTTTTTCATTGTGGGAAAATCTTGATGTGTAGTTGTCCTTTTCTCCTTTGCTTATAACCGTGTTTCTTGTTCTCTTTTTAATCTTTTTACTTATGGTGTGAACAAGAAGGCATTAAGAGGGGTTAAGGTTGAAGTTACACATCTGTGTGCTGTGTATGAACTAATGTTGTGCTGTGTAAGGCAGAAAATACAGAATATACAAGAACTTTGAGGCTTTTGTTTTCAATTCTTCCTTTTCTCTTTGTTTAAGGGGATAAAAACTTAAAAGCCAGGACATAGAGGAATTACCTTACTTGAGACCCACTAACTTCCGCCTTTCTTACATTTTATGGAATTATTAATTTAAAGTTTTTCTATTGACTTTCTATGAGTTGGAGATGATTTACAAATTATGTAAACCATCTCAATTCTATGTTTCGATGTTATTATTTTTGGTTTATTAGAATTTTAAGAGGATAATGTCCTTTTTAGTACCTTTCGCAGCATGGGTAACTTCCTTTTGTTGTATCTTATTTTCTTTTTGTTATGTGAACTTCTATCTCCAAAGCTTGTCATGTGTACTTTCTTTTCTGCTAAGATGTGTAATGATTTCTTCCCCATATCTCTATGCAACTAACACGTACGTCTCTATCTTGGCAAGAATTCATGCACTTGTTATACATATCCGGCTTCATAGATGGGGCAAACCAATCTTAATGTGAAGTTGAATGCTTCTTCACCCATACCCGAGGCAGGTTAGTAACTTTATCTATGACTATGGGATGCTCAATTTTCTACATAGACTAGGTCACAAGGTTTGGAGTAGAGTTTGTACTTCTCCATAAACTATGACGGTCTAACAAATTATCTAGGAGAAGCTTGAAATTGCTTTATTTTGATTTATTTATAGATGGTTCAGTTCAAGTGTATCAGTTTATCTGTTGAAGTCATACTTACCTCCTTAATTGGAGATTTTTTGGAGGTTGAGATTGATGCCTATGTAATCATTTAAAATTTCGTTCTATAGTATAGATGAGTGTTGAACTCGCTTTGTTCGCCCTTGGCAATGTAAGATGTGTACAATTTGTTTTAACAAGTGCCAAACTACATGATGAGTGGAGGAATGTGAGATCAAAGAGCATTCTAATCTTAATGCACTTTGCTATCGGAGTTGCTTTCTAATCTTAATGCACTTTACTGCATTCTAATATTGTTATATTATTTGGTTTGTCTCATTTGGTGCAGAGGTTGTTGTGGTGTCCTGTGGAGCAGGTTTTGAATCAATCTGATGGTGATGATTTATAATCTTACCTGTTTTTTTCACTCGAAATTTTTGTAGAATACTAATTATGGTGTCGTAAAGGCATATGAGATTTTTTTTTTTGCAATTATTAGCTAGTTGTTTATACTTGTGTCATGGCATATTAATTTTTTTAATTGATTAATAAAATTTCACTTTCTATCCTTTTTATTTGTTATTTTGATTTTTATAAAAGTAGTCTTAGGGGTTGGCACACTAAAAGCTACTTGTACTGAGTGCATGATTAGTATAGGTAGAACTTCTTACTCGTCGTTGGTGTACTATTAGCAAGCTATACAATTTTTTTTTAGAAATAAAAACTATCAAATGCTCCGGTTGTTAAGATAAAACCGGAGCATTTGACTGTCAAATGCTCCGGTTTTTCTTAACAACCGGAGCATTTGACAGTCAAATGCTCCGGTTTTTTAAACAACCGGAGCATTTGAGTTACCAAACTACTCCGGGGGAAACCGGAGCATTTGTAAAATGCTCAAATGCTCGTATGGCGTTCTGCTACGAGCTAAATACGGAGCATTTGATGGGTTTTTAACCGGAGCATTTGATGTTTTTTCTACTAGTGTTCATTCATTTTCAAGTAATATGGTAAAAAAGGGGCTAAAATGGCCTATATTTGGTTCTAACATGCCTAAACTTTGTATTTTCAATGAAAACTACTATTAAACTCATCAAACAAAGTATATATATGATGTTTGAGATGTTTATAAGTTTAACTAACTTAAAACTACTCAAATTCATTCATTTTCAAGTAATATGACAAAAAATGGGACTAAAATGGCCTATATTTGGTTCTAACATGCCTATACTTTGTATTTTCAATAAAAACTACTATTAAACTCATCAAACAAAGTATATATGCTTGCTTGAGATGTTTATAACTTAAAATAAATTAAAACTACTCAAATTCATCATTTTCAAGTAAAATGGACAAAAATGGGTAAAAATGGCTTATATTTGGTTCTAACATGCCTATACTTTGTATTTTCAATGCAAACTACTATAAAACTCATCAAACAATTTGTATATATGATGTTTGAGATGTTTATTACTTAAACTAACTTCAATCTACTCAAATTCATTCATTTTCAAGTAAAATGGCAAAAAAGGGGCTAAAATGGCCTATATTTGGTTCTAACATGCCTATAATTTTTGTAGTTTGTATAAAAACTACTATTGAACTCATTTAATAAAGTATATATATGATGATTGAGATGTTTATAACTTAAACTAACTTCAAACTACTCAAATTCATGATTTTCAAGTAAAATGGACAAAAATGGGTAAAAATGGCTTATTTTTGGTTCTAACATGCCTATACTTTGTATTTTCATTGAACACTACTATTAATCTCATCAAACAAAGTATATATATGATGTTTGAGATTTTTATAACTTAAATTAACTTCAAACTACTCAGATTCATTCATTTTCAAGTAAAATGACAAAAAATGGGCTAAAATGGCCTATATTTGGTTCTAACATGCCTATACTTTGTATTTTCAATGAAAACTACTATTAAACTCGTCAAACAAAGTATATATATGATGTTTGAGATGTTTATAACTTAAACTAACTTCAAACTACTCAAATTCATTTATTTTCAAGTAAAATGACAAAAAAGGGGCTAAAATGGCCTATATTTAGTTCTAACATGCCAATGCTTTGTATTTTCAATCAAAACTATTATTAAACTCATTAAACAAAGTATATATATGATGTTTGAGCTGTTTATAACATAAACTAACTTAAAACTACTCAAATTCATTCATTTACAAGTAAAATGGCAAAAAATGGGCTAAAATGGCCTATATTTGGTTCTAACATGCCAATACTTTGTATTTTCAATAGAAAATACTATTAAACTCATCAAACAAAGTATATATATGATGTTTATAACTTAAACTAACTTAAAACTACTCAAATTCATTCATTTTCAATTAAAATGGCAAAAAATAGGCTAAAATGGCCTATATTTGGTTCTAACATGCCTGTATTTTGTATTTTCAATGAAAACTACTATTAAACTCATCAAAAAATTTATATATATGATGCTTGAGATTTTTATAACTTAAACTAACTTAAAACTACTCAAATTCATTCATATTCAAGTAAAATGGCAAAAAATGGGCTAAAATGGCCTATATTTGGTTCTAACATGCCTGTATTTTGTATTTTCAATGAAAACTACTATTAAACTCATCAAACAATGTATATATATGATGCTTGAGATGTTTATAACTTAAACTTACTTAAAACTACTCAAATTCATTCATTTTCAAGTAAAATGGCAAAAAATGGGCTAAAATGGCCTATATTTGGTTCTAACATGCCTATACTTTGTATTTTCATTGAAAACTGCTATTAATCTCATCAAACAAAGTATATATATGATGTTTGAGATGTTTATAACTTAAACTAACTTCAAACTACTCAAATTCATCATTTTCAAGTAAAATGGCAAAAAATGGGCTAAAATGGCCTATATTTGGTTCTAACATGCCTATACTTTGTATTTTCATTGAACACTACTATTAATCTCATCAAAAAATGTATATATATGATGTTTGAAATTTTTATAACTTAAACTAACTACAAACTACTAAAATTCATTCATTTTCAAGTATAATGGCAAAAAATGGGCTAATATGACCTATATTTGGTTCTAACATGCCTATACTTTGTATTTTCAATGAAAACAACTATTAAACTCATCAAACAAAGAATATATATGATGTTTGAGATGTTTATTACTTAAACTAACTTTAAACTACTCAAATTCATTCATTTTCAAGTAAAATGGCAAAAAATAGGCTAAAATGGCCTATATTTGGTTATAACATGCCTATTCTTTGTATTGTCATTGAAAACTACTTTTAAACTCATCAAACAAAGTATATATATGATCTTTGAGATGTTTATAACTTAAACTAACTTCAAACTACTCAAATTCATTCATTTTCAAGTAAAATTGCAAAAAATGGGCTAAAATAACCTATATTTGGTTCTAACTTGCCTATACTTTGTATTTTCATTGAAAACTACTATTAAACTCACCAAACAAAGTATATATATGATGCTTGAGATTTTTATAACTTAAACTAACTTAAAACTACTCAAATTCATTCATTTTCAAGTAAAATGGCAAAAAATGGGCTAAAATGGCCTATATTTGGTTCTAACATGCCTATACTTTGTATTGTCATTGAAAACTACTATTAAACTCATCAAACAAAGTATATATATGATCTTTGAGATGTTTATAACTTAAACTAACTTCAAACTACTCAAATTCATTCATTTTCAAGTAAAATTGCAAAAAATGGGATAAAATGACCTATATTTGGTTCTAACTTGCCTATACTTTGTATTTTCATTGAAAACTACTATTAAACTCACCAAACAAAGTATATATATGATGTTTGAGATGTTTATAACTTAAACTAACTTCAAACTACTCAAATTCATTCATTTTCAAGTAAAATGACAAAAAAGGGGCTAAAATGGCCTAAATTTAGTTCTAACATGCCTATGCTTTGTATTTTCAATCAAAACTATTATTAAACTCATTAAACAAAGTATATATATGATGTTTGAGATGTTTATAACTTAAACTAACTTTAAACTACTCAAATTCATTCATTTTCAAGTAAAATTGCAAAAAATGGGCTAAAATGGCCTACATTTGGTTCTAACATGCCTATACTTTGTATTTTCATTGAACACTACTATTAATCTCATCAAACAAAGTATATATATGATGTTTGAGATTTTTATAACTTAAATTAACTTCAAACTACTCAAATTCATTCATTTTCAAGTAAAATGGCAAAAAATGGGCTAAAATGGCCTATATTTGGTTCTAACATGCCTATACTTTGTATTGTCATTGAAAACTACTATTAAACTCATCAAACAAAGTATATATATGATCTTTGAGATGTTTATAACTTAAACTAACTTCAAACTACTCAAATTCATTCATTTTCAAGTAAAATTGCAAAAAATGGGATAAAATGACCTATATTTGGTTCTAACTTGCCTATACTTTGTATTTTCATTGAAAACTACTATTAAACTCACCAAACAAAGTATATATATGATGTTTGAGATGTTTATAACTTAAACTAACTTCAAACTACTCAAATTCATTCATTTTCAAGTAAAATGACAAAAAAGGGGCTAAAATGGCCTATATTTAGTTCTAACATGCCTATGCTTTGTATTTTCAATCAAAACTATTATTAAACTCATTAAACAAAGTATATATATGATGTTTGAGTTGTTTATAACTTAAACTAACTTAAAACTATTCAAATTCATTCATTTTCAAGTAAAATGGCAAAAAATGGACTAAAATGGCCTATATTTGGTTCTAACATGCCAATACTTTGTATTTTCAATATAAAATACTATTAAACTCATCAAATAAAGTATATATATGATGTTTAAGATGTTTATAACTTAAACTAACTTAAAACTACTCAAATTCATTCATTTTCAAGTAAAATGGGAAAAAATAGGCTAAAATGGCCTATATTTGGTTCTAACATGCCTGTATTTTGTATTTTCAATGAAAACTACTATTAAACTCATCAAAAAATGTATATATATGATGCTTGAGATTTTTATAACTTAAACTAACTTAAAACTACTCAAATTCATTCATTTTCAAGTAAAATGGCAAAAAATGGGCTAAAATGGCCTATATTTGGTTCTAACATGCCTATACTTTTAATTGTCATTGAAAACTACTATTAAACTCATCAAATAAAGTATATATATGATGTTTGAGATGTTTATAACTTAAACTAACATCAAACTACTCAAATTCATTCATTTTCAAGTAAAATGGCAAAAAAATGGGCTAAAATGGCCTATATTTGGTTCTAACATGCCTATACTTTGTATTTTCAATGAAAACTACTATTAAAATCATCAAACAAAGTATATATATGATGTTTGAGATGTTTATAACTTAAACTAACTTGAAACTACTCAAATTCATTCATTTTCAAGTAAAATGACAAAAAATGGGCTAAAATGGCCTATATTTGGTTCTAACATGCCTATACTTTGTATTTTCAATCAAAACTACCATTAAACTCATTTAACAAAGTATATATATAATGTTTGAGCTGTTTATAACTTAAACTAACTTAAAACTACTCAAATTCATTCATTTTCAAGTAAAATGGCAAAAAATTGGGTAACATAGCCTATATTTGGTTCTAACATGCCTATACTTTGTATTTTCTATGAAAACTACTATTAAACTCATCAAACAAAGTATATATATGATGTTTGAGATGTTTATAACTTAAACTAACTTCAAACTACTCAAATTCATTCATTTTCAAGTAAAATGGCAAAAAAGGGGCTAAAATGGCCTATATTTGGTTCTAACATGCCTATACTTTGTATTTTCAATCAAAACTACTATTAAACTCATTAAAAAATGTATATATGTGATGTTTGAGCTGTTTATAACTTAAACTAACTTAAAACTACTCAAATTCATTCATTTTCAAGTAAAATGGCAAAAAATGGGCTAAAATGGCCTATATTTGGTTCTAACATGCCTATACTGTGTATTGTCATTGAAAACTACTATTAAACTCATCAAAAAAATTACATATATGATGTTTGAGATGTTTATAACTTAAACTAACTTCAAACTATTCAAATTCTTTCATTTTCAAGGAAAATGGCAAAAAATTGGCTAAAATGGCCTATATTTGGTTCTAACAAGCCTATACTTTGTATTTTCATTAAACACTACTATTAATCTCATCAAACAAAGTATATATATGATGTTTGAGATTTTTATAACTTAAACTAACTTCAAACTACTCAGATTCATTCATTTTCAAGTAAAATGACAAAAAATGGCCTAAAATGGCCTATATTTGGTTCCAACATGCCTATACTTTGTATTTTCAATGAAAACTACTATTAAACTCGTCAAACAAAGTATATATATGATGTTTGAGATGTTTATAACTTAAACTAACTTCAAACTACTCAAATTCATTCATTTTCAAGTAAAATGACAAAAAAAGGGCTAAAATGGCCTATATTTAGTTCTAACATGCCTATGCTTTGTATTTTCAATCAAAACTATTATTAATCTCATTAAACAAAGTATATATATGATGTTTGAGCTGTTTATAACTTAAACTAACTTAAAACTACTCAAATTCATTCATTTTCAAGTAAAATGGCAAAAAATGAACAAAAATGACCTATATTTGGTTCTAACATGCCAATACTTTGTATTTTCAATAGAAAATACTATTAAACTCATCAAAAAAAGTATATATATGATGTTTAAGATGTTTATAACTTAAACTAACTTAAAACTACTCAAATACATTCATTTTCAAGTAAAATGGCAAAAAATAGGCTAAAATGGCCTATATTTGGTACTAACATGCCTGTAGTTTGTATTTTCAATGAAAACTACTATTAAACTCATCAAAAAATGTATATATATGATGCTTGAGATTTTTATAACTTAAACTAACTTAAAACTACTCAAATTCATTCATTTTCAAGTAAAATGGCAAAAAATGGGCTAAAATGGCCTATATTTGGTTCTAACATGCTTATACTTTTTATTGTCATTGAAAACTACTATTAAACTCATCAAATAAAGTATATATATGATGTTTGAGATGTTTATAACTTAAACTAACATCAAACTACTCAAATTCATTCATTTTCAAGTAAAATGGCAAAAAAATGGGCTAAAATGGCCTATATTTGGTTCTAACATGCCTATACTTTGTATTTTCAATGAAAACTACTATTAAACTCATCAAACAAAGTATATATATGATGTTTGAGATGTTTATAACTTAAACTAACTTAAAACTACTCAAATTCATTCATTTTCAAGTAAAATGACAAAAAATGGGCTAAAATGGCCTATATTTGGTTCTAACATGCCTATACTGTGTATTGTCATTGAAAACTACTATTAAACTCATCAAACAAAGTACATATATGATGTTTGAGATGTTTATAACTTAAACTAACTTCAAACTATTCAAATTCTTTCATTTTCAAGGAAAATGGCAAAAAATTGGCTAAAATGGCCTATATTTGGTTCTAACAAGCCTATACTTTGTATTTTCATTAAACACTACTATTAATCTCATCAAACAAAGTATATATATGATGTTTGAGATTTTTATAACTTAAACTAACTTCAAACTACTCAAATTCATTCATTTTCAAGTAAAATGACAAAAAATGGGCTAAAATGGCCTATATTTGGTTCTAACATGCCTATACTTTGTATTTTCAATGAAAACTACTATTAAACTCATCAAACAAAGTATATATATGATGTTTGAGATGTTTATAACTTAAACTAACTTCAAACTACTCAAATTCATTCATTTTCAAGTAAAATGACAAAAAAAGGGCTAAAATGGCCTATATTTAGTTCTAACATGCCTATGCTTTGTATTTTCAATCAAAACTATTATTAATCTCATTAAACAAAGTATATATATGATGTTTGAGCTGTTTATAACTTAAACTAACTTAAAACTACTCAAATTCATTCATTTTCAAGTAAAATTGCAAAAAATGGACAAAAATGACCTATATTTGGTTCTAACATGCCAATACTTTGTATTTTCAATAGAAAATACTATTAAACTCATTAAACAAAGTATATATATGATGTTTATAACTTAAACTAACTTAAAACTACTCAAATACATTCATTTTCAAGTAAAATGGCAAAAAATAGGCTAAAATGGCCTATATTTGGTTCTAACATGCCTGTATTTTGTATTTTCAATGAAAACTACTATTAAACTCATCAAAAAATGTATATATATGATGCTTGAGATTTTTATAACTTAAACTAACTTAAAACTACTCAAATTCATTCATTTTCAAGTAAAATGGTAAAACATGGGCTAAAATGGCCTATATTTGGTTCTAACATGCTTATACTTTTTATTGTCATTAAAAACTACTATTAAACTCATCAAATAAAGTATATATATGATGTTTGAGATGTTTATAACTTAAACTAACATCAAACTACTCAAATTCATTCATTTTCAAGTAAAATGGCAAAAAAATGGGCTAAAATGGTCTATATTTGGTTCTAACATGCCTATACTTTGTATTTTCAATGAAAACTACTATTAAAATCATGAAACAAAGTATATATATGATGTTTGAGATTTTTATAACTTAAACTAACTTGAAACTACTCAAATTCATTCATTTTCAAGTAAAATGACAAAAAATGGGCTAAAATGGCCTATATTTGGTTCTAACATGCCTATACTTTGTATTTTCAATCAAAACTACCATTAAACTCATTAAACAAAGTATATATATGATGTTTGAGCTGTTTATAACTTAAACTAACTTAAAACTACTCAAATTCATTCATTTTCAAGTAAAAATGGCAAAAAATTGGCTAACATAGCCTATATTTGGTTCTAACATGCCTATACTTTGTATTTTCTATGAAAACTACTATTAAACTCATCAAACAAAGTATATATATGATGTTTGAGATGTTTATAACTTAAACTAACTTCAAACTACTCAAATTCATTCATTTTCAAGTAAAATGGCAAAAAAGGGGCTAAAATGGCCTATATTTGGTTCTAACATGCCTATACTTTGTATTTTCAATCAAAACTACTATTAAACTCATTAAAAAATGTATATATGTGATGTTTGAGCTGTTTATAACTTAAACTAACTTAAAACTACTCAAATTCATTCATTTTCAAGTAAAATGGCAAAAAATGGGCTAAAATGGCCTATATTTGGTTCTAACATGCCTATACTTTGTATTGTCATTGAAAACTACTATTAAACTCATCAAACAAAGTACATATATGATGTTTGAGATGTTTATAACTTAAACTAACTTCAAACTATTCAAATTCTTTCATTTTCAAGGAAAATGGCAAAAAATTGGCTAAAATGGCCTATATTTGGTTCTAACAAGCCTATACTTTGTATTTTGATTGAAAACTACTTTTAAAGTCATCAAACAATGTATATATATGATGTTTGAGATGTTTATAACTTAAACTAACTTAAAACTACTCAAATTCATTCATTTTCAAGTAAAATGGCAAAAAATGGGCTAAAATGGCCTATATTTGGTTCTAACATGCCTATACTCTGTATTGTCATTGAAAACTACTATTAAACTCATCAAACAAAGTACATATATGATGTTTGAGATGTTTATAACTTTAACTAACTTCAAACTACTCAAATTCATTCATTTTCAAGTATAATGGCAAAAAATGGGCTAAAATGGCCTATATTTGGTTCTAACATGCCTATACTTTGTATTTTCATAAAAACTACTATTAAACTCATCAAACAAAGAATATATATGATGTTTGAGATGTTTATAACTTAAACTAACTTCAAACTACTCAGATTCATTCATTTTCAAGTAAAATGACAAAAAATGGGCTAAAATGGCCTATATTTGGTTCTAACATGTTTATACTTTGTATTTTCAATCAAAACTACCATTGAACTCATTAAACAAAGTATATATATGATGTTTGAGCTGTTTATAACTTAAACTAACTTAAAACTACTCAAATTCATTCATTTTCAAGTAAAATGGCAAAAAATGGGCTAAAATGGCCTATATTTGGTTCAATATATGTTTAAAAGTATGTTTAGAAGTATGTACCGAGATTTGCTTTGCTTTCTTGTTTGCTGGAATTTCTCCTTTTCCAGGAACAGTCTTGAAATGAGTCTTCAAGAACAACTCGGGAGCGATAGGGAGTACTCCTCCTCTACTCTTTGCCTGTACACATTGTTGAACAAAGGCTTTGTTTTGTACTTATACCGAAAATGTCATGTAATTTATACTAAGTAGTAGATATGGAACATTTTTACCATCTTTTTAGCATGCTGTGCCGCCGAAATAGAACCCTGAAAGTGTGACGGCTCAACTAGATTAGATAGGGAGCCTACTCTACGGTTCTTCTTCGCCTTTTCAGATTTTTCTAGAAACGTGGGGTCTTCACTTTTCTTCTTCATGGATTCGTAGATGGTCTCCCCCAACCATTTCGGCCTTTCTTTGGCTTTGTGTAGGGCCCAGTATCGCAAGTCTCTCAGACGATATGCAGGTTTCTTCTTGTAAGCCTTCTTCACTTGGCCATCTAACTCAGGAGCCCATTCGTAAAGACCCTTTAATCAAACATTAAACCAAGTTATTAATAAAGTAATATAATCAATTTCATTCTTCATAATTCGATTCATACATACTGTGAAGGAGTTCCACCAACGTGTCCTTGTGGCAGTGTCTACCTCACTGTAATTGAACCAAGGTTGTCGAAAATGGCCCCGGAAAATGTCAGTGATGGACCCACTAACCTTGTTATCATCAAACCTGAATTGAAAACCAAACAAACACGTGAATTGTGAATATCATTTGATACAAATATCATGAAGCATATATTAGCTTAGAAACTTACCACAATCCAGTAGGAGCTTAAAACCTTTTTTTTTGCATGGTTCGACCCTTCACCTTCCTCCATATGACTGTTCGGAGTCTCCGGTACGTGGTTAACAAAGTCACGTGCCTGTGAATCATCTCCCTGTGTCTCTAAGATAGGGATCTGCCTTTCTTGTGGTTCTGGTGACTGAAAAAGCTCCCTTGGAATTAAATTCCCACGACCATGGCTTCCACCTAAGCCATCTCCACCTCCGCGCCCCTTAGGATTAGACATGATTACCTAAAAAAACAACAAATATATAAATCATGGTGGATAAGATTAATCGTTAGCTAAATACAAGAACACACGGGTACAAGCATTACCATGTATCAAGCTTAAGAAGTAAGAAAATCATCAATAACAGAGTGGGTTGGAATATCTTAGTTTCCATTAATAAGAGAGTGTGTCAACACATATTAAACCTATGGTCAAACAAAAATATCATAGTAATCTTCACTAGTAATTCAAAAAATCTCCAAACGTTTTCATGGCAGGAGGAGCATCATTGATACTTATAGAAGTCATGACTTGCCTTATCTTGACCCCCAACATCCCACACAGTGAAGCTGATGTTCTTGTATTCTACAGTTTCAACATTAAATCCTGCAACCCCTCAGAAAAAAACATTAAATTCTGCAAGCACATAAAAGGCAAGTTCCGAAATATAGTTAAGAACCCTCTATATCAAATAAAATGTAAATCGATCGCAGTAATAGGGCCAGGGCAATAGCAAGAAACAAAACACGAAATGCGAGAAAAGTTCCTTTTAGGGAGGGGTGATGCTAGGAGGACAAGAAGAGGATCAACAGTACCTTCCCTAAGTATATCCTTTCTCAATATTCTACAAATTACACATTTCAAAATTAAGAGAAAGCAAGACATGAACCTTCACTGCAGATAAACAGAATTTGTACTCACTAAGGGTCAACGAAAAGCAATTGTGATTTTGTAAGTTAAGAAGTGCATAGTACTGAAATGTTATCATTCAACAAGCTAATCAGAGATGACCACAAGATCACTACCTTGTGAAATACCAGCATAGTATTAGTGGCTCCACAAAAGACACAATAAAAGACTTAAAAATTCCCAATTCTCAATCAAGTAGCACCACAAGATCAGAATTCAGAACTAATCATACCAACTCATATCACATGTCAACCAGAAATCAATAACAACATCGCATTCAGTGTTCCACAAGAAATTAATTCAAACAACAAATTGATCGACTAAAACTCAAGCACCAAATTTGAGCATCAAATTTTCACACACATAAAAACTGAAAATTCAAACAACAAATTCAATGATATCTCTCTCCATGACTCCATCATATCTAGATATATATTTATACATACCTAAAAATATCATAAAAACCTTGATTTCATTTCATTTTCGCAGTAATCTAAAGTTATAGTCAATGCAGATACCAATATTACAACTTCCACTTGCAAATTCTAGAAAATTCCACACAATGAAAACTAAAACTAAAAAATAATTCAAATAACATCACCTGAACAATTGAATTATGAGGAACAGATTCAAGATTGGCAACCCTAGCTTGCAGTGCGTCAAAATTGTCCTTCAACTGCTAATAAATCAAAATAAGTTACAACGAAAAGATTGAAGAAAAAACGCGTAAGTGAAATTTAAGGAAAGAGAGATTAAATTGGAGAGAGAAATGAATACTTGATCGACAAGGAGGTAATGATCTTTGGAGAGGTATTACCGGCGGCGAGGACCGACGTACGGTGGTGTTGGCCACCTATATCCCAAAAACCTAATTTGTAGGGTTTGATGAGTAACAAAAAAAACATGAAGCTTAAGGAATTACCGGCGGCAAGGAGAGCGAAAATGGGCTGTCGCCAGTCGTTGGAGGAATGTGGAGGTCTGACCTTGGCCTTCAATGGCTTCTTCAATTCGTGCGCCCTCCTCTCCCTTTTGTGTTTTGAAAATGAAATGAATACAGTCGTTTAACAACAAAGAGGAGGTCAACTTTATTTTAACTCCTTTTCAACATCGACCGTTTAATACCGTCGTTAAAGCTAAAAAATATCTAAAATTTAAAATAATAAAATCAACGACTGCTTTAAACGGTCACTGATTAACAACGACTGCTTCGTCCGTCGTTGTTTCTTCAAAAGCAGTCGGTGACCACCGACGGCTTACAACAGTCGCTAAATGTAATAATAACGACCGTTTTGCGCACTGTCGCTGTGAAGCAGTCGTTGTTTTAGCATTTTCTTGTAGTGATATATGCTCAATGAAATTTGTAGCAACTTGCTAATGATGATAGATATTGGCATGTGACATTTAGATTTTAGGGATCTATTTAGGATCCTTATTTAGTCAACTATTAATCAAGAGAGAAATGTGCAAGGACTCTGATTATTCCAAGGTAATACAAAAGCTCATTCACTTACTATCAATATGATAATGAATATGTTTGATGAGAAGATTATAGATCATAGAATGGATTGAGAACAATAATACTTTGATAGATTTGCTGAAAAAGTATGATAATGAATATGTTTGATGAGAAGATTATAGATCATAGAATGGATTGAGAACAATAATACTTTGATAGATTTAATGCAATTCTTTTTCTAGAAGTGCCTAACTGCTTACTCATGGTTTATATAGTAAGTTTATAGCATGATTGTATTTTGCCCAAGCATGTATATGTATTAGTTACTCATAGTATCCTACAATAAGTAAGATTTATGATTGGTAATACTATTGGTGATAATAGATATTGTATGATTCCATAGGTACATGAAGAAGGGCAAAATGAGTTACATGAAGAACAATTACAATCGATCACATGAATGACAAGTTTTTCGTGGCGGATCTAGTTTACAAGTGCAACATGGTTTTGTAATTAATTAGGCAACTAGTGATCTTATTTTTTGGTGAATATATTTTAGTTTGGAAGTAAATATTTGTGGTGAATCAAAACTCTTTTCGGGTGTGTTATGTATAATACTATCAAGTACTTTTGTAAATTGTCGAACGACTGGGCAATATTGAATATATTTATGGGTCTTTTTAAAATTTTGCAATTATAAATTAGAACTGTTGAATTATTTTAGCTTTCCATCAACATCAAATTAGTCGGGTGTTATATATATATATGTGTGTGTGTGTGTGTGTGTGTGTATATTTTGGAGTAATTAACATTGCATAAACATAATGCAAAGGTAAAGAGGCGTTGCATTAGACCCAAAAAAGATGTTGCATTAGATCTATTGCAACGGTTTATTGAAGTTGCAATAAGGCATTGCATTAGGTACTGAAGCCCGTTGCCATAAATCTAATGCAACGCCAACAACAGCAACGGTCAGAGGACCGTTGCAATGGCTCTATTTCAACGGTTTTTGGGTCTATTGCAACGGTTTTTGAGGGTTGCATTAGCTCATTTATGTAGTAGTATCGAATTGTAGAAGATAACTATCCTTTGTAATTCAAAAATTGAAGAGTTCAATCACAAAAGATTACAGTTTAGCCTCAGTTAATATATATAGGGATGATATTAAAGAAGAAGTTATAAAATGAAAAAATTGAGAAGGATACATGTGTAAGTGTAACTTTAGAGATGAAGGTGCAGATATCGAAAACTAAACGTGCATATTTTTATTTTCGAGCTGATAAAGTTTTTTTTAAATGTTTTTACTTTAGATACACATCTTGTTAGAAGAATTGAGAATGCACACATGATAAAAAAAAGTTGCACATTTAGTTAAAAAAGATGTGCATTCAATTCAAAAATATATGAAAAACATCATCATCTTCTCAGTTGATCCTAAATCTCTTATATATATACATATATATATATATACATATATATATATATATACATATATATATATATATACATATATATATATATATACATATATATATATATATACATATATATATATATATACATATATATATATATATACATATATTATATATATACATATATATATACATATATTATATATATATTTATATATACACACACACTTCTACTTTAATACACACACACTTCTACTTTAATTATACACATGTGCTCATTAGTATGCTGTCAAACAAAAGAGAAGGCCTGACTAATACGCAACTCGACCAATATGTTCTACATACCGGGCCTCTTGTTTGTGGAGCCTCGAAATATATAAGATTATGAATTAGTAAAACCGGGCCTCTTGTTTGTGGAGCCTCGAAATATATAAGATTATGATTTAGTAAAAAAATTTCAAATTATATTCACTTCCAGTATCAACTCTGTAATTCCCCATATTTGTATGAATTTTATAAATTATTTTAAATGTATTAATAATTACTTTATATTTTATCAACTTTGTAATCCTCCATATTTTATATTTATGTTGACTATTTGAAAGTCAAAATAACTAGATTTGTCAACTATTGACTTTCTTTAGTCAAAGGTTTATATAATTATTGCAAATTTTTAACTTAATGATTTTAAGTTAAATATTAAGGTTCCTAGCGGTACTATGATACCCAAAATTTATGAATCACAACGATATATATCTGACTCCCTATTATGGTACAATTTTTCTCAAAGAGTACCGCTCTCTCTCTACTCGTTTAGGTGTCTCTCACTAAAGTGATTTTTCTTTTAGTATCTTTCTATTGTTGCATGCAAGACTATTTGTCTTCATTGCTTAAACCTAGTTTTCTTCTTCTTCTTCTTCTAAAAATCTCACCAAATCTTTTCTAATAACTTTTCCCCAACCACGGTTTGTTTTCTAAGATAGTGCTTGTTGTTTCTTGATAGACCCTTGGACCTATTCTGAGAAAAACTCTAAATGCTTTTCATGCATTCCAAGATCGCTTAGGGATTTGTACACTTGGCATGGGAAGTTGAAAAATCGTCAACCTTTTTCCGGTTATTTGTTGCATTGGGGTTGCGTTGTGTATGGGCACCGGCAACCAAAGAGTTCTTTATTTTCTTTCCTACCTTTCCCAGCTACCTCCGTCCTCCTGATTTACTTTACTGCCTCTTCTTGGCTAAATTATGGAACCTAACTCATTTAGGAATATTCGTATAGCTGCATAATTGCACCAAGTGAAATTCCTTCTCTTTCTCCTTCTATAAATTGGTCTCTTTCGGCTAATGGAGTCTTTTTTGGACCTAGCTCTCCAAATCCGACTCTGGTGCAAGACCTGGCTAGTTAACTCACAATGGAGAAGGAAGGGACCAGTGCATGTGCAACATACAAACATTTACTATATTTTCTCATGTTACAATCGTCAGGATTTAGAAGATTTGTTGGAACAACACACGACAATGATCGATGGCCGGATAATCACTTTCCTACGAAGCCATTGGTCATAAGTTCCTAAAAGTTTAAATTCAAACATGGCTAGGGTTTGGGTTCATGTGGTTGGTTTACGTACCTTTGGCATATTTATCTTCAGATTGGGCCATGCATGCATTAAGACATGTTGATCGAGGGGGCTGTTTTACCTGTGGAACCGGAAATTCATGCTCGTCTATTATAGATCCTTCTCTTCCTCTTATCCCTGGATGTCATCTACCCTTATATGATAACAATATATGTTATTTGGGGTTTACTTTCGATGAGGGTATCTTCAAATTTTGCAAAAAATATGGTGGGGGTGGGGCATTACACCAGACATTGTATCTTCTCCAATTATGACACTCAAAGAAGGGTTAGAAGTAGAATTGCTGCAATGGACAATGCGGATTTAAGAGTTCTGTATGATCTAAAAGATTTTGAGTATTATACAAACATGATTCTAGACACATAATCGTGTCTCCCCATTTAAGGACCCGATGATGAAACATACCGCAGTCTTAATTGGTCCGACCCAAGGGCAGAGTAGTCCGAAGAGCCAAATGGACTATTTTAAAAGTGTTAAAGTATATTTTAATGATCCAAAATCGTATTTTAAAATCCAATTAATTAATCATGATAATTAATTGTATTTTTTAGCCCAATTCTTTGAAAAAAGCCCAATTAATTATTTATTAATAATTAATTATTTTATTTAAATAAAATAAATATTTTTCAAAGATATTTTTATTATTAAAATCGGATTTTATCCCTTAAAATCAGATTTCCGAATTAAAAGGATAAAAGAAAATCTTTTGAAACGCGTTTTATAAAAAGGCAGTCAAAACGTGTTAGGCACAAGGCGGTTCGCCTAGCGCACCATGTGCGCCCAACGCATAGGTCTAGCTGTGTCAGGCGCACCAATCTGCGTCTGACACGTGGCTCTATGCGTCACATAGAGACGTGTGCCTGACGCACTCCCTGCATGCGTGACGCGCAGTGTACTTTTCTATCTTTTTTCAATATTTTGCTATAAATACACGAAGGTATTCCGAATTAAAAAACACTTGAACATAGGTAAAGACTCGTGTCTCCCCATTTAAGGACCCGATGATGAAAAATATCGCGGTCTTAAGTGGTCTGACCCAAGGGCAGAGTAATCCGGAGAGCCAAAACTATTTTAAAAATGTTAAAGTTTATTTCAATGATCCACAATCGTATTTTAAAACCCAATTAATTATTCATGATAATTAATTGTATTTTGAGCCCAATTAATTGTTTAATAATAATTAATTGGTTTATTTAAATAAAAAAAATTCCAAAGATATTTTTATACTTAAAAATCGGATTTTATCCCGTAAAATCAGATTTTCAGATTAAAAGGATAAAAGAAAATCTTTTGAAACACGTTTTATAAAAAGGCTGTCAAAACGTGTTAGGCACATGGTGGTGCGCCTGGCGCACCACGTGCCCCTAGCGCACAGGTCCATCTGTGTCAGGCGCACCAATCTGCGCCTGACACGTGGCTCTGTGCGTCACACAGAGACGTGCGCCCGGCGCACTCCCTGCGTGACTCGCAGTGTACTTTTCTATCTTTTTTTCAATATTTTGCTATAAATACACGACAGTTTTCCTAATTAATAAATTCTTGAACATTACGACTTTCACATCTTCGACATTTTACTAGCATACTTACGAAACCTCTCTAAAGACTCATACTTTCATACTTTTCAAACACAAATACATACTTTCAGTCATACAGACACGTACATACAGACATTCATATTAATCTTCAGGCTTCACGATTGCTCATCCTGAAGGTTGTCAATCTCTCAGACCCAAGCCACGGTATTTTACATATACAAGCATGTTACATGATTGTCCTGTTTATGCTTTCATCACCTCACATGTTATTATTACTAAACAAGACCTAAAGAACTGTTCTAATATTAATCATATAATTTGGACAACGTGTTAGGTTCCCTGTTCACTAAAAACTAGTCTTTTATGTGTTCCATGAACCAACTTAGACTAATATTTTATGGGTGTATGAAAATATTATGTGGTTATTCTTTTGCATAAAACTTAACGTGAATCAATATTAAGTAGAGGCCAGCAATGGGCGAATGCGGTTCATTATGACCGTGTTCATATCCTCACCCCCGAACTTAATGTATGGTTCATTGACCATAAATGGAGTCATGACGGGAAAATCTACATTGGATAAGTCACATAGTTGTCCCTTTGATTTCCCAATATCCAATTAGGTTTATGAGCCTTCTTTTAAAGACTTGTTGGCGACTTCAAAACATTTTTTCAATACAAAACCTTTACAATGAGCTAGTCAAATACGCGCTCACACCGCGTAGGCAAAATAAAATCACGCCTACAATGATAGAGGGTCTTCTTGACTGTTTTCGTTTTCCATTGACCAGGATTTATCTTTATTAAGAAGTCGAAGATGAGGGATTCGCAATGAATTGAAGATTTCCTCCGAGTCATAACAGTGGTTCAAATACTGATGGGGATGTTTCCTTGGATGAATCTGATAGAGAAAATCTTAAAGAAGTGTATTTTCTAGAAAAAGGATTTTCAAGAGAAGGATGTGTCTGAGGGGAACGGAGATGTGTGTGGAAAACAGGCCGAGATATTTTTGTCCTTGAATTTTCCTCCAATTAAAGATTTCACGCGTTTCCCTCTCTAGGTTTTCTCTCTGCGTACAATGTACGTAAGTCGCCATGGCAAGGAAATCTAAGGCAAAGAAAGCAGGCGGAATCAAGTCGGGAAATATTAAAAGGACCAGTGTCTTATTCTCAGGCTCAGAATGTGAAATCCATGGATTCAATTTTGGGGGTGTCAATTTTGGAGATTGAAGAAATTGCAAATGTTGAAGTTCAAGAGGTGATTTTATCACCACGTTTCTCTGTGCGCTCTCTACAGCAACAATCTCAGTTGAGGGAGACCTTGGCTTGAAACAATCACACAATTAGATGAATGTTTGGCTCCAGAGCAAAGTAAAAGAACAAATAGACTGGAAGGTATGATAGACCCTTTGCCAATTCTATTTTCGCCTGATAATCCTAAAATTGGTGTAGCAGTTGAGCATAATGTGAATGATGAATGTCCAGTAGTTAAAATTGATTATGCTGATGTTCAATCTGAAATAGACAATTGGAGTTCCGCGGTGTATTGTTATGTTGTGGGGGCCAATCCTTCGAGTCATGTTATGGAGGGTTTTATTCGTAGAATTTGGAGAGATTTTGGTGTTGCTAAAGTTGCTATGGCAAAGAAGGGGATATTTGTTGTTAGATTTCGAACAATGGAGAAAAGAGATCATGTTTTGAAAATTTCACCTCCATTTTTTAATAAAAAACCTCTCATTGTAAAGGCATGGAATTCTGAAATTGATTTATGTAGGGATAATCTTAAAACTCTTCCTACATGGATACAGTTACAATTGGACTTTAAATATTAGGGGGAATCTTGTTTGGGCAAAATTGTGAGTCCTATTGGTAAACTTATTAAGGTGGATCAAGGCTCTACGCCAAAAAGAGATAAATTGCAACTTACTAAGATGCGATTGAAGTACAAGTTGATTAGAAATTACCATAAAAAATTTCAGTCATGAATGAAAATGATAAAGTTGTTCCTGTTCAAGTTTACTATAAGTGGAAACCTACCAGTTGTAGTGTTTGTAAAGAAATGTGGCATGAGGATGCTAACTGTGTGAAGCCTGTGTTAAAGAAGGAATGGAGGCCAAAGGTGGGTGATAATGATAAGCAGGTGAGGCCACCTGAAAAAGAAGGGGGGAGAGTTCAACAAGAAGTTGATGGTTTTAAGGAGGTTAGGAATCCAGCAAGACGGATCTTAACAAGTCCAAGACCAATTGATGTTCAGAACTCTTTTGCTCAACTCATCGAGCTAACTCATCCAAACAAATCATTCTCGAGGTTGGTGAACCGGTTCCAACTATTATGGTAGGAGATGTTGTTTGCATGCAAGGTGATTATGAGGAAGCGGGGAGGTACCCAACCTCCTGGAGGGTATGGATAAGCTCATAGTATGGAATGTGAGGGGATCAATAACCAACAAAAACAAATTAATGTGAAGAAATTTTTAAATATGAATAATGTTAGTTTTGTTGGTCTCCTAGAAACTAAGATAAAGGCTCATAATATTGGTGGCCTTTATCAAAGAGTTTTTAGTGGATGGCGTTTTAGCTCTAATTCTTCTTTTCATCCTGGTGGAAGAGTAGTTGTTGCTTGGAATCCAAAGAGTTTTAATGTAAATATTACTCATTGCTCCAGTCAGATGATTCTCTGTTGTGTCACACCATTTGGTGCCAGTATGAGTTTTTAGTGCTATGTCATTTATGCTTCAAATGACAAACCTGTGAGGGAAAAGGCTTGGGAAGATCTTATCTTCTTGAAGGATAAGATAATTGGTCCCTCGATCATTTTAGGGGACTTTAATTGTGTCCTAAACTCAGAGGAAAGGATAGGATATGTAGTGAGAGCTCATGGATATGCTAGTCTGCAATAGTGTATGAGGAGGTGTGAAATGGAGGATATGAATGGTATTGGTAACTACTACACCTGGAATAATAAGCAAATTGGTGCGTAGAGAGTTTTTTGCAAGCTTGATAGGGCCATGGTGAACCAGGAGTGGATTGATTGCTATCCAAATGCAATGACTCATTTCATGCCAGAGGGTCGGTATGACCACTGGCCTATTGTTGTTGCTGTGTATCCAAGTATAGAGCCTGGCAAACGTCCATTCAAGTACTTCCATATGTGGTGTAAAGCTCGTAGGTTCCAGCATATTGTTGCAGATGGCTGGAATGCACATGTTATTGGCTGTCCCATGTATAAGGTGGTGACTAGGATGAAGTAGGTGAAAAAAGTTTTAAAGCTTATGAACAAAGAGGGGTTCTCTGATATCCAAGGGAGAGATATTCAGGCTCAGAATTTAATGCTTAAATGCCAAGGCGAGCTTCATGACCGGCCTATGAATTTAACTTTGCGACAAGTCGAAGCCGATGCTTGTGTTAGCTTACAAGCGATTCACAAAGCTTATATATCATTTTTGTCTCGAAGGCTAAAGTGCAATGTTGTAAGGATGGGGATGAAAATTCTTCCCTCTCTCATAAGTCCATCAAGCAAAGAAGGATTAAAAATACAGCTTATGCAGTACATACTGCAGAAGGTGTTTGGTAGGACAATATCCAAGATGCTAATGCAGCATTTTTAGATTATTACAAGGCTTTATTGGGTACTGTTAATAAGCATAGAGTCCCTGTAAAGGCTGGAATCATCAGAATGGACCCGGTTGTCACAATGGAGCACTCTCACATTCTGAGTAGGTCTTTCACTGCTGAGGAGGTAAAATCTGCACTCTTTGACATTCCCGGTGATAAATCACCGGGGCCCGGATCGCTATGGAGCATATTTCTTTAGAGACACGTGGAGTCTTATTGGTGTATATGTTACTCGAGTTGTGCTTAATTTCTTCACTTGGGTCAATTACTTAAG
This sequence comes from Beta corolliflora, assembly GCA_947648045.1. Classification (NCBI taxonomy): domain Eukaryota; kingdom Viridiplantae; phylum Streptophyta; class Magnoliopsida; order Caryophyllales; family Amaranthaceae; genus Beta; species Beta corolliflora. The sequence continues at coordinate 78,743 of CANSZD010000773.1, forward strand.
GAATTAAATGTGATTGTGTTGACTTTGATTCGTAAGGTTACTTGCCCTAATTCCGTTAGTGAATTTAGGTCTATTGCCTGTTGTAATACTCTGTATAAGTGCATTATAAAAATGCTATGTAGTAGGCTTAGACAAGTGTTGCTCGATTTAATAGTGAAAACCACGGTGCCTTTGTCCATGAAAGGTTCATAGTCCATAATATTATGGTCTCGTCGGGACTTGGTGAGGCACTATGGTAGGAGTAATGTAAAGCCTAGTTGTATCATGAAGCTTGACATGAGAAAAGCTTAATTATGATACAATTAAATGGTCTTTCTTAGAGGAGATGCTTAGTGCATTACGGTTTCCAAATCATTTTATAAAGCCGATTATGACATGTGTTACAACTCCAAGATTTACTCTTATGGTAAATGGTTCTCTTCATGGATTTTTTGAATCCAAAAGAGGCTTAAAGTAGGGGGATCCCATCTCCCCCCTGCCGTTTGTTTTGTGCATGGAGTATTTTTCAAGGATCATGAGGAAGATTCATGAGTCTCCCATATTTACTTTTCATCCTAGATGCAAATATGTGGGATTGAATCATCTAGTATTTGCAGATGATATCATCTTGTGTTGCAGTGGCAAATTCCCAGCTATTTACACTATGTTACAAGCCTTCAAGCTTTTCTCTGCTTCATCTGGTTTGTGTGTAAATGAGCAAAAGTCCAACTTTTATCTTGTTGGGGTTAGTGAGGAAGATGTTAGAAGAATTCAAGAGGTTTATGGTTTTCTTCACAAGTACTCTCTCCTTTAAATATCTCAAGTTCCAATACGTGAAAAAAAAATTGCTATTCTTGATTACAAGAGTATTGTAGAGAGAATAATTTCTAGAATGAAGGAATGGAGCAAGAGGGAACATCTCCTATGTAGGAAGAATCGAGCTTATTAATTCGGTCTTGATTAGTATTCATGTTTATTGGAGTCAAGTGTTCATCTTGCCAAAAGCTGTTTTGAAGGAAATTGAGCAAGTTTGTCGAGCTTTCTTGTGTAGTGGCAACTGGTTTAGTAATAAACCAGGAAATGTAGCATGGCAAAGGATCTGCTCTCCTAAATAGGAAGGTGGTCTGGGTATAAGAAGGATTTTGGTTTGGAATAGGGCTACTTTAGCAAAGTATGTTTAGGCTATAAATGCTAAGCAAGATAACCTATGGATTAAATGGGACAATGAAGTGTACATCAAAGGAGCTAATTGGTGGAGTTATGTGCCACCAAGTGATAGTTGTTGGTACTTTGGAAACAAATATGCAAAGTGAAAGAAGAATTAAAAGCTTATTTCAACCAAGCAAGAGCTTCTTTGTGATTCCTCAAGTATAGTATCAAACAAATGTATAAGAAGATGGTTGGTGACTGCGTGAAGGTTTCTTTGGAACAAATTTGTCTGGAATGCAGTTATCTATTCCTAAGAATAGGGTAATTAGCTAGCTGGTGATGCATCAAAGGCTACACACATCGGATTATTTAGTACAGTGGGGGTAATTGCTAGTGCTTAATGTCGGTTAAATGGCTTGATGGAATTGAATCTCATGAACATTTATTTTTTAGATGGTCGTATGCTATGGCCGTGCTCAGCAAAGTTAAGCAATGGTTGAAGATGAACTCTTCTAAAGATTTTTTTCAAAGACTGATGTTGTTTCTGGGTAATAGTAGGAAATCTTTTGTGAGAAAAAGAGTTATTGGAGCAATTTTCAATGGCCTGGTATATAACATATGGTGGGCAAGGAACCAGGCAGTCTGGAATTTTGTAGTTTGTCGTCCAGATATAATCTTTTTGAGGACTAAAAAAATAGTGATTGTAGACACATAATCGTGTCTCCCCATTTAAGGGTCCAATGATGAAACATACCGCGGTACTAGTTGGAGCAACCCAACGGAAGAGCAATCCGAAGAGCCAACCCAAGATTAGTTTAAATTGTGTTTTGAAATATTATTCCAAAACCCAAATTATTTATTCATGATAATTAGTTATTTTAATCCCATAAAATATTGTAAGTCCATTTAAAGTATTTTAAAAGCCTAATTATTTATTTATTATTTTTAATAAATATTTTTATTATTTTTAATAAATAATTTTTAAAAATATCAGATTTTTTATTCCGTAAAATTCAATCTACGAATTTTAAGAATAAAAAATATCTTCTAAAACGCGTTTAAGGAAAAAAGGCCGGCAAATGAGCAAGACGGAGGCGGTGCGCCTAGCGCGCCACGTGCGCCCAGCGCATTGGCCAAGCTGTGTCAGGCGCGCCAATCCGCGCCTAACACATGGATTTACGACTCACACAGAGTCCTGCGCCTAGCGCACCTCTCTGTGTGAGCCGTATCTTTTTCTTTTCTATATTTTTAAATACGCGTACCACGTGTACGTGTTTGACTGGGCTGGCCGCGTCAGGCACACCAATGTGCGCCTGACAAGTAGATGTGCGCTTGACACTTAGGCCTGCGCCAGGCGCATGTTGGCGCGTGAGGCGCACGCTCCTTTTTCCTATAAATACCTGTGATTCCTCGAATCTCGGACGGCTTTGCAATTATTATTTTACGAACACAAAAACTTTCGAATACTTACAAAATATACTTAGAACCTCCAAATACTCAAACACTTTCAGTACATCAATTCCTTTTCCAGTTCCTGATCATACTACGTACTTGGTTCCACGATTGCTCCGCCTGAAGATCGTTGCGCTCTTCGACCTAAGACGCATAGGTATAATTCCCGAGGATCCTTGAATAATTCAATTATATTTATTGCCTTGAAGTTACTAACAATTTATTTCATGATGTAGATCTTTAATTGATAATCGTTCTCTTTGTATATTCTAATTTTTTTCTTCTTTTTATTTATTTTATATACACTATATACTTGCACGATTGTTCGATACATATTATATGATTGTTCTATGCATGATTTAATATTTTTATCACCCACATGTTATTATTATTATTCAAGACCTAAAGAGCTGTTCTAATATTAATCAGATTAATTTGGACGACCTGCTAGGTTCCCTGTAATTTATTTGCTTAATTACATATCACTAAAAAAAGTCTTTTTATGTGTTTCCTGAACCAACCTAGACTAAATATTTTTAGGGTGTATAAAATATTATATGATTATTCTTTAGCATAAAATTTGTTGTGAATCGATATTTAGTAGAGGCCAGCAATGGGCGAACGTGTTCGTACCCTCACCCCTGAACTCAATCTTTGGTTCATTTTGACCATCTATGGAGTTTAGACGGGAAAATCTACATTGGATAAGTCCCTAATTTGTCCCTACGATTTCCCATATCCAATTAGGTTTATTATTCTTGCTTTAAAGAATTGTTGGCGACTTCAAAGCAATTTTTAATAAAACCATTACAATGGGGTAGTCAAATCAAATACGCGCTCACACCGCGTAGGCGAAATAAAAACATGCCTACAATTTGGCGACCTCACTGGGGAGGATTTAAAAAAAAATTATTATTTTTAAATGAATGGGTGAAACTTGAAAAATACGATGCATTCTCTTTTTATGCCTTTGAATAACATACTATTTTGCATATGCATGGCTATTGTTCAGCCACCATAAGGACAATCTACCTTGCCTCATTAGCACATGTTCTATGTGTGAGGTCACCCCCGGGGGGTTTGCGCTTTGTCCTTCCAAAAAGCTTCCTGAGTGATAGTGTTGGATCTTAGTCATATGTAAACCTACCCAACCATGGCATTTTTCTCATATTCCTCACTTGAGAACTGGAGTGCGTCGTACACGTGGCCACCTCTTTAAGCAGGGTTACAAAGCGTGGGATCAATCTCTTAGTCATGGACCCTTTTCAGCCTTAACCTAAACATGACCATAGTTGAAAGTAAAATTGGACTTTAGGTTGGAACTTTTGCATCCATGTTATATGACATTTGCTTGTGATTGCAATTTTTGCTTGTTATTTACCTGTCAAATTTTGGTCGTTATACATTGCACCAAAAATCGCGTCTAAATAACAAATAAAAAGATCGTCAATTGGCCAAAAATTTGCCTAAATCTCCGAAAAATATGTCGGGGAGTAGTGCGCCAAGCGCATTAAGTTGCCCCTGGTGCACCACTCCTGCTCCAGACGCACCTCTATGTGTCGCGCGCAGCAATGCTGCGTGGTACGCAGTGAGTGTATCACATGCTTTTCGTCGATTTAGTCGTCGCGGTGGGCGATCCTATGTTCGGTCATTTGCATTTACGTAAAAAAAAACTTGGTCATTCAAAGGGTCTCACCTAATTAAAAAAAGGTCGGTCTTTTCATGCAAGGTCGGGTCTGTCAAAAACAACATCTAGAAAAACGGTCATGGTAGAGTTAGAATTGTCATTCATGTCTACCTTCTCACTTCTGTTCAACTAATCTTCCCTATCAACCTTACCCAATCATATTCAACAAATTTCAAAATCTTACATTTTTTCAAAATCAATCCTACACCCATGTCTATTCTACCTTCTTCAAAAAGTATTTATTAATCATTATCATACACGACAATTACAAAAACATCTTCAAAATTAATCCATCATATTTTTCTAACAAAAGATAAAAATAAGGGGTTCCTTTCAAAAACTAATTTCGAAAATTCTAAGCCCAGTCCAGACACCTACATCAATTCAATCCAGTCAACCAAATCCAATTCACATGCATTCGTTCTAGGCCCATATGCATTAGAGTCCATTTTGCATTCATATTAGGTCCATCTAAATTTGAGTCCATGCATTCATATTAGGCCCGCTAGCATTATAGTCCATCTTAGGCCCATATAAGTCTAGTTCAAGTCAAATCTATACCCATTTGCATCTTTATGTGAACCCTAGTCTATGTCAAGCCCAGTCTTAATTCCAGTCTATTCCATTCTAAGTCCAATCCTAGTCCATTTCCAATGTCAAGCCCATGTGCATTTCTAAGTCTAACTTCAAACCAATATAGGACAAAGTCCAAAATTAGGTCCATATAAGGCCTTACTCATTTCCTAAGTCCAAGCTATAGGACGAAGTCCGAACCATTAAGTCTAGCGAAGCTAGCATCCCTTAAAGACCATAACGACACCCATTGACCTAGCAAAGCTAGTCACCCTTAAGACCATAACGACACTCTTTGACCTAGAGAAGCTAGTCACCCTTAAGACCATAACGACACCCTTTGACCTAGCGAAGCTAGTCACCCTTAAGACCATTACGGCACCCTTAATACCATAACGACAACCTTTGACCAAGCGAAGCTAGTCATCCTTAAGACCATAACGGCACCCTTTAACCTATCGAAGCTAGTTATCCTTACGGTTTTTTCACCATATACCCCTGACTAATTTTTTTTTGCACCATATACCCTTTCAACTTTCCAAATTCACCATATACCCCTCACGCTTGAAAAAATACATCCACTTACCCTTAATGACTAACGGCGTTAAACTCCGTTAGTCATTAACCCTTAATCCTCCATCTAACCTAATTAACTAACCTAAATCTACCCCTAATCCTAACCCTAACCCTAACCTTAATACCCTAACCCTAATACTTAACACCCCCACCCCCCCCCCACCCCACCACCCCCTTAACCCACCCACCCACCCCCGCACTGCACCACCACCCTTCCCAGCCCCCTCCCTCTCCCGCAACCCCCTTCCCCCGCAACACCCCCCTCCCCCCTCCACCCTCCCCCCACCCCGCTTCCCCCGCCTCCCACTCCCTCCCCCCCTCCACCCTCCCCGCAGACCCCCTCTTCCCCCGCAAGCACCGCCCTCCTCCCCCTCCACCCTCCCCGCAGCCCCCCTTCCCCAAGCACCCCCTCCCCCTCCACCCTCCCCTGCAACCCCCCTTCCCCATGACACCCCCCTGCCTCCCCCTCCACCCTCCCCGTACCCTCCTTCTCCCCCCCTTCCCTTGCTCAATTGCGCGAGCCCCCTCCCCCCTCCCCTTCCCCGACCAGTCGTGCAACCCCTTCCTCCGAGTCGCGCCCTCGAGGCGGACCCTCTATCTCCTTGTCGCGTAACCCCTTCCCCGAGTCGCGCCCTCGAGGCGGACCCTCTCTCTCCTTGTCGCGCAACCCCTTCCCCGAGTCGCGTCCCTCTCTCTCCTAGCCGCGGCCCCGTCGCTTGCCCGAACGCAAATTACCTCGGGGTTGGCGGTCGAAGAGAGCCAGGGTGGGTTTGCGTGTGGTGTGCGACGGGATTCGATGGGTGGGGGGATGGGATTGGGCTGGCGGGATTCGAGGGGTGGGGGAGGGGGGTTCGCGACGAGGAGGGAGGGAGGGGGAGGGCGACGCGAGTGGGGAGGAGGGACCTTCGGGGATGGTGGTGGGGAGGGTGGTGGTGTAGTGGAGGGAATGGGTGGGGAGGAGTGGGGGGTGTTAAGTGTTAGGGTTAGGGTTAGGGTTAGGGTTAGGGGGTAGATTTAGGTTAGTTAGTTAGGGTTAGAGGAGGATTAGGGGTTAATGACTAACGGAAGTCTAACACCGTTAGTCAAAAGGGTAGTTTGATGTATTTTTTTAAACGTAAGGGGTATATGGTGAATTTGGAAAGTTGAAAGGGTATATGGTGCAAAAAAAAATTAGTCAGGGGTATATGGTGAAAAAACCGTTATCCTTAAGACCATAACGGCACCCATTGACCTAGCGAACCTAGTCACCCTTTAAGACCATAATGTCACCCTTTAGACCTAGCGAAGCTAGTCACCCCTCTTGTTTATCATGCTAGATTGTTCACTTTATTATACTTAGATTGCATGTATTCAGCTTTGCTGATTACATGCTTTGTATGTTGATAATGGCTTATGCCTTATTGATCCTATGATGATACATCTTTATGATTGTAGTGTTTGGTGAGCAATCACCTGCATCGACAGGTCATAGCTTTATTTCAGGTTGGATTATGGGGATGTGCGTCTTTAAACTATCTTTTTATTACTTATTGGTTTTGGTTTTGTAAAGTTTATCTAAACATTGGTTTGAATTAGTTTGACTTTAGACTTCTATTATTTGACTTGTAAATATTGACTTGGTTTGGTTTAGGTGGACCTTGATTGGTTCCGGTATGTAAGACTTTAGTTTGACTTCTATTATTGTTGGTTTGAAATGTTTCATTAATTTTCAGTTGTAAAGCTCTAGATAAGGCGAAACGTTTTCGCACGTGGTGGTAATGCTTTAATAATTCTCTATTAGTTATGTAAAAAGTATTTTTCAAAGAAAATAATTATTGGTGTGTTACAAACTCCTCTTTTTTTTTGGTAAGTAAGTAAATGTATATCCACCAAAAAATCTCATACAACCTAAGTCCTCAAGGAAAGGATCGAGCTAAGCGAGCCACATAGGCCAAAAAAAGACCACATTTACAAACCATCCACCCGGATACAATCTCTCTTTGCTCCACTTAGTGGATTTACAAACACTAATTCTATGTTTGACTATACATTGTGTATCTTTTACTATGTAATCTATTCTATACACCTTCGAAGACCAGTAAGCTTCATTCCTAGTCTTCCAGATCTGGTATATTGCAGCAGCAATCACAGTACAAAGGACATTCTTTCTCATTTTTGAACCTGTGTACCTTCTTCTTATCCAGCTAAACCACTGCTGATAGCTTCTGTTTGTGTAGTTAACACCAATCTAATTGAGCAAGAGCTGAAGCAAGGTCTTGCTGTAGACACACTTGAAAAACACGTGAGTGTGGATTTCTGTTTCAGTCCCACATAAACAACATCTGTCATCAGGGCTGATATTGAACTGATAGAGCTTGTCTTTTGTTCTCAGTCTTGATTGAATTGCAATCCAAGCAATGAACTCATGCTTGGGCAAACTCATTCTATTCCACACTGCATTAGCCCAAGGTACATTAGGCTTGTCATTCATGAGCATGGCATACACATTACTGATTGAGTAATTGTGATGATGGCTCCACTGTGACATTCCTAAATGATCCGACTCAATCTTTATCTTACACATATGCTTAATGACCCAACTTGCTCCTGGTGAGGCTTGCCAATCCCACCAACTGTTATTCTTAACATAAATTACATGAACCCACTTCACCCATAGCTCGTTCTTTTTGCTTCCAATATGCCACACCAACTTGCCAATAGCAGCCTTATTCTGTTCCTTGATACTTCTGAAGCCTAAACCCCCCACCTTCTTATGATTATAGACATCAGACCATTTAACATACCCAGCTTTCTCCCCTACAGCTTTCCCACTCCAAAGAAAATGCATGCAAATTGAGTTTATAGCATCCAAGACTGAACTAGGTAAAATGAAGATCTTAGCCCAATAATTATGGATGCCGAGTAAAACTGAATTAATCAATTGGGCTCTGCCAGCAAAGGAGAGGTGTCGTGTGCTCCAACACCTAATTCTACAGGTCATCTTCTCTACCAAAGCATCACATTCACTAGCTTTCAACTTCTTAGAACTAATGGGAACCCCAAGACATCTGAAAGGCATATTTTCATGCTTGAAACCTGAGAACTGCTCAATCCTTGTTATTTCGGCATTATCCATAGCGAGTCTTTGTAGAAAGGCCGATTTATTGTTATTAGCCTGGAGACCCGGAGGTTTTACGTAAACAATCTGAGCCCTTGTAAAAGAAGATATGCAGGGATGGCCTCCCCTTTACATAACAAGAGCAGATCATCTGCAAAACACAGATGATTGATCTTCAAACTTTTACAACCTGTGAAGAACTTGAATTCTTTTAGTTCACCAATGTAGCTTAGGATTCTCGTCTAATAGTCCATACACAAGACAAAGATCAAGGGAGACATGGGGTCCCCTTGTCTAAGCCCCCTCCTAGGCAAAAACACCTTCGGTAGAGTCATTTATGAGCAAGGTGAACTTTGGAGTGGTGATGCATTCCATCACACAGGTGATGAAATGTTGAGGGAAATTCAAAGCTTTTAGTAAATCATTCACAAATCTCCACTCTATAGAATCATAGGCTTTTTTCAAATCTACCTTCATGAGCATACCCTTAACTTGATTCCTAGTCTTCCCAAATCTCTTCACAAGGTCTTGACATAGAAGAATATTACTTATAATATTCCTTCCATTGATGTAAGCACCCTGGGTTTGAGACAACACCTCTGGTAACAGCTGGCTAAGTCTTAAACAAATCAGCTTTGTTATGACCCTATACATGACGAACAACATGCTATTGGTCCGAAATCCCCTACGAGAGCGGGACATTTTACTTTAGGGGTCAATGTTATTGCTATCACATTGATCTCCTTAAGTAATTTACCACTCTTGAAAAAATCCTTGATAACGCGCGGTTATATCCATGCCCACGGTATGCCGGCTCTTCTTGAAAAAACAGCTTGACTAACCATCTATACCTGGTGACTTGTCATCAGGTATAGAAAAGAGAGCCTGTTTTATTTCATCATCACTAAATACCAAATTCAAGCTTTTTTATTGAGCATCAGACATAATACAACCTTTGTCAATTATTGCACGTTCAATCTGCCTCATAGTGCCATCACTTCCAAGTAAATCATGATAAAAATCTAAGAAAGTAGTTGTTACCTCATGAGAGTTATTAGCCCAGGAGCCATCAGCTTTTTTATAGTATTTATTCTGTTCTGCAACCTTCTAGTTCTAATGCTCTGATGGAAGGTTTTGGTATTATCATCACCATCCTTAAGCCATCTGATTTTAGGTTTCTGTCTTAGAAGCGAGAGTAGTTTCTATGAGCAATGTGATAGTCCTCTCTAGCCTCCATTTCAGGCACTTCTTAGTTAAAGATTTTCAAGGTCGCTTGTGTAAAGCTTGTTGGGCTAGGATCATTTTTATTATACGTGTGAGAATCTTTGCTCCGAGACATCACCAAACCGGGTATTATTAAGCTTTTTAAACTCTTTTTCAACAGTTTCAACTTACAAACAACCTAGAACATTTTAGTTCTGAAATATTCGTTTACCAACCCCGATCAACAATGTTTTGGAAACCCTCTTGTTTGACACCACATATTGAAAAACCTAAAAGGTTTTCTCTTCTCTTCGGTAACAAATGATTTAAGTATCGAGAGGGCAATGGTCATATGCTCCCTTAGGGAGAATAATGACCTCAGTATCACACCATTCATTCACCCAAACATCATTACCCAATACTCTATCCAATTTTAAAAAAAACCTATCAACACCTTCTTCTCTATTGTTCCAAGTGTAGTATTGCCCACTAGCTTTTATATCTTGCATTTTGCAACAATCCATACACCTACGTATATCCACAATCTCTCTCCCTTACGGGTTGACCCAATCTCGTCCTCAATGTGCATGAGGGCATTGAAATCACCTAGGATGATCCGGGGAGAATCATCCTTAGCAAAATTGACTAAATCGTCCACAATTCGGTCCCGCCTTGTCTATCATTTAGGCCATAAACAAATGTACATTTAAATCTCTTACCACCATTGATCACCTCAATTTCGGTATGTATCAATTAGCTATTACTCCGGAGAACATTTACATTGAATGCACTAGGATGCAACCCTAGTATTATTCTTGTCATTCCCATGTCCTTTGGCTATTTGTTATTAAACACAAACACAGGCACACATTTAGATAAAAGTCTCCTAGAGAGGGAGCTCTTATCTTTGTTTATAGGAAGCTAAACTATATGATATTGTGAGAAATCAAAAAATTTCTCACTTCACCTTGCTTCTTTCTATTGTTTAGCCCCTTAACATTCTAACTTAGAATGTTATCCATTCATGGCAGGGGGCTTTCCCTCCCCCTCAGCATGTTGGACACCATCTTGTCTCTCCTCAAGATCTTCATGTGTAATATGTTCATCCTCTTCTTCCACCGGAACAGCAAAGGTGTTGCCAGTAATCACAGGCTCTGGCACATTCTTGACCACCTGAGCTTGTTTCTTTGTCATTTGAAACCCATCTGCATCATTTTGCACTACTTTCTGCTTTGGAACCCATTTTTCTGCATCTTAGGCTGTTGTTTATGCATGCAATTCTCCTGAGTATGTCCCACTCCCTTGCACAGACAACAATAGATAGGTTTCCTTTCATACTTCACATCTTGGGTCATCAACACTCCTTTTTCATTCTCAAAGGTAATATAATCAGGGAAATCATGATTCATCTTAGCCTCTATCATGATTCTTGCTTACAACAACATGTCTTTGTTAATTGTAGCCTGATCAAGTTTCAATAGTTTGCCTATTCCTGCAACTAAATTGAAAAGGCATTTTTTTCCCTAGTATTTCAAATCAAGAGCAGGTAATTGTATCCACATAGGAACTGTTTTTAAATCTTCCTTCTGTATGTTAATCTCTGAGTCCCATTTTTTCACAATTAGGGGTTTCTTGTAAAAAAATTGAAATCCATCATTCAAAATTGAATCACGTTGCTCTACAGTAAAGAATCTAACAATGAAAACACCCTTATTAACATCCACAATTTTCTCCACACCATTTTTTGCCCAAATTCTTCTCAAGAATCCATCCATTACAGGAAATGGTGGATTAGCCCCCAAGACATAGCAAACAACAGAAGAACTCCAATACTCAATTTCATCCTTAACATCATCCACGTCAATTTTAATGGCAGATTCAATAGATTTATTGCCCATTGTATTCACAGTTTCAAATTCAGGTAATAATTGACAAGAATGATTATTACCTTGCTTCTTCTACATTATTGACAGCCATTCAGAGAGTTTCTTCTTTTCTTTCGATTGATTCTGCAATTCGATCAAAGAACTCCGAGGAGTTAATTGTTCTTCGAACTCGGGGGTTTGAATCGCCATTGATGCAATTCCATGAAGCTCTGCTATCGATTTGTGTTTTTGACCGGTGATTGGACTCGTAGGTCCCTTCTTCCTCCCTTGATTACTTTTCTTTCCACTGGAATTCTTCGAATTAGTCTTGGATTTTCCTGCCATGGCAACGGTGTAGGATAAGAAATGGGTTTCCTTATCTACTCCGAGAGAAAATTTAGGCGCCTCTTTTTTGATGAGACTTTCATATTCTCTTAGTATGGAGCATAATTTTTTTTCAAAATTCAACTAGAACCTGATGCTAAAGGATTAGACTGCTGCAATGTTATTAAACATCAAGAGCGGGGTGGAATCTTGTAGGAGCGACGATGGTGGGGTTGCTTCTTTCTCTAAGACACCAGACATTGGAAAGGGCGAGCATGACAAGAGAAAAAGAAGAATAGTTGCACGGGTTAAGTGTTTGTTTTCCCGTGTATTGGTATCTTCATCAACAAAAAAAACTATCAAGATATTAAATTTTCAAAATCAAAAAGTAATTTTACTTGATAGGACCAATTTTGTTTTTGCGTATATATAGGAAAATAGTTACACTATATCAGAAAATTACAATTGGGTGCCCCATCCTGTCGCTCACCCCGTGCCACTCTAGAAACCCTCCTTACAAACAATCAAACTTTTACCACTTCTAGGAAATATAACTTCAAGAGAAAAAAAAACTTCCTACTAACTTGAAAATATATATACTATTTACTACATCCAACCAAATGAAGCAGGTTTGAAACCTTAAACCACACTTAGGGGTCGTTTGGTTTAAGATCTGAAATAGAAAGGGAATGGACACAAATAAAAAAGGGGAATGGTAACAAAAATGGTTACTTTTATTGAGTGTTTTGTTCAAGCCAAGGAATGGAATGAATGGTAATCATTACCACCAAGTAGGGTTATGCAAAGACCAGGATCGGACCGGACCGGACTGGAATTTGGACCGGGCCGGACCAGACTGAAGATTCGACCCGGTCCTCGATCCTTCTAAATCCACGATTCCAGGTTTATGGTCCGGTCTAGTCCAAATCCGAAAAAACCTGTTTTTTAAGTAAAATAAATGTTTAATGGTTAAAATAATTTTAAAAGTTATAATGTTATAAAGCAAAAAACCTACTCTTTATTTATTTTTTTTGATAAATTGGGATGTATAGTATTCATCCAAAGGGGTATAAGGGCTGCCATTACAATGATCCATGAAGGGGAAATCAAAAAAGGAGTGACTACAACAGCAACGATAGCAAAGAAAACAGTTTATGATAATTACAACCAAGCCAAAAATTCATTTTCCCTTCGTAGTCCTTGTTTTACTAATGAGTCAGCCACCAGAGCCAACAATGTGTTTGATTTGAACATTCAAATGAGAGTTTGAGGCTCCAATAATGAAGTTCAACATGAAGTTTAAGTTCCAAGGCCATCCATGACTGGTGTTGCACCACTTCATCGCGTTAGACGAGTCAGATTCAATGATGATTGGTTTTGCTCTAATCTCATCACATGAAATAGAGTTTTTTATTGCTCTAAAGATAGCATATACCTCAGCTGAGTTTATTTCCATTGGGGGAATGGGACTCAAGAAGAGACACAAGAAAATCCCCACGTCATTCCTTAACACCCCTCTAATCACACTAAGTCGGCAAATTGGATCATATGATGCATCGACATTCCCCTTGACATAACTATAGGAGGGAGGGCTCCAAGAGCAACTAGTTGCAGAGATTACTCGGTTGGCCGAGAGACGTGAAGAAGATGACCATTTAAGACAGTGAGGGTGTCGAAGAATTTCCTCCGATGAGTATGGGACTAGCCACCCCCAACCTTTGATCCACCAACTTACGCGCAATAGGATTAACTCATGAATTTATTGAGGGGAGCAAGAAGAGTTGTTAAAAATTCTTGAGTTACGTTCCTTCTAAAATGCCCAAATAATGATGAAAAAGGAGGCCATCCATACCTTCTTGAAGAAAGGGCTAGCATCACGGCATTCCCATTGAATGAAGCAATCTCTCAAATGCATAGGCATACTCCACTGTAAATTCCAAAGAGATAGCCACCAAGACAATATTTCCCAAGCGAAATCACAATGGAGGAAGAGATGGTCTTCAATTTCAATATGGCTATTACAAAAGATGCAGAGGACCTCGGTGAAAAACCTACTCTTTATTAACTTTTTAACATTTTTGTTGTTAGAATTATTAGGTTTTATTGTATCTAATTTATAAATATGTTTAAATCTAGATTAAAAAAGATTTTTTTTTTTAAAAAATTATAGATTCGAACAAACGAGGTCCAGGACTAGTAAAAATTCCGACATACCGCAATTTTTCCGGTCCAATCCCTGGTCCCACAAAATTTCCGAGATATTGGTCCACTTTGGTCCAATCGGTTCGGTCCCATCCGGTGCTCGACGGTGCACACCCCTACCACCAAGTAATAGATTTAGTTACTTAAGGGGGAGAGGAAAGTAACAAACTGGGGGAATCCATTACCATAAAGTAATGATAATGGATTGATGAGTGGTTAACCAAACAAGAAGATAGGGAACCAATAACTGATTCCATTACTTGGAGCCCAAAAATAGTGAACCAAACGACTCCTTAGTTAATTAGATTTAGTCGAGCAACGACGAGAATGAAAATCATGAAAATTATTCCTCATAAAGCTTAATTAGGAAACTTACTCGGATAACACAATTGCTTTTAAATATATAGTTCTTTTCCATTAATACTCCAACATTCTTATAGAATCTGACTCGGCAAACGCAGTTCAATGGTGTAATACACAAAGCGAGGGATCTTGAAACCTACATGTCATTCTCAACTTCATCCAAAACGCAATGTTGACTGATTGTGAGCTCAAAATCATATACAAAGCAAGATAGTCCAATGTTGTGGCAAGAGGTGATAATGAGCTCCGCTTGTTCGCGGACAGTTCGGGCTCGGCTCGGTCAAAACTCGGTCAAAGCTCGTCTTGTGGTAGCTCGGCTCGGATTCGGGCTCGGCTCGAGACCTTAACGAGCCGAGTGGAACTAGGCCAAGCTTGACTCGAAAAGCTCGTGAACAGGCTCGATTATTATTTTATATAAAAAAAATATTGTAATTTAAAGCACTTTAAAAATTTATTATAAATTAAAAACACTTAAAAAAGTTATTATACAATACGTATCCTTTTATACAAATTTTTACGTTGAACAATTCATGTCTTTCTTTTTGTATCATTTAGATCTAGTTTGTCGATTTTTTCATGTATATTTGTAAGTAATTCATTTGGTTAGCATGTAAAAAATGAAATAAAATATGTATATTCATGTTATTATTTGCATTTAGTCTATTATTCATTTATTCTACAAGATATGTCAACAATTTTTTTTAAATTTCGAATATGAATTTTTTGTTTGGTTTAATGTTGTGTTTGTTTTTAATCTTCTTTTGGAGGCAGCATTTTTTTTCTCTCTCTAGTTTCCCGCTAAAGAGACCCTTCAAATCGCCATTGTTACTGTTCGCGGTGCTTCGGCACCTGAGCTATGGCACGAACTAGGAAACAAAATGCGATTGTTCACACCAATCCAAAGAACGCTAAAACAAAAAAGGGAGATGATGTTAGCAAGACCATAAATGATGATGAAACCCAGATGATGGAATCGAATGAGATTCTGGAGGACATCTTAGCCAAACAAATGTATAATGGTGATGAATCTTTACAAGTTTTGCAAGATAAGGAGCAGATGGATAAATGGATGAACGTTCTCAAGAATGGTGATTCACAAAGGGGTGATAATAACTCCACACAGAATAAGATTTTGGCAGCAGAATCTATTGCGTGTAAATCTCTGAACTCAATTTCACATGTTAAAATAGATATGGAAGATATTGAAGATGAAATTGGATACTGGAGTTCATCTATTGTGTGTTATGTAATGGGGTCTAATCCGCCATTGAAGGTCATGGATGGGTTTGTGCAAAGGATATGGAAGGATTATGGAATTGATAAAATTGCCTTAATTGGAAAGGGTCTTTTCTTGATACGGTTTAATTGTATGGAACATGTGAATGCTGTTCTGGAATCTGACCCTCAATTTTTTGATTCAAAACCTTTTATTGTTAAAGCTTGGCATCATGAAATGGATTTGAATGACCCTATTAAAACTGTTTCAGTTTGGATTAAGATGCCTCAACTAGATATTAAATATTGGGGGGAGAAGAGTCATAGCAAAATTTCTGGGTTAGTAGGGCGTTTTGTTAAAATGGATCAAGCTACAAAGAACAAGGACAGATTGATGTATGCCAGGGTTATGGTAGAGATTGGTTTGTCACAGGATTTACCTAATGCTATATTTTTTGAGAATGAGAGAGGGGTAGTCATTGAACAAAAAATTGAATATGAATGGAGACCTCTAGTTTGTACATGTTGCCATGGATATGGACACACTGGTGATAAGTGTAGGAAGAATAAAGAGCAAAGATGGACCCCTAGGAAAACTGTGGACCAGATTCATAAGGTGCCTTTACTGAATATTGATAATGATGGGCTGCAAGAGGGGTTCAAGGAAGTGACAAGAAGGAAGAATAGCCCCTGCTAGGAATCCTAAAGAAAATATTGCTCTAGTCAATCTTGCAAATGCTTTTTTAGGTCCTTGATAGGGACATGGAGGTGCGGTTTGGCGGTGTAGATGAAGAAATAAGGGTTGAAGCGGTGGGGGGGGGAGCCCCCTAAGGGATGGATAACATCCTCATATGGAATGTCGAGAGGTTTGAACAACATTACAAAGCAGTTAAAGTGAGGAAGATGATTCAACTTCACAACATTCAGTTGTTTGGTCTTCGGAGACAAGGGTGAAAGCTCCTAATCTTGGGAGAGTTTACCTTAATTTGTGCCCTCAATGGTGTTTTTCTCTAATCATGTGAGTCACTACAATGGCGAGAATAATTGTTGCTTGGATTCTGAGGTTTTTACTGTCGACATATTGATAACTACTGCCCAGCTGGTGCATTGCAGAATCTATATTCAGAGCAGTAAAAAGTCTTTTTTATGTACTTTCATATATGCATATAATGATGAAGGTGGAAGAGATGATTTATGGAGTTCTCTCATTTCCATTGTTCTTTGGGTGCCGGGAGCCATGGTGTGTGGGAGGGGACTTCAACAATCTTCTCAACTTGGATGAAAGAATAGGGGGTTTGCTGTTAGAGCTCATGATATTCTTCCTATGAGAAATTGCATGAATCTTTGTAAATTGGAGGAGGTAAAGGTATTTGGCGGATTCTTCACCTGGACCAATAAACAAGAAGGAGGGGACATAATTTTTTCCAAGTTAGGCAGGACTTATGTCTAATGAGGAGTGTTTCTTAATGTTTCCTACTAGTGAAGTGCGGTTTATTCCTGAAGAGGACTTTGATCACTGTCCCATGGTGATTAAAACTTGTCCTGTGTATCATGGAAGGAAACCATTTAGATTTTATAATCATTGGTGCCTTAACCATAGATTCATAGAGACTGTTAAAACTGGATGGGCATTGCAGATAGTTGGATGCGGAATGTACAAAGTCATTAGTAAGCTTAAAAGTCCGAAGAAGTCTTTCAAAGACTTAGATACCGGGGGACATGATGAACTACATCTTTGCTTCAATAAGTGCTAAAAATGATGCGCTTAGAATACGGGAAGAGATGCATCGAGTCCTTTAGATGAAGATCTGGTAAATCAAGAAAAGGATGCTCAGAGTAGATATGACGAGGCATGGAGAACATACAACTTAGCTATGCAACAGAAAGCTAAACTTCACTAGCTGAAGGAGGGGGATGAAAATTCCAAGATTTTTTACAGAAGCATCAAAGCTAGATTTAGAAGAAATGCTATTAATGCCATTCATAATGAGGCTGGCTGCTGGGTGGATACTCCTGAAGGGGTAGCTCAGGCTTTCATTGGTTTCTACCAAGGGGTGCTAGGTGAATGTATGAGCAATAGGATGATTGTTTCCCCTGATAGTATAGGGCATGGAAGGATTATGGATCCTAAACTATGCAATGCTCTGCAGTGTGACTTCACCTGGGCAGATGTTAAAAGGGTGATGTGGTACATTCCTGTTAATAAAGCACCAGGGATTGATGGCTATAATAGTGGGTTTTTTAAGGCCACATGGGACATAGTGGGGGAGGAGGTTGCAGATGCTATTTTGGATTTCTTCAGTACAGGAAGAATCTTAAAAGAACTCAACATCACTACTCTTACTTTAATTCCTAAGGTGAGGGTTCCTAGCACTGTAAGTGAGTTCAGGCCCATAGCCTGCTGCTCAACTGTTTATAAGTGCATCTCAAAACTACTTTTTGAGAAATTGAACAAAGTGTTACCCCAAATCATTAGCCAAACACAGGGTGCTTTCATTTCAGGAAGGAATATCCTTCACAATGTATTCTTTGTGTCAAGATTTGGTGAAGATTTACGAGACTAATCGAAACAAGCATGTTGCTTGATGAAATTAGATATTAGAAAGGCTTATGATACCGTTGAATGGAGTTTCATTGAAGAAATGCTGCAGCAACTTCAATTTCCTACTCACTTCATCAATATGATCATGGTTTGTGTCACTTCACCTAGTTATGCACTCATGATTAATGGATGCCCTAGTGATTTAGTGACTCTAAAGAGAGGTCTAAGGCAAGGAGACCCTCTTTCTCCTTTATTGTTCACATTATATATGGAGTATGCATCTAGGATCTTGACTAAAATCAGTACTATGCAAGATTTCTAACATCATGCGAGGTGTAGGAGGCTCCAAATAAACCACTTATGCTTTGCTGACGATTTGTTACTATTCTCCAAAGGTGATCTTACATCAATCACTATGATGCTGGGTGGTTTAAAGATGTTTTCTGAAACTACTGGCCTCCAGATAAGCAAGGAGAAATCTGAGGTGTTCTTAACTAGAATGGATGCAGAACACAAGGCTAGAATTGCTGCTCTCTCAGGGTTTAGGCTTGGAACTCTCCCTTTTAAATACCTGGGGGTCCCAATAACCTCAAAGAAGCTAAAGAAAGTGGACTGTGAGCTGCTGGTCGAGAAAATGTGCAACAGAATCAAGGTATGGAGCAGTAGAAATCTATCCTACAGTGGTAGATTACAGCTTGTAAATGCTGTGCTCATGTCTATTAGCATCTACTGGTGCCAAATCTTCATATTGCCTAAAGTTGTACTTAAGCAAATAAATGCAGTCTGTAGACATTATCGGCATGGGACATAGGACAGTCATAAAGCTGGGTATGTATCCTGGGTAGAGGTTTGTTTTTCTAAAGGTGCAGGTGGTCTAGGGGTAAGAAACATCAACCTATGGAACCTAGCTGCTGTTGGTAGACAAGTTTGGGCCATTGCTCATAAAAAAGACAACTTAAGGGTAAAATGGGTTCACTCCATTTACATTAAAGAGCAAGATTGGGGTGATTACAGGGCTCCACAGGGGGCAAGTTGGGTTTGGAAAAGCATATGCAAGGCTAAGGAGAAAGTGATGCCATATGTTATGACTGCAAATGAACAAGTTTACAGTATCAAAATGGTATACTGTAAATTATGCCCTGAGGCTCCGAAGTGGTTATGGAGCCAATGTGTTTGGAATAGATTCTCTATTCCAAAGCATAGATTTAATCTTTGGCTCATTATGAAGCAAAGACTCCCTACTAAGCAAAGGCTTGCCCAATGGGGTGTTTCCAGCACAAATACATGCTGCCTATGTGGAGAAGTGGAGGAGACTCACACACATTTGTTTTTTGAGTGTGCTTTTAGCTCTCAATGCTTCCAAAAAGGCATGTACAGAATATCTACAGATTTATGAAGTGGATCAGACGAGACTGCAAGAAATCAAGATTTAGGAAAAAAGTCATTTGTGCTGCTATTGCTGCTACCTGTTATGCCATATGGAGGTGTAGGAATGATGTACTATGGAATGATACACAACCACTTGTTGAACATGTCATTACACATATAAAATACACTGTTAAAAATAGAATTGTACATATTTGTGGGAAAAAATCCAAAGCTAGTGACCTTACATGGTTACTAGGCTTATAGTCTTGTTATATAGCTACTTTGGGGCTAATCTGCTAGCCTGGTTAGTTTTTGAGCTTCTAGCTAAATGAGGGTCCTTCCTAGAAGGTTTGTTCTTTGCTAGATTGCTCTAGGTTGTAAAAAGTTTTTGTGAGCAATATATTTCTTCCTTACGTCTCAAAAAAAAAAATGTTTGTGTTCGTTTATTTTTAATTTGTCTCAAATTGAGCTCGAGCTCGAATCAAGCCGAGCTACGACGAGCTACCGAGCCGAGCTGGAGCCTCTAGTGAAGCTCACGAGCTCGAGCTAAGCTTTACTTATCGAGCTCGTCGAGCTCATGAGCCGAACCGAGTTGAGCTAAATGATAAACAAGCCAATCCGAGACCAGTACAGTTCGGGCTCGACTCGTGCGATAAGCACCCCTAGTTGTGGCGGATACTATGACAAAATAAGGATTACAAAGGAGAGACGAGTTCTTAGCTTGGTTGTATGCCCCATTATTCCTTTTCATTTAGTTGTAATGCTCTATAGTTACTCAGTGGCGGATGCATTTGGCTCTCATAGGGAGCAAGTGCATCCCTATTGTCTAGAATTTTGACCAAACTTTTAGGTTTAGTCCAATTTTAAAGATAAAAAAGCCCATTTTAAATTTCTACAATCAAGTTAAAATTTATTTTTGCATTCCAGTTTTAAATTTTCCAAAATCACCACTGTAGTTACTCATCTTCATCTGGTTGTGATTTGACCATTACGTATAAAAAAAAGATGGTTAGAGAGAGAGAGTCCCAAGATCATGCTAAAGACTTTCTAAGAAAAAATTGGAAGAAAAAAAGGGGAAAAATCTCATGTGGTGTTCTACCATTGATTCCACCCATTTCTTGCTTGCTCTCTCAACCGTCACTCCACCATTGTTAACCTCAGAAAAACCCCAGCTGGCACCCTTGCCCCAAATCATCTACCCCTAAAAAGGTTTATGATTGCAACCCACCACAAAATAGCCCCTAATTATTACCCTAATTCGCTCTATTCCAAGAAAACCAACCCCCTTTCTCTCTCCTCAATTGATTACCCCTTTGGTTTTCCTCTCTCAGAAAAAAATTTGGTCAAAAATCATCATTACAATCCTGCGTTAGGGAGGGATTTCTTTCTCCTGTGCCTAGAGATTCAGCGAAAATTAGAGTTTTATGTTCACAAATTATCCTTTAATTACTTTCCCTTAGCCACCAAGGAAGTTAATTCAGCCAATGAAATGGAAAAGTGGATCCCTGCCATCGATTCTCAACACTCCATCCGCTCAGATTTTACTCCAGGGAAGTGTCTCTTACTCTTCTTTTTGTTTTTTTCTGTTGGTTTTTATGGCTCTTTTCTTTCTTCATATATTTGGAAATCTTTCTCTTCTCAGTTCTCTTTTTTACATTATTTTTTAATATCTCGCTTGCTTCTCGATCCTTCCCCCCTCCCTATGAGTGTTTGGTGTCTTATTTGTTTAATCACAAAATAACGCCCTCCCGCGCTCTCTCCTTTACCTCTCCCATGCACTCCCTCCTCTATAAAAGGCCTTCCTTCAAACTAGTGAGCATCCACTGTTTCATTGCCCTTTCTTCCCTGCTCACTCTTTTCCTCTCCCAATTCTCTACTAACCAGTCACCTTGCTTCCTTCCCCCTTCATGTCGGATACCCCACCACAAAAAGTTATGCCGAATTGCTCAAATCCCCTTGCCTTGATGATTCCATTTCCTCTAACTCTGATAGGACCTTACCCATTGCAACTGCCATTATGGATCACTATTCTAGTGAGACCCACACCTCAACCTCCTCAAGCATTCCACACCTAGCTTATAACTGTGATTGTTCACCTCCCCCTCCCCTACAACCAGGGCACCTAAGTGCTCCTCTGGCAAACATTCCAAGTTCAGCTCCCCCTACTATAAATGTGCAAGCCCCCCCATAGATGAAGATGAGTTAGCCAACCTAAGAGCCTCTTGCCTGTTTGGGAAGGTATGGGGTGATCCTATCCCCACTTCTGCGGTTACCTCTCGTCTGAGGAGAGATTGGAGCTTCATTCATGGGGAATTTTCCCTGCGTTACCTCGCTAATGGCTGGTTCTTAATCAAATTTTCTAACCCTATCGACAAAACTGATGTGTGGGACAAAAGGCCTTGGTTTGTCCAAGGTCTAAATTTCGTTTTTCCTCCCTTGGAGACCTCTCTTCAAACCATTCTTCAACAACATCACTCACGTTGATCAGTGGATAAAAATTCCCTTCCTCCCAAACGAGTTTTGGTCGTGGCCTAGGCTTGCAATTTTAACCCACAAGATTGGCCATCTCATTAAACTCGACCGTTTCACTCAACAAAATGACGACAAAGCGAAGTTCGCGCGGGTTTACCTGAATATCAACATCACTCGACCTGTTCCTCGCTCAATCACTATTGCGTCAGAAGCAGAAGCCTCAGAATACTTTCTTTCCTACGAATGCGTCCATGAGGTCTGCCCTTTATTTGGAGGTAAGGACCACACTCTCTCGCTTTGCCCTAAAAAGCCAGCATCTTGTTTAGACCTCGTTGTTGCCCAACTTAAAACAAGTCACCTCAACCCCCAACCTGGCTCTTCGTCCTCTCCTAATGCTGACTGGCTGTTTGTTAGACCCCAACGTCGTACCAGGACTCAATTCATGTCGAGAAATGGTGCGCGTGGCAGAAGACCTCCCATAAATAACCACCTAAATCATCCCCCTCCCTCCTTTACAACTATTAACAATGCCCCTACTGTTTCAGAAGTTGGCCCCTCTCATTTCCCTGCTGCTAATGTCCCAGTTTCGAATGTTTTTGCTACCCTAACTGAATTCCAAGTCATCAGTGAAAATGGCATCAATCTTAACCCTCCTCCTGCTACGGAAGACCAGCCTGACCATGGCCAAAATGGCCCTACTGAAGACGAAATCGACGATGCTTTTCTCCAAGCCTTTGGAGTTATTCATCACAACCCCCATGTTAATTTCGATGATGATATGACTGACCTTGCCTTCCACCCATCCGAGGAAGAAGCTTTGAAAGATGGCCTCAAAAGGCGCAAAAGGGATGATTTTGAGGACTCCCCTCCTCCACCCACTGCCCCATGATCATTTTATCTCTTTTTATATTTTTTTGCTGTAGATTGAGGATCTTTTTTGGGTTCCGGCTTGCTGTGGACCAGCTTTGAAATGATTTATATTATGTCCATGGCACATTTTGTAATCCCCAATCATTTAATTTCTACGCCTTTCTTCCTTATTACCTAATTGTATGCTTCGAAATCCATCCAAGTAATGATTATGTTGTTTTTCTTTACTTTGGATTGTTCTACTGCCCTCTTGCACAAATGGTTTCTTTGTTTAACTTTTCCATCATAAGTCTTCTATTACATTTACGTTCTTATTTACACTCTCGCTGTCAAATTATTTTTTCAGTATGCTCCTCGCTAACCGTTAATGGCCATTTTCCTTACTTGCGTTATTCTTATTCCTATATGTCTCTATTGCAGTTGTTCTACTTCAAGGTTGGAGCCAATACCATGCTAATCACCTCCTCCGGCAATAAATTCTTGACGTTTCTATCATTTTTGAATCTTATATCTAAAGACTGGGTTGTTACAACCTTATGGAACCGAGTGCTTAGCCACTCGCATATGAACAGGAGTGTTTTAACACTCCCTAATCGTTTGCTCCTTGGTTGCAAGTTTTTCGCCACCACAAGCTGCCTCGGCAGCCTACTACAAGCCCACCTTCAATGGCTGGGCTCAAAGAAGCTCCATGGGCTGTCAATTCCCATCCTTAATATACCCATCACTATGGGTTTGTTTCAGGATGCAAATGCAAATCTCCAACTCTCCTTTTATTTTATGAAAATCCTATGCTGGAACATCCAAGGGGGAAAAAAACCCCAAGCTTTAGCAGAATTAATTTTTCTAAAAAACAAACACAAACCGGACATCATTTTCGTCTTAGAAACGCTTACCAACTCTGCAAACAGCCGATCGAATTTTAAAATCTCTCCACTTTGACAACAAATTAATTATCGACTCTATTAATCATTGCGGTGGTCTTTGGAGTTGTTGGAACAACAATAACATTATAGTCCAAAGTCACCTCACATTTGATCGCTACGCGCAACTTAACATTTGCTACAAACCGACTAATAGTCATTATGCTATTTTAGGCACTTATTGCCCTGCTAATGAAAATGAAAAAGATTCCTTCTGGAATCTGCTTTAAAATCACTTACTCACCATCATTATCCCATGGCTCCTTGTTGGCGATTTTAATGAAATGGCTTCATTACAAGATAAAATTGGAGGGATCCCTCTCTCCCTCAATCAAATTGTCAGACTCCCAAGGCTAATGGCCAGTACTTCCGCCATCGATATCCCTTGCATCCAAAACTCTTTCTCATGGAAAGGTAACCGTCAAAATTCCACTATCTACGAACGTCTCTACAGAGCAATTTGCCACTCTTCTTTCTTCACCGACTTCTCAAACTACACCATCTCTTATGGAAACTTCACCGTTTCCGACCACGCCCCCATTGTCCTCTCCACAAATGACAATAGGCACGTTTTCAAACCCACGCCTTTTAGGTTCCAAAATTTCTGGACTCTTGAACAAGAATTGAAGCTCATGCCATGGTCCAGAAAAATTGGACAACTAATATAGTTGGCTCTCGTTTCTATCGAATTCAACAAAAACTCCAAAGGCTAAAAACGAATTCAAGCTTTGGGCCTCTACTAAATATCGTCACACCAATAACAAACTCATCCAGAATGAAAACAAAATTAATGAATTACAGTCCAAGCTATGGATCCAACCTTTCAACAACATCCTTATTGACCATATCAACCGACTTATTAAACAACGCGAGAAGCTCCAACTTTTCAACCAAATGCAATGGGGAGAGTCGAGTAGGAAAAAATGGCTTACTCAAGGTGATCGTAACACTCGGTTTTTCCATCTAAAAATGAAACAGAAGATGGCCTCTGCAACAATTTTTCGCCTTAAAAATGATCTCAACCAATGGGAGGAAGACCCTCAACAAATCCAAAATAATCTGATAGACGCTTTCAGACACGTTTCAATTCACAACACACTACTCAGCCAACGGCAAATCTCAACTTCCTCAATAAGATTATTAATGCTACTGATGCCAATTCCCTATTAGCACCAGTAACCGCTAACGAAATCAAAGACGCTTTTTTCGATATTAACCGTCTCAAGGCACCTAGGTCTGATGGCTTTGGGAGCAAATTTTATCAAGCTTTGTGGCCCACCATTGGCAAGGAAATCACTGTCGCTGTTCAAAGCTTCTTTCACCATGGAAAATTGCCACCTTCATTGACTCATACATTCATAACACTTATTTCTAAAAATGACGCCCCAGAAACTCCGAACCACTTCAGACCAATCAGTCTTCTCAACACGATTTACAAAGCCATTTCTAAAATTCTTGGTAATCGCCTACGACCAATTCTTCTAAGAATTATTAGCCCCCTACAAAATGCCTTCACCCAATATCGATCCATCCATGACAACATTCTAATAGCTCAGGAAATTCTTAACGTTTTCCAAAAATCACACAGTAAAACTGGATGGTGTGCTCTCAAATTGTATATGGAATAGGCCTATGACCGCATCGAATGGGATCTCCTCTGGAATTGTCTCCAGGCCTTCGGCTTCCCCGATCAATTGATAGCATGGGTTAAGGAATGTGTCACTAACATCTCCTACTCTATTAAAATAAATGGCCACTCTATCACTGGTTCAAACCCCTCGCGGGCTACGTCGGGCGACCCCTGTCACCTTATCTCTTCATTATTCGCATGGATGGTTTCATAATGCAATTATCCTTAGATAGCCAAAGAAAAACTAGCACATGTATTAAGATTCATCCTAGATCTACCATTACTCCATGTCTCATGTTTGCTGATGACAACCTCCTTTTTTGTAAAGCCACCACTTACTCATGCCGCAATCTTAAAAAAATTATTGATGAGTTCTGCGTAGTCTCCGGCCAATTGGTCAATTTTCAAAAGTCCGCTATTATCTTCTCAAAGCATATTAGTACTCAACGTCGAATAGCCCTAGCAAGTCAGTTCAATATGTTACCAAATTCCCACTTAGGTCGATACCTATGGGTTTTCTTGATGCGTACCATCCTACAAATGCGGACTTCAAAAAAATTATTCTTAAAGCCCAAGCACGTATTAATCATTGGGAGGCTAATTTTCTCTCTAAAGCCGGTAGAGCGACGCTCATTCAAAGCAACCTCAAATCTCTCCCCTCCTACATCTGGGCCTCTTCACTCCTTCCAAAGAACATTACAATCCCGATTGATCAAATGCATAGAAATTTTTTCTGGAAACAAAATAAAGACAAAAATGCTATCCCCCTAATAGCTTGGAACACAATTTATCGCCCTAAAGCATTTGAGGGACTCGGTTTACGAAAATCTGCGGCCCTAAACCGAGCCTTCACTGCAAAGCTTGGATGGAAAATATTAACACAAGAAAACAACCTCGGGTTAATCTCATAAAAAGAAAAGTATCTATGCAACACATCTCTCTTTAATTGCCTAACCAAACCTCAAGATTCCCCATATGGAAGAGGATCCTTCTCCAACGGGAAATCCTTCGCAAAGGTATTCGTTGGAAAATTGGGGGATGGCAACCAAATTCTCTTATGGCTTCATAATTGGTGCTATCCCGAAAACCTCCTAATTGTCCTCAACATTCCTCATAACTAAGTAGATCTTGAAACACGACTCCAGGATTTCATTCTACCAGATAAAACATGGACTTTTGACCGCCTCAGTCAGTTACTACCACCTAACTTAGTCAACACTATTAAGGCAATCCCCATTCCATCAAGACCCCGCCCCGACACCCCTATATGGGGACCTTCCACAAAAGGTGACTTTACAATTAAATCGACTACTTGGTTAGCACACGACATGCCTCACTCCATGGAAAAATGGCCCCATAGGTGGATTTGGTCCTTGGACATTCCTCCTAAACCGCAAATCTTCATTTGGCAACTCTTTCACAAAAACTTGGGCGTTTGCAAGCTCTTACATCAAAGACACATTATTCCAAGCGACTCTTGTAGTTTTCGCAACTCCAATCCGGAATCCATTGACCACCAATTCGAACCCGCCCTAAAATTGCGGATTTTTGGAATCTTAACTAAGTTCGGGAATGGCTACAAATCGCTTTGCCAAATGAGCCTATGTTGTCATCGCTCCCAAAACTCTCACCGCATGAAGAAATTTGTTACCAACCTCATTTTCATCCTATGGAGTATTTGGAAAAAAAGAAATGACATCATCTTCAATCACTTCGACTTAACATACATAGGATCTTTCACAAAGCAAACTTCTATGCCCTTGAATGGCATTTAAGAACAACAATAGATTACCGCCACGGCTCACGGTTCCCCATTTTCCACCACTTCACCTATCCACCCGAGTCTACCACTCATAATAATCTCATCCTCGTCTCTTGGGAGCCTCCACCACAACACTCCTTCAAACTCAACTTCGATGGCTCGGTGCGAGACAACTCGTTAGCGGGAATCATTATTAGAGACTACCTCGGCAAACTCATCCAAGCAAGCGCCAACCTAGGCAACACACAAGTACATATTGTGGAAGCTACAACTATACACCAAGGGGTCCGACTAGCACGCCATCTTAACATCAATCATTTGCATATCGAAGGGGATAACCTCCTAGTCATCAATGCAATCAAAGGTACCAGGTCTCCACCCTAACAAATTGCTCATATCATTCAAGATACTCAAGATCTCCTTAAAGACTTTTCCTCCTGGACTATCAATCATATATATCGCGAAGCAAATAAGGCAGCGGATTGGATTGCCAATGTTGGCCACCTAGTTTAGTCTTCTTTTCATATTCACATTTCTGATTCTTGTAATAATTCCGCTCTTCATTCTATCCTTGTAAACGATGAGTTAGGAGTACCCCTCGTGCGGAGGGTCTCCTAACCACCTACTTTTTTCTTACCTTATAAAAAAAAATTGACCATTACTTTGTTGCAAGCTTGTTCTAAGCTTTATTAATAAAACTCAATCCATATTATAAAAAAAAAATCACCGAAGTAGTGAGTTAGTGACAGTGTCAATTATTTTTACTTCACTTATTAAGCATGTAGCTTGATTGCTTGACTCTGAAGAGGCATTGACTTGACTTGTCTGAGATTTTATTTATCATTATTAATAATATTATTCGATAAACTGACTTGGATCAATCTTGATTAGCGAGGTGCTCAGTGCCTGAGTGGTGACTAAGTCAAGGGACGAGGGGATGGGAAGATTCATCCCATCTACGCCTAGACAGAGTCCACTTCAAAGTACAATTAACAATATAATACCCCAACTGGCAATCCCTTTCCCATTTTCCATGCCCAAATTTCAAGAAGTTGCCAACATTCTTACGTTTTCCCTTGGCAAGAAGAAAAAATTGGTTGCATAACAAATAATTAGGATTCGTAGCAATAGAATTCTCAGCCATAACTTCCAGCACATCACTTACACCCACATCTTTCTCGAGGCAAAATTAAGTAGTCGATCACCTCTAAAAAATGGGGCATAACCTAATAACTGAGTCGAGCAAAGAGAATCACCACCAGTATTGATTTTCATCCACATCATCTTCTCCAGCTTGATAAATTAGGGCATTACCTTAGATGAAGGATCCTCTAATATCTTAATGTACACCCATAATATAAATGATTTGCAGCACTTTTACCTATACATTCTTTTCAGCCACATTGTATTAATGGGGTACTTGTTTTTTCTAATCGAAGCAATGCTATCATATTATCGTTTTCAATACACAATTTTAACCATTTATAAACTTGGAAAATTTTTAAAAATTGATATGTGGAAGAAAAAAAATACATTGACAAAAACTATACGATACTACTTTTTTATTAGCGAAAATTTGCTTCAATTTATGAACTTTGACCGTTAAAACCCATTAATACATTTATGAACAAAGCTAGGCAAGTATATTTTTTCGACTACTAATTCACATTGCATTTCTTGTGTGCAAATGGTGAATTAATTATATAACAATATAGTATTGTCTTCTAAAATAAATTTATTAAAATACAATTTTTGACAAAAAGTGATTAATGGCGTAAAATAATAAAAAATAAAAGAAATGAATTTTTTTTATTTATCACGTGTTGGGCAACACTGAAAAATAAGCCGGATTGTCGCAAGAGATAGCTAGTGTATTGAAAAAAAAATCAAAAGATAGTTTGGTATGTGCTACTTTTTTCATAAGGACATTTTTGCAAAATATGATTCGAATGAATCATGTAGCTTTTGTTATGAACTTCATTTCAAAAATAACAAGAAATAACACACAAGAATTTTTAATGGTGATGTACTTTTCTTCCTATCAACTGCATAATAACTACATTTTTCTTTCTATCAACTATATTTTTTCTTCCTTTCAACTCCATACCAACTGCATAAAAGTACCTCCCAATTGGTAGCTATGCTATACATATTGATAGGATTTATAAGATCTCCTACTCCTACTAGCTAAAATAGGTAAATTAAACTACCATAAACACTTCGTTAATTAGGAAAGAATGTAATTGAAGAATAAGCAATTTACTTTTACTTGAACTCCTAAACGGACTACTAGCCTTATAAACTTCCTAACCCACAAAAACTTATTATTTCATAATACTTCCAATTGATATTGGTGTACTTCTTCGATTTGATCCTAACAACCTCCCCCTCAAGAGAAGACTACTTGAAACTTTATGGACAAGTCACAAAATAACTAATTGGAACATAGAGTGAACGAACTACTTGAGACTTTATGGACAAATCATGAACCGCATACTTCTACAAAGACTACTTGAGACTTTATGCATGGGAAGTCATGAACCACCTACATCCGTAGGAGATACTTCCCTTAGGAAAAAGCCCCATACATAACACGACAAAACATCTCCCTATCGTCGTTTGAGGCGTAATGTCGCTTGATCACCACATATCGGAAGACTTTCGACACAAGACACCGAACACATATACTACAAAAAGAACTACAACTTACGCTTCTTATACGATCCATGTACCCTCAATGCTTTTTTGTGTTACATAGTACAATAAGAACTTCAAATGAGCAAAGCCTTGGGTGTAATATATACATAGTACACTCGGTGTACAATAAGTGCATTCATTTAGAAAAGGATTAGTTTCTTTTCATTTTACTTTATCCCATTAATTAGACCCAGCACAATTCTATATTTTCATCATATTTTCTCTTCTATTTAAATAAACAAGAGAAGGACCCACTCTTACGTATACTTTCTCCTACTTGCCTCGGTTTATGTTTGCTATAGTAAATTGGAAGATAGATAGTGAACTGAGGGAGTAGATAAATAATGTAAAAGTAATAAATATTGCACGATAAAAAAATATGAAGTACGTATGGTAATCCTTGGTCAAATAAATATGTAATCATGAATATAAATATAAAATAACATATATATAAGTGTGATACTAAGATTTAGTTCTATATGGGTTCGAGTCAATCTTTGGTCAGGTCGATCATTTGAGAGTATGTCCATTTCGCCAATCCGGGTTTGGTTCGAGTGAATTCGATTCATTTAAGATTCCTCAACTTCAAATCTTTATTTTAGTTTCACCTCAAAATCGGGTCTCAAATGGGGTAATTTGGATCAAAGAGTTAGAGAAATTGAGTTAATTTAGTTTGCTTAGTCTAGTCCACATTTGGGGTGTGCAAAAGATCCGATTCGAAAGATCCGATTGTGGCTACTCCGCCGATCCGATCCGAAATTTCTGATATATGGTCCGCTTTTTGATTTTTGAAATTTCGTATCGGATATTCGAAAAATTTCGGATTTTAATGTTGCCATATATGGGCATTGGTCAAGAGGGTAATATCGTATATGGCAACAATAATTGAGATCTAAAGAAATAAAAATTAGTTATCGTATCAATTTTTCGGATATTTGGATCTGGATATCTGGATTCGATCCAATCCGAACTTCGGATATCCGAAAATTTCGGATCGGATTCGATAACTCTTAGGTGATCCCGGGTGCAGTCGATTAGACCCGGCGATATCCGATAATTCACACCCCTAGTCCACATTACCATATGCAATCGTGAGTGTGCGATGCATGTCAAGTAAGTTTACCAAGCTTCTTGCTTGCATGAAAATGGCAAAAGTGAACAACAACTTTTTAATCTTATTGGCGCAAGAAATTTTTTGTTTTGAGGTTTGGTAGACTCGGTTGATTAAATTGCTCGGTGTAGGCGTGTTTTTATTTCGCCTACGCGGTGAGCGCGTATTTGATTCGACTACCCCATTGTAAAGGTTTTTATTGAAAATTGTTTTAGAAAGAAGTCGCCAACAATCCCTTAAAGGAATAATCATTAACCTCATTGGATATTGGGAAATCGTAGGGACAAATTTAGGGACTTATCCAATGTAGATTTTCCCGTATAGACTCCATAAATGGTCAAAATGAACCAAAGATGGAGTTCGGGGGCGAGGTACGAACATGGTCATAATGAACCATGTTTGCCCATTGCCGGCCTCTACTATATATCGATTCACAATAAATTTTATGCCAAAGAATAATCATGTAATATTTTTAAGCACCCTACAAATATTTACTCTAGGTTAGTTCAAGAAACACATAAAAAGACTATTTTTTAGTGATATATTAATAAGGCAATCAATTTACGGAACCTAGCATGTTGTCCAAATTAATCCGATTAATGTTAGAACAGCTTCTTTGGGTCTTGTTTAGCAATAAATACAAAGTGATAAATATTGCAATCAGCATAAAAAATAATATGCAATATGTTCATGAAAAGAAATAAAAATAAGAAAAGAAAAATATTACAAGGAGTTAGAATAATATACAATACTTACAAAAGCACAGAATACGTTAACTATCTACATCATGAATAGAATGTTAGTAACTTCAAGAAAAATAATAAAAGATAAATAAAGAAGTAAAATAAAGTTTGTTAATTTAGTTGACCCTCGTAATTTATACCACCGTTTGGGGTCGTTGATTTGTATGGATATTGGAAAATTGAATATTGTATGAGCCTTGAAAAAAAGATTGTGTCTTGCGTTTAGATGAGCGTCATACGATGATGATGCGGTGCAGCGTAGTAAAATTTTGAGGATAATCATGTGTAGAATTTGTATATGCAAGCGCAAGTAGTACTAGGATTTTTGTGAGGTGAAGATGATGAATTCTAGATGATGCGTCATGGGGAATTATAGAGGGAGTGTAGGTGTGTGATAGGTGATGGCAGTATGGTGTTGTAGGTGATGAATGGTGATGGATTATGGTTGGCGTGAATCATGAGAGCTTTGTGAGATTAGGCGGTGAGTTGTGTAGGTGTCGAGAGATTAGTTTTGTAGAAGTTCCGTAATTTGCCGAGTGATTATAGTGAGGAGATGTTGTATTGTTTTTTGTGTTGTGAATTATGAGTTAGGCCGTGTGTGATTGTTGTGTTTGCCGTGAGATTGTTGTGAATCGGTATTTAGTAGAGGCCAGCAATGGGCAAACACGGTTAATTATGACCATATTCGTACCCCTCACCCCCGAACTCAATCTTTGGTTCATTTTGACCATCTATGGAGTCTAAACGGGAAATCTACATTGGATAAGTTCCTAATTTGTCCCTACGATTTCCCAATATCCAATTAGGTTTATGATTCTTCCTTTAAAGAATTGTTGGCGAATTCTTTCAAAACAATTTTCAATAAAAACCTTTACAATGGGGTAGTCAAATCAAATACGCGCTCACACCGCGTAGGCGAAATTAAAACACGCCTATAATTTGGCGACTTCACTGGGGATTCGTCATTGGGAAGTTGATTAGGCAAAGTCAAATATTGCCAGAAACCACGGAATTGTCGGAGAGTCCTTCAGGGATAAGGAGAGTTTGGATTGAAAAAATAAAAAGGTTTAAATTTATGACTCAAATGAATGTAGGTGGGAAAAGGCTTTGATGAGGCTAGGTTCGGACTCGAGTCGATGTCTGGATCTAGAAAAATATGTTCCCCGAACTCTAGAAATCAAATCATTATACCTTGACTAATTTATTTTTATTTTTGCGGTCCGACCTCGAGATGAGGATTCCTACGTATCCTTGCGGAATCAGCCCATTCGTAGTTCTGGATCTGATTTCTTTTTTTTATTTATCATTTTTTTTGTTCCCTAACTTTTGCCTAGACCGCCCTTTCGGGTTTTTAACCTAGCGGGATTGGACATATCTTGAAAAAGGAGTTACGGTTGATGAAAGGTTGAAAGGTTTAAGGCTTGATGAATGTTTTATTGGTTTCGAATAGGGTAAGGATCATGGATTTGGATTATATGGGTTAAAGGTTTGATGGATTGCAGTATTTTGGAATGAGGGGTGGAACTTGTGTGCAAGCCCCCTAGCTTGACTTTTCTTTTCTTTGCCTTTGGCTTTTTCTTTTTACATTTTGTGCGTTTTTTAGCTTTTACTTTTTTTTCGCACTTTAATCTTTTTCACTTATTTATTTTTGCCTAGCATTGATCTTTTTTATGTAGTAAGGCTTGCACACAAGTTTTGTTTAGGGTATTGGAAGGCTTGCAGGATATTTGTGGAGCTTTGATTTTGAAAGGTTATTTGGCTAATGATGGTTTATGGATGATGGAGAAAAGAGGGGAAAAACTCCTGATCCAAAGTATGTCCATTTTTTTATTTTTCTCTTTTTTCAGATTACTTTTTTTAATTAGTCAAGATCATTAGGTGATTTAAGTTTCATCATTGAATTAGAAGCATGAATAAAATGATGGAAGGCCAATAAAATAAAAGAAAAAAATGAAATGAAAAGGGTATAATAGATGAAGTCCTATAGTTACATAGACTCGATGGGAAATGATAGAAAATAGCTTAGGGTAAGGACCTTCTGACTCATCCTAAGAAACCAAAAATAAAAGACTAAGCCTGTTGAATTGTTGATGCACTGCGCAAAAGGGATACTGGTAATGCTGATTATCGTTGTAGCAAGCATTAGAAGTATGTTGTCATCGACCATGTTTCGCAGCGCAGTGATGGTATTTGACATTAGATGTCATGTATTCATTATTCGCTTGTAATTCGCAGTAGACATGTAGGTTGCACCTTTTAAATTTTCTTTTTAGGTGCAGGGTTCGGGAGTAGACCCTATGAAAGTGATCGCGCCTCAAATGTGAAGGCGGTAGACCCTATGGAATTGATCGCGCCTCTATTGTGATGGCAATCAAAATGCTTTTCATGACTCTAAATGAAGTCGGGGGTGGTGATAGTGCGACTGATGAGCTTTTGAGTTGGCTCACATTTTGTTCCTCCATTAGGCATTCCTAAGTTGTAATCTCTCGACCGGTTATGAACAGAATTGAGTGAAACTCGCTTGCAGATATTATAAATGAATTTCGAAATGAGAAATGGAAATGAGGGATGGAGAAATGGAAATGGAAATGAGAGATGAGAAATGAAGATGAAAGTGGAAATGGGAATGGGAAATGATGAGAAATGCGTATGATTATGGTTATGATGACGACATGGGCCTAACTATATGCATATGCGGATGTGGACCGGACTCGAACCTGGACTAGACTTTGAACTTACATGATAGCAAGGTGCTAGGCCTAAGAGTATGAAATCGATCTTTTATAGTCCGAAGACCGGATTATGCTAGACTTAGGGAATGAACTTTTATAGTCCGTAGACTTGACTTTTATAGTTCGAAGACAGACTAGGGTATATATATAGGAAAATATTATAGTCCTAAGACTGAACTTTTATAGTCCGAATACTGATTAGGGTTTACATATAATGCAAACTAGACCTAGGGAAATTTTATAGTCCCAAGACGGACTTTTATAGTCCGAAGACTGACTAGGGTTTACATATAATGCAAACTAGACCTAGAGAAAATTTATAGTCCTAAGACTGAACTTTTATAGTCCGAAGACTAATTACGGTTTAAATATAATCTAAACTAGACCTAGGGAAAATTTATAGTCCTAAGACTGAACTTTATAGTCCAACGACTGAATAGGGTTTACATATAATGCAAACTAGACCTAGGGAAATTTTATAGTCCTAAGACTGACCTTTTTTTCCGACGACTGACTAGGGTTTATATATAATGCAAACTAGAACTAGGGAATTTTATAGTCCTAAGACTGACTTTTATAGTCCGGAGACTGACTAGGGTTTACATAATAATGCAAACTAGACCTAGGGAAATTTTATAGTCCTAAGACAGACTGACTAGGGTTTACATATAATGAAAACTAGATCTAGGGAAATTTTATAGTCCTAAGACTCGACTTTTATAGTCCGGAGACTGACTAGGGTTTGCATATAATGCAAACTAGACCTATAGAAATTTTATAGTCCTAAGACTGACATTTATACTCCGAAGACTGACTAGGGTTTACATATAATGCAAACTAGACCTAGGGAAATGAACTGGACCTAAAAGGACCTAAGATTTGGATTGGACTAGACTTAGACTTAGATTGGAATGGATTAGGAATAGACTTGGAATAGACTTCACATAAAAATGCAAAAGGGCCTAGAGTTTGATATGAACTAGACTTATATGGGCCTAAGATCGACTCTAATGCTAGCGAATGTATGGACTGAAATACACATGGGCCTAAATGAATGCAAAATGGACTCTAATGCATATGGGCCTGGAATAAATGCAAATGGATTGAATGGAGTTGTTTGGATTGGGCTTAGAATTTTTGAAATTCGTTTTTTGAAAGGAATCCCTTGTTTTTATCTTTTGTTAGGAAAAGATGATGGATTAATTTTGAATTTTTTTTTCAATGTGTCTTGTATGATGATGATTAGTAAATGCTTTTTGAAAAAGGTAGAATAGACATGGGTGTGCAATACCCGATTTTTACTGTCTTTATTAACGGTCTGAATCCCACGAAAGTCTCTCATTGGACTATGAGTTTTTAGAAAACTTTGAAGTCGCCACCCTATTAATATCTGAATAGGGACATATTTATTTAAGAAATCATTTTAAAATCTATTTTTGAAAATTGGTATTTCATACCGTGAGATCGGGTTCGGGGTTTAGGTTAAGAGGTGCGAACATCTGTAACTCGTCTTCTCTTCCGTTCTACGGAACGGGCTCTCACTAAATGCATAATTTTCCATTTTAAAGTAATTCGAGGCTATTCAAAAGAAAGAAAATCACATAGTTTGCACATATACACATCAACCATTTTTATTTAGGACCAATATATCATTTGTACATGGTAGGTTTGAGCACTGAAGTTGCACTACGTACCAATCATTGCAGGATTGGAATCCACTCATGGATCAAAACCATCGTAGTTCGAGCTTATGTCTCACCCTAAATGGCCAATTCCATTGGGGGAAGAAAATGAAAGAATAGATTATATATAATTCACCATTAGAATTAAACAAATCTATTAGGAATAAGGTAATCACTCCAACTAGTGATTGAAATGAGATTAAGATAATTACCTTAATTAGTGATTAGAATATGAAGGAGGATCAAGATAATCACCTTAATTAGTGATTAAGAATGGAGGGAAATAAGTAATCACCCTAATTAGTAATTATTCAAGGCTTAAGATAATCACTCTAATTAATGATTAAATGAGAAAAATAATCGTCCTAATTAACGATTATTAAGGTTTAAGATAATCACTCTAATTAGTGATTAAATGAAAAGGTAATCGTCCTAATTAACGATTATTAAGGTTTAAGATAATCACTCTAATTAGTGATTAAATGAAAAGTTTGAGTTAATCGCTCTAATTAGCGATTAATCGAGGATTGAAATAACCACCTTAATTTGTGATCACGTTTATGATTTTCAAGAGGTGTTAGAAGTTTGCTTCATAATTGAAGGCTTTTTGAGAAATAATCTTAATTGAAGATTATTAAGTCATTTAGAGAGAAATGATCAAATTGATATCAAATTTAGAGATTGTGTTTGGCTAATTGGAATTTGGCCATTTAAAGTGAGACACGTGAAACGGCCAAAAATCAATTCGGAGATCATAATTAACAATCTAATTATGTCAAGTTATATGATTGATTCATTTGAAGATGGAGAACAAATTTTAAAATGTAAGATGGATCATCATACTTTTTAACTTAGTTAGATTTGCAAGTTTTCCTCTTAATTTAGATTGGGTCATTTGATTCATATACTATAATATATTGAGCCCAACATGCAACATTTGTAACATTGGTTGCTCATTTTATTCAAAAGAATTGTGGAATTATTTATGAAAATTATGCATAAACATCTCCATGTTTTTTATTAATTGAGTGATGTAATAACTATTTACAAAGAAATTATTATTACAACAATATGTACAAAATCTATGATCTATACAAATCTTCAATCTTGATCTTCACCATGATGCTCCTTGATCTTCATCTCCTTGAATGGGCTCTGGAATTCATGTTTATTTGTATGTGAAAATTAGAGATTAATTAACCTCTTTGATTTTTTTTATGACGATTTTTATTGATTTTTATTTACATGATAAAATGAGGCATTTTAAGAGAAACTTAAAATTTCATGATTTTTAATTAACATTTTCGTATCAAGAAAACAATTTTTTTTATGAAACTTGAGTTAATCACTTTATTTCATTTTCCAGATTGCACTTTTGTTCTTGTACTGATTTTTAAAATTCATAACTTTCTATATAAAGTGTTAAATTGAGCATGTGATACATCTATGGATAGGTAAATGAGTTATTTATGTTGTGTCACAATTTCATAAGCTTTTTAGTGAAAATTCAAATTATGGTGAATTGTATAACAAAACTGGTCAAAACAAAACGTTTATTAAATTCGTTCTTCGAAATCTAACTTGCTGAACTTATTTTGAAGTAAATTTTGGTATGAACATTCTAGACATTTTGAAGAACTAGAATGGAAATTTTCACTTAAATTGGACACTTTAATACCCTTTTTTATTTATTCTCTTAACTGAAGAGAAAATCAGTTTTCTGGAATTTAGTGATTTACAAGAACAGTTTTGTAAAAATGATGTAAAATTGTATAAAATTCATATGAACATGATTTTTTTATTTTTGAAAAGCTACTTATGTTTTATTCAAACTTTATGTTTTTTATTTTATCTAAATAATTTAATTTTAAACTTTATTAACAAGACAAGCTTATGTAGTACTGGACAAAATCAGTTTTACACAACAAAGTTGTATAATTTTTAATTATTTTTACAAAATTTGTTTTTTAGAAATTCTAAAGTCCAGTTGCTGGAAACATCTTGCACTGTATAGGGAAAATATTAAATCATACAAACTATTCTGATAATATAGAAAAAAATGAAATGTAGTACGAAATTAAAACTGATTATAATTACAGCATCACATTTTCTTTTTATGGAGATGTTTATGCACAATTTGTCTTGAATTTTTTTATGAAAATATTTTTTGGTGATGAACAACAACTTGATTAAGGAAAATCACATAATCACATTGTTTCCTAAGAGTCTCCCCATTAGAGTTGACTATTCTAGGTGGGGTGATTTAAGATTGGGAACCTATTAGGACTTCCTCATACCCAAGTCACTCCAAAAATAAAAAAATGATAAGAAGAAACAAGGAGAGAGTTAGTAGATAATTGAGGAGATAATCAAAGAAATAACAAAACCTTCAACTTTACCTTGGTAGGTCAATGATGCACTTCCTTTTTGCAAATTTTTCTACCTTTTTTGTGATTTTCTTAATTTCTAAGTGAGTTTCTAAATCCACTTAATTACTAACTTAAACTCTTTTTTGTGTTTTTTCTTTTGATGAACTTCCTTACTTAATAATTATTTTCCTAACTTTTACTTCTTTTTTTCTTGAATGAGATTTTTTAGAGCAAAGAAGTAGCGAGAGAAGATGAGAGGATTATTGAGAGAAGTAGTGAAATTAAGTTGAGTTTTTTTCAACTTGGTTTTGAAGTAAAAAAAAGGAGGGTAATTATAGAGAAATGAGGGAAATGAACTAGGGTTTCAAAGAATTAGAAAATCAGATTTTTAACCCAAAAATTTTGATTTTTCTCATCCTTAATCACCCTAATGACATCACTCTAATGACCTCACCCTAATGACATTATCAAATCTCTTTGGAAACGCAAATATTCTTATTCTTTTTGGATTTTCTCATAAATGAAGCAAAATCAGATTTTCAGAAAATATTCTTCCCTAAACACCCTAATACGTAAAAAAAATGCATCGAAAAACGTGCAAAACAAAGCTGATTAGATTGCTGCGCCAAACGCAGGAGCCTGCGCTAGGCACAGCGCCGTGCGCTAGGCGTAAGGCTCTGCGTCTGGCGCAGGCCATGTTGTGCGCTTGGCGCACAATCATGCGTCTGGCGCATGGTCGTGTGCCTGGCACAGAACTCGAATCCGGTGGAAAAAAATCCGGATTCTTGCTTCTTACACATGAGATTTGATTCTTATTCTCACTCATTTTCATGATTCTTATTCTCTATCTAATGGATAAAGGATGTGATTAGTGGTTAATAAATATATTCTTATTCTTTATCCAATGAACAATGACTTGACCATCAAGAAAACTGATTACTACCGGTTTTGGGATACGATTAAAATCCCGACGCCTAATTGCGACTCGTGTTTTTTTCGTTTTTCGAAAGACTAACTTAAGACAATTAAGGAAAACTCGTTAAATTAGTAAAAACGAGTGTGATTATACTAGGAATCATTTTATTAAAACGGTGGTTGTAGTTATTGACTACAACTCACGGAAAATTATATTTCTAAGCCGAAACTGCATGACTAATACGCAAAGGTGGAAAACTATACGACGAAATGAAACTCTCGCTTGGGGGCGAAAAACGCATTTGACGGGGCGTGCGCTCCATAATGCATGACGGTTTTCGTTATTTTTATTTCTTTTCAAAATCTTTATTTATTCGAAAAAGGGGTTCAAATTTTGGTGTGTTCAAAATGCCCAACATTGGTCAAATTTTGGAGGAAATGATGACCAATGTTTGAAAAAGAGACAATATTATGACAGATTATTTCTTTTGGGATA
This sequence comes from Beta corolliflora, assembly GCA_947648045.1. Lineage (NCBI taxonomy): Eukaryota > Viridiplantae > Streptophyta > Magnoliopsida > Caryophyllales > Amaranthaceae > Beta > Beta corolliflora. The sequence goes on from CANSZD010000773.1 coordinate 118,737, forward strand.
ACATATTCTCCATAGAAAATAGTTATCATCAGTGCGACTTCTGTTGACTTCTGTTGCGACTTCTGTTGACGCTTTTAGTAGAAAATCTCATTTAATTTTCTAAAATTGAAAATGCGACTTTGACGTCGTCTTAGGTTGAAAATCCTAATTAATTTTCTAAAATTGAAAATGCGACTTTAACGTCGTCTTAAATAGAAAATCCCAATTAATTTTCTAAACATTTGAAAATGCGACTTTATCATCGTCTTAAATAGAAAATCCCAATTAATTTTCAAGCATTTGAAAATGCGACTTGATTGTCGTCTTAAATAGAAAATCCCAATTAATTTTCTAAAATTGAAAATGCGACTTTATTGTCGTCTTAAATAGAAAATCTCAATTAATTTTCTAAAATTTAAAAATGCGACTTTAACGTAGTCTTCTTTTTTAGTCTTTTGAATTTGTCTTTTGTTAGTGTGAGAGACTCCGACACTTAACAGTTTGACTCCAGTTTTTTTTCATAGTATTGATGACAAACAAATTGTCAAATCACCATCACTTACTTTTTATGACTTCATGTGTTATCATGTCACCTTAAATTAGGACACTGTTAGGTCATGTCACCTAAAAGGGTTGACCTAAGGTTATTACTCTCTAGACAAACTATGGTGGACCAATCATCATATGGCAAAAAAAATTATCTGTTTTTTTCCGAAATCTTTCAGAAAATTTTTCATGCATAATGCTTATTTGCTTTATCGGAAAATGATGATCACTATATATAATATATTGATCAAGGTCATTATTTTGGATGATCATTAAGTAAAGGGATTGTATCAACGTTCTTGATTCATCATTGACACGGTTTTTTTTTTTATGTTCGGCTTTAGCAAAAATTGGCATACCACAAATGCTTAGTCATTAGCCATGGTGAAAGATGCTCCTTATTATCCTATGGACAATACTCAAACTTACTATCCATGACATGAATCATTGATGATCATCTTTTCCATCTATAAAAAGGGCATGGTTCTTCATTTCCAAATGCACCACTTCCACTACTCCAATCTTTTCTCTAATTTTTCTTCTTTCACAAAAATAGCTCCTACTTATGAAGAAGCTAATGAAATGGGGAGTCGGGAGAAAAAACAACTCTCGGGGGTCACAAAGAATTTGGAGCAACCAAGGCAATCTTTTTCTTCCTCCCACTTCACTAAGGCTCTTATGCCTTTGCTTTCACTTTCTATCTGTTACGACATGATTCATGCTGCTTCACAATTTTGGGATGAAACTCGTCATGTCTTCCGCTTTGGAGACCGGGAGATTGTGCCTCTTGTTGATGAGGTCGAGGGTTTACTAGGTTTACCATCCAATGGTTCGGTTATTACACCTAGATCTCCTACAAGGATCTCGGGAGATTTATCAATAATTTTATATCTTCCCGAAAATCTTCATGGCAACTACCTACAATATGGTGAGGTATTTCTTCTCAACTTATTGTTAACTTTTCAATTTGGCAATTGACAATTCTCTAACAATGCCAACTATAGGATTGCTAGAGAAAATGCTTGCATTCTTATGATTTTGGCAAGTACCCTCACTAAGTGGTCTTTAAACACATGCCATGTTCGGTGTCTTTCACTGATTCCTCAAATTGTTAGTGGGGGTCGTCTTGGACCACTTATTTTGGGGGAAATGTTTCTTGGCTTAGATGAACTCAAAAGAAAACCCCAAAGCTTTATGAAGGGATGTCCATTAGCCCTTCACTTATGGTTATTGGAAAAAAATTCTCTCATGAAACCCAACAAGAGTCTTACTTACAAAATTAATCATGTTCGGGAGAGAGGTCGTTTTCCTTCCTTCTATCAACTTAGCAAAAATGGTGGGTGGGAAGATTTTTTTCTACATCAAGACATAAAGTGGGTCACAAACCAACTTGGCATTAGAGCAATTGTATATTGTAATTCCGGTCGTAGAGGTGTACAACTACCCGGGGCTTTCCCTGTGTCACTTTCTACCTTCCATGGAGGTGTCTAAGGAAAATTGGTTGGAAGCAACGTTACATTCCGCGCCTCCAGGGTTCTTCCATCTTGTACCACTTATGAGGCCGATATGAGTGGTATTCAGAGAATGCCTACTACATGGCAGGGAGCTAAAATTATATTAGCGTTACCTGAACGTCACTTTCCAATGATTGATGAAGATTACCTTCAATGGCTTCTGGCGGATATTGGTCAAGACAATGATTCAGATGGGCCTACCATGAAGAGGAGAAGGGTTTGAGAGAAATATCATGTTGTTTTTTCCATGTTGTTTTTTTTTAGTTTTTTTTTTAAGTTTGTAGGAAATGAAGGCTTTATGTCTTTTTATGTATGAAATGAAGTACCCCAGTTGGGATGAATAAAAAGATCTGTTTGTGAGAATTATCTGCTTGTGAGAAATTCAATGTGAACACAATTCTAAACACGTGTACACTTTAATATTAAATATGACATGCAAATCATAATTAATCAATCATATGACACATAAAAGCATAACATATAAACCTTAAAAAAAACAAAAACATCCTTGCATGTTTTTTCTTTTTCTCTTTTTTCCTTTTTTCCCTTTTCGTTTTTTTTTTTTTTTTTTTGTCTCTTTTTTTTTTTTTTTGGCATACATTATATGAATATCTAGAAACACATGGTATGTTTATTAAGGATAACCAGATAGGATACAAAATCCACAAACTGCTTGGTTACTTGACCATGACAATTGCAATTACTTTGATGCCTAAGCGTAATATTTCTTCAATTGATCCAGATTACTGAAATGGGTGAATTCATTCCCATCAAAATCCATTAGCTTTAATGCTCCAGCCGTGGTGACATGCTTGAGTAGGAATGGCCCAGACTAGTTAGGCTTGAATTTTCCTTTAGGATCATGCAATGGAGCTCTATTTTCCTTTAAGACTAGATCACCTTCTTGAATGTCTCAGTCTCGAACCTTTTGTTAAATGCACGAGCAATTCTCCGCTGATAGAGTTGAATGTTATGGAATGCTTGTAGTCGGCGCTCATCTGCAAATGCAAGCTCATCATAACGAGTTTTATACCATTGGTCTTTTGAGATTTCACTTTCTGTTATGACCCTGAGAGACTGTATCTCCACCTCAACCGGTAGGACTGGTTCAATCCCATTAACCAAAGAATACGGGGTTATTCCTGTTGGAGTCCTAATTGATATCCTATATCCCCAAAGGGCATATGGGAGTTTGTCATGCCATTCCCTTGTCTTCTCAGTCATCTTGGCAACAATAGTCTTGATTGTCTTATTGGCTGCTTCCACCGCTCCATTTGTTTGGGGACGATAAGGTGAGGACTGATGATGCTTGATTACATATTTTGTGAGAGTTGTCTTCAGATGACCCTCAAATTGTGATCCATTATCAGAGATGATTTCAAAAGGTATGCCATACCGACAGATAATGTTGTTAATCACAAATTTCGAGACTTGCTTTGCCCCTAGCTTTGAAAATGATGCAGCTTCAACCCACTTCGAAAAGTATTCAATTGTAACAAGAATATATTGATGCCCATTTGAAGCTTTCAGATGAATTTATCCGATTATGTCTATGCCCCAACTCGAAAAATGGCCAAGGAGAGGTCATATTATGTAGTGACACAGGTGGCATATGATTGAGGTTTGCAAATATCTGACATTGCTTGCAGGCGCGGACAAAGCTGATGCAATCACCTTCTAGAGTACTCCAATAAAAACCTGCTCGCAAAATTTTACGAGCCAACATTCTTCCATTCATATGGGGTCCACATTCTCCTCCAAGAACTTCTTTCATGATGGCTTGCTTTTCGCTATCATTTACGCAGAGTTGTAGAGTACCATCAAACCCTTTGTGATATAGTCTGCCTTTTAGTATGAGAAAATGAGCAGCTAGCCTTCTGATGGCTATGAAATCCTTCTTGCCACTTCCCTTTGGATATTGCATTATTTCCATAAAATTCTTGATGTCCTTATACCAGACATCATCATCATCTTGTTGAGTCAGTGTGGAGACAATTTGTGCTACCGTCACTAAAGGTCCCTTCCTTTCTTCAATTAAAACTGATAGGATCTTTGTTCCATTTTCCCATGTTAAATTAACAGCGAGATTGGTTAAAGCATCAGTGAAGCTATTTTGTTCCCGAGGAAGATGTTTGAAGGTGATACCATCAAAATAAGGGATCAATTCTTGAAGGTACTATGCGTAGAGCTGAAATCTCTCATCTCTAACCCTCTAAATTCCTATTGTTTGAGATATGATGAGATTACAATCTCCATATACAGTGAGATGTCTTGCCCCTGCTACCAAAGCGGCTTTTACTCCATATATACAGGCTTCATACTCAGATGTATTGTTTGTTGTTGGGAAATCTAGCTTGACAACAAATGGAATATGGTCTCCATTGGGATCTACTAACAAAACCCCTGCTCCATTACCTCTCCTATTAGAAGCTCCATCAAAATACATGCACCATTGTGGGTTGTCAATGAAGCATAAGTACTCATCAGGGAATGCATCATCATACTCATCTCCTGACACTGGTCCTTCTGCTAGGTCTTCAGATATGGCTCTTCCTTTGACGAATTTCTGGCTGACACATTGAATATCAAACTCAGAAAGCATAGCATGCCATCTCGCCAATCTTTCACTAAGAATGGGTTTCTCAAACAGATACTTGATTGGATCATGTCTTGAGATCCAATAGGTGGTATGAGCTTGGAGGTGATGCCTCAACTTCTTTGTGGCATAGACCAAGGAAACACATGCTTTTTCCAGTGGGGTATATCTTGTCTCATACTCCAGCAACTTCCTTCTTTGTTCCTTCTTGATATTGGGCTAAGAGAGCTCCCATAGCCGTTTATGTAATAGTAAGGTACAAAATCAGAGGCTCCCCTTGTCTAGGCGGCATTAGAACAGGTGGATTTGAAAGATACTCTTTCATGGACTCAAAATATTCCTGACATTCCTCGTTCCACTCATGGGATGCCCCTTTTCTGAGCAGCTTAAATATGGGTTCACACCTCATAGTGAGTTGTAAGATGAACCTGCTGATATATTGAATTCTCCCGAGAAATCCTCTTACTTCTTTTTCTATTTTTGGAGGAGGTATCCCTTGAATAGCTTTTATCTTTTCAGAGTCAACTTTGATGCCGTCTTGACTGTCAATGAATCCCACAGTGACGCCAAACACACACTTTTCAGGATTTAGCCTTAGATTGTGCTTCCTGATTCTTTCAAAGAAGGACCTTAGTGCAGGGATATGCCCCTCACGATCTTCACTTTTCACAATCATGTCATCTACATATACCTCCACAATGTCGTGGATGAGGTCATGAAGGATAGTGGTTACAACCTTTTGATATGTGTCTCCGGTATTCTTGAGACCAAAAGGCATAACTCGATAGCAAAAAGTGCCCCATGGAGTGATGAAAGACGTCTTTGTCATATCTTCTTGTGCTATGAGTATTTAATTATACCTTGAGAATCCATCCAAGAAGGAAAACATTGCATGACTGTCGTACTATCCACGAGAACATCAATGTGGGGTAGAGGAAAGTAATCTTTTGGTGATTGGGCGGGCGCGGATGTGTCGTTGTGCACCGCACCCGGCCAAAGATAAAATTTCTCCTACTCTCTTTTACACTAAAGCAGTATAATGGAAGTAGGGGTCGTATCCACAGGGAAACAGGGACGAGTTTAATATTTAGCGTGAATTAATACCTAGATGACTCTAAGGGTCGAGCAACCTAATAAAAAGGGGGGTTTTCAAGTTGATTATAAACAAACTAAAACTAACTAGCAAATAAATAGAATGAGAAATCAATATGGAAAGATCTTGAATCCGATTAACATCCACTTCAATTCATTATCGATCATTGAACCTCCACTCTAATTATTTCCATGATTATCTATTGCCGAGAACTAATCTCGTATTCTCCTTATTCTTAGTTGAATAGCACGATCAGCGTGACTATAAAACCCTAACTAAAGGATAACCTAGTCCGATCTGCGTCTAAGTTCAATCCAATAGCAAAGAATAACCACGAGAGAACCAATAGACCTCGCTAATGTCATACACGCGATAAACATTCAACAGGTTGATTCAATTTCCCTAAGAAATAACCAAGAAGATCTGCATCTGAGTTACTCCCTAGTTTGCTACCAAATGATAAAAGAATAAAACAATCCGATTCTATTCTTAAATCTAGCATTAGATTAATTACACAATCAAACTAGTAACGTTCCTAGCATAATTATGCAATAATCATAAATCACAAGCATAGAAATTGAACCATAATCAAGGAAAAGAGAAAGAGAGGAAAGATCTCACAATAACGCTTGAAGCTTCATATTAATCTCGTTCAAGAACAGTTCAAGCTACAATCGGCATAGCATAAGCCAATTCCATAATTGAAATCCCTAAAAACTAAACTAGAAAATAAAAACTAGAAAAAGAAGATAAGAAGAGAAGAATGGAGTGTTGGATATTCTCTCTCCTCAAGTGTGTGTCCCAAAAGTTAGGTTTTAGGAGGCTTTTAAACCCCGCACAAAATCGTGGCCCCAAGCCGACTTAAGCGTCGCGAGTCGCGCCACTGATCGCGAGTCGCGAAGATCGCACTGCCAAACCGCACACATTTGCTGGGCAAAGCATCACGAGCCGCGACAGGAATCGCGAGTCGCGAGAGGCAGGGGGTCGCGAGGTGCGACAGTCCTCGCGAGTCGCGAGCCTGGGCGATGGGCGCTGGGCAGTGAGCGCTGGGCTGTGCGAGCTGGGCGAGCTCTCGTGCTGTGCGATGGCTGGCGTCCGAAGCTTGCGTGCGATGGCTGGCTGCTGCTTGGTGGGCGATGACGCTGGCTCGCTGGGTATGCTTGCGTGTGCTGCTGGATGGGCGAGGTTTGGGCTTGCGGTGGAGCTTGGCTTGGCGAGCTTGTGGCTTGCGATGCTCGGCTCAAATGCATTTCACCTTGGAAGCTCAGAATGCATGACATTAACACGACTTATATCGCAAAACTCCGAACTTCCGCTAAGGATGATTTATATGCAAACCTTAACAATTACGAACAAATCCCTTAGCAATGTGCACCTAAAATGCCACAAGAACATCGTATAACTTGAGCGTATCAAATACCCCCACACTTGAACTTTACTCGACCTCGAGTAAACTCAAAAATGAGAAATACCAATTAAATCATCGCCCAAGCTATCGAAACCAACCTACACTCCCCATCAACTACATCATCATCATCACATCTTAACAAAATACGCTCAAAACCTAAACGTAAAGGATAATGACTCCCCTCACACTTAGATTCAAGCTACAATCAGAAATACAGACGCGACAACAATAATCACCAAACGACAACCAAAATGTGAGCTCAAATCCTGAAGGATCTCAAAGGAATTGAACTCACTCCAACGCCACAATCAAAATGACAACTCGCCTAAAACCTCAAAAGATGAACTACTACTACTACTATTACAACCAACCTATATAAGCAAGCCATGGAACAAAGACAAAAAGGGATAAATTCCATGCTTACTCCCAAAAACAAACAACCAAAAGAATGTGAAAGCCAAAACAAATCTCCGGCAAATGAGTTTTCAAAATACATAATTCTCTCTTAATCTCTCATTTTGCCTAGGAGCCCTTTCGGGTTTTCATCCTAGCTTCTCACATTTCTTTTTTCATCTCACCATCTTACCCGCTCAATATAAGCCACTTTTTTGCATAGGTTGCCCTTTCGGGTTTTCAACCTATCCGGGCCCCCAATTTTGCCTGAGTCGCCCGCCCTTGCGGGTTTTCAACTCAGCGGGTTTCATTTCATCACTTTTTTTTTTTATATTTTTTTTTTATTTTTCATTTTTTTTTTTCATTTTCATTTTTTCAAATTGAAACTAATAAATACAACATAGATACATGAGAATGAGAATACCCTCCCCCCTACTTAAACTACACATTGTCCTCAATGTGACGACAATGAGAAGAAAAAGGAAACTGAAAATGGGGGGAAAATAGAAAATCGAGCAAATCGAAGATCAAATGCTCAAGACTCATGACCAAACAATCCTTCAAATTCAAATTTCTTAACAACACCAACTCAAATCTCATAAATCAACTCACAACCCTCTCCCTCGAATCACTCAAACAAATGACAAGTTCAAAAGTTTCGAATTTTTGAGATTTGCTCCTAGCTTAAGAGATCGAAAAGATACATTAACAATCTCAACCCTCTAGTTGTACCAACTCCTAGCTATTGAAGTCCTCCCAACGGATTTTCTATTGCGGATTTTGGCTCCAAGTGGATTAAGATTGGTTGTGGATCTTTTTAGTGGGCGGGCGGTGGGTGAAAGAAAATTTGTTGTGGTGGTGGAAATTTGATGAGAAATAAAGAAAAAGAAAGAAAATAAAAAGGGTCTCGGGTTGCCTCCCGAGAAGCGCTGTTGTTTAAAGTCGTAAGCTCGACTTAGTACCTTGAGCTCAATAATTGGGCTTGTGCTCCATGTGTGACAATGGTGGCTCCATGTCAACCTCCAATTCAAGTACCTGCAAAACAGATTCGAAGAACTCTTGCAATGCATCGTTAGTGGTACAGCTTTCAAAACAAGGTGGTAAATCGGGAGGCTTTTTCCGCTCTTTCAACTCGGGCACCATAACTCCGCACGTTAGTAGGAGGCACACAATCCTCAACCAAGACCTCATCAGCATTCATCAACTCATCAACCTGCTCAATATCAAGAACATCATGTAAAACAGAGTCAACAATGTTAATAGAGCAAAGTGAGCTATCATCCTTAAGTAGAAGCTTAGGATTATTTATATCAAATGCCTCTACCTTTCCCTCAAATTCCATGGTCAAAGAACCAGCGCAAACATCAATTTTAGTGCAAGATGTTTTCAAGAAAGGTCGCCCAAAAGGATTGGGGCGGCATGCTTATCAGGTTCCATCTCCGGAACATAAAAATCACAGCGAAATTGCAATTTCCCAACTTTAACTAACACATCCTCTAATTTACCCCTAGGATAAACATTAGATCTATCAGCTAGTTGAATCACCACACCAGTTTCATGCAAATTGCCAAGTTTCAAAGACTTATACAATGAATATGGAATCACATTAATTGACGCTCCTAAGTCTAACATGGCTTTAGGAAACATGGTGTCACCTATAGTACATGGGATGGTAAACATGCCTGGGTCATTGCACTTTTGAGGTAATTTCTTTTGAAAGATAGCCGAGACATGCTCGCTAGCCTTCACTTTTTGCACTCCCTTTTGTTTCTGCTTTCTTTTCGAAGTACACAATTCTTTAAGGAACTTAGCATACCTGGGTACTTGATTTAAAACATCAAAAAGAGGAATGTTTACCTCACATTTACGAAAGACTTCGTAAATGTCGTTGTTGCGCTCTGCATTGCGGGTTTCTCTCAATGCCTCGGGAAATGGTGGCTCTGGTTCATATGGTGGAGGAGGTGATTTTTTGACTTTCTCCTCTTGTCGAGGTGGCCATGATTTACTATCTGTTGTCGGTTCATGCTCGATCACCTCTTCCACTATCTCTTTGTCTCGAACCACCAACCTCTCTTTGCTTGCAATTTCCGCTCCACTCCGCAATGTGATAGCACTCACGTTCATTTTTGGGTTGAGTTTTGTTTGGGATGGCAACCTCACCGAATCCCTAGCCTCTAACTTGGTTACGGCTCCCGCAATTTGGCTTACTTGGTTCTCCAAGTTCTTGATGCTCGATCGAGTTTCCTCTTGGAACTGCACCATGTTACCCTGCATGTTAGTCACATTTTTAGTTAAAGCTTTTTACATTTCTTCAGTGGACATGCTAGAGCTCGAGTCTCGGCCTTGGGGCCTAGGACAAGGGTGTGGTTGTGGCCTGTTATAATGCTGTTGTTGATGTTGATTGCCAAATCTGAAGTTAGAATGATCTCTCCACCCTTGCTCGGAAGCATAGGAGTAGGGATCATGTCTCTGTAATGCTTGTTGGCCTTGAAAACCTACAGCTTTGACCTCTTCCCTAAATTCTTCTTGCATTTGAGGACAAACATCGGTATGATGATCTAAAGAACAAATTCTACAAGCTTTTACCTCGTTGAACTCTATTGTTCTTTACCATGAACTCCCGCATCATTGATGTAAGAGCTTGTACTTGATCCTCGGCCTTTGAAGAGCTAGAACCTGGACTTTCAACATTTGTTCTACGATGATTCGATCTTCTACTCGAACTGTCTCGAGCCTTCGCCTAGTTCTTCAATGAGTTCTCTAGGTTGCAGTTGGGGTTTTGTTTATGAAAGAACCTCCACTAGCAGCATTCACCATTCGCACATCTTCGTCAGAAGAACCATTGTAAAAGTACAAAATGAGGTCTTCATCAGAATAGCCATGATATGGACAACTAGCACAAAGTCTCTTGAACCTCTCCCAATATTCGTAGAAAGACTCATCGTGTTTCGCTCAATATATTGCTGATTTCCTTCTTTAATGTTGAGGACTTAGAAGTCTGGAAAGAACTTCTCAAGATATCGCCTCTTCATTTCAACCCAAGTGGAAATACAACCGGGAGGAAGATAATATAACCAATCTTTAGCGCCATCCTTCAAAGCAAAAGGAAAAGCTCTCAACTTGATTTGTTCATCCGTTGCTCCACTTGGTTTCATGCTAGTACAAACCACGTGAAACTCCGAAAGAAATTTGTTTGGATCTTCTCCATTGAGCCCATGGAACGAAGGAAGCAAATGTATCAACCCCGACTTCAATTCAAAAGTAGTGCCTTCATCAAGAGCCGGAAATGAGATGCACAATGGTTGTTGATCGAGGTTAGGAGCCGTGAGCTCCCTCAAGGTACGTGTTTCAATTCTCGGAGGCATCTCTTCCTCCACTTCACCGTTAAAAGATGATTCTTGAAAATTTTTTCGCAAAATGTTTCTCCACCTGAAAAGAGTCAATTCTAATTCGGGATCGTAATGCAAAGATTCTTTGTTAGTAGTACGAGTGTTAACCATAAACAAAGAGCACAAGCAATACAATCCAAAAACACACGCTATATACAAACAAGTAACACCGTTTCCGGCAACGGCGCCAAAATTTGGGCGGGCGCGATGTGTCGTTGTGCACCGCACCCGGCCAAAGATAAAATTTCTCCTACTCTCTTTTACACTAAAGCAAGTATAATGGAAGTAGGGGTCGTATCCACGAGGGAAACGAGGGACGAGTTTAATATTTAGCGTGAATTAATACCTAGATGACTCTAAGGGTCGAGCAACCTAATAAAAAGGGGGGTTTTCAAGTTGATTATAAACAAACTAAAACTAACTAGCAAATAAATAGAATGAGAAATCAATATGGAAAGATCTTGAATCCGATTAACATCCACTTCAATTCATTATCGATCATTGAACCTCCACTCTAATTATTTCCATGATTATCTATTGCCGAGAACTAATCTCGTATTCTCCTTATTCTTAGTTGAATAGCACGATCAGCGTGACTATAAAACCCTAACTAAAGGATAACCTAGTCCGATCTGCGTCTAAGTTCAATCCAATAGCAAGCAATAACCACGAGAGAACCAATAGACTCCGCTAATGTCATACACGCGATAAACATTCAACAGTTGATTCAATTTCCCTAAGAAATAACCAAGAAGATCTGCATCTGAGTTACTCCCTAGTTTGCTACCAAATGATAAAAGAATAAAACAATCCGATTCTATTCTTAAATCTAGCATTAGATTAATTACACAATCAAACTAGTAACGTTCCTAGCATAATTATGCAATAATCATAAATCACAAGCATAGAAATTGAACCATAATCAAGGAAAAGAGAAAGAGAGGAAAGATCTCACAATAACGCTTGAAGCTTCATATTAATCTCGTTCAAGAACAGTTCAAGCTACAATCGGCATAGCATAAGCCAATTCCATAATTGAAATCCCTAAAAACTAAACTAGAAAATAAAAACTAGAAAAGAAGATAAGAAGAGAAGAATGGAGTGTTGGATATTCTCTCTCCTCAAGTGTGTGTCCCAAAAGTTAGGTTTTAGGAGGCTTTTAAACCCCGCACAAAATCGTGGCCCCAAGCCGACTAAAGCGTCGCGAGTCGCGCCACTGATCGCGAGTCGCGAAGATCGCACTGCCAAACCGCACACATTTCTTTGGGCAAAGCATCGCGAGCCGCGACAGGCATCGCGAGTCGCGAGAGGCAGGGGGTCGCGAGGTGCGACAGTCCTCGCGAGTCGCGAGCCTGGGCGATGGGCGCTGGGCAGTGAGCGCTGGGCTGTGCGAGCTGGGCGAGCTCTCGTCTTTGTGCGATGGCGGGGCGTCCAGGCTTGCGTGCGATGGGCCGGCCTTTCGTAGTGGGCGATGACGCCGGCTCGCCGGGTATGCTTGCGTGTCTCTTTGGATGGGGCGAGGTTTGGGCTTGCGGTGGAGCTTGGCTTGGCGAGCTTGTGGCTTGCGATGCTCGGCTCAAATGCATTTCACCTTGGAAGCTCAGAATGCATGACATTAACACGACTTATATCGCAAAACTCCGAACTTCCGCTAAGGATGATTTATATGCAAACCTTAACAATTACGAACAAATCCCTTAGCAATGTGCACCTAAAATGCCACAAGAACATCGTATAACTTGAGCGTATCAGTGATGCAGCATTCAAATCTCGAAAATCAATGCATACCCGAACTCACCCATCCTTTTTAGGTACGACCACTATATTGGCGAGCCAACTCGGATGCTTTACAGCTTGGATGAATTTGGCATCAAGCTATTTCTGGATTTCTTCTTTCACTTTCAGACTAATCACTAGTTTCATTCGGTGGAGCTTTTGGTGCTTAAGCTTGCTCTCAGGATGTAACGGAATGCGATGTTCCGCAATTTCTCTATTAACGCCAGACATATTAACATAAGACCATGCAAACACATCTACATACTCTTTTAACAATGCAATAAACACAGACTGTTCAGTTGGGGAGAGGGATGAATGATGGGTTTTAAATATATACCGCAAGTGCACGGTGTCTGTTGTTAACAGAAACTGGCAAATACGGGTCGATCCACAGGGAAAGGAGTTCTATAAATTTGTGCTCAATTATTAACTACTTCAAGAAAGAAATTTGATTGAATAATTAACAACTAAACTAGAATAAGCTAGAACACAATAAAATGGAAGTTTATCACATAATTAAAAACCTAGGGCAATCGATCGGTCCACCATGCTTATACCAATTTAATCACTACAATATAGTTCAACAATACTTGGATTGAGTATTTCGTTAATCCTACGGCCGGGCATTAACAACTCTTAGATCAACATATGCCAGTACGATCGCTCAACATAATCAGATCTACCTATTGTAACAAGCCTCTAATGAGTATGATCTTTCGATTCTAACTCCTATTAGCTAAACATAACCCATGCTATTGCGCAATTACATGAATTAAACAAGCATAACAAATCAAAAGGGAATTACTCTAATTCAATCCAAATATCGAAGAACCTTAAACCACAATCAAATAGGTATAAACATGGCTTCCCTCTCTAAGCCCTAGCAATAGACTACTCACTCATGATAATAATAAACTCAATAAACATAATATAAATATAAGAATTCAATAAAATAAGCAAAGGAAAGAAGAATACCAAAATATTGAAGAACAATGAAAACCAAAATCGATGATCTTTATAATCTTCAAGGGCAAGAGTTAATACCAAGCTTAGAGAGAAAAAGACTAAGTGTTTTAAAGCTAAAAACGCAGAAATTCAGATAGCCTAATCGAAACTACTAAAGCCCTATTTATAGTTTTTACAAAACCGGCCAAAAAAGACAAAAATTATCCTTCCGGAAAAAACGCCCGGTCGGGTGACGTTGTTCTGAAACTACGACGAAAAGGAAATTCCGCCCGGTCGACCGGGCAGAGCCGCCAGGTCGGGCGCGCAAGCCGATTTTGGTCTCTTCTCGCCCGGCAAACATTTGGAGAAGCTCAACTTTGTGGCTCGCCCGGTCGACCGAGCGAGAGTGATTTCTCGCTCTTTTTGATGTAATCTTGTCCGAATCACTCGTGCAATCTCTTGGATCTTCTATGGGCTATATGTGGTCCGTTGGACTTCCGTTTGCAACTCAAATAAGGGTGCTAAACGCTTAATCTGCACAAAAACATCTAACACACGGAAACAAGTCCAAACATATCAAATCACACAAAAATCGAGCTCCAAAGAGCTCAAATCGACTATCAAAGCTAAGGGAATTGAGCTAAATAATCTATATAAAATAGATACATCAAAATCCCCCAAGCTATCCTTTTACTTGTCCCTAAGCAAAACCACACAAATGAGTTACAAGATATAATTGTTTCACCCCATAGAAAATGTAGTTCGAAAGTATTAGTAGACTCAAAAATCAATCAAGAAAGCATGTATCATCATCAATCCTTTATATCAAGCCAACAACCAATCACCGAGAAAGACAATCACTGCGCATATCATGCAAATGCTAAGATGGTGCTCACAAGGGGGAACACACTTCTCTCATTTTTGTGGCAGGCAAAAGATGTGCCCGATCACTCTCCGTTCCCACCATATGTCCCTTCCCAACTCATTACTCTCGTGTGTTTAGAAGGTAACATAATGACACTCAACCTAGTTCAGTCGACTCAGAAATGACACTTACTCTTTAACTTTGATCCATTGACTCACTTTCAATTCAATAATGCAACACATAAAGATCAGGAGGACTTTTAAAGTTTGTAATGGGGCTGAGGCTAAGGGTATGGAAAAATTTGGGAATGTGGTGGATAAACCAAGCATGGAGGAGCATAGACTAGCAGAACCAGGTTAATGAGACCTTCATAACTTCACTCCCTTATCTCCAAAATATCACAACATTCACTTTCTCAACTCAATCACTATTTTCACTTCCTTTGAACTTATTTTGCTTTTCAAACAACACTTTATTCAAAATTTTCAAATTTTTTTGTTCTTTTTCGTTCCTCTTTTCTTTATTTTTTTTTCTTTCTTTTGGATTTGTTGTTGTTGAACATCCTTTCTTGCTTTTTTTTCCAAACACAAAGTAATAAGCCGATCATATACCCATAAAGAACTAACTCCAACTGAAGACACGCCACAACATACATAACTATCAATACTAACCCCACTTAACTAATGCTCCCCAAGCTAGGCTTGGGACAAGAATCAAATAAGGCTAAGGGGCTCGTAATGACGGTTAGTAATCAAAACAGTCAGAAAGGCTTCAGCAGGGCTAGAGATGGAATAATGTAATCAATTACAACTCTGGAGCTAGAAATTATGAAAAGAACGCCTCAATCATGTCAATCATGTATGCACATCAAATTTTCAAAGAGTACAGGATCAAAATCAAGATCAATGTCATAACTAAGGAACTAATCACACAACAAAGAGGAAGACTGGATGAAAGCTAGGCATCCATGGCTCAAGAAAACTCACAGTCCAACCAACTTAGCTCCACAATCAATGCAAGTGCCACAAGTATCATGCAATCAAGGGTCATGGAAGATTGAAAATCAACTCAAGACTAACAAATACTCAAGCCAACTATCATAGATTAAGAGTCCAAAAAGTCATTCAAAAATTTTAGGGCACAGGGAAATAATCATGCAACTCATAACTCATGTCAAGCTCGTATTTTTGGTATTTTTTCAGCAATATTTGGTTTTTTTTTTTGAAAGCAATGAAACGAAACTAACTACACTACAAAGCAGTAAAAAGAGAGGGGTGTACTTACAGAAATCCTCCCCCCAAGCTGAACTCGTTAATGGCCTCATTGCAGCAAGAGGGAAAGAAAGGACTCACCCGTCATCATCAGACATATCGATAGTAAAACCGCCACCGGTAATACCTGCAGCATTAAAAGCAGTATGGCCAGAAGTACCATCCCTAGCATGGTCAGTGGGGTCAGGGACCTGTGGTGTGTACCATGAAGGTTGGGTGGCATCATGGGCAACAACCCCCTGGTGAAAGTAGTCATGGTAGATAGGGTACAGGGCATGGCGCATGTCGGACTCCACAGTGGTTAACCGTGTGTCCAAGGAAGTCAGGTGAGTCTGGATGGTATCCTGACCAAGCTCTAGGCGGCCTATCTGTGAGATAAGGGATTGTTGTCCCTGCTCGAGGCGAGTAAGGACCGACGTCATAGGATCCATAGGTGTGGAGGAGGAGGAGGCTTCCTCAACGGCCGCCCGTGGTAGGTCCGTAGAGGTCGCCGAGCAATGGGCTCTTGACCCCGCATAGGAAGGAGGTACGACCCCACATCGGAGTTCTAGGCGGGTCTCGAGCAGGGGTCGGGAAGAAGGATAGACTCCTTCATAGCAATGAACCACCTAAATTTGTTCGCGATCGGGCAGTTATCCATTTAACATTGGTCATATAATCAATGCCAATCTCGGCGGGACCCGGCTACGACATTGCTAATGTCGAGTATAACCAAAATGAGCAAGCACATAGCGGTAATGAGGCCACCTAAAACAATAGGTTGCCCCAAACACGACCGTCATCAAACAAGGCAGGCAAATTAGTGGCAGTCCGCTTCAATTGGGACAAAAACAGGTAAGGAAGCCACAAAGAGTAATCAAACTGGTGGAAACAGAGATAACTACCCATAAAAAAAATATCACTTTTTTGACAGAGTGGGGCTCGATACGCCCAAAAGTGTGAATCCCAAAAATCGTTGTAAGTAGCGAAGGTTGGGAAAATGTAGATGGTCCGCAGAGTCATATGATGGGTGTTAACATCCTCATCACCAGTGAATGCGGTCCACAAGGTATTAATTCGAGCAGTGGGAGGGGGCGATGATCATCGGTAATGGGGAGGCCAAAAATAGCGGCTAATTGGCCTAATGTGAGTTCTCGATCCTCATTCATGAGGCGAAAACGGAAAACTTAATTTTTATTGCCTACTTCTAATGAGCTCAAGAATTCAAGTGTAAGATGCCTATATGTCCGAGAAAAAACATGCCAAACATTGTTCCCAATCCCAATTTCTCAAATAGCGTCTTAGTTTCACCATATATACCCAAAGCATGCAAAGAATTAGTATCAACAAAACGGGTGGGATGATATTCCGAAATTTCAACTTTTCAAATCTTTGTTTTTGCTCTGAGGGATTTAAAAAATTACCCCTGGGCCTAGGGAATGTCGGATCTGGAGGAATTTGAGTGCTTGATTCCCCTCTTGAGCTTTGCTTCCTCTTGCTTGGCCTTGACATGGTGAGGACAAAAATTGAAGATTTTGTGAGTGAGTGAATTTGAAGTGGGATAATGAAGAGATGGAGGTTTTATGTGAGAGAGATGAAGAAAAGTGTTGGGAGAAGAAGAGAATTGAAGAAGAAGATGGAATTTGTGAATGGGAGAAAGATGGAATTTGGCTATGGAGATTTTGAGGAGAGAGAAGGGGTTTGAGGGGAAGATGAGTGAAGCGAAAGAAAGAAGTGAAATGAGAAAAGAGGGGGTAGGCGGAATTTTCAAGGAAGCTGAAACGGGTTTCCCCCTGGTCGACCAGGGCGAATATTTTTTTTTCCTTTTGCTTCCTTCTTTTCTTTTTTTTTAGCGCTGAGCACATGTCAGTGTAGAGTTAACCGCTTGGTCGCCCGAAGCGAATTCAATACCTCAAGACTCTAAAGACATTCCGCCGGTTGGCCAAGGCAAATAGAGCCCCGAAATCGCTTGTGCGCCGGGCGGGCGTGCCTAGCTCGATTGACCGGCGAAAATCACTTCCGAAATATTTTCGTGGGCGCCCTATCCGGGTGAACTTCGCCCTGTAGAGGCGAGTTAAGAGGCTTGGTCAAGCGAAATGGCCCGATTGAACCGGCGGCTTAATTTCAAGCCATTTTTCCCATGTTAGGATATTGAACCCCCCGCACACACTAAACTCGTCCAAATATCAGCACACTCTCTCTCACCTCTCTTAAAAAAATAAGAAAAGTAATCTAAACTAGTAAGGAAAAGAAAAGTAAAGACGGGTTGCCTCCCGTAAAGCCCAGGTTTAGAATGGTCCCACACGACCGTAGTATCTCAGATTTCAAAGTGAGGGAGCATCAAAATAGATAACCTCTACTTGGCCTATGAAAGCACCCTCATGGTACAGTTTCAAACGCCGACCATTCACTTTAAATTTCGTCCCTCGGCATTAGCCACTTTAATGGCTCCATGTGCCTTCACATCGGTGACAACAAATGGTCCAGACCACTTTGACTTAAGATTTCCGGGGAAAAAGCCTTAGTCTAGAATTGTATAATAGAACCTTGTCACCAACATGAAACTCTCGCGCTTCTCAATCATCTTGTCATGAAACCTCTTTCTGCGCTCCATGTAAAGCTTGTGGTTCTCATATGCTTCCGACCGAAGCTCGCTCCTAACTCATTCAAGCGACGAAGTCTTGCCTCACATCTTGACCTCTAAATCCAGTTAATTTTTTTGACTACCCAAGTGAGAGATACTCTATTTCAATTGGTAAATGACAGCTTTGTCATAAGACTCAACCGATATGGGGTAGTCTTGAGAGGTGTCTTAAAAGCGGGTCGCAGTGCCCACAAAGTGTCATCCAACTTTTGTAACCAATCTTTCCTTGACTGTTGACTACCTTCTCTAAGATGCGCTTGATCCGACGATTAGAGACTTCAACTTGGCCACTAGTCCGAGGATGATAAGCCAAGCCTAACCTTATGAGTAACTCCATATTTCTTCCGTAAAGCTTTGAAGGTTCTCTCACATGAAAATGAGACCCCCCATCACTGATCAAGACTCTCGAGACTCCGAAGCGAGGAAAATAATCTTCTTGAAGAGCTTCATGACCATCTTAGAATCATTAGTAGGTGAAGCCGCGGCTTCAACCCACTTAGTCACATAATCCTAACCTACGAATATATACTGTTCCCACAAGAAGTAAGGGAAAGGTCCCATGAAATCAATGCCCCACACATCAAAGGGCTCATCTCCTCCAAAATTCCCATCCGTGGCATCTCCCCTCGTCTCTTTGAAATATTGCCTAGTTCTTTGACACTCATTACAAGAATGGCAAAAGCACGGCATCTTTGAAAATAGTAGGCTAGTAGAATCCACTCGGAAAACTCTATAAGTTTGGCATGTGAGCCAAGATGCCCACTACAAGGCATACTATGACAAGTATTGTAGGATTCCGGATATCTCCCAATCGCAACACATCGTCGAAAAGCCATCCGAGCACTTCTTGTATAGGAGTGCGGTCTTCCCAATAATAATGCTTAGCATCATGATAAAACTTCTTGCGTTGTTGGTAAGTCAAATCTGGAGGATGAGAACCACCAACACAATAGTTAGCAAAATCAAGATACCATGGGGATTGAATAGACACGAAAAAGATGATCATCGGGAAAAGAATCATCTATGGGACCATCATCACTCGACTCAAATCTCAATCAAGAGAGATGATCCGCAACGACATTCCGAGCACCCTTGTCACGGATCTCCAAATCAAACTCTTGTAATAAGAGTATCCAGCGAATAAGTCGTGGCTTGGCTTCCCTTCTTAGCCGATAGATACTTCCTTGCAGCATGATCGGTGTGGGCCCAATCACTTTCGAACCAACGAGGTAGGTTCGAAACTTGTCAAGAGCATAGACAATGGCCAATAACTCCCTTCTCTGTAGTAGCATAGTGACCTGAGCTTCATTCAATGTCTTCACTGGCATAGTAAATAGCATGGAGGATCTTGTTCTCCATTGGCCAATACGGCACTAACCGCATAATCACAGCATCACACAGATCTCGAAGGGAAAACTCCAATCCTGAGGTTGTATGATAGGGCGTGATCAATGCTTCCTTAATCCTGTCAAAAGACTCCACACAAGCATCGGTAAAATCAAAGGTGGCATCCTTGAGCAACGATTGAGTAAAGGGTTTTACGATTTTAGAAAAAGCTTTTATGAATCGCGATAGAACTCCGCATAACCCCAAGCAAAATCCTCACTCCCTTAACATTCACAGGAGGAGGAAGTTTCTCAATCACCTCAATTTTTTGGCCAACTTGGATGCCACGTTCGTAAACAAGATGACCCAGTACCACTCCCTCAATTGACCATGAAGTGACACTTTTCCCAGCTTTAAGATCAAATTAACATCTCATACAACGCCTAAGTACTCTAGAAAGATTATGCAAACACACATCAAAAGTCGGACCCATGGACACTAAAATCATCCATAAATACCTCCATGATATTCTCAATGAAAATCGAAAAGATGGCCATCATACATCTTTGAAATGTGGCGGGCGTTACACAACCCAAATGGCATTCGGCGGTAAGCAAAGTGCCATAAGGACATGTGAACGTCGTATTCTCCTGATCTTCAGGTGAATGGGAATCAAAGAAAACCCGAATATCCATCCAAATAATGAAAAAGCTATGTTTTGCTAATGTTTCTAGCATCCGGTCAATAAAAGGGAGGGGGAAGTGATCTTCAAGGTAGGGCTATGTTTAATCTACGATAGTCAATACACATTCGCCAACCTATAACAAGCATTTAGTAGGAATTAGTTCATCCCTATCATTCTTAATAACAAGTGGTTCCCCTTTTTAGGAACAACTTGAACTGAGCTCACCCACTTGGAATCCGAGATGGGGTAGATGATGCCCACGTCAAGTAGTTTCATTATTTCCTTCTTCACTACCTCGCATATTAGGATTCAAACGTCTTTGGGGTTGTATGCAAGGGCGGTGGACTTTCTTCCAAGTTTATTCTATGCATACAAAAATCGAGACTAATACCCCTTAGATCATCAACACTATACCCTACAGCCTTTGTCACGCATTGCACTGTAAGAATTTGGGAAAGTCTGGCTATCGTGAGTTTAGTATCGATAATCCATAGGGCATTCTCATTATCATCAAGAAATGCATATTTGAGGTGAGAAGGTAAAGGTTTAAGTTCTAACTTCTTTACTGTAGCTAAGAAGTAGTGCAAATAGTCTCTATTACCTCACATCCGATTGCCTCATCGTTGTCAAGGCCATCCAAGGTTCAAGAATTTTCTCCAATGGATCATCCGATGAAATTGGTGATAATCACCTGTAAATCTCATCCAAAGACATCAATCGCTGAAGCATGTGTGCTCAAGCATAGGAGACTTAATAGCAGTGGGTTAGCTTAAAAGTAATAGTATCATCACCAACACTTAAAGTCGAGAGCCAGATTTAACATCAATAACAAAGACGTGCAGATACAAGAAAGGCCTACCCAAAATAATGGGGATCTGACTATCCTCCTATATATCTAGCACTACAAAATCTACAGAATATAGAATTTCCCCAACCCCGACAGAACATCCTCTAAAATACCCAAAGGATATTTCATGAACCATCCGCCATTTGTAAGGTAATCCGGTGCACTTCAAAACGCCCAAGTTCGCTTTATTACGTATAGATAAAGGCATAACAGATACACTAGCTCCTAAATCACATAAAGCCTTATCCATAAATAACGCACCTACATGACAGGGGATGGAAAAAACTACCAGATCCTTTAATTTTGGAGAGATTTTATTACAAACGACACTACACTCTTGATTAAGAGTAACTCTATCTAGACCACCAAAATATTTTTTCTTAGTAATCATGTATTTCAAAAATTTGGCATAAATGCACACACCTGAGAAATTAAATCGGTTGAAAGGAACTCGTTACCTCAAGATTCTTGACCATAGACATGAACTTACCAAGCTGTCGATCAACCTTCGATTTTGCATCCCGTGAGGGAAAGGTAGTGGTGGTGTAGGAGAATCAACGAACCTTCTCCTTTTGCTTCTTTGCTCCATCTACTTTTCCTTGCTCAATTTGACTTTTGAGCTATCTTCACTCTTCATTTTCATCCACTACATCATTCTTGTCCCGGAGGTGGCGAATCACTCAATAGGCATAGGAGGAGCATCATACTGCGTACCGCCCAAGAGTGACAGCATTAGTAGTCTCTTTGGGAATTGGTTGCCCCATGAAATGACTCCGTTGCCTCTCGTGCATTATTTTTCGCCACTCCGAGCAAGTTGAGTCTCCAAATGATTGGTAGTGTTCTTCAACTCTTTGATGCTTCTCTTCATGACTCTTCTGCATAGAAACCATCATCTTCATCAGTGTTGGAGACATGGTAGGCTCTTGAGAGCCGACATTCGAGGAGTTTCTTCTTGATAGCCTTGGTGTGAAGTCCTATTGAAACCAGGAGGGGATTCCTCCTGAGCCCCTTGGTAATATTGTTGTTTGCAAAGCATGCTATGGTGGGTTTCATGAGGTGGTTGGTAGGATGTTTGTGGCATTGGTTGAGGGTTCCGAACATTATTGTTTTTGTAGGAAAAATTAGGATGATCCCTCCAACCCGGGTTGAATGTGTTGGAATATGGATTGTGTGGAGGTCTCCTTGAAAAGCATTTGCATGCTCCATCTCGATTCAATCCGGTTGATTATAGGAACAATCATAACCAAAGTGGCTTGAACACCACACACCTCACAAAGAAGAAGAGGTAATAGGAGCCATTGAAGACATAGCATTAATACTCAGTGGGGGTATTAGCCGTGAAGATTTAAGTGAATCCATCTTCCATGCTCAATCAGGCAACTTGTGAAGACAACAAGGCATATGCATCAACATCCAACTTTTTCTTAGTAATATTCCTAGAAGAACTATGATCATTTGTTGCTAAGTTGGCGTAAAACTGTACCCTTCATCCACCTCCTTGTCAAGGAAAAACACCCCTATAGATGAATCAATTGTACTCTTGATATGGGGTTTTAGACCATTGTAGAATGCTTGGGTGATGAACCACTTATCAAGATTGTGGTGTGGGCATTCTCTCTGCGGATCCTTAAACCTATTCCCGCTTCCTTCAATGTCTCATCGGGCTCTTGTTGAAAGGTAGCAAGCTTCGTGTCAGTTTCTGCGTCTTAGTAGGAGGGTAGTATTCTTTCAGAATGCTTCAAAAATAGGACTCCATTCGAGTTGTTGTGACATCATTGAGCCATTTTTTTGCTTTGTCTTTCAAAGAGAACTCAAATACCATGACCTTCAACCGACTCGGAGTGACCCCTTGATGCTTAATCATGCACTCACGAGTTGTTGAAACCGTTGTAAATGATTTGCGGGGTCTTGGGATGGATGCCCTCCAAACTGATCTTGTTGGATCATATGAATGAGGGGGAGCTTGATTTCAAAGTTAGCCGCTTGTATGTCGGGCATAGTAGGGCTGTGGGAACATTAGGGGAAGGCACCCCCTAAGACTTCAAACGACTTAGGAGGCATGATTGCTTGTTGGTTCTTCCGTGGATTTTCCTCGATTAGCGATCGCTTCTTCTTTTTTTGTTTTTTGAGTTGCCTCGATAGTTTTTTCATGATCGTGGCCGTTGGAATCGGAGTACCTGTTCTTTTAGACACGGGCATAAAAGAAACAAAGAAAAATATGCAGTGAGATTGCCTCAATTGGAACTTGAAGTTCCAATGAGACAGGAGAAATAGTGTGAATAATCAATCAAAAAGCTATAGAAACTAGTCGTCACCCCAAAGAACGGCGCCAAAAACTTGATGGGTTTTAAATATATACCGCAAGTGCACGGTGTCCGTTGTTGCGTAAACTGGCAAATACGGGTCGATCCACGGGAGAGGAGTTCTATAAATTTGTGCTCAATTATTTAACTACTTCAAGAAAGAAATTTGATTGAATAATTAACAACTAAACTTGAATAAGGTAGAACACAAAAAAAATGGAAGTTTATCAAATAATTAAAAACCTAGGGAATGATCGATCGGTCCACCATGCTTATACCAATTTAATCACTACAATATAGTTCAACAATACTTGGATCGAGGTTCGAATAATTAGAGTATTTCGTTAATCCTAAGTTCGGGCATTAAAAACTCTTAGATCAACATATGCCGATACGGTTGCTCAACATAATCGAGATCTACCTATTGTAACAAGCCTCTAATGAGTATGATCTTTCGATTCTAACTCCTATTAGCTAAACATAACCCATGATATTGTGCAATTACATGAATTAAACAAGCATAACAAATCAATAGGGAATTACTCTAATTCAATCCGAATATCGAAGAACCTTAAACCACAATCAAATAGGTATAAACATGGATTCCCTCTCTAAGCCCTAGAAATAGACTACTCACTCATGATAATAATAAACTCAATAAATATAATACAAATATAAGAATTCATTAAAATAAGCAAAGTAAAGAAGAATACCAAAATATTGAAGAACAACCAAAATCGATGATCTTTATAATCTTCAAGGGCAAAGAGTTAATACCAAGCTTAGAGAGAAAAAGACTAAGTGTTTTAAAGCTAAAAACGTGGAAAGTCAGGATAGCCTAATCGAAATTACTAAAGCCCTATTTGTAGTTTTTACAAAACCGGCTAAAAAAGGCAAAAATTATCCTTCCGAAAAAACCGCTGGCAGTCGCCGGGAAAAACCGCTTCCTGTAGGGCGACGTTGTTCACAAACTACGACTAAAAGGAAATTCCGTCGGGCGCGCATGAGTGGATTTTGGTCTCTTCTCGCCCGGTTGGCCGTGCGAACAAACATTTGGAGAAGCTCAACTTTCAGGGCTCGCCCGGTCGGGCGAGACCTCCTGGTCGATCAAAGGCGGGAGTGATTCGCTCTTTTGGTGTAATCTTTATCCGAAATCACTTGTGCAATCTCTTGGATCTTCTATGGGCTATATGTGGTCTGTTGGACTTTCGTTCCGCCAACTCAAATAAGGGTGCTAAACGCTTAATTGTGCACAAAAACATCCCTAACACACGGAAACAAGTCCAAACATATCAAAATCACACACAAAAATCGAGCTCCAAAGAGCTCAAATTAACTATCAAAGCTAAGGGAATTGAGCTAAATAATCTATATAAAATAGATACATCAATTAACCTAATTGGACCTCCTTTTTTACTGACATTTTCCGTACCAATATTAATTACAATGGACTCATCCATGGGTTTTATATATGTTTCAGATTGTATCAAGTGATTCATCATTATTAAATTCACCGCCGTGATTTAACATCTTGCATGCAAATGTACTTAGATAAAGGATCACATTTAATTTCCTCACTATCGAGGCTCTCGACTATGTATGCAAGGTAGATTGGCTTGAAAGATGAGCTTATCGCAGATGATATCCATCCGAAAGGGGTGAAAAGGTATATTCATGAGATGGATGTGGAGGATGGTTTCCTAAAAACATTTTAAATTCTATAGGCCCGTCTTTTTGCTCGACACTCAATACTCCACTTATGTTCAATGCTTTCGCCAAAAGGTATCATCAAAGACATAATGGTTAAAATCCCCTTCCCTCGAGAGGACTCAAGTGAAAAGCTTCTTGAGGACTCCATGTTCCAGATTATCCACCCGGTCATTTTCTTTTTCTTTTTTTTTAATTTTGGACAAACTAACTTTTGATTAAGTCCATATTTCTAGCTTCATTAAAGAATATCTCCAATCCCTGGTAAAATCTTATGTTCCTTCCTACTAAGCCAAGATTCTGGAAACTCATAGTATGGCTCAAGATATACTTGCGAGGATGGCCACCATTGAGGTAAAAGAAGGTTTTTTGATGTTGCGAGAATTGCGCCCGAATCATATCCTAACCTATTCGGTTTTGCTTGTCTATTATGGGGATTGGCTGCTTTATTCCCCTACCATCATGCCCTAATCCGTTCCTTGAGTATAACCCATCCTCATCATGATTTTAAGTCCTTTGGGCCAAGGTTGCATAGGCAAACTCTACGGGATCTTTGATTACATTTGGGGATATGGCCGAGGCTTTTGTTTTTCGATGGTAATTAGTCATCCTTAGAGAAGGGATAAATTTCTTCTTTTGGACCTAAAGGTAGGAAAAAAAAATTAAAACAAAGAGAGAAGAAAGCTACATATTGCGGAATAAAGAAAATTTTCGAAAACGATTTTGCCATATTTTACCAGAATGGCCCACCTTCACAATTTTACTTTTTTTATATTTTGACTCTCTTGAATGATTTTATGTCATTGGGGTTGAAAACAAATGTTTTTTTCATTCTTCCATTCCCTACTTTTAATATTGAACAAAGACTGAAAATATAGGGATTAGGGCATGTATCCCCATTGATGTGTCAATTCGGCATTCTAAAGTTGCTCTTGTGATAATCCGGCATCTTGAGTGCTAATCCACATTGTCCTGAAATACAATGGGTTAATACATTTGAGTCGAACCCGAAGGTTGCCTACATATCCCATTGCTCCGTGTGCATTTTATGGGAAATCGGACTCAGCGTAGTTTGTTTATTTTAAGGAACTAATGTTTTTATTTAATAAAACAGTGCACTCATATTGAGTTACCTACGTACCCCATGTATTACAAGGTGGAGTGATCTCACAAAGGTCAAAGTGTACGTGATAATGGGGATTCAAGCCGCACGTAGTTCTTCGTAACTAACAGCTGAAATTTTTTTTTCTCTTCCTTTTTTTTTTTTAATGGGCTAACCCCTACGGGACTTTTACCGAAGATTTTTCTCCTTCGTGGGACGATCAAGTAGCTTTGCGGTAGACAAGAGTTATCGTTGGTGATTTGCTTGATGCGATAGGCGAGCATGACATTGGTTTGTCGCCGTGACCATGCAACTGGCGTGATATTGGCGGTACTTGTGGAGATCCGACCTACGGGACTTGCCCTCGGGCGTCCAGGGAAGCGGATGTATCCGACCTTGCTAAACTAATTTGCGGAAGATATCAACCCGGTTTACGGTCGAGGGCGCACCGATACTTCCCTTGCAGGCACTTCCTCATGGGTTGGACTAATGATGCCTCGATCAACCCAGGTTTTCAACTTTGTATTAGAGATCGTGGCATCGATCGCTTCATGTCCAAATGGGCGACAATAAGCGCGGTAGTTTGCTCGATGTCTTCTCCAGGAAGTGGTAAATAGTGCACATGTGCTGAGATTTGAAGTATACCTTGCCTCCGAAGACGATCATACACCATACTCAATGGTTCATCTATCTTAGCATATACCCTTGGATTTATGTTGGTAGTTTCAAGATCTTCCCGATATCGTTTTCTTGCAATTTGTGAGCATCGATGTCAAAGCCATGTTGTTCCATGTACTCGAGGGAGGTGTACTTGATAGTAACAATGTGACCGATAATAGAAATCGTTCGAGTTCCGTCAGTAATATGAGCATGAATTCTCGATCGATCAATGGGGAAAGAAGTGCGCGTACGGAAAAGTGCGAGAAAGTTTCTAAGGCGCTCTAACGTAAAGTGACTAGCTTCAACTTCTTGACATCGGTCTGTTTATGCTCGAGAGCCCACTTAACGATAAAGTTTGCTAGCATTTTCCCAACTAGCTCTATCCATAATCCAAAGAGTAAGCATCACTCAAAGTCGTCCTTCTAAACTTTGCCAAACGAACAGTGGGGTAATCTTCTTCCGGAATGCCCCATGGGTGCAAGGCATTCACAAATCCAACTAAGTGGACAAAAGGATCATCGTTCCCGGCCAAATTTCCAGAACCATGGTAACTCACGATAATGATCTTCGTGTCGATATCCTCGGAAAAAGAATAAGTGATTCAGGTGAACTTCTCCGGATAGGACCTACTACATTAAAGTCCAGTCAAAAATCATCGGGCTCTAGATCTCTTCTTTGAGTCATTATCATCATCTTGAGGATTGACCACTGGGATTCCTCTTGGTGCTTAATTGATGTATCATGAGCGCGATGCTTGGAACTCCTATTTCTTCCTCGTCATCCTCACTATATCCCGGTTTCGTTTCTTCGGTACTTACATCTCGTGTGGCCGTTGGGACCTCATTCATCCATGAATTTTCGAGTGCTACTAGAATACAAAGTGGATAGCCTTACCATCCAACCTAGTGCCCTCTACTTCAATCGGATACAATACTGATTTTCCCCTGTTGGAGATGGTCAGTGATTTTCTGATTACATAAATAGTGCAGCAAAGCCTCGATCGTAGAGAAGCTTTACCTTATGATGTAGAGTGAGAGGCTACTGCTCTATTTTCATGCATTTATCGGTCTTCCTAATAAGAGGTTGAAACATGCTTGAATGTCAATGACCATGAATTCCCACCTTCCTTGCCATGGGACCACATTCAATGAGAGACCCGATTAAACCCAATACCTCCCTCTTGGCATTATCATATGCTCGATCACCCGTCGATGGTACTGCATTTTTTTTTGATTACCCAAGTATCGTTAGCACACGCGGTAGGGAAAACATTTGATTGTGAGTCGTTGTTTATCAGTTTACCCTAGGTATCTCCCATCCATTACAACGTACAGTGATGTCTAACTAATTATTGTGGTTGATATTATCAAAGATCATGGTCCGTGAACTGAGAGTTTGATCTACACCGTGAATGATCCCCACCATTTGGTCATGTGTTATGGAAGAGCTTACCGAGGCTTCATTGAGATGCTTTAGAAAACCGCTTGCTCCATGAGGGGCCTGGAATATATTAACAATTTTAGATGGAAACATTAGCATTTACTTCTTTCATGCACTTGATAGCATTATCTTCCTTGTACATCCTCTCCGCTCATTGGCTCTTTTGCCCTTTTCTTTCCATCTCAATACCTCCAAAGGATTTTCATCCTCCAAATGGAATGGTTTAAAATGGCGACTGCTCTAATGAATGAGATATATCCACATACTCCTCATCACTAAGATCATTGGTGCGTATGGGGCGCCAGTATGTGTTTGGAGTGGTGGAATGTCCTCCAGGTGTTTTCTCTCACAAATGTCAAGACCGAAGAGGCATCTTCATCAGGATAAGAGTCTAAAATGAAGAAGGCACCATCATAATTCAAGGTACCACACATGTCGGGAGAATGGATCCTTGTCGAGAGTGAAGTTTCGGGTCTTTACATGTGCATCATTTTGACTTTTCTTGAGTGGAATAAAGTCATAGACTGGACACTTGCATAACTTGCGGCTACTGGCATTTCATATATTTGAGGAACCCTTCTTGTGGATTAACTGGATTGGATGCATCCATATGACACGTAAGAGATTGCATTAATCGCAAACGAGGTTTATGATTAGGAAGGGTTTTTTTGTGATGTTGGGTTGAGAGTCATTTGGTTTGTGGAAATGGATCCTAAAGAGAGTCTTTCCATCATCCACAAGATTTTGAATTTGATGCTTTAGAGCTGGCTTTCAAGGTTAAGCCTCTAAGCTGATAAATTTCACAATTTTGGTTGTGGACGTGTGGTAAGGATTCTTAGAGGAGGTGATCGGATTCTGGGGTTGGATAAGATGGGCCTTTTTGCGTTTGGAGAGAGCTTGGGAATAAGTCATGTTTAAAGGATTTGTAAAGTTCCTTTGTGCCAAATACCAAAACGCATAATGCGCCAATAGCATGGATAGCATTTTGAGTTTTTGGACTTTTGAAATCATATTTTGGGGCTCTTTTTTTTTTTCAAACTTTCATTATAAGTAGTACCGCCCCTAAGAGGGGTTTTTTCTTTCTACGCCTTTTCCTTTCCCAACGCTCTCAAATTCAGGTCCCGATGAAACTTTGAAATTGGAAATATTATATATCGCCAGATTCTTATTATAGTTAAGATTTTTTACAACAATTATTATTGTTCTTCTCATTAGGCCTACTCATCATTTTTGAGGGCTTTCACTAGTAGAAAAAACATCAATTACTCCGGTTGAAAACCCATCAAATGCTCCGTATTTCACGCGTAGCAAACGTCATACGAGCATTTGTGCTAATCCCAAATGCTCCGGTTGCCAACCGAAGCATTTAAGCTCTCAAATGCTCCGGTTGTTACAAAAATCGGAGCATTTGACCTTTTTTTATGCTCAGAATTCATCAAATGCTCCGGTTTTTAAGCATATAACCGGAGCATTTGAAGGTTAAGTGCTTCGGTTTTAAAATCTTCACCGGAGCATTTTACCTTTTTTTTTTTTAAACAAAAACAGCGCTGATACAAATATGACTTCTAGAGCTCTGTTACAAATACATTTCACCAGCTCGTGCCATCCTCAGTGCTATACAAAAATCATCGAAAGTATATCCAACAAATTGCACACAAAAATTCAATAATCCAACTAATTAACTTTCAAATTAAAATAATATTATATAAATGTAGAATTGAATTACAAATACGATTCTAGATTCAAAGTATGAGTTTACATCATAACTACCTAGATATCAAATTAAAAGACAACTATCAGTAAGAAAGGAAGCAAACTTGTCTCGAACTTCATTGATTTCCTCAATAGTGAAGGGCTCCTCCTTTGGTGTGTTGTAAATCTAATAAGAACAAATACAATAATATATATGTCATAATTTATCCGTTATGAGTCGTTTTGCCATTTATTATATCCTTTTCATACCATATCATGTATGTTTAGCTTATAATCTACTCTAATATGGTGTTTTACGATTATTAGGATGATTACAAGTCATTTTTAAAGTTCAAGTCAACTTTGTGCTAGTAAAGGTCCTTTCAATGTTGTTTTAGCCTGTTTTGGATCCAATTCATCCATTTATATACCACATCATGTAATTTTAGCTTATAATCTACTCTAATATGTTGTTTTAGGATTACTAGAATGATTGCAAGTCAAAGTTGATCGTTCTCGTCAACTTTATGCAAGTAAAGGTCATTTTAAGGTTGTTTTAGCCCGTTTTGGTTCCAATTCATACATTTATATACCATAGCATGTAATTTTAACTTACAATGTACTCTAATATGTTGTTTTAGGATTACTAGTAAGATTACAAGTCAAAGTTGATCGTTCTCGTCAACTTTGAGCAAGTTAGGTCATTTCAAGATCGTTTTAACCCGTTTTGAATCCAATTCATCCATTTCATAACATAGCATGTAAATATTAATTATAATCTACTCTGATATGTTGTTTTAGTATTATTAGGATGATTACAAGTCAAAGTTGATCGTTCTCATCAACTTTGTGCAAGTAAAGATCATTTCAAGGTCGTTTTAGCTCGTTTTGGTTCCAATTCATCTATTTCATACCATAGCATGTAATTTTAGCTTACAATCTACTCTAATATGTTGTTTTAGTATTAATAGGATGATTACAAGTCAAAGTTGATCGTTCTCGTCAACTTTGTGCAAGTAAAGGTCATTTCAAGGTCGTTTTAGCTCGTTTTGGTTCCAATTCATCTATTTCATACCATAGCATGTAATTTTAGCTTACAATCTAATCTAATAATTGTTTTAGGATTATTAGGATGATTATACGTCGTATTTGACCATTCTAGTCAATGTTGTGCAAGTAAAGGTCATTTCAAGGTCGTTTTAGCTCGTTTTGGTTCCAATTCATCTATTTCATACCATAGCATGTAATTTTAGCTTACAATCTAATCTAATAATTGTTTTAGGATTACTAGGATGATTACACGTCGTATTTGACCATTCTAGTCAATGTTGTGCAAGTAAAGGGCTAATTAGGAGAAAACCAAGTCATAGTTTGTAAGGGGGATGAAATGTTACGAACCTTCTCTAGATCATCAAATTCCGTGCAAGAAGAAATTATATCGTACATAAACCTCATCACATAATAGCCGCAAGCAACCCCGTCATGTTGTTGTGCACACTAAATTCAAAAACATATTCAAAAAATAATTCTCAAAATTCTAATCAATAAATCTGGGAAACTAATAACTTTAAGATAGAGGACAACCGAAATCATTTAATTACCTTCACCGATTTCCATAGAGGAAGTGTGGCTCTTCTTGGACCAGATCCACGCAATTTCTTCATCACACTACAACACAACATTTTATAATAGTGACAATGTCATGCATGTTAATGAAGACCTAAAAGGAAATGAAAATATAACAATACCTATTCAATATGCTTTTGATTAGTAAGCCTCGGGGTGGTTCTCGACGCAGAGAATCAAAATGGTATATTGTGTGATTTGAAGGAGATATCACCAAGAGCATCCAATGAGAACTATAATAAAAATTTTAAGTTCAACAATCATATAAATATTTGTACCTATAGTAGTTATCCAAAATAGCATTATGAAAAGACATTATCAAGTAGGTACTAAAACATACTCTTCAATGTATGGAGCAATAATATACTTATCTCCCGATCGAACACATTGCCTAATACTCCTTTGAATGTACTCATTCGCTTCTGCATGGTTGTGCAAGCAATTGGCATCACGAATCTCTTGTGGACATAACCACCCAACTTTTGAAACAGAATCACATCCAAGTAAATCTTCATAAAGTGCACTAAAAGAAGAATCAAGTTAAGTTAGAATGAAAATCGTCAACAACTAACAAAATATTGAAGTAGTTACTTTAATTATATATAACCTCATGAAGACTTGTAGTATGGATACATTTAACATAGCTCCACAGAGGAATTCACGAATATCCACTTTATATACCCAAGTAGCTGAATCATCACCTAGATAGTGGAATTGAGACTTCTCCAAATCCACCTTTATTGGGGAAGAATCGGGCAAGTTGCTAACCCGAGCATGTAGCCAAAAACATGACTTGCTAAGAGATTGGATCACTTGTTCACACACAAGTGCCGTTCCTTTTGGTGTCGCATCAGGAGATTAGCCCTTGGATGAAATCTTTCCTACAATTGCAGTAATAGGTTGTGAATTCGCCTTGTTACTGGTAGTTTTTGAGTCCAGCTCATTCGATTTTGATTGGTTTCCTTGCGAACCCTCTTTGTTCACATCCAGATTCTTCACATTTTTTGCCTTTTTTGTTTTCTGCAAAGCCTATTTAGAAAAACACACAAAAGAACATAGTTGAATTGGGTATGTTTTCATGTCAATAAACTATAGAGAAAAAAGGAGAGGAAATAAAATATATAGTGAGTATAAACAACAAATTGAACAAGTAACCTATATCTCAAGGAAAAAAAAACAATAAATCAACTCCATAATGTGCATATATTTTTTTTCTATTGGCACTGCTTTTATATCATTATCATCATGCTTAGTCACATATATTTTACCTCATGTGAAAATTGCACCCAAGCACGTGGCCATATCACAAAACTACCTTGCGCGTCATTAAGAACAAAGAGGCTCCTATTCGACCTAGGGACCGGCAATGAGAAATCTTCAAATCCAGATATAATGGTCTCTACGGACACACTAAAATAAGAACCTGCTACCGGCAACAAATGCGATGTTTGTCCCACTCTCGATGGTTGTGCCCGACCATAAGCTACCACAACCAACTCACCATCTTTTGATTCGGGAAGTAAAAGATCACAAGGTGTCTCCTCCTATTTAAAACATAATTGGCTAAATCAAACATTAACAACATAATATAATATATTTTGTTGGAAAAGAAACTGAAAAAATACTTCATTTACCTCTAAATCAGGTACTGGAGGATCAAGTAGTGGAGGTTTAGGTATCGAACCAGGTACCGTTGTAGGTGTCTCTCTAGGTGTCTCGGGATCTTGCCGGCTTAATTTGTCCCCGAGGAGTGATATTGAGCTCGTCAAAGCTGGGTAATCCCATTTGCTCCAAGATGGCACTAAATTGATTCTTCATCCTCTTCTCAAGCTCCTCTATTGCAGATTTCATTTTGCTCTCCACATCTTGTGATGCATTAGAAATTGAGCTTGATCTTGTTGCGGAGTACTCTTGACCGTAAACTTTTTTCAAGCCTAGTCGTACCCCTCCTTTGCCTTTCACGCGTCCATCATGATCCTTACCTAGTACCATATATAAGGCATCCTTGTTCGCTTTAGGAACGAACTCGCCTGTAACCTCTTTGTGCTTCCATCCAAGCTAATGAAGAAAGAACACGTAGGAAAACGGTTAGTTGGAAACTGAAAAACTAAATTCAAATGAAGTGACACTAAATACTAACCACAACATCGGCTATCTTCTTCGTTCCCGGATCAGAAATGGTTCTTCTCCCACTTGCATCTCGACTATGAAGTGAACAATACCAATCGGCAACTCGGTCAATCTTCTTTGTCGTAACTGTAGAGCAAGAAGTTCCCCCCGATGATGAGCTAATGCTCTGGTAAAAACCATTTTCACCAAGCCACTCCTTTCTACTCTGCTCATAAGTTTTAGGACCCATATGATGATAAAACTTCTTCTTGCTTGAACTTGTATAAGCTTTAGCGCGCCTTTCCTGTAGAATCAATATATATATATAATATATAAATAAAAGGTAACTCTTAGTAAATAGAGGCATATAATAAAAATAAAGAAGTAATTTTTTAGACATAAGAAATTAAAAATACAACAGAACAAGATTGACTTGCTGGCTCACGACAAAACACAATTTTGATAAATGTACAGGGGGGCTGGTGGCAGGGGGGTGGTGGCGGGGGTGGCAAGGGGGTTGACGGGGGCCGGGGGGGGCGATAGGGGGCGGGGTGGGCCGACGGGGAGGGTGGCAACGAGGGGGCTTATAGGGGCGGCAGGGGGCCGAGGGGAGGGTGGCAAAGAGGGTGGCAGGGGTCGCAGGGGCCGGCGGGGGCCGGGCAGGGGGTCGTCGGGAGGGTGGCATCGTGGGTGGCAGGGGGCCGAGGGGGGGACGAAGGGTGGCGGCAGGGGCCGATAGGGTCTTGGGGGGAGGGGCGGCGGGGAGGGTGGCGGAGGGGGGGTGGGGCGGGGGGGCCGGGGAGGGTGGCGGCAGGGGGTGGTTAGATAATATGGTAAAAGAAGATAAGGTGGGGAGGGGGGTGATTAGTCTATTTTTGTGGCAAAAAAGATTTTGTTTGAACTTTGAGTGTATATCTAGTTGGTTTGGTTCAATATTAGTTGATAAGGTTTTGTTTGGTTTGGATGCCTGTGTATTTTTACCTGCTGTAACTGAGCAGTTAATAGCTAAGAAAAGGCTGACTTTCACTGCTCGTTTGTTACAAAGTAGTGTACTACTTTGTATGGTGATAATTTTGAGTTCTGAATTTTTACACGTAATATTATTGATATGATGTGGAGTTTATTTAATAATACAAAGTCTGCCACAAAGCAGTAGCATTCGCATCATTCACGTGATAAAAATATTTAACGTGAGTTGAAAATTTGAGATAAAAACTTACAACTTCTTTCGGAGTAGTTTTTTGCGCAACAAATGCTTCCCAATCTTCTTTTGTGATGTGATCCCATATTTCATAAGGCAACAATGTCGGTCCTTGCTCCTTTTCTGATGCCTTTTCATTTTCCCCTCCCTCCTCATTTTCCTTTTCCTCTCCTTCCTCATTCTCCTTTTCCTTTCCTTCTATCAACTTCTTAGACATGGTTCTTTTTCTTCTTAGAGTGATCCATCCACTCACTAACTTTGTCTTGAAGTCTCTAAATCTCTCTGCAACAGCTGACAAAAATACTTCCTTCTTTGCTTCATCGGGTTCAATATGAAATAAATTCTACAAAAAAGAAAAACAAGAAAGTTACTTAACAAGTATGTTATAATATGCAGCCAAATACTTGTGAACTCTTATACACTTACCACTGTATCTTCCCACAATGCCTTCTTCATACCCTCCGTCACCTCGCTCCATTTTGCCACAATGGAAAGTTTGCGCATGCAAAGGCCAACTTGTTGCCCATACGTATAACGCCACTTACCACATGGTTGACCAAATTCATTGTATTCAAGATGCATGGGTCCCTTGTTTTTAAGTCCTTTTGTGGGACCTCGCCCTCTTTTCTTTTTTGGATCGTGACTCACAATTTCACTTGCGGTACGCACTTGTAAGCGGCCTTGAGTTTGAGGAGCTGACACCATCTCATCCTCCTCTTGTATAAGGGTCGCATTATCGGTCTCCTTCTCACCTTTATCCTCCTCCATCTCACCTTTATCCTCCTCCATCACCGGATCATACTCGGCATCATCATCATCTCTAACATCATGCTCCATTTTATCTTTCTCAATATCATCCTCCTTACTCCTGCATTTACGTTTTGTGCCCTTCCGTGATTGAGTTTCATACACTGCAGAATAAATTCCCATTTCTTGCATTTTCAATTTATTTTCCGCTATCCTCTTTTCTCTATATTTCTCATAATCTCGCCATCTTGTATGTCTACTTCGTGAGATTAGCTTCGCACAAAGAAGTCATAGACATTCGCTTAAAAAAAGGACACAGAGTTATGGTTCCAAAGATACTACATAGAGCAATACTAAGCGTTGTATTAACAACTAAGATGGAGGTTATATTGTTTCACATTCACAGAATTCAGAGTGACAAATAGATGTTATGCATGTAATTGGTGTATCTAAGTATTATAAAGGGTCTCCAAGTAAAATGGTTCCATATCCTTAAGGCTATAAGGCGAAACCAAAACAATTACTCGCAGTCTGTAAATGTAGCAAACCAAAACAATTAAAACCGAAACAAACAAGGTGCGGTAGAGACTATACTTCGATAGAAAGTGATTCAAGTGGCAAATGCTATCCCCGGAGCCGATTTCGTCCTTAACATTCGCCATCCGGTTATAGGAATCTCCAAGTCCAACTTGAGGTATTACTGATTAAGTAATGATGTTAAGTTTCTAACCGAAAGTTAAATAATGAAATTTAAGAATGATAGATGGTGATGGAACAGGAAACTGAAGGTCGGAAAAGGAAGTGCAACAGTAGCATATCAGATAAGGCAAAGCATTCCAGAAGGGTGTGACCTCAAAATCATTTGTCAAGGCAAGGAATTGAACATGTCTGAGTATTCTATTGCGTATAATCATCGTTGCATTCCACTTCTCCCTGCTTCTTCTCCCCTCTGCGGCCACTTCGTCGTTGGACCCCAACATCAATATGATAAGCCACCTACATCCAACATGTCCTCTTGTTGCTTCAAATTTTAACTTAGGACCCACGCTCACCGCATTACCATCTTTTTATAGTTTATTTTAAGCATCTTCAATCTTCTATTCCCAACTTTACCAGTAACTTGTAAAGTGTTTCTGCCTTGAAACTAGTCAAAAGAGTTGAGTGTGCTTAGAGAGGTTAAAATCCCGAGTTGGAGTATAATCCCGAGTCTTGTCAACCGAGGTCCTGCAAAACAAAGAAACCTAGCCCGGGGGTGTTCCCGGGAAAGCCCCTCCGACGCTCAAGTCAGTTGAGATTGAGGTAGAGAGAGAAAGTGAACAGTTCTAGAGAGAGATGCTCTGGTTTTGTTAGGTGAGAATTCAATACCTGTTCATTGATTGGACTTGCTGCTTTTATAATGTTGGGGATTCCCCAGACAGGAAACCCTATTGGGGAGCATCCATGTCTGTAGGAAAGTTGTCCCCCTTTTATGGCAAAGTTGCTTTCTGTCTAATGAGGCTGATGGGCTCCATATAGATCAGATCCTTTAGATGGGCTTTGCATAACACTGTTGGACCAGATCAGGGGTCCAAATAATTAGCCCCACGCCAAGTAATCGGAGTGAGATCCTCGATTTTCGGTGCGGTTGATTGGCGGAACAATAACGTTTTTGTCGATATTTTTTGAATGGTGCTTTGAGTTAGCTATTGGGCGCTAGGATTAACCAAGCACGGGGTCGGGCCGAGCCCGGGTCCAGGGGTGAAACGCCAGTGGGGGTTAGGGGCAACGCCCCGAACTTTTTCAAAGCGTGCAGATCCCGAGGAGGGAGATTTCGTGAATTTCGAGCCCCGGGCAAATCCCGAGGTGATGCCTACTTCCCGAGGTGGTGCCGGCCAAGCTTAAGCTATGGTGCTCCTTCCCTCCGTCGAGCCCCGACTTGCACCCGGCCCGGGCTTCGGACGCACCCCGAGAAGGTCCCTGTTGCTCGGCCGATCGTTTACCGACCGGGGTGAGCGCAAACCCCGACTCGGTTTGGCATTGCTTTGATGCCCCCGACGACCCCCGAGTGTGCCATTCTTTGCACCCCTGAAGCCCCGACTGGGTACAAATCTCGATTCGATTCTGAGCTTCAGGCCCATTCCTAAGAGCCCCATGTGTATATTGGTAGATGACCCCGACCCGAGAGCATGCATGCCCTGAGTACGAATTCGGGCTTGGTCGTTGCTGCTGTGGTGCTTAGGCTGACCCCAAGTGTGTTCCTCTTTCCTCGAATGGTTCCCGACTCGGGAGTGTTAATCAAAACTGAGCTTCAGACAAATCCCAAGAACGCCGGTGACTTACGACCCGTGTTGAATGCCAACCCCGACTCGATCGAAGCCGTCTTGATGCCACAGACCGAGTTGGGTAGGGACCAACTCGGGTGCAAATGAGCATTCCCATGGAATCCCGAGGTGGGTGTTGGGGTACTTAGCCAAATGGCTAAGTGTTGAGCCCCCTGACAATGCCGAGAAGGGTATGCACCAACTCGGGGGCTAATGAGCCCTCCCTTGGAGGGACCCCGAGTTGGTAGTATAGGTACTTAGCCATGTTTTGGCTAAGTGCTGAGCCCCCTGGCATGGCCGAGGTGGGTATGCACCAACTCGGGGGCTAATGAGCCCTCGCTTGGGAACCCCGAGTTGGTAACGGAGGTACTTAGCCATTTTTTGGCTAAGTGTTGAGCCCCCCTGGCGTGGCCGAGGTGGGTATGCACCAACTCGGGGGCTAATGAGCCCTCCCTTGGGAACCCCGAGTTGGTAATGGAGGTACTTAGCCGTTTTTTGGCTAAGTGTTGGGCCCCCCTGGCATGGCCGAGGTGGGTATGCACCAACTCGGGGGCTAATGAGCCCTCCCTTGGGAACCCCGAGTTGGTAATGGAGGTACTTAGCCGTTTTGTGGCTAAGTGTTGGGTCCCCCCTGGCATGGCCGAGGTGGGTACACACCAACTCGGGGGCTAATGAGCCCTCCCTTGGGAACCCCGAGTTGGTAATGGAGGTACTTAGCCGTTTTTTGGCTAAGTGTTGAGCCCCCCTGGCATGGCCGAGGTGGGTACGCACCAACTCGGGGGCTAATGAGCCCTCCATTGGGAACCCCGAGTTGGTAATGGTGGTACTTAGCCGTTTTTTGGCTAAGTGTTGAGCCCCCCTGGCATGGCCGAGGTGGGTACGCACCAACTCGGGGGCTAATGAGCCCTCCATTGGGAACCCCGAGTTGGTAATGGAGGTACTTAGCCGTTTTTTGGCCAAGTGTTGAGCCCCCCTGGCGTGGCCGAGGTGGGTATGCACCAACTCGGGGGCTAATGAGCCTCCCTTGGGAACCCCGAGTTGGTAATGGACTTAATTTTTGGTCGGTGTTTGAGTAGTTGGTCATAGACTGTTGACTGTTGACCGTTGACTGTTTGACTTTATTCCTGTAGAAAGTTGGACTTTTGGTTTAAAGCCTTACCCATGGGCCTCTCTCATTGTTGGCCCGATCTTTTGAAGCCCATTTAGAGTGGTGCAGAGGTTGTCGTGGCACGGGCACGGAGATGGATGTATATAGAGGGGGAGGAGAGTTGTTTTTCCGTACTTTTAATCACTTGTCAATTTCCTCAATCTCTCTCCTCTCTCTCTCTCTAACTTTCTCCCAAGCTTGATCCAGTCCCGAGTTCACGAGTGCCTGTGCCTGTTACATTCCCGAGACCGAGAATTCCCGAGAAGGTACGCTCTTTCTTTGCAGTAACATTTGTATTTCAATTGTTTTGGTAATTAGAGATCCCTAGGATGGATCCCGAGTCCGATCCGAATGTTCCCACTTCCCCTCCTCACAGGCTGTCGGAAGAAATACACGGGGTTGATGGGTTTCTAGTAAGCACCCGTATCCCCTGTGAGGACCCCTCTTTGGTTCCCGAGGCGATCCCCTTGCCCAGTCCCTCTGACTCGCTTAGTGAAGAAGACGAGGGTGTTGTTCCGGGACCTTTTGACGTTTCCGTGGCCCATAGGCCTTGCAGTGCTAGCTACCTTCGACGGACTTCTTTCGGACGGGATAGTTACTGGTTTCCGAAGAGGCGGAGGTTGAGGTCCCGACTACGTCGGGTCAGGAGTACCCTCCCTTGGACCCCGAAGGTGGTCCTCACACTTATTATCCCGAGCCCACCTTTATGGCCTATATGGAGAGGAATGCTAAGTACGTGGGGACTAAATTTTGGATTCAAGATCCCTACTTCGTAGTTCGAGCAAAGCATATTGAGTCGGTGTTGACTCCTCCACTAGGATGCGTATCGATCTACCATCGAGTATGCAAATGGGTCTTAGGTTTCCCTTGCACTCCTTCATCAAGGACCTTTTGAATGCCTATCACCGACGCTTACCAACCTTCTTCCTAACAGTTGGCTGACCATAAACGGCTTCATATCAGTTTGTGAACTCCTCGGTGTTACCCCGAGTGTGCGCTTGTGGCGCAATGTCTTCACACCGATGTTGGGCCCCGCCGATCTTCATGGCCGGGGTGGTTCCGCTTCCAGGTGTAGGGCAAAGTTATAAGGTCGTTCGTGATCCCCCTTCCAACCGTAAAGGGTTTAGAAGGATGTTCTACCACGTTTACACAAGTGGTGAATGGGGGATCCCCATCCTTCCCCCCGAGGAGGGGCCTCGCTTTAGGCTCAATCAAACAGTTCCCGAGATGTCCCGGGAGGAAGCGGTAGCGGGGATTTATCTTTCCACCACCCCAAAAACGTTGACTGGAGCTCTCACTTACGTACCTCAGAACTGGCTACCGACCCGCCACGAGATGCGGAGTGAAATGTTCTTGGCGGTGGCGGGTTTGAGTTCTAGCTGTGACAAGGGTAATTTCCCTTGATCGAGTGTGTGTGTGTTTGCTTTTATGCTAAAGTTGACATTTTTCTTATTCAGCTGTTGCCCGACAACGATTGGATTCTGCGATGACTGAGAGGTTCATCGACAGTGCTGCTCTAGCCTCAAAGATCTTGGATGAGCTTGACGCGGAGACTATGTCTATCCCGCCTCCTCCAAAGGTAAAACTGCGTCCGTCACCGTGCTTTGATTTGTACTCCGCCTTTCTAACTTCTTGTATTTGCAGGATACCGACCCGAAGAGGGCCAAGAAGCCCCATGTACGATCCCGCAAGTTAAAGGGGGATACCGAGAAGGCCGAGGCCTTGGAGAAAGCGGCCTCCAAGGCTTCTGAGAAGGCTTCTTCAAATGTTTCAACGGGCAGTAAGAGGGGGCCCGAGGACGAATCGGGGTGTCCCCTTGAGGTTTTTGAGGAACCATTGTCCAAGCGACCCCAATTCGATCCAGCGGGGTCTAGCGTTCCCTTCTCAGCTCTTACCAGGCCTCAGAAGTTGGCCCGTGTCAAGGGTGCTGTCAAGGCCGTTTATACGGATGCTGATGATGAGGCACTACTGGCCCTTGGACATGGGGAAGTAAATGCTTTTTACGAGTCCTGGCTTGAGGTATACTACCCCGACTATCTATTTAGGTGCTTCTTGCTTCTTCTCTAGACTAACTTGTCACTTCTATGCAGACCACTATCCGGATGACCTCGGTGATCAATCGTCGGGCTCACTCGAGGAGGGCGTGGTAGCCCCGACCAAGGAGGTGGAGGTCTTCGAAGAAGAAGGTCGCGGATCGGGGAGGCCGAGATCCTAAAGCCGAACACCGACTTGGATGGTCGAAGGCCACCTTTGAGGAGGCTAAGAAGGCTATTGCTGA
This sequence comes from Beta corolliflora, assembly GCA_947648045.1. Lineage (NCBI taxonomy): Eukaryota > Viridiplantae > Streptophyta > Magnoliopsida > Caryophyllales > Amaranthaceae > Beta > Beta corolliflora. The sequence continues at coordinate 160,305 of CANSZD010000773.1, forward strand.
CCATGAGGCCTTGAAGGAGGCAAAAAAGCAGGACCAGACCTCTCTTGAGGCTGCCATTATTGAGCGCAACACTTGCTCGGGAAGAGCCTCGGAGGACGCCAAGCTTCACCTGGCCGAGGCGCAAGCGGAAGGCCAAGTCTTCTAAGCATAGCTTGAAGAAAGCCAAGGCTAAGCTAGAGAAGGTGCGAGCAAAATTTACTGCAGGAATGGAAGAGATCTCCCGAGGGGTTGGCCTTTCGGGCAAAATGGCCACCAACTCCTACCGTATGGCGGTTCGGGAGACGAAGGAGCACCTCAAAGGGATCCTTGCTGGCCCCGACTCTGCTCTAAACTGGGATGACGTTGAAGCTGAATTTGACCGTCGTATTGCAGAGGAGCAGAAGGAAGATACGGCCAAAGCTAAGGCTTCTCTTGTTACCACAGCTTCAGCAATATCCCAGCCCGCCATTGTCGGTTACGGTTTTGCCTACCCTTCGACCTCTACAACTGGCTTGGAGTTGCCCGAGCTCTGTGGCTCCGACCGATGATCTTTGTTAACCCCGAGGGTCCTGGTTACGATAAGAGCTCTGATGAGGAAGACGGGATGGGTAGCACCGACAGCTCCCCCAACAAAGATTTAGCTGCTTAGTTCTGTTTCTTCATACTTGTACTTAGATTTTTGGGCCCTTGGGAGTTTTGTTCCCGGGACCTTTTGGTTGTACTTTTCTATCCTAATGAGATTGCTTTGTGTTTGTAGCATTTCTGAGTTGGAATTTTCCGAGTATAATATAGTTCCGAGTAACATACGAATTTATTTTCAATTTCCCGAATGTTCATTTTGTTAAGATGCAACTGTTACTAAACAAGTCCTTTCATTCATATTCCCGAGACTGTCAACTATGGGGTACAACTTACTGCCCCGAGTTGTGTCAACAAAATGAACTGTAGGCTCAAGTGTGGCCAAGTTCCCAAAATCCCGCCAACTCTAATAGGGTATAAATGGATGCCCCGAGTTGTGGTCTACAAAATGAACTGTAGGCTCAAGTGTGGCCAAGTTCCCAAAACTCCGCCAACTCTAATAGGGTATAAACGGTTGCCCCGAGTTGTGGTTTACAAAATGAATCTCAAGTGGCATAGTTTTAAATGTAATATTTCTTCAGATTGTCAGCATTCCAAGGTCGGGCCAGTGGGGTGCCTTCGGATGACTCGAGTCGGTATGTTCCCGGCTTGATTACTTCCGTAACCTTGTAAGGCCCATCCCACTTAGGCCCTAGCTTGCCTTTCAGGTGTGTCAACCCTGTGGCTTCGACCTTCCTAACCACCCAATCACCTACATGAATTGGCCTAGCTTTCACCCTGAGGTTGAATTGCCTGGTTACCCTTTGCTTGTTGCGGATTGACTTGAGTAGCGTATTACCCCGAGATTCAGGTAGTAGGTCTAGCTCGACTTTCTTCTCTTCTTCGTTCTTGTCATGCTCGTAGAAGGTCATCCTTGGAGAAGGTATCCCGACCTCGACTGGAAGAACATCGTCACTTCCATAGACTAAGCTGAAGGGCGAGTTGCCTGTTGCTTCTTTCACTGTTGTTCTTGCTGACCAGAGCACACCCGGGAGATCATCGACCCATGACCCTTTTGCTCCTTCCAGTGACTTCTTAATCCCATTCAGCACCACTTTGTTTGCTGCCTCAGCTTGGCCGTTGGTCTGGGGTCGGGAGACGGCTGAAAACCGTGTTTGAATCCCGAATCTGGAACAATAATCCCGGGTGGCCCATTTGTTGAATTGTCTCCCGTTGTGCGATATGAGCGTTCTTGGGATCCCGAAACGGGTGATGATGTTCCTCCGGATGAAGTTCGCACTTGCTTGTCGTTGTGAAGCTAGTGGTTCGGTCTCGACCCATTTGGTGAAGTAGTCGATGGCTACTAGGAGGAACCTTCTCTGCCACGAGGCTGCTGGGAACGGGCCTATAAGGTCCATCCCCCATTTATCGAAGGGTAAGACAGCTTGAATGGTGGTTAAGGGGTTAGTTGGAGCCCGAGGGATGTCCCCGTGAATTTGGCAGTTGGGGCATTTCTTTACCAGTTCAGCGGCGTCATGCTTCAAAGTGGGCCGTAGTATCCAGGCCCTTAAAGCTTTCCGGCTATAGTCCGGGCCCTTGGTGGCTGCTGCAGCTCCTTCATGAATCTCTCGGAGGATGTAGTTCCCTTCAAAAGGAGTTACGCACTTGAGTAGGGGGGTGGGTATAAGATTTTTTTGTACAAGTGGCCCTCCCGCGCGGATGAACCACCCCGCCTTCCTTTTTAGGCTATCAGCCTCTTTCTCATCCAAAGGTAATAATCCGTCCTTTAGGTACCCGATAATCTCTTCCATCCACGTGCCCGTCCTGTTGATGGTGTGTATCCTGCAACGATTGATGCTTGGTTGGTTTAGGACCTCCCATATGATGGTTCGAGGAGTCAACCCTTCCCTGAGCTTGCCATGCGGGCCAAGGCATCGGCTTCTTTGGTTCTCGGACCTCGGGAGGTGCTATATTTTGAATGCGGACAACTTCTTGATGAGCTCCGGGTTTTATTGAGGTACATCCTCATGTTGTCCTCCTTGGCCTCGTACTCCCCGAGACCCGTCCAACTATGAGTTGTGAATCCGATTTTACCGTGATCGCCTGGGCTCCCGCATTGATGCAGATTTGGAGGCCTAAGATTAGAGCTTCGTATTCAGCCTCGTTATTGGAGGCCAAAAAGTCGAACTTCAACGCGTACTCCATCTTATCCCCGACTGAAGGAATGATCACAAGCCCGGCTCCGCTGTCGACTTTTGAAGCTGACCCATCCACCTGCAACTCCCACGACTCCCTTTCTTCCAGGTCCGGGGGTCGGGAGCTGCATTCACTGATGAAGTCGGCCAGCGCTTGTGCCTTGATTGCTCTTCGGGGCTCGTATTCCAATCCGAAGTCCGCCAACTGGTCTGCCCACTCGGTCATTCGAGTTGAATGATTTCGCTTTCAATTACTTTTCGATGGGTTGTCCAGGTTAGGACCTTGATGGGATGCGCCCGAAAATATGGCTTCAACTTCCTACTTGCCATGACCAGCGCGAAAACCATCTTCTCAATCTGGCTGTATCTTGCTTCCACTCCTCTATAAGCATGGCTGATGAAGTACACGGGGTGCTGAGTTCCCTTTCTTTCTGCTACGAGTACCGCACTGAGGGCGTACTCTGATACCGAGAGGTATATGTAGAGTGCTTCTCCCGGCAAGGGTGATATGAGTTTGGGCAACGTTGCTAGGTGTTGTTTTAGCTGTTGGAATGCCTGTTCGGCCTCGTTGTCCCAATCAAACTCCTTCCTTTTCAGCGCTCTGAAGAATAACAAGCTCTTGTCAGCCGAGCGGGAAAGGAAGCGGCCCAGCGCTGCTAGGCACCCTGTTAGCCTTTGAACTTCTCTCACATTCCTTGGTGAGGACATGTTTAACACTGCGTTGATCTTGTCGGGGTTAGCCTCAATTCCTCTTTCATCTACCAAGAACCCGAGGCATTTCCCCCCTCTGACCCCGAACACACACTTCTTGGGATTTAACTTCATGCCATGGCGTCGTAGGGTGTTTAGCGTTTCTGCCAAATCCCCGACGTGATCAACTGCTTTTTTGCTCTTGACGATCATATCGTCTACGTAGACCTCAATGTTCTTCCCGAGTTGCTCCTCAAAGACCTTGCTGATTGTTCGTTGATAAGTAGCCCCTGCGTTCTTTAGCCCAAAGGGCATCATCTTGTAGCAGTATACGCCTTGGGCTGTAACGAATGCAGTATGTATTCGGTCCTTTTCCGCCATCGGGATCTGGTGATATCCCGCGTTGGCATCCATGAAGCTGAGCAACTCGTGACCGGCCGTTGAATCGACCAGCCTATCAATCTTTGGCAGCGGGTGATTGTCTTTGGGACATGCCTTGTTCAGATCAGTGAAGTCGACGCACATGCGCCAAGTTCCATTAGCTTTTTTTACTAGAACAACATTGGCCAACCACTCGGTGTATTGGCATTCTTCAATGATACCCGCCTCTAGCAGCTTCTTGACCTCTCCTGCTGCTGCTGCGTTTCTCTCTGGCCCTTGATGCCTAAGCTTCTGCTTAATGGGGCGAAATCCCTCCTTGATGTTCAGCTCATGGGATGCGAACTTGGGATCCAGCCCCTGCATGTCGGAGGCGGAGTAGGCAAACACGTCCTTGTATTCACGCAAGGTGTTGATTAGTTTTTCCCTGATCTCGGGACTAAGGTTTTTGCCAATCCTTACCCCCTTCCCGAGGTCTTCGCCCATCATTACTTCTTCATCCTCCTCGACCGGTTGGGGTCCTTCGTATAGTTTCGGGTTTTCTGATAGATAGACCCCGAGGCCAGTAGGGGTCTCTGCGGGGTCTTCCCTCTTTCTCTTCCTTGGTCTTTCTTCCGAGGTTGGTGTTTTAAAACTGTTTGTGTAACACTCCCTGGCCGTCTCGTTGATCTCCATATATCTTCCCGACTTAACCCTCGTCTCGTTTCATATTGCAAGAGTAGTCGGTATACCGAGATGGCATTGTCTTTATCTTGTTCATAGTGGGCCTCGCCCATGATGGCGTTATAAGGAAGTGGGGTGTCGACCACCGGGAAGTCTACTTGGTAGGCTTCTTCCCTTACCTCTTTCCCCGAGTCTCACAAACCAACTTTACGAACCCGAGGGGGTACACGGATGCTCCCCCGAAGCCTATCGGCGGGCGGCGGTCGGGATTACGTCCTTCTCGGTATATTTCACCTTCGTAAGCATTCTAGCGTGATGATGTCCGCCGATGAACACTGTCGACCAATATCCTCTTGACCCTTGAGTTGGCTATTTTCATTTCTATGACGAGGGGGTCATCATGGGGGTATGTATGTGCCGGTCGGGCTCCCCGAATGTCATGACGGGACACCCCGCCTGTGTTGGCTCGATTTCTAAGACTTGATGTTTTATGGCGTGCAGGTGAGCCTTGCGAGCTCGGCTGGTTAAGCCTCCCGAGGCATGCCCCCCCTGCTATCACCCCCGACATACCCGTCGGTGTTGTCGCTGTCATTCTTTCCTTCCTTCTCCTTCCCCTTCTCTTCCCGAGAGTGCTTGATGTACCTGTTCAACTTTCCTTGATCAGCCAAGTGATCCAAGGCCTTCTTCAATTCCCGACAATCTTTAGTGGTGTGCCCACATTCTCGGTGATATTCACACCACGATCGCCGATCCCTCCTTTCCTTTGAGATCCTTATAGGGGGAGGGATGGGCACACTTGACTTGTGCTTTAGATCTAAATAGATCTCACGCCGATTTGTTGAAACGGGGATCATTCCCATTATCGGTAACTCTCGGGAGGAGGAGTTGGTTGCCTTTATTACTTTTGTTGGATTCCCGGTAAGGGGTTTCTTCCTTCCTTTTCTTCGACTTCTCCACAACAGGTTTGCAGATGTCCGAGGCCTGAATGAATTTCTGGGCCCGACTCATGGCCTCAGTGAACGTGGTGACTTCATTCTCGGCCAAGGACCATCTGAACTTGCCCGGCCAGAGTCCCGACATCAAGGCGGTGAAGGCTACCCCGTCTTGAAGGTCAGAGATCTTGAGGGATTCCTCATTGAAGCGTTTGATGTAGTCGACCAGGCTTTCATGCTCCTGCTGCTTGATTGACATCAAGTGGATGCTTGTCTTTCTGTGCCGACGCCCGGCAATGAAATGTTGGTGGAATAACGCTTCCAACACAAAAAAGTTCGTGATAATGCCAGGGGAGAGCCCCGAGAATCAACTGAGTGCTAAGCCCTTAAGGGTCGTCGGGAAGTACCGACACCAAGCGGCTTCGCACCCGGTCTGTACACTCATCTGGGCCTTGTAGGCCGCCATGTGATCATCAGGATCGCTATTTCCGAATCTTGCTTCGATTAGTGGGACTTTGACCTTGCTTGGGTTAGGGACTTCCATGATCTCCCGACTAAAGGGGGTCATGAAGTTCAGTACCCCTCTGTTGATCAAGACGGGACTCCTGTTTCGTGGTGGTCCCGAGTCTCCTTCCCCTTCCGTCCTGGTCTTCTTGGACCCGAGGGGGGACACTTCCCTCCCCCGTCTAGGAGTCCTGGATTGAGCTTGCTCTTCCTGGCGAGTCTTCTCCTGATTGGCTCTCCTTTTGTCATTAAGTAAGTTCCGAGCGTCCTGCTCCACCCGACGCCTACGATTCTCTTCGATGATTCGCCGGGCATCCGAGTTTGGTGTCCTATGGGAGTTGTCCTGTCGGGGCCTTTCTCCTCCCACTCGTTGCCCGTCCCGGTTAGGGACGTGAGTGTTTGGATCACCCCTGGGTTGCAGCTCTCCTTGGGTCAACTCTCGAGGTATCCCCTGGTTTAGTTGGGGGATTCCCGCTATGAGCTCCTGCAAGCTGCGTTGCATGTTTGCATTCAACTGCTGAGCTATTCTTTCTATGTCTGCCATGGTGATGGGGGTTTGATCAGCATGGTATTGCTCCCGGGGTCCGGTTTGCTCTTCGTTACGAGGAGTAGATCCCTCATCGTCGATGGCAAGTGACTCGACCAGCACGTTGGGTTGCTGGGATCGAATCGGGGTCGGTTGTGAAGGTACTGAGGCTCGGGTTGTTTTCCTTCGGGGGGCCATGTTACTCTCGGTACGTAGCTTTGAGATGTGTCTTCCCCACAGACGGCGCCAAACTATTTCTGCCTTGAAACTAGTCAAAAGAGTTGAGTGTGCTTAGAGAGGTTAAAATCCCGAGTTGGAGTATAATCCCGAGTCTTGTCAACCGAGGTCCTGCAAAACAAAGAAACCTAGCCCGGGGGTGTTCCCGGGAAAGCCCCTCCGACGCTCAAGTCAGTTGAGATTGAGGTAGAGAGAGAAAGTGAACAGTTCTAGAGAGAGATGCTCTGGTTTTGTTAGGTGAGAATTCAATACTGTTCATTGATTGGACTTTGCCGTTTTATAATGTTGGGGATTCCCCGGACAGAAACCCTATTGGGGAGCATCCATGTCTCGTAGGAAAGTTGTCCCCCTTTTATGGCAAAGTTGCTTTCTGTCTAATGAGGCTGATGGGCTCCATATAGATCAGATCCTTTAGATGGGCTTTGCATAACACTGTTGGACCAGATCAGGGGTCCAAACATAAAGAAATTTGCAAACTCACTAGACACTATACTCCACCTTTTAAGGTGTATATCTGTACTATTACTACTAGTATATATTCAACATCTGGCACAACATATATAAAATAATCCCATCAAGGACGACTAGGAGACATTTGATAAAGGAGAAGAATATAGTGCTAGTTATTTGAAACAAAATTATTTTGATTTATCAAGCTGAGAATAATGTATCTCATTCTTTTACCTTCCATTTTTACTTTGATCCCACAGTTTACCATGCTTACTACTTGCTGTGTATAGTACAAGCATTTAACTGTTTTTCATATCCTCTGGTTTAAGTGACGGAGTTGAATGGAATTTTATCTGTTATGTAACATGCTTTTATGCTACCAGAAAACAAAAAAAAACTTAAATTCTCCTTACTGAAAAGCATATGGCAATAGAACTAAGGTTTTCTGCTGGGTCTTTATTAATCTGCTATGATTCTTTTCCTAACACATCTGTCTAAACATTCATAAAATCGATTTATGTTCTAATAAATGTAATTGCTGAAACAAACAACATTTGGGATCACTTTGCCATTAATCAATCAATCCTGATAAAAACAAAGCAATTTCAATGAGAAATAATGTGTTACCTGTGAACTGGGTGCTAGAATGCTAGAGTGACTGTAAGCTAATTGGATTTGTGACAAGCTGACAGAGTAAATCTGGTCGGGCATCAAACAAAAAAGGCAAGCAGCTGTACATGACCTGCATGCATTGGCTAGCTTGTTATGACCTATTTATACATGATGTACATATTCTTTACTATGAAACAGAAGGAGTTCTTTAAAAGATCAAAGGTGTCTAACGTCAAAAACTCAAACAAACTCATTATATAAAATATCATATGAAAACTTCAAAAACAATGTAGAGAGATTCAAAGATAGAAAATACATAATATGAGAATAAGAACCACAAAAATATGCTTCATATCTCCCAAGTAATAAAAGACATATTCAAAAACTTGTATATATAATACCTTGTGAATACATCATTCTCAAGAGTCGACAAGTATCCCTTCCGTGTGATCTACACGCATATAATTTGTGTCGACATCTGCATCGCGTGTTACATCGATTTTGGGATTGATGAAAGGCGGGGTATCCTCAAAAGCATCATACTCTTCCTCATCATCAACATCGCCAATGCCAAGGATACTTCTTTTTCCCGGTACAACAATACACCACTTATGATCAACAGGGTCTGTTACATAGAATACTTGCTTAGCATGTATTGCAAGTATAAATGGCTCGTCACTTTCACGCAAATGACCCAAGTCTACAAGAGTGAATCCACAAGCTAAGGGTCATCATTTCTCACGAAACACCGATTATTACCTATCCATTTGCAACTGAACACTGAACAGACCAATCTTGAAACTAGAGTAGTTAAGCTCCCATATTTCTTGAATTCGCCCATAGTATAACAGTTTGGCATCCATCGGATTCCGATCCTTAGCAGTCGCATAAAATGTAGATGACGCCAAAACAGAAACACCACTATTTTGCACTGATGATGACTTTTGATCTTGAGATTCAGCCCAAAATGTAAATCCGTTGACATCATACCCCTCATATTTGTTGACAGCTTCACGAGGACCAAATGCTAACCACTTAATGGTTTCAGATACACCATTTTGTTGTTGACATATTACTCGGTCATGAAACCAATCAATAAACGTCTTATTGTGCAACTGTATCAATGCCCTATCCCCTTTGGAAGGATTTTCAGTCTGTAGCACCTTCATATGCTCATCCAAATACGGATGCACTTCTACCATGTGATGCAACACATATAAGTGTGCTTGTAGGCGCCTATCCCTAGGAGGAGTGACTAATTTTGAGCCAATCGTACCCTGGCCTCCAAGTCTTCCATCATGCCGAGATATAGGAAGTCCGATAGGTTCGGCACTAGCCAAATACTCGGCTATAAAATTACCAACTTCATCGCCCACGGTGCCTTGAATGATACTAGCTTCCGGTTTTGCAGGATTCCTCACTTTATCTTGTAAAGTACCCATTCGTCTTTCAAAAGGATAACACCACCTCAAAAACACTGGACCACAAAGCTTGATTTCACGAACTAGATGAACGATAAGATGAACCATTATGTCAAAGAATGCAGGTGGAAAATACATTTCAAACTTGCAAAGAGTCTCTACCACATCAGCTTGAAGAGCATCAAGTCTTGTCGGATCAAGCACTTTGCTACATATCGTGTTGAAAAATGAGCAGAGTTCAGTAATAGCATACCTCACATGTTTTGGTAGAATCCCACGAATAGCAATCGGTAAAAATACTTGCATCATAACATGACAATCATGAGATTTCATAAACCCTAATTTCAACTCGCCATTCAAAGATACATCTCTTGCATTGTTTTACCAAAGATCGTTTCAACACCCTTTACTTGCTCATAAACCTCTTTACCAGTCAATGGTCTACGAGCTACACCCTCTTCAACAGACCCATAAAATGCCTTTTTCTTCTTACGAAAAGGGTGGTCGGGTCGTAAGAACTTTCGGTGGGGCATGTAGACATGTTTGCAATTATGAATGAATGTGGATTCCATGTCATCCATACATAACGGACATGCTTTCTTACCTCTATTCTTATACCCGGATAAGTTGTCGTACGCCGAAAAATCGTTAATGGTGCAGAAAAGCATTGCACGCAAAGTGAACATCTCATTAGCATGAGCATCAAACACAGAATCCCCTTCATCCCATAGCTTTTTGAGATCATCGATAAGTGGTGCAAGATAGACATCTATGTCATTTCCGGGCTGTTTAGGACCCGAGATTAGTAGCGACAACATCATGTACTTGCGTTTCATGCACAACCAAGGAGGCAAGTTATATATAACTAAAAGCACAGGCCACGAACTATGCAAAGAGCTCATACTTCCGAATGGATTCATCCCATCTGTACATAGCCCAAGCCTCAAATTACGATCTTCATCCCCAAATGTCTTATGGAACCTATTAATACTCTTCCACTCAGGAGAATCTGCTGGATGCTTCAACAAACTATCTTTCTTCCTTCCGTCTGCATGCCACCTCAGATTTTTTGCATCTTTTTTTATGGAAAACAACCGCTTGAATCTAGGTATTATTAGAAGATACCACAAAACCTTAGCTGGGGGCCCTTCCATATCTTCGGCCCCTTTACGCTTGTAACGTGACATCCCGCACCGTGGACACTAGGGGTGTAAGTTATTTGGTTAAAAACCGAAAACCAAACCAAACCAAACCGAATTAATAATTTGGTTTGGTTTTTTTCAAAATTCGGTTTGGTTTGGATTGGAAAATTTTCATTTTTTCGGTTTTCGGTTTGGTTCGGTTTTTATTTTAAAAAACCGAAAAAACCAAACCAAACCGAAGTTTGCCTATCCTATATGGATTTTGATGTTTTTATCAATTATCTTTAGTTCTAGTACTTTAATTTTAAGCTTTAGTTGAAATTTGAAGTAATTCTTCTATGTTTGATGATTTGAAACATGATAATTTTCGTATTATTTGTAAGATTTGGAAAAAAAAAAATTACATCATAAAAGAATTTCGGTTTTTTGGTTTGGTTTTGGTTTTGTAATTTCGGTTTGGTTTGGTTTGGTTTGGGACGAATTTTGGTTTGGATATGGACTTGAAATATGAAAACCGAATTTATTTTGGTTTGGTTTGGTTTTGTCCCAAAACCAAACCAAAAACCGAACTTACACCCCTAGTGGACACTCATCAAAATTGTCATATTCATTCCTATATAACACGCAGTCATTTGGACAAGCATGTATCTTCTTGTACTCTAAGCCAAAGGGACACATGAGCTTTGTAGCATAATAGGTCGACTTTGGAAGTTCATTGTCATCAGGAAGCATCTCACTTAACACTTCTAACAGGGAAGTAAAACTAATATCGGTCCAATTTCCCTTTGACTTAATGTTGAAAAGTGTCAACACGGCAGAAAGTTTGGTAAATTTTTTACAACCAGGATAAAGTGGCTTTTGAGCTGCCTCTGTCAAAAACTCAAAAACACGAGAATCTTGTCCTATATCATTCTCGACACCATCCATCATCTCATCCACATGATCATTGTCATCTTCGTCAGTCTCGTCCTCATTATCATACTCCATTTCCTCAGATGCATGAGTGACATTTTCTTGCTCATGGACATCATTTGCACAAGAATTCCCTTCATACACTCCCTCCTCACCATGCCAAATCCACACATGGTATTCAGGCCTAAACCCATTACGAAGTACATGCTCCCTAAGCAACTCAATACCATTGACTTTGAACACATTGCTACACTTGACACAAGGACAATAAAATCCCAATTCCCCCGTCCTAGCTTGATGTTTTAAGGCAGAATCACAAAATTCCAGTACCCCATCCACAAATTTCGACGAATCAATGCTACCATACATCCACGAACGATCTCTCGCCATCCAAACAAACCTCTAACGACTAATAAAACGCATATAATAACACATTGTCAATCATTTAATCATTAAACATACAAATTCAAAAGAAGATTTATAGCATGAATATATGCATGTCTTTCAAAGGTCCTTATCACTCCAACCTAACCCATCCTTAGACGTCTAATCCCACTAGTAAATGTATGTTAGCTTCTCAATTCTATGGAAAATCCGGCAGCATTTCCCTATAGTTCTCCAAGTACACAATGTAGGTAAAAACTTATCTACACATGCACCCAGAGAACGAATTAGGGAAATGAGTAGCCGTGATTTTCCATAGAAACGAAAAGAAAACATACATTTACCACCTAAGTGAGATCAAATGTCCAAGAACAGTCCCAAAACGGGGACTATCCAAGACTTACTCCTAATGAATAAGTCTTGGATGGGTATCTAGGCATATGGTTATGATGATACTTTAATTTGTGCATAACAAAAACAAACTTTTGAATAAAGTTCAGTCCTTGATTCTTAAAGCATTCGTAATGATTCAAAATTAACATACAAGTAAATCATTTGAACAAAGATGCTAAATAATTTTACATAAGAGTAAGAGGGACCACAACTAACCTGTAGGGGACCGAAAGAGGAAGCAAGTACACAGAGACGGGGGTGTAAGATATGTAGGCACCCTGAGCGTTGTAACCAAAAAGAGAAAATTAATATTAGAAACGACTTCAGAAGACAAAGGAAGTAGTAATTCATCCCCTACTAATAACTTCCTTTCTTAGTTCCACTAATAACTTCCTTTGATAAAACTTAGTTACATAAAGATCTTATTATTTTTTTTAAGGGACATAAAGATCTTATTCTTCAATATGTACTTACGTAATTCAAGCAACGCCAAAACAACTAAAAGGTAAAAAAAACAATCATCACATGAGAAGGAGGACAATCATCACTCCTGCTTTCCAATTGAAATGGACATATTTACTTCTAATGATTCCAAGTGATTTCCCTTTACAATAACTAGCAGAGAATTTAGATGTCGCAATCAGTTTTCACAATTGGCAAACTATATGATATCTTTGACTTAATTTCACAAAGCTGGATAGTTCATACTTCATAGTGTCTTTGCTTTCTCAGTGGCTGGTTTGACAAGCACGAGTACTTCTCGACTCAGTTCATCCAAGATAGACGAAAACCAATCATAGTTCAGCCTTATTTCCAATGTCTAAACTCTCTATGTGCTTTGTTGGCCGAATTTAAAGTCGCAATGGAAATATAGAGAACTAAACGATTGTACCAAAAATGTTAAGGGTATTTTCCACAATTACAAAATTGAATTATAAATTAACCTGAACACATACTGCCAATTCCAAACCTAACTAGGGCAAGTTACTAATTCAACAACCCATGACACCACCAAAAAAGTAAGAAATTACTCTAAAAAATCTTAAATTATTAATTCCATCCAATATTCAGCACCATTAAACAAATTAATATCAAAATAAAGTTTAACCCAAATTATTCTCCCACGTATAATCTTGAAAGAGCAATGATTGTCATTCTTTTGGCATTAAGCATTGTTCTTGTATGATAGAGTAATAGAGTTGTGGTGAATTATTTTGAGTAATTAAGGAAAACCAAGAAATTATGATAAAATAGCACCTCGAAGCGGTTAGGGAAATTGAAGAAACGTCAAATTCGAACTCGAAGGGAGTATGCGGCGTGAATGATTCGAGTGCGACAGGGCGATTCGAGTGGCCGGACTTGCGCTAGCGGATTCGAGTGGCCGGACTTCGCCGAATGAAACCTCTTTGCGGCGGACTTGAACTGCGGCAGACTGGCGATAAAGAGGGACTTGAGCGAAGCGAGTTCCAATCGAACTCCGGCGGAGGAAGCGAAGTCTAAACCCTAACCAAACGGACGAACTGACTTGAGAGGAAGCGAAGGACGACGACGGAGGACGGCTGAGTGGGGGAGGAAGCGAACGATGGAGGACGGCTGAGTGGGGGAGGGAGGGACGATGGAGGACGGCTGAATAAGAGAGCGAAAATTGATAAGAGAGGGAGGAACTGAACTATGTCTATAGGGAGCAGTTTCACCAAAGAATAAAAGCTAACGCTCAATGATTCAAGTGCTCCGTCGATTAAACGGAGCATAAATTCACAAATGCTCGTGTTGTTTAGTCAACCGGAGCATTTGACATCAAATGCTCCGGTTGACTAAACAACACGAGCATTTGTGAAATTTTTTTACTAAAATCTTCACAAATGCTCGGGTTGATTAGTCAACCAAAGCATTTGATAAGTAGCAAAAGCTGTTTTTTCCACTAGTGATGGTTGTCAGGTAAATTTTGAACCTCTTTAGTAATAGAATTCCATGTAAATTTTGAACTATTGTGTCTAGTACCAAAAGCTTTCTACTGTGGTACCAAAGGCTTTATACAATGTTACCTTATTTATAACATTTTGGAAATTCTTTGCTAATATAGTTACCAATGTGGGAATTGTTGGGTACCATTGTATTCAACATATATCTACAATGGTACTACTTGTGGAAAACTAATGCTAATAATATGTACCAATGTAATAGGGGGATGGTACCAATGTGTTTATTGATATGAGGTTCCACAAGTGTTCGATTTTTAATACGTCACATAGTTCTGGCAGGTTTATATATGAAGAGAGGGAGATGTGGGTTCCTGCCTATATGAAACATTTGTTTTGGGATGGTATAAAGACCACCCAACGGGTAGAAAGTATTAATAGCTTTTTCGATGGCTATCTTGACAAGCATACCCGGTTGTATCAGTTTGGCCCGGCTTATATGAAAGCGATGGAGTCAAGGGCAAATGATGAGCAGCAGGCTGACGCCAACTCACACATGTATTTGCGTAGTTTGGCCACTGGTTTTGCTGTTGAGGAAACTTTCTAATTATTATACACGGATGCAAAATTCAAGGAAGTCCAAAAGCAATGTACTAAATGCTTATATGTTAATGGGGTATCTAGGAGGGCTATTTCTGAGTATGTGGTGGAACACACACTGGAGGACCGTATCTGGATGCACTGCGATGAAACCAAAAAAGAAAAGTTAACATCTAAAACCAGATGTTACCAAGTGACGGTTGATAGGAAAATCCTCTACGCATCGTGTGTATGCAAAATGTTTGAATGTAAAGGCATTGTATGTAGGCATCTAATTAAGGCATTAGATATGGAGCACATTAGGAAAATCCCGGATATGTTTATATTGAGGAGATGGATGAAAAATGTGCAAAGGACGCATACGATAGTCAAAGTTGCGTACCATGATCCATCCAAAACGGAGGAAGTGAAGAGTTTCGATGAAATGATGGATTCTTTCAAGGACTTGTGTCTAGATGCAGCGGGCTACGACCAGTGTGTTGAGATCGTACTTGAGGGCGTAGCAGTGTTGAAGATCCAGTGTAAGGAGAAGAAAGAAATGTATATAAAGTCACGACTCGAAACACCCATTTTCAAAACTCCTAGCACTCAATGTACTCTCATACCTTGTAATGTATCTAAATCAGATTCTGCTGTATGCTCGACAACAACTGCCCCTAAGGTGAAAGACCTAATCGCACCTAAAAAGGCGGCAAATAGGCCTCGTGACACTCGTTTCCTATCATGCGTGGAGAAGCCGAAAAAGAAGGTTGCAAAAAAAGGAAGTTGTCACTAAGAAGGTTGCAGATGGTTGTGAAAAACCCACCAAGAATGTTGCGAAGGGTGCGAATAAGATAACAACAATTTTAATTGCATTTGTTTATGACTGACCTTGGTATCCCATTGTATTTACATTGGTATTGTATAGGTACATTAATGGTACCAATGTGATGTACTTTGGGGACCAATTGGTATCGATACTTATTCGATCATGTTGCATGTACACCTCTGTTTTAATGTTATTCCCTTTCAATCGCAGGTCGGACCCAAGGACAAAAATGCAGTTGGGCCCTATAAAGTTGGACAAGACAAGGATGCCGATGGCATGGAAGCGGTTGGAGGCCAAAAGTCTATTGGAGGAATAACATGTAATGAAGGGTCTATTGGGTATTTCACACGGATGCTACAAGGAGCTAACCCTCAGCTGCCCTACATCGATTCAGGCGACCAATATCATGATATGCTCCGCCTCCGGTTAGGTTGAGATCAAAGACAACGTCATCTTATAATTTGTAGTTTTGTATATCTAGTTATTAGCATTTATCGTGGATAATATTTGTAGCTCTATAAAAAATTTAAGGTAAGGTTTCCATAAATGAAAATTAGTGTGAAATGCGTAATAGAATTTGTTAACAAGTTGATCTTTATGGCATTGGTATCCTTTGCATGTTTGAAGTACTCATTACATTTGAAAGAACCAAGTGTTACCTTGGTAAATTAATGTTCATACATTTGTACCTTCCCCTTCTTATATATGGATTGAAAGTGTTTGGGACAAAAATATATAAGGATGAAACTAATTTCTCACAATGTCATTGATTACAAGCGTTTGAGACAATAATCTACAAGGAAGAATCAAATTACTCATCATGTTAATATAATGACTTGGGGTGCATGATTTGGTGGGAACTTAATGAGCATCAATAGGATGTAGAGGGTTTTGGAGAGTTATGGTTTCCATTTGGGAGAAACAACTGTTACCTTGGTACAACATGGTTCATACATTGGTACCCTCTCCTTCATACATAGATTGCAAGTGTTTGAGAGAATAATTTACAAGGAAGAGTCAAGTTACTCATCATGTTAGTATAATGACTTGGGGTGCATGATTTAGTTAGAACTTAATGAGCATCAGTAGGATGTAGATGGTTTTGTAGAGTTATGGTTTCCATTTGGGAGGAACTACTGTTACCATGGTACAACATGGTCATACATTGGTACCCTCTCCTTCATACATGGATTGCAAGTGTTTGAGACAATAATCTACAAGGAAGAGTCAAATTACTCATCATGTTAGTATAATGACTTAGGGTGCATGATTTAGTGGGAACTTAATGAGCATCAATAGGATGTAGATGGTTTTGTAGAGTTATGGTTTCCATTTGGGATGATCAAGTGTTACCTTGGTACAATATGGTTCATACATTGGTACCCTCTCCTTCATACATGGATTGCAAGTGTTTGAGATAATAATCTACAAGGAAGAGTCAAATTACTCATCATGTTAGTATAATGACTTGGGGTGCATGATTTGGTGGGAACTTAATGAGCATCAATAGGATGTAGATGATTTTAGAGATTTATGGTTTCCATTTGGGAGGATCAAGTGTTACCTTGGTACAACATGGTTCATACATTGGTACCTTCTCCTTCATACATGGATTGCAAGTGTTTGAGACAATAATCTAAAAGGAAGAGTCAAATTATTCATCATGTTAGTATAATGACTTGGTGTGCATGTTTTAGTGGGAAATTAATGAGCATCAATAGGATGTAGATGGTTTTATAGAGTTACGGTTTCCATTTGGGAGGAACAAGTGTTACCATGGTACAACATGGTTCATACATTGGTACTCTCTCCTTCATACATGGATTGCAAGTGTTTGAGACAATAATCTACAAGGAAGAGTCAAATTACTCATCATGTTAGTATAATGACTTGGGGTGCATGATTTGGTGGGAACTTAGTGAGCATCAATAGGATGTAGATGGTTTTAGAGCTTTATGGTTTCCATTTGGGAGGATCAAGTGTTACCTTGGTACAACATGGTTCATACATTGGTACCTTCTCCTTCATACATGGATTGCAAGTGTTTGAGACAATAATCTACAAGGAAGAGTCAAATTACTCATCATGTTAGTATAATGACTTGGGGTGCACGATTTAGTGGGAAATTAATGAGCATCAATTGGATCTAGATGGTTTTGTAGAGTTATGGTTTCCATTTGGGAGGATCAAGTGTTACCTTGGTACAACATGGTTCATACATTGGTACATTCTCCTTCATACATGGATTACAAGTGTTTGAGACAATAATCTACAAGGAAGAGTCAAATTATTCATCATGTTAGTATAATGACTTGGGGTGCATGATTTGGTGGGAACTTAATGAGCATCAATAGGATGTAGATGGTTTTGGAGATTTATGGTTTCCATTTGCGAGGATCAAGTGTTACCTTGGTACAACATGGTTCATACATTGGTAGCTTCTCATTCATACATGGATTGCAACTGTTTGGGACAATAATCTACAAGGAAGAGTCAAATTACTCATTATGTTAGTATAATGACTTAGGGTGCATGATTTAGTGGGAGCATCAGTTGTGAAAACTTCTATCCCCCGAAGTTGGAACGATAATCTTGAGAAAGGGAGAGAGTTTACCCTAGCATAGTGTTGTAGTATTTCTTGAAGGGGCTTATCATCATTTGCTGTGAAAAGAATGCCTACGTCGTAGTTGTTGGACACAATTCGAAACTTCACCGTCCCGTTCGTTGAGAGGCAACTAGGAACGCGTTGGTAGACTCCATTTTCAGCAGTTGACCTAGACATAACCCAAAAATTATGAATCTCGAAATGGTTTGTGTGAAAGGAACGGTGTCCTTTGAGAGTTTTTTACTATGATCTTTTGAGAGTTGTTTACTATCATTTTGAGAGTTGGAACCTTAATATGGTGAACTAAACTTTACTAACTAGCTATTACTTATGTACCTAGGTGGAGGGTGAAAAAAGTACGTAATGCATTGATGGAGTGTAAGAAAGTGGAGTAAGTGGTGAAGTGGAGTGATTGAAGTGGAGAAGTGGAGTGAGATAATGGATATAAACTACTTTTATTTACTGAGGGGTACTTTAACTTCACTTCAAATTATTGAGCATTTGCCTCCATGGTTATGCAAAGTGGGCACGTTCCAATACTAATTGTGTGGTTGTTGGTTTACTATTTTGTATTAGCCCATGTATTATCCCGTTTAATTAACTTAATTACAACTTCAACTTTTGTTTGTCATTGTTAGTTTACTATTTTGTGGGCGTAAACCATACGATATTTCATATATGAAAGAACATACACCTTGAAACCATACACATAATGTTTAAACAACATACACATTAAATTAACATAAATTCAGTACACCATAATCGATATTTACGGCAAACAAAAACACGCATAAGATATTAGGAGGCCTACTCATTTGAAATGCAGTGAACGTAAATTATATCGCCATCACAAATATCGGTCTCTCCTATAGTTTGGGATCTACTCAACAATTTTTCCTCGTGCCATAATTCCAGATCACAATCCTGAACTCCTTGTGATACGGCATAAAAATCGTACAGTTCTTGTATTTTAGTACTAGTCGAGTATTTGAAGACATCTCCGTAAGGAGATGAAGTACAAGCTTGAATCCTTACAGTCTTGTACATTTCATGCATGGCCCGAAGAATGCCAGTGGAGTCCTGCATTATATTACCGGAATATATTATACTGATCAAATAATAAATCAAAACTTGTTAGTAATAAAACAAATATTAATCACTCACATGGACCATTGCAATGATAACTGCATTTTGTTCCAAGTTAACTTCTCTTGGGGTCGATTTCGGTTACACTACCACGCCGTTAAGAAAGAATAACATAGTAGTATTTGCAATATTTTCTTTTAACTCATAATCAGCAAAAGATTGCTCAAATGTATCTTCGTAATCGATACAATATTGAGTTGGATCCCCCCATCCCTTCTTGGTTTTATAGAAAATTGTGTTTGGGTCATTTCATGAAAGCCTGTTGTTGTGATAACTACAAGCAAAAATGTCCCATCCAATTTATAGGGGGGGATAGGTCTTTAATACAGTTTTTGTTCATGTACTATTGTTTTTGTAATATAACTAGGTCATGTTGAAATCTAGTTCAAATGTAAGTAGATTCTGAATTTGTTCAACCATACATATTAATGATGCTTTAAAGGTGGTGGTTGTCAACCATTCATGTACTCTCCCATCAATTCCTTCTCAAAACTGAAAAATATAGTGCACATGAAGTAGTTGTAATACAAAGTGGTATGACATTGACCATAATGTGCCAGACTTTTGGTGTCAATGTCGGGAAATTATGCTACCAATCCTAAGCCATTGAGGTACCAATGCATTGCTTACTTTGTTGCGTTGGTACCATAGAAAACATATATTGGTATCCCATTGACAATAGGTGGGTACCAATAAGAGGATTGGTTGGCACCAATGTGCAGATTGTGAGGATCAAATGTCACCTGCAAAAAAAATAAACTTATATAATAATCATCTTGTAAGTTTCATATATAAATGATCGACATCCCATCAATTTATGATTAATGTTGTACTTGTAACAAATTTGTATTTATGTTTTTATTTTTTTATGGCCAATTGCGTTAATTGTTTTAGCTAACAAATTGATATAAATTGCATAAACATCATCATGGCAATTATTTGTGATGTCTGATGTCTGATGTGGTGGGAACTAACTATTATGAAGAATAGGATGTGATTGAGAGAGTTTGGACTCTATTTGGGAGGATCAAATGTTACCATCATGGTTTCTACATTGTTACCCTATTATTCATACATGGATTGCAAGTGTTTGGTCGAATAATGTACAAGGATGAGGCAAATTACTAATCATGGCAATGATTTGGAAGGATCAAGTGGTAGGGATCAAGTGTTACATTGGTACATTTTATGGTTCCTACATTGGTGGCAAACAATAGTAAGGACAAAAAAAAAAATTAACATAAAGTCATACAAAAGACGGTTGCTTAAACTAAAACCAATGCCAAAAGATAGAAATACTAATGTGTTTGAGACACCTTCATTTTCATTAATTATGGAGCCGAGGTTGGACTTAAGTTCGTTGTGGTCCGACATGACAATGATTTGGGTGTATTATGTGGTGAGAACCAACTATTATCAACAATATGATGTAATAAAAGGTACATTTGGACCCCATTTTGGGATGATCAAGTGTTACCATGTACTCCCGTATCAAATCTTTTTGAAAACTGAATAACAAAGTTGGTTCATCTCCCCATTAATTAGTTTGGTTGTAAATTCTAATCAAAATCACTTACTTGCTTAAAAAAAAAAAAAGAAAAGAAAGAAAATAGATTGATCATTCACACTTTATTAACATGACATGAAAGAGAAAAGAACTTGGTCGATCATATACTTGCTTATGAACATTGATTTAATGGCTTCTTGTTTAAGGTGTATTAGATATTGAAAATTTATATAAAACATAATTTTTGTACCAATTTCAGAGTAGGTTGGTACCACTGTGATAATATCTTGGTACCAATATGACAAACAAGTTGGTACCAATTGCAGAACAGATTGGTACTAAGTTCAACATAGATTGGTATAACTCTGCCACTAGGTCAGTACCACTATAACAAAAAGGGTGGTACCAATTCCATGTTATGTTAGAAGCTTACAGGCAGATATAGGAGTACCAACGCCAAAAGACAACGAAATATTTGGAACAAGTGTTAGTTTGCAAATTACTAAAACGAATGCCAAAAGACATAACTAACTATTGTGTTTCAGCCAACTTTGTTTTCATTAATTATGGAGCCGAGGTCGGACTTAAGTTCGTTGTGGTCCGACATGACATCTTCGAGCAAACGCTGCTGTCGAGCACTATAAATTGTGTCCTGTTGAAAAAACCAAGAAAATAATTAGTGATCATTGGACATCAAAGGTATTCAATAATGTAATAGATATTGAACATTTACGTAGTTGCATACCACTTGGAACTGAGTCACGAACCTGTCAGCACACGCTCTAATACACGAGAGCATGATCACTCCACATGACCTCCTAAAGATATATTATATGTCAAATTAGAGATCTCACGCAACAGCTTACTTAACAACTAAGAAGAACTTACAAATCAGTTGGTGGGAGGATCTCAACATTCTGAATAGCCCATTTCTCGAACATGCCCGTACGCCAGGAACTGTCCCATGCGTGCAAGAGCTCATCGACACCACTTGCCTACAAGACACCTTATATGAGCTGATGCGCTCAAGTTATACGGTGCTTATATGGTATTTTGGGTGCACTTTGCTAAGGAGTTCGATCATAATTGTTGACGTTTGCATATATATCAACCTTAGCCGAAGTTCGGAATTTTGGGAGGTAGTTAATGATAATGTTCTAAGTTTCGAGCTTTTAAGGTGAAATGGTATGTTTTGGGAATTCTCGGGAAGTGTAGCATCGTAGCGTAATGGGCAATCATCGCAAGGCCTAGCCGAGCAAACCACCCACACAGCTCACGTCGGCATCGAGCCTCCATCGCCAGCAAAGCACCAAGCAAAGATTGCGAGGGCAAAGAAGATCGCGAGGCTTAGCACACTCGCATCATCGCACAGCCAGCATCATCGCACATCTCGCATCATCGCACAGCCAGCATCATCGCATAGCCAGCATCATCGCACAGCCAGCACACGCATGTCGCGACCCGCGAAGGATCTCGCGACTCGCAATGTAACACCCCAGAATTTCAAAGGCGGAAAAGAAAGAAATAATAATATATTTAATAGGACGATGGCGGAAACATCGTCTTCTGGGAATGTCACTACTACAAGAATAATGTTTAAATAACTAAGTGATAAAAAAAAAACATAATTAAATACTATAAATAAATTAATTACATAGATTAAAATCGAAATGAGAAAACTATCTCAAACTAAAGAGAAGTCTAGAACTAAAACCCCTAATAGATTATTTCTCGCATCTCAACCCGAGCCCAAAATCAAAGAAAATCCCCATCAACAAAACCTGCAAAATATACAATAAATATCCACAATCAGTGGGGAGTAACTAGCAGTTCTCCCAGAATAATAGCAATCAAAGCACGATTCAGACATAGATTAATAAGAAAGGAAATAATTAAGTCAAGTTAACTACAATATGCATCCACATCCATATAACTCACAAACAACGCAAATGAATAATAAATAGCAAATGAGTTGGATAAAAATAAACAAATCATCTCAAGAGTACTTTTAGAAAAATAAAAGTATAGGTAAAACAAGTGTCCGAGACGAGAACCGAACGCTAGTGATTCGCAAATCACTTCCTAAGGTTTGTCGGATCGCAATCTCGTGTCGGCCTATGGGCTTACGTTCCCCACTGCCCGTGTCTAAGAATGGTCAAACTCCCGATGCCGGGTAGAACACGCAGAACTCCCCGACTCTCGGACGACAACAATTAACCTGTGTGTACCCCTAGTTCGCAAAACCAAGTGGTTGGCATGTTCTTCACGGGGACTACATCTATCCCACCGGATGTTCTTATCTCAAAATAAAATCATAAATATCATCAAAGTATCATTCATCTCAAAAATATTCGTCAAAAGGGATGCCACCCGGCCTTATACCCATAATTCATCAAAAGTAATTCTTCAAAAATCCTCAAAATAAATCACTTACAAATTTTCAACAAATATCTCCCACAATAAAACTTAATCATTCCCAAACATCATCAATGACAATATACTGGTTTTTACAGCAACCACACTCAATCACAAATACATCACCAATTAACTCTAAATCATATTCATTAAAAGAGTAATAACAATTAAACTATTTTATTCCATAAATCAAACCTAAACATGTGGTTACCGAAATGATGCATACTGTATACTACTGAAAATCAGCAACCCAGAATATATTAAATTATAAATTATATCTGATTTACAAGCCCTCAAACAATTTAATAGTGTGTCCTCAATTTCATCACAAAAACACCATAATAATTATGAAACCAACAATTTCGAGCAGTAAAATCACACAAAAATTATCATATAACCCTAATAGCTCTACTGACATGGAACAATTTTTATTTATAATTTTCGGACTCAAAAAGTATTTTTAACAGTTAATATACAGATTCCTCAAATAAGCCATTATAATAATTAAAAATATAAACAGACGCCCAAAAATTACTAAAAATTCACATAACATGTAAAAACTCACGGAAATACATATTATCCAAATAAATTAATTTTTCTGCCACTATAAATAATTTTCATGAATCATATACTGACTGAACAGAATTTACAAAAACAGATATATCAATTAATTAAAACTGTAAAAAGTAGATAAAAATTATTCCAAAGCATGGAATACATTATACGCATGTAACATGATCTAAGAAAAATGATTTCATCAATTTTAACAGTCTTTCAATAATTATTATGAAATTTAGCCAAAAACGCACAAAATACTAATTAAATCAAATAAATATTAAAAATCATGCAAAAATTATTTTTCTCTACACAGTATTCACATAGCATGTGTCACGTATGTTCATGTAAAATTTCATCAAAAATATCATTCAAAAAAGTATTTTAGATAATCCCTAACGTATTAATCTAATACCGAATACCACTCTAATCACTATGATTCTAGGATAACAACTAGTTACCTGGATCGTCGGAGGCGAGCTGAAAACTTCTGGAAATCCCCACAGTAGGCGTGTGACCCTCTTCTTCTTCAAATTCCAAGCACCAAGTATAAGGAAAAAGCCACAAAAACAATTCACGAACAATTATCAAAGAGAAGAAATGAAGAAAATTTGAGAGAATGAAAATGGTGATGATGGTGATGATGATGGACGAAAATATGGAGAATGGCAGCCAAAGGATTCTGATTTTCTAATCAGAATTTGAAGTGAATTAAGAGGTTTAATGAGGTTTTAATTAAAGAAATCATTAGGGGGGTTATGGGGGTTATAAGGCATCAAAGAGTCTTAGGAAAACAAAAGAGAAAAGAAAAGAGAAGGCTCTCTTATTTCCTTCACTTGGCCGGCTGCCCCAAGCCCACACACCCATAAAAACTTTCGGCCCAAATTCAACAACGATCCATGCTCCGAAAGCCCGATACGCGATAAAACGGTTAATTCCTAAATCGCGCCTAAACCTTGAAAATACTTAATAATGAAAATAATTCTAATAAATTATATTATAAATATAAATATAATAAACACATTAGCACGCCACATGCGATGCAACATTTCATCACCCAAGTCGGTCCAACAACGTTACAAAACGCTACGCGACAAAACAAAGATCCTAAACGCCTAAACAAATAACGAAATTAATATAACCTTTAAAATAAATAACTAACAACTTAAAATAAATATATATATAAATATATCACAACATATAAATATATATACACATTTTCACAACACGTTCCAAAATAATCTAAATAATAAATTATTTATTTTTACGAAAAATATCATTTTAAAATAAACTAACACCAAAAATAAAGAGTGAAAATTACGGGGTGTTACAATCACTCCCCCTTAAAAGAGTTTCGTCCTCGAAACTTAAAAACAACCAAGAGACAAAAGAAAATACTTTAGACAAAGAACATTAAGAAAACATAAATCGATGAATTTAGTTAAGAACTAAACAACTTCGCGGAGTTTAAAATTTGATAACTCAAATAATATATATTTTATTTTGGAAGACCAAAAGAGTTGTACAGTAAAGAAGCATGGTAACAACCATCCTTTATAAAATGTGAAAGAACCAAAGACAAGTATTAGAAAGTTTAAGGTAAAAACTTTTGCACAATAAACTATAGGTAATTTTGTAAAAGAAGCAGGAATAAATAGTTACGTAAAATTATAAAAGAATAAATCCGACCATACATAAATATTTTTAGAAAAGAAACCAAGAAGAAAAAAGTTCGTAAATAGATAGTCAAACCAATTTAAATAGAGCTAACCACACGGGCTTATACTCCACTTAAAGAGATAAGAACACTTTAATAAAGAGTAGCTAGCTGCTTTATTAAAATAGCACTTACGAACACAACTCATGACATATGTTATAAGAGCGTACGCCTCCTAAACATATATATGAAAAAAATAAAGTTCGCAAAAGAAATTGAAAACTTTTAAAAAAATAAATTTCACAACGACGGAACACTAATAATAAATAGGCGATAAAGTAATAAATTATTAACAATAATTATAAAATTTGCTAAGTCGACACAAATGTGCATGGAACCACCCACTGCAATCTAGTATCAACAAAACAATATTTGAAAGCCTTCTTATCAAATCAACATTAGAGTTTACTGGAATCACCCAATATAAACTTAATGTCAACTCAAAAAGGAAATTAAACCAAAACAGATAAAATGTGTCAACTTATCAAATTGACATACAAGTCACAGGAATCACCCATTATGACTCAATATCAACTCAAACAAGTTTAAAATTTAGACTTATCAAATTGACATACAAGTCAAAGGAATCACCCATTATGACTTAATATCAACTCAAACAAGTTTAAAATTTAGACTGAGTATATAAATTTCATTTTCAAAGAATATAAAACAGATCAGTCAAAACCAAAGAATTAAATAAGAAGTAATGAAAACAACCAAAAAAAATTTTCTATGAAATGAGAAAGCACTAAATATTTAAACAAGAAACAACAAATAGTAAACGAGATCCTTTCACGTATTTGAGTTCGAAAAATAATGCTAATAAGAAAAGTAAATTAGTAAGTAAAATAAAAGTTGTTGAATGCTATCCTTTAAAACAAAATAGTTTACATCTACTTTTCAAACTAACACCAAAACAACTCATTAGGGTACTTTTATTTTCAAAGACTACAAAACTTATTACCATAATTAAAGGCTAAACAAGGATTAACATGAAAAATAAAAATATTAAAAGGAAAATATTTATAATTATAGATGGTCAAAGACGGTAAGAGAAATTTGAAGACAATTGAAATTAAACGTTTTTCAAAAGAGTATGTCAAAATATTAACAATAACAAAATTTGAAAGTCATAAAATAACTCTAACATAAGTATAAAATTTATTAAGTTCAAAGATCTAAAATATAATTTGGAATATAAATTCAAACTAGAAAGTTTTGTAAATAATAAAACAGATACGTAGTACTCACATAAAAACAACACTTAATTGAAAAAGAACGGAAAATATATACCGTCGCACATAATAATTACATATAGTATCAAGCAAAGAACAAATAAAATAAATGCAATGCAACACACATGACTATATTAAAATTAAAATAAAAGTTTATTTTTAAATTGCAAAATACAAAACAAATTAAACACACAACTAAACCGAGAAGGCTATAAATTACTTCGCTTTCGCTGCGCACTCTGATAAAAGATAAAATAAATTACATGTAAGAGGCCCTGCAAATAAGATTAGCAAACTTGGTAGACTAATTCCACCAATAATACAAATAACTATACATATAACATATGCTCCATAAGCATGAGAGCACACCACATTCCCATAAGGCTTCCCTTACTTACTCTACCCATCACACTCTCATTATAATGAAACAACTAAACTTAATTCTAAACAAATTTTATATCCTATGGCTAACTAATAATTCTAAAGAATCATTAGCAACTCTTTTTCAGAGTTTAGGAGCGTTTTGCTCTGATACCAACTGTAACACCCCAGAATTTCAAAGGCGGAAAAGAAAGAAATAATAATATATTTAATAGGACGATGGCGGAAACATCGTCTTCTGGGAATGTCACTACTACAAGAATAATGTTTAAATAACTAAGTGATAAAAAAAAAACATAATTAAATACTATAAATAAATTAATTACATAGATTAAAATCGAAATGAGAAAACTATCTCAAACTAAAGAGAAGTCTAGAACTAAAACCCCTAATAGATTATTTCTCGCATCTCAACCCGAGCCCAAAATCAAAGAAAATCCCCATCAACAAAACCTGCAAAATATACAACAAATATCCACAATCAGTGGGGAGTAACTAGCAGTTCTCCCAGAACAATAGCAATCAAAGCACGATTCAGACATAGATTAATAAGAAAGGAAATAATTAAGTCAAGTTAACTACAATATGCATCCACATCCATATAACTCACAAACAACGCAAATGAATAATAAATAGCAAATGAGTTGGATAAAAATAAACAAATCATCTCAAGAGTACTTTTAGAAAAATAAAAGTATAGGTAAAACAAGTGTCTGAGACAGAAACCGAACGCTAGTGATTCGCAAATCACTTCCTAAGGTTTGTCAGATCGCAATCTCCAGGTCAGTCTATGGGCTTACGTTCCCCACTGCCTGTGTCTAAGAATGGCCAAACTCCCGAGCTAGGGTAGAACACGTAACTCCCTGACTCTCGGACGACAACAATTAACCCAGGTGTACCCCTAGTTCGCAAACCAGGTGGTTGGCATGTTCTTCACCGGGGACTACATCTATCCCACCGGATGTTCTTATCTCAAAATAAAATCATAAATATCATCAAAGTATCATTCATCTCAAAAATATTCGTCAAAAGGGATGCCACCCGGCCTTATACCCATAATTCATCAAAAGTAATTCTTCAAAAATCCTCAAAATAAATCACTTACAAATTTTCAACAAATATCTCCCACAATAAAACTTAATCATTCCCAAACATCATCAATGACAATATACTGGTTTTTACAGCAACCACACTCAATCACAAATACATCACCAATTAACTCTAAATCATATTCATTAAAAGAGTAATAACAATTAAACTATTTTATTCCATAAATCAAACCTAAACATGTGGTTACCGAAATGATGCATACTGTATACTACTGAAAATCAGCAACCCAGAATATATTAAATTATAAATTATATCTGATTTACAAGCCCTCAAACAATTTAATAGTGTGTCCTCAATTTCATCACAAAAACACCATAATAATTATGAAACCAACAATTTCGAGCAGTAAAATCACACAAAAATTATCATATAACCCTAATAGCTCTACTGACATGGCACAATTTTTATTTATAATTTTCGGACTCAAAAAGTATTTTTAACAGTTAATATACAGATTCCTCAAATAAGCCATTATAATAATTAAAAATATAAACAGACGCCCAAAAATTACTAAAAATTCACATAACATGTAAAAACTCACGGAAATACATATTATCCAAATAAATTAATTTTTATGCCACTATAAATAATTTTCATGAATCATATACTGACTGAACAGAATTTACAAAAACAGATATATCAATTAATTAAAACTGTAAAAAGTAGATAAAAATTATTCCAAAGCATGGAATACATTATACGCATGTAACATGATCTAAGAAAAATGATTTCATCAATTTTAACAGTCGTTCAATAATTATTATGAAATTTAGCCAAAAACGCACAAAATACTAATTAAATCAAATAAATATTAAAAATCATGCAAAAATTATTTTTCTCTACACATTATTCACATAGCATGTGTCACGTATGTTCATGTAAAATTTCATCAAAAATATCATTCAAAAAAGTATTTTAGATAATCCCTAACGTATTAATCTAATACCGAATACCACTCTAATCACTATGATTCTAGGATAACAACTAGTTACCTGGATCGTCGGAGGCGAGCTGAAAACTTCTGGAAATCCCCACAGTAGGCGTGTGACCCTCTTCTTCTTCAAATTCCAAGCACCAAGTATAAGGAAAAAGCCACAAAAACAATTCACGAACAATTATCAAAGAGAAGAAATGAAGAAAATTTGAGAGAATGAAAATGGTGATGATGGTGATGATGATGGACGAAAATATGGAGAATGGCAGCCAAAGGATTCTGATTTTCTAATCAGAATTTGAAGTGAATTAAGAGGTTTAATGAGGTTTTAATTAAAGAAATCATTAGGGGGGGGTTATGGGGGTTATAAGGCATCAAAGAGTCTTAGGAAAACAAAAGAGAAAAGAAAAGAGAAGGCTCTCTTATTTCCTTCACTTGGCCGGCTGCCCCAAGCCCACACACCCATAAAAACTTTCGGCCCAAATTCAACAACGATCCATGCTCCGAAAGCCCGATACGCGATAAAACGGTTAATTCCTAAATCGCGCCTAAACCTTGAAAATACTTAATAATGAAAATAATTCTAATAAATTATATTATAAATATAAATATAATAAACACATTAGCACGCCACATGCGATGCAACATTTCATCACCCAAGTCGGTCCAACAACGTTACAAAACGCTACGCGACAAAACAAAGATCCTAAACGCCTAAACAAATAACGAAATTAATATAACCTTTAAAATAAATAACTAACAACTTAAAATAAATATATATATAAATATATCACAACATATAAATATATATACACATTTTCACAACACGTTCCAAAATAATCTAAATAATAAATTATTTATTTTTACGAAAAATATCATTTTAAAATAAACTAACACCAAAAATAAAGAGTGAAAATTACGGGGTGTTACACGCAACCCCCCTGCCCTCGCGACTCGCGAGCCTTGTCGCGACTCGCGACCCCTTTACCCAGCCAATTTGTGCGGGAAGGCAGTGTACTCGTCGCACCTCGCGATCAGTATCGCGACTCGCGACGCTTAAGTCATTTTGGGGCCACGTTTTGCGCGGGGTTTAAAAGCCTCCTAAAAGCTAATATTTAGGGGGAGGGGACCTAAGAGGACAACACACTTGAGGAGAGAGAATCTCCAACACTCCCTTCTTCTCTTGTTATCTTCTCTTTTTAGTTTTCATTTTCTAGTTTAGTTTTAGAGATTTCAATTATGGAATTGGCTATTGCTATGCCGATTGTAGCTTGAACTGTTCTTGTAGAAGATTAACATGAAGCTTCAAGCATTATTGTGAGATCTTTCCTCTCTATTTAGTTTCTTTGATTATGGTTCAATTTCTATGATTGTGTTCTATGATTATTGCATAATTATGCTAGGAACGTTACTAGTTTGATTGTGTAATTAATCTAATGCTAGATTTAAGAATAGAATCGGATTGTTTTATTCTTTTATCTATTTGTAGCAAACTAGGGAGTAACTTAGATGCAGATCGTCTTGGTTATTTCTTGGGGAAATTGAATCAACTGTTGAATGTTTATCGCGTGTATGACATTAGCAGGTCTATTGGTTCTCAGTGTTTATTGCTGCTATTGGATTGAACTTAGACGCTGATCGGACTAGGTTATCCTTTAGTTAGGGTTTTATAGTCACGCTAATCGTGCTATTCAACTAAGAATAAGGAGAATGCAAGATTAATTCTCAACAATAGATAATCATGGAAATAATTAGAGTTGAGGTTCAATGATCGATAATGAAATTGAAGTGGATGTTAATCGGATTCAAGATCTTTCCATATTGATTTCTCATTTTATTTATTTGCTAGTTAATTTTAGTTTGTTTATAATCTACTTGAAAACCCCCTGAATTGGTTACTCGGTCATTAGAGTCATCTAGGTATTGATTCCCGCTAAATACAAAACTCGTCCCTGTTTCCCTGTGGATACGAACCTTACTTCCCTTCTACATTTAATTGTAAAAGAGAGTAGGAGAATTTTTTCTTTGGTTAGGTGCACACGACAAATCCGCACCTACCAAATATTGGCGCCGTTGCCGGGGAAACGGTGTTACTTGTTTGTATATAGCGTGTGTTTTTGGATTGTCTTACTTGTGCTCTTTGTTTATGGTTAACACTCGTGCTACTAATCAACACCCTTTGCAGTACGATCGAGATTTGGAATTAACTCTTTTCAGGTTGAGAAGAGAACGACGTGAAAACTTTAAGGAGTTTCCTTTTGCTATCAACATAGAAGAAGAGATGCCTCTGAGGGTCGAGCCACGCACATTGAGGGAGCTCACGGCTCCTAACCTTGATCAACAACCATTGTGCATCTCATTTCCGACTCTTGATGAAGGCACTACTTTTGAATTGAAGTCGGGGTTGATACACTTGCTTCCTTCGTTCTATGGGCTCAATGGAGAAGATCCAAATAAATTTCTTTTGGAGTTTCACGCGGTTTGTACTAGCATGAAACCAAGTGGAGCAAAGGATGAACAAATCCAGTTGAGAGCTTTTCCTATTGCTTTGAAGGATGGAGCTAAAGATTGGTTATATTATCTTCCTCCTGGTTGCATTTCCACTTGGGTTGAAATGAAGAAGCGATTCTTGAGAAGTTCTTTCCAGCTTCTAAGTCATCAACATTAAAGAAGGAAATCAGCAATATTATTGAGCAGAAACACGATGAGTCTTTCTACGAATATTGGGAGAGGTTCAAGAGACTTTGTGCTAGTTGTCCATATCATGGCTATTCTGATGAAGACCTCATTTTATACTTTTACAATGGTTCTTCTGACGAAGATGTGCGAATGGTGAATGCTGCTAGTGGAGGTTCTTTCATAAACAAAGCCCCAACTGCAGCTAGAGAACTCATTGAAGAACTAGCTGAAGGCTCAAGACAGTTCAGTAGAAGATCGAATCATCGTAGAGCAAATGTTGAAAGTCCAGGTTCTAGCTCTTCAAAGGCAGAGGATCAAGTACAAGCTCTTACATCGATGATGCGTGAGTTCATGGTAAAGAACAATAGAGTTCAACAGGTAAAAGCTTGTAGAATTTGTTCTTTAGATCATCATACTGATGTTTGCCCTCAAATGCAAGAAGAATTTAGGGAAGAGGTCAAAGCTGTAGGTTTTCAAGGCCAACAAGCATTACAGAGACATGATCCCTACTCCTATGCTTCCAAGCATGGGTGGAGAGATCATTCTAACTTCAGATTTGGCAATCAACATCAACAATAGCACTATAACAGGCCACCACCACACCCTTATCCTAGGCCCCTAGACCAAGACTCGAGCTCTAGCATGTCCACTGAAGAAATGTTAAATGTTTTAACTAAAAATGTGACTAACATGCAGGGTAACATGGTGCAGTTCCAAGAGGAAACTCGATCGAGCATCAAGAACTTGGAGAACCAAGTAAGCCAAATTGCAGGAGCTGTAACCAAGTTAGAGGCTAGGGATTCGGTGAGGTTACCATCCCAAACAGAACTCAACCCTAAAATGAACGTGAGTGCTATCACATTGAGGAGTGGAGCGGAAATTGCAAGCAAAGAGAGGTTGGTGGTTCGAGACAAAGAGATAGTGGAAGAGGTGATCGAGCATGAACCGACAACAGATTGTAAATCATTGCCACCTCAACAAGAGGAGAAAGTCCAAAAATCACCTCCTCCACCATATGAACCAGAGCCACCATTTCCCGAGGCATTGAGAGAAACCCGCAATGCAGAGCGCAACAAAGACATTTACGAAATCTTTCGTAAATGTGAGGTAAACATTGCCCTTTTGATGCTTTAAATCAAGTACCTAGGTATGCTAAGTTCCTTAAAGAATTGTGTACTTCGAAAAGAAAGCAAAAACAAAAGGGAGTGCAAAAAGTGAAGGCTAGCGAGCATGTCTCTGCTATCTTTCAAAAGAAATTACCTCAAAAGTGCAATGACCCAGGCATGTTTACCATCCCATGTACTATAGGTGACACCATGTTTCCTAAAGCCATGTTAGACTTAGGTGCGTCAATTAATGTGATTCCATATTCATTGTATAAGTCTTTGAAACTTGGCAATTTACATGAAACTGGTGTGGTGATTCAATTAGCTGATAGATCCAATGTTTATCCTAGGGGTAAATTAGAGAATGTGTTAGTTAAGGTTGGGAAATTGAAATTTCCTGCTGATTTTTATGTTTTGGAGATGGAACCTGATAAGCATGCCGCCCCAATCCTTTTGGGGCGACCTTTCTTGAAAACATCTTGCACTAAAATTGATGTTTGCGCTGGCTCTTTGACCTTGAAGTTTGAAGGGAAGGTAGAGGCATTTGATATAAATGATCCTAAGCTTCTACTTAAGGATGATAACTCACTTTGCTCTATTAACATTGTTGACTCTGTTTTGCATGATGTTCTTGATATTGAGCAGGTTGATGAGTTAATGAGTGCTGATGATGTCTTGGTTGAGGATTGTGTGCCTCCTACTAACGTGCAGGTTATGGTGCCCGAGTTGAAAAAGCGGAAAAAGCCTCCTGACTTACCACCTTGTTTTAAAACTGTACCACTAACGATGCATTGCAAGAGTTCTTCTGAATCTGTTTTGCAGGTACTTGAATTGGAGGTTGACATGGAGCCACCATTGTCACACATGGAGCACAAGCCCAATTATTGAGCTTAAGGTACTAAGTCGAGCTAACGACTTTAAACAACAGCGCTTCTCGGGAGGCAACCCGAGACCCCTCTTATTTTCTTTCTTTTCCTTTATTTCTTATTTTCTTTCTTTTCCTTTATTTCTCATCAAATTTCCACCACCACAACAAATTTTCTTTCACCCACCGCCCACCCACTAAAAAGATCCACAACCAATCTTAATCCACTTGGAACCAAAATCCACAAAAGAAAACCCGTTGGGAGGAGTTCAATAGCTAGGAGTTGGTACAACTAGAGGGTTGAGATTGTTAATGAATCTTTTCGATCTCTTAAGCTAAGTGCAAATCTCAAAAATTTGAATTTGTCATTTGTTTGAGTGATTCGAGGGAGAGGGTTGTGAGTTGATTTATGAGATTTGAGTTGGTGTTGTTAAGAAATTTGAGTTTGACGGATTGTTTGTCATGAGTTTTGAGCATTCGATCTTCGATTTACCCGATTTTCGATTTTCTCCCCCCATTTTCAGTTTACTTTTTCTTCTAATTGTCGTCACATTGAGGACAATGTGTAGTTTAAGTAGGGGGGAGGGTATTCTCATTCTCATGTATCTATGTTGTATTTATTACTTTCAATTTGAAAAAATGAAAAAAAAATGAAAAAAAAAATATTAAAAAAAAAAAGTGATGAAATGAATCCCGCTGAGTTGAAAACCCGCAAGGGCGGGCGACTCGGGCAAAATTGGGGGCTCGGATAGGTCGAAAACCCGGAAGGGCGGCCTATGCAAAAAAGGGCTAGTTGAGCGGGTGAGTTTTGTGAGCCGGAAAAAGGAGAGATGAAAAAAAAAATGTGAGAAGCTAGGATGAAAACCCGAAAGGGCTCCTTGGCAAAATGAGAGATTAAGAGAGAATTATGTATTTGGAAAACTCATTTGCCGGAGATGGTGTCATAAGGTGGAAAGCTTTCGGGTTGGGTTGGTTATTTCATCCTTGATTTTGTGAAGATTTGTTAATAATTGGCTTTCACTTTCTTTTGTTGATAGTGGTGAATTGGAGGTCATTGTTGAAATTTAAGTCTTTATCCGGTAAGGATTTAAACTTGCATTGGTTAGCCGATTGTTTTGGGAGTAAGCATGGAATTTATCCCTTTTTGTTATTGTTCCATGGCTTGCTTGTTTAGATTAGTTGAAGTAGTTTTAAATCATTTTTTGAGGTTTGGGTGAGCTTGAATCTAAGTGTGGGGGAGTCATTGTCCCTTACGTTTAGGTTTTGGGCGGATTTTGTTAAGATGTGATGATGATGATGTAGTTGATGGAGAGTGTAGTTTGGTGTCGAAAATTTGGGTGAAGATTTATTTGGTGATCCTCATTTTGAGTTTACTCGAGGTCGAGTAAAGTTCAAGTGTGGGGGTATTTGATGCGCTCAAGTTATACGGTGCTTATATGGTATTTTGGGTCCACATTGCTAAGGAGTTCGATCATAATTGTTGACGTTTGCATATATATCAACCTTAGCCGAAGTTCGGAATTTTGGGAGGTAGTTAATGATAATGTTCTAAGTTTCGAGCTTTTAAGGTGAAATGGTATGTTTTGGGAATGCTCGGGAAGTGTAGCATCGTAGCGTAATGGGCACTCATCGCAAGGCCTAGCCGAGCAAACCACCCACACAACTCACGTCGGCATCGAGCCTCCATCAGCAAGCAAAGCACCAAGCAGCATTGCGAGGGCAGCAGCATCGCGAGGCTTAGCACACTCGCATCATCGCACAGCCAGCATCATCGCACAGCCAGCATCATCGCACAGCCAGCATCATCGCACAGCTCGCATCATCGCACAGCCAGCATCATCGCACAGCCAGTATCATCGCACAGCCAGCACACGCATGTCGCGACCCGCGAAGGATCTCGCGACTCGCGACCCCCCTGCCCTCACGACTCGCGACCCCTTTTCCCAGCCAATTTGTGCGGGAAGGCAGTGTACTCGTCGCACCTCGCGATCAGTATCGTGACTCGCGACGCTTAAGTCATTTTGGGGCCACGTTTTGTGCGGGGTTTAAAAGCCTCCTAAAAGCTAATATTTAGGGGGAGGGGACCTAAGAGGACAACGCACTTGAGGAGAGAGAATCTTCAACACTCCCTTCTTCTCTTGTTATCTTCTCTTTTTAGTTTTCATTTTCTAGTTTAGTTTTAGAGATTTCAATTATGGAATTGGCTATTGCTATGCCGATTGTAGCTTGAACTGTTCTTGAAGAAGATTAACATGAAGCTTCAAGCATTATTGTGAGATCTTTCCTCTCTATATAGTTTCTTTGATTATGGTTCAATTTCTATGATTGTGTTCTATGATTATTGCATAATTATGCTAGGAACGTTACTAGTTTGATTGTGTAATTAATCTAATGCTAGATTTAAGAATAGAATCGGATTGTTTTATTCTTTTATCTATTTGTAGCAAACTAGGGAGTAACTTAGATGCAGATCGTCTTGGTTATTTCTTGGGGAAATTGAATCAACTGTTGAATGTTTATCGCGTGTATGACATTAGCAGGTCTATTGGTTCTCGGTGTTTATTCGTCGCTATTGGATTGAACTTAGACGCTGATCGGACTAGGTTATCCTTTAGTTAGGGTTTTATAGTCACGCTGATCGTGCTATTCAACTAAGAATAAGGAGAATGCGAGATTAATCCTCAACAATAGATAATCATGGAAATAATTAGAGTTGAGGTTCAATGATCGATAATGAAATTGAAGTGGATGTTAATCGGATTCAAGATCTTTCCATATTGATTTTTCATTTTATTTATTTGCTAGTTAATTTTAGTTTGTTTATAATCTACTTGAAAACCCCCTGAATTGGTTACTCGGTCATTAGAGTCATCTAGGTATTGATTCCCGCTAAATACAAAACTCGTCCTTGTTTCCCTGTGGATACGAACCTTACTTCCCTTCTACATTTAATTGTAAAAGAGAGTATGAAAAATTTATCTTTGGTTAGGTGGACACGACAAATCCGCACCTACCATGAGCTTAAGAGATAATTAAGAGAATACTAAGGTAAGACCAGGTAACTCACAATTACCACTGTCGTGATGAGGGTCATGGCATGTGATGTGGTGTCACGATATAATGTATCAATGAGAAATATATGTTTTTCACGCAGTGAAAAGGCCACACACCACCAATGTTGTGAGGAGAGCACGGGAACAAAAATCTACCAATTTTAAAGTAAATTAGTTTGAAACTGGATAGTATTAATAAAGTTTGGTACTATGTTATTAAAAAAATGGTACCAAACTATATATACAATTTACCATGTAATTGGTAGTAAAAAAGATTGGTATTGAAAACAAGGTGAGAGACTAACCACACAAGTTCTTAAAAGTTGTGTTCCCGGGTATCTTTTGGCGTACAAGAACCCCAATTTCTTCACATCTGCATCAGGTTGTAAGACATTCATCTACCATGTAATTGGCAAATGTTAGTATACTTTGCAATGTAATGAAATAAATGAGGGAAGAGTGAGAAACCAAATGGAATTCTTCTTACCGCAAAAGCAGGATCGAGCATAATGTGCTTGCTCTTCCCTTGGAACTCAGAACTCCAAATGTTGATGTACATGACAGAAGCCATTTGCACGTAGTGGACGCCAACACATGCAATCATGGATAATACACCTATCAGATCAGACCGCGTGGCATACTGTGTTCCACATCGCACAAGGACGAGGCTGTCACTGTTGAAATCACCAAACATGGAGGTAAACAAGTGTATAATATATTTTTAACGTTACAACTCCAAAAGTCATTTAACATCATCCAATTAAAAAATATATCAAAAAGTCACCGTCAAAAAATATAGTATTAATAAGATTAAAATGAACCTCTCATAATTTCGATTTTCACATTACTAAAACACAACAACGTCTGATCTTAGTGATATAATTCTGGTACCAAAGTATGTACTTTTGGTACCTACAATGCCTTACTTTGGTACTTGTTTAACTTAAATAAGTTCCCCTTGTTTAAAAGAAAATAACCCATTTTTGCATTCACTTTGTCTATTTCCAAAGAGTTTGTATATAGATTTACTTGTTTACAAAGAAAAATTGACTAAATACGGAGATTTAAAGGGTATGTAATGTTACCTCTCCTTCTCTTTACCCTGCCTGATGAGCTGGAGAAGGACCTTCTCGAATGAGGTCACCTTCAAGGAGTGACTCTTCGCAAGTTGAAGCTGAGTTTGTTTAGAGCAGTGATACAAGGGACGCGAGACGGAGCCACGTTTTCCGATCTGGATCGTTCGTTCCCGATCGCGGAACAAACGCGACCCAGATCGCCTCCGTTCGCGAATCAGATCGCCTAAGGCGACGCCCCTGATTTCAGCGCCGAAAAATTAGCTTGAATCCGTGAGTTTGTCGAAAATTTGTGGTAGCTTCCATTGTTTCCGATGAGAACTTGCAACTGCACGATAGAAAAATAGAAAGAGAAAGAAGAAGAAGGTAGATAGAAAGAGAAAGAGGATGACCGTATGTGAGGGAGTGTGGGACAGTCTCCTCTTATGAGGTTCTATTCAAAAAAAAAAAGGGAGTGTGGGGCAGGCCTGGTGGACAGCTTTAACTTTATTTTTTTATTTTGACTTTTAACCACTAGAGTATGTTTATTTTTTGGAAGTTGTATGTTTATTCTCTCACTTACTAGAGTATGTACTTCTTCATACAGTATATACATTACTTTTATTAATTTTCAATTATTATCGTTATTATTATTATTATTCACAAATATTATTATTATTATCATTATTATTCAAAAAAAAACTATTTAAAAATAATATTTCTTTGATTGCTCTAAAACAAAATTAATACCGCGATGACCCAACGTTCCCGATTCACCCAAGGTAGAATTTCCCGTTCCCGTTTCCGTACCACGTTTCGCATCGACTCTCGTTCCTTGTATCATTGGTTTAGAGGTCAATTTGCGGCGGTGGCGGGAGCGGCTTATCTTCACTTCTTTGGCTTCGGTGTCTTGTGTCGCGGTGTCACCGAAGCCGGGTGTCTTATACCCATCACTCTCCTCCATATCATCGACATGGTCCCTCTCAGCACGAGGTGGTCCTCCAACATCAGTGCTATCCTGACCATCCTCCGTGCCTCCATCCTTACCACTCCCCCGACATTATTCTTCCCAGCTTCACCCCCATTCCCATCTCCGTCCTCATCATCATCATCTTTATTTTTGTCCCCAACTTCATCACCATAATCTTGCTTCTTATCTTCATCTTCCTCGTCATCATCATCCTGGACATCAACCCTTCTCTCTAAAAGCTGATGGACAGATTCCATAAGGGTAAGTGTCTTGCAAACGTCAGTCACCACAACATTGACACTTTCTTGCACCTCAGGAGGACTCATGTCAGTGACATCCCTCAAAGGAGCGACCACAAGGCCTGAGGAAGTACTTGGTTGCTGCCCTACAAGTCCTCGCACAAGCCTCTCTTGCACCTCTTGCACCTGAGGAGGTCTCATGTCAGTTACATCTCTCAAAGGAGCGACCACAGGTGAGGATGTACTTGCTTGTTGGCCTACAAGTCCTCGCACAAGCCTCTCCAAAGCCGGAGTGACTAAACGGGCCACATGATAAATTTTGAAGTGTTGATACAATTATAAGAGTAAAAATGTAAAAATGTTAATACAATCAGTACCAATATGTGATGACCTTGGTTCTAAGACATGATAACATTACTTTGGTACCAATAACTGCAATTGGTACCAACCTATGGTGACCTTGGTACCAATATATGATGATCCCGCACCACAGAAGCGACCCTCCTTAGATCAATCCCAGTCCCTGGGACAACATAGACAGTAGACAACCGTTGAATTTCAGCCACCATGTTTACATCCTCCAAGTCCACCTCAGAGGGCAGGGCACGTGGTCCAATAGGTAACCCAAGTACGCAATGTACTTGGGCTGGGACAAGCATAATACCCCACACATCTCCAGCTACTAGCTGTGAAGACTCGACGGCCACTAGAGTCAATAGCCAATAGCATAGACGACGGGGAAGGCTCGTGATCCCCATATCAACGAGCCCCTGAAAGCCCATGTCGCGTATGGCAGCAAGTCCAGTATTACAAACATCATTCTTGAACAGCTTGTACAACGTATCAACTTTACAGGTCAAGTTCGGAGCCTGATAGAAAACCAAGTAATAATACGATAAGAATGACAATCAATTAAAAATGCGCATACAAAATGCACCTTAATGGAATTATGGGATAAAACAGATTCTTATTGATGAATGTATGTTTGAGCATTTGATGCAAACATGTATATTCTCATACCAAACTTATCAAAGTGATATTGTATTGGTACCAAAGTGATCTTGCATTAGTACCAAAGTGATATTGCATTGGTACCAAAGTGATATTGCATTGGTACCAAAGTGATCTTGTATTGGTACCAAAGTGATATTGCAATAACAAAAAAACTTATAAATGAAACTACAACAATGATAATCGTAATCTAAAGTAAATTAATAAATATTAATATTCCAATACATTTTTATTTGAACACACCCATAAAGAGTAAGTAGCTGATTATATTATTTAATATTGAACACACTAATGAAAAGAGTAAGTAGCTAATTGGTATGGATGATGGTTAATCTAAATTTAAATAGCTGATTATATTATTTATCATGACATTATAATTTTCTTTAAAGCTTGTTCTATTTATAATTTGTACACATGAGCATACTACAACGATGAAGTAAAAACAAAGAAAACTATCAATAATCACAATGACATTTTTATTTATTTATTACTCCTCTAAATATTCTACATTTCAAAACTCACCTTTCCCTTGGATTTTTCCAAGTAGTAAGAGATTATAGTCTAAGTTTCCCTTAACCTCCTGCCAATGCTCTCGCCCCCAACCTCAACCTTCTCCTTCTTTTTATCCTTCTTCTCCTTCTTCTTTTTCTGTTTCGCCTTCTCCTTCTTTTTCTTCTTCAGTTTTAATTTCTTTGTCTCCTTTTTCTCCTTTTTGTTGGATTTTCGC
The DNA here is from genome assembly GCA_947648045.1 of Beta corolliflora. Lineage (NCBI taxonomy): Eukaryota > Viridiplantae > Streptophyta > Magnoliopsida > Caryophyllales > Amaranthaceae > Beta > Beta corolliflora. Next base: position 200,915 of record CANSZD010000773.1, read on the forward strand.
TTTTTCAAAGAAACTTCTTCACTTGACGAAGAAGCTGAAAAATCAGACTCCGGACTAGATGAGCTAGCCTCATACTCATACGTGGAGTCCGTCTAGGCAACCAACAGTTTGAGTCTTTTATGGACTCAAACAGGGGCTTATTGGTTAATTCAAGTCCATAGCAAGGGAGTGGAAAAATGAGTATCACACACGCGTGTGGAGTATGAAGAAGTAAGAAATTAAATCCCTTTCAAGTCCCTATATTAAAACCAAAAATGAATATCACACCCTAAATCTCTCTCTCCTCCCTCATCACGTCTCTCTCCCTTCATCTTCTCTCTCAAACAAAACAAAAACTCCATCTTTTTCAAAGGGATTTAAGGTTTTGAAACCAAATTTTTGTTGTTGAAGGCTCCATCTCTGATTTTACGGGTTTGCCGGAATTGTTGAAGGCTTCATCATCTTCGTTAATTTTGGCTTCGGGTTTTTGGCTTCGGAATTTCGAGTTTGTGGGTTGTTTTGGCTTCGACTTCTCACTCCATCTTCTCATCTTCGTTAATTTCAAGTAAGATTGTGTTATTTTTATTATTATTTTTTGGGTCATTCCTTGAATTTCGTACCTTATGCTTCGAGATTGTGGTAGAGTTTCGGTTGTTGATATTTTTTTACTTTAATCTTGTTTCCATGAGTGGGTAAATTTTCTAATTTTTTTAATTTAATTGAGTTTCCCTGAGTGGGAAATTTTCGAGATTATGTACCTTTGATGCAATGTCCGTGTTACAAGAGATGATATCAACAGTTGATTGAAATAGAAATATTTGATTTTTTTTATGGAGATGTATGCAAGATTTATTTTTTCCACCAGTTTCTTGTGCTTCGGTGGTTATTGGGTTCTCGAATTTGTCAATTTCTTCTCATTTGAATTATTTTATGCTTGAAATAGACTTTGTCAATTTTGTTTGTTCTTAAGAAAAAGTGGGTCCTTCGAAAATAGAGTTTGTTATTAAGAAAATAGAGTTTGTACTTCGGTGCTTAAAAAAAGGTGTAGAACTATTGGTTGATATTGTATTCTGTAAGTTCATATTGCTAAAATTCTTGGGAAAGTGTAGATTTTGCTACAATTCTTGAAAAAGTATAGATTACATAAACCGCTGATTTCGGGTTTTCTTTTTTACATTTAGGAAATAAACCAGTTTAATGAAAGTGTACTTGTGGCAAAAGCAATGAAAATTTAGCACATAAAAAGAGGATTACTGATCACTTGTAGCTTCTAAATCAAGTTCAAAAAGCCTTTTCCCGTTAAATAAATTTGCATAGAAGCAGTATCCATGACTTGTAAATATTGTATTAGTGTAGGACCTGTCCACCAAACCTGCATGTGCATTCACATTGAGATGGATGAAGATTAGTATTAATGATTGTTCTAATCATAGTGAAGCCGTGCTTTGTTTGTATTTGAACTTTGAAGAAAAATTTAATTTTAATGGGGATTTTGTTTTTAAATGTTTCTTGTATGTGCTTTGTTTGACCGTGGGGAAATGGCAGGGGAGGGAAGGAGATAAAGGGGGTGGACGGAGAATGGAAATAATTATTGAATAAACTTATCAAACAGGGTTTTGAAAGGAAATAATTATTGTTTCTCACAACATTATCATTGTCAAGATATCGATCAATAGATAAGCCTTGAACATTCACATTACTCAAATTTCTTTTAATGATCTCCAATATATGAAGCCAATTGTTTGGTTCTGTGCTGAAACACTATAAATAAGTGATCAAATATCAAGTTTCTAACAAAAGAAAAAACAAATAATATGACTATGGAAATAGAAAGGAGTGGAGTAGTGGTGTGCGAAATGGTCATCATTGGCTGCTACCTCCTAATTTTCTGATTATTGACTCTTTAAGTCTTAGATTAACATCGTTATTATGCACTCTGTTCTTATATTTTTTCAGCTGAATGTTGGCAAGTTTCACATATTTTTTGCCCATAACTTAGCTCTATATATACACTCATCTCATTCTAAGTTCTAACTTGCAAAACTCGTCACAATATCCTTCTCTACATTTCTACATTCTCCTTTAGGCTATATATAGAAGTCCTCTCTATTGTCCACATCCAGCTCGAACTTATTTCAAAATGTGGTGCTTGCTTGGAATTGAATGATCAAAAGGTCTTGATTTGAGATGGCTGCATTTTACTTCGTCGTATCACCGACACGGTCAATAATATAAAAAATAAATCTAGAATCAAAATTAAGCATTTAACTCAGAATGGAATTAGGCATTGTTCTATTAATTCATTGTGTATGCTTGGTACCTGATATTTATTACTTTGGTATTGTCTGATTTATGATTTGATACCAATCTCATCACATTTAGATACTAATTATCAGTTTTGTATCAATGTTATACTACTTTGAGAATAACATTTATGTGTGTGAATGTAGGATTATGGCGAATTGAAGAAAGAAATTATTTTGGGGACCACCACCAAAAGAAAAAATACGGATGAAGCTGGCCCTTCTAAGAGGGCCAAGAAGGAAATAAAAAACAAAACCGTCGTTTCGGACTCGGAGTCAGATGACTCTAGCACGGATGACACTAGCACGGATGAGTAGATGAAGGGAGAGAGACGTGATGAGGGAGGAGAGAGAGATTTAGGGTGTGATATTCATTTTTGGCATTAATTTAGGGACTTGAAAGGGATTTAATTTCTTACTTCATCATACTCCACACGCGCGTGTGATACTCATTTTTCCACTCCCTTGCTTTGGACTTGAATTAACCAATAAGCCCCTGTTTGAGTCCATAAAAGACTCAAACCGTTGGTTGCCTAGACGGACTCCACGGATGAGTATGAGGCTAGCTCATCTAGTCCGGAGTCTGATTTTTCAGCTTCTTCGTCAAGTGAAGAAGTTTCTTTGAAAAAGCGAAAATCCAACAAAAAGGAGAAAAAGGAGGCAAAGAAATTAAAACTGAAGAAGAAAAAGAAGGAGAAGGCGAAACAGAAAAAGAAGAAGGAGAAGAAGGATAAAAAGAAGGAGAAGGTTGAGGTTGGGGGCGAGAGCATTGGCAGGAGGTTAAGGAAAACTTAGACTATAGTCTCCTACTACTTGGAAAAATCCAAGGGAAAGGTGAGTTTTGAAATGTAGAATATTTAGAGTAATAAATAAATAAAAATGTCATTGTGATTATTGATAGCTTTCTTTGTTTTTACTTCATCGTTGTAGTATGCTCATGTGTACAAATTATAAATAGAACAAGCTTTAAAGAAAATTATAATGTCATGATAAATAATATAATCAGCTATATAAATTTAGATTAACCATCATCCATACCAATTAGCTACTTACTCTTTTCAGTAGTGTGTTCAATATTAAATAATATAATCAGCTACTTACTCTTTATTGGTGTGTTCAAATAAAAATGTATTGGAATATTAATATTTATTAATTTACTTTAGATTACGATTATCATTGTTGTAGTTTCATTTATAAGTTTTTTTGTTATTGCAATATCACTTTGGTACCAATACAAGATCACTTTGGTACCAATGCAATATCACTTTGGTACTAATACAAGATCACTTTGGTACCAATGCAAGATCACTTTGGTACCAATACAATATCACTTTGGTACCAAGTGCCAAGTATTTATAAGTTTGGTATGAGAATATACATGTTTGCATCAAATGCTCAAACATACATTCATCAATAAGAATCTGTTTTATCCCATAATTTCATTAAGGTGCATTTTGTATGCGCATTTTTAATTGATTGTCATTCTTATCGTATTATTACTTGGTTTTCTATCAGGCTCTGAACTTGACCTGTAAAGTTGATGCGCTGTACAAGCTGTTCAAGAATGATGTTTGTAATACTGGACTTGCTGTCATACGCGACATGGGCTTTCAGGGGCTCGTTGATATGGGGATCACGGGCCTTCCCCGTCGTCTATGCTATTGGACATTGACTCGAGTGGCCGTCGAGTCTTCACAGCTAGTAGCTGGAGATAGGTGGGGTTTATGCTTGTCCCAGCCCAAGTACATTACGTACTTGGGTTACCTATTAGACCACGTGCCCTGTCCTCTGAGGTGGACTTGGAGGATGTAAACATGGTGGCTGAAATTCGACGGTTGTCTACTGTCTATGTTGTCCCAGGGACTGGGATTGATCTAAGGAGGGTCGCTGCTGTGGTGCGGGATCATCATATATTGGTACCAAGGTCACCATAGGTTGGTACCAATTGCAGTTATTGGTACCAAAGTAATGTTATCTTGATACCAAAGGTTATCATGTCTTAGAACCAAGGTCATCACATATTGGTACTGATTGTATTAACATTTTTACATTTTTACTCTTATAATTGTATTAACACTTCAAAATTTATCAAGTGGCCCGTTTAGTCATTCCTGCTTTGGAGAGGCTTGTGCGAGGACTTGTAGGCCAGCAAGCAAGTACATCCTCACATGTGGTCGCTCCTTTGAGAGATGTAACTGACATGAGACCTCATCAGGTGCAAGAGGTGCAAGAGAGGCTTGTGCGAGGACTTGTAGGGCAGCAACCAAGTACTTCCTCAGGCCCTGTGGTCGCTCCTTTGAGGGATGTCACTGACATGAGTCCTCCTGAGGTGCAAGAAAGTGTCAATGTTGTGGTGACTGACGTTTGCAAGACACTTACCCTTATGGAATCTGTCCATCAGCTTTTAGAGAGGAGGGTTGATGTCCAGGATGATGATGACGAGGATTATGATGACGAGGAAGATGAAGATAAGAAGCAAGATGATGGTGATGAAGTTGGGGACAAAAATAAAGATGATGATGATGAGGACGGAGATGGGAATGGGGGTGAAGCTGGGAAGAAAAATGCCGGGGGGGAGTGGTGAGGATGGAGGCACGGAGGATGGTCAGGATAGCACTGATGTTGGAGGACCACCTCGTGCTGAGAGGGACCATGTCGATGATATGGAGGAGAGTGATGGGTATAAGACACCCGGCTCCGGTGACACCGTGACACAAGATACCGCGACACAAGACACCGAAGCCAAAGAAGTGAAGATAAGCCGCTCCCGCCGCCGCCGCAAACCGACCTCTAAACAAACTCAGCTTCAACTTGCGAAGAGTCACTCCTTGAAGGTGACCTCATTCGAGAAGGTCCTTCTCCAGTTCATCAGGCAGGGTAAAGAGAAGGAGAGGTAACATTACATACCCTTTAAATCTCCATATTTAGTCAATTTTTCTTTGTAAACAAGTAAATCTAAATACAAACTCTTTGGAAATTGACAAAGTGAATGCAAAAATATATTATACACTTGTTTACCTCCATGTTTGGTGATTTCAACAGTGACAGCCTCGTCCTTGTGCGATGTGGAACACAGTATGCCACGCGGTCTGATCTGATAGGTGTATTATCCATGACTGCATGTGTTGGCGTCCACTACGTGCAAATGACTTCTGTCATGTACACCAACATTTGGAGTTCTGAGTTCCAAGGGAAGAGCAAGCACATTATGCTCGATCCTGCTTTTGCGGTAGGAAGAATTCCATTTGGTTTTTCACTCTTCCCTCATTTATTTCATTACATTGAAAAGTATACTAACATTTGCCAATTACATAGTAGATAAATGTCTTGCAACCTGATGCAGATGTGAAGAAATTGGGGTCCCGGGAACACAACTTTTAAGAACTTGTGTGGTTAGTCTCTCACCTTGTTTTCAATACCAATCTTTTTTACTACCAATTAAATGGTAAATTGTATATATAGTTTGGTACCATTTTTTTTAATAACAACATAGTACCAAACTTTATTAGTACTATCCAGTTTCAAACTAATTTACTTTAAAATTGGTAGATTTTTGTTCCCGTGCTCTCCTCACAACATTGGTGGTGTGTGGCCTTTTCACTGCGTGAAAAACATATACTTCCTCCGTTCCATAATAAGTGAAACACTTACCATTTTGGAACGTTTCAAAATAAGTGAAACATACCTTAAATGGTAAAAAAAAGTGGCAAAATGACAAAAATACCCCTCTATTACTCCTCATTAAACACATCTCACCTAACTTCATTAAGTCATCTCAACTGCTAAACCTCATACTTCCTCCTAATAAATCATCTCAACTACATCTCACCTAATTGCAGCAAGTATTTCTCACGACAACAATTAATCCCTCACAAATGCACCTACACATCTTTTTAGGGTTTGTGAAGAAAAATCTTTGGTGTTCTATCTCAACAGGCGTTTTTTGTAGGGTTTCATTTTCCTTGTTCTTCATTCTCTTCTCTCTCATGAAAAAATCTGCCTCTTCACATCTGGGTCTTTGGTTTTCACATCAATCAATAAGGTAAATTTGAGTCTAATTTTCGCATCTACTGCGAATATGATTATGGTTTCATCTTCATGAATTTCGCATGAATTTACTTATTTTCGCTTCTAATTCGAACATCATTTCGCATGATAATTTGGAATGATAATTTCGCATCTACTTCGAACATGAATTTTCCTGGGTTCTAATTTTTTCAATATTGTGGTTCGAAATTTCGCATATTACTGGGTTCGCATCATGATAATTTCGCATCTTTTTTGCATTTTTTTCCTGGGTTCGAACATAAACTTCGCATGAATTTACTGGGTTTTGATTTCGGGGTTCTAATTTCGCATGAATAACAGGTTTTGAATTCGGGGTGCTGAGTTGTTGCATTCTGTGGTTCGAAATTCCGCATGATTATTGCCATGATTTCGGGGTTGTAATTTAGGGTTTAATTTTGCAATTTTTTTTGCAATTTTGGGTATATTCAGTCAAAATTACTTTTAATAGTTAAATACAGTTTTCATTAGCATAAATCAACTTCAATAGTAATAACACTTATGTTCTGCAATTCAGGTTGTGAATTTTAATGCGAAAATTCCTTTTTTTTGGGTCTGCTTTCAGGGTAACAAATTGCGATATTTGCCATGGATGTTAATGGTACTCCACTCACACCACCACGAATTGAAGGGGTTAGTTTAGAAGTACCGGAGACACCAGAACATCTTACTGGTTCTGTATCTCGCAGAGGAAAGACGATTAGCGTATTTGGGAAAAGGAGAAAAAGAGAATGCAACCCATTGAAGATGGTTGGTACTCAAGAGAAAAGGTCAAAGACTACTCACCATCCTATTTTTGGTGACCAACCTGACATTGTTATGGATATCTATAAGTTGATGTGGCCTAGATTCTTCAATGAAGAAGTTTCCAGCTAAGTACTTCGATTTTTATCTTATTATTTCATGGCTTAATATGAAAAAATTTGGTTGATTTGCATCCCATTATTGTGAGTTTGTTGATGCTGCCTATTTTTGGTGGCTTAATTGGTTGAATTTGCATCCTATTGTGCGAGTGTGCTGCTGCCTATTATTCTAAGTTTGTTGGTGTCAATTATTAGGTTACATGATGATCAAAATCAACAAATTAACATTTAACAAACAACTAATAGCATTAATTTACAAACATATCCAAAATGTTAAACATGTTTTGCCATTACAAACAACTTTCGACTCAAAATGTTGTCTTCTATCTTTGCAAAAACATGAAGTATTTCTACCCCCAAAATATAAAGCATGTTGCAACTTCATTGTCTTCTGTCTTCTTCTATTATGCAGTAACTATAAGCAAAAAAATCTTTCTACCCCCAAAATATGAAGTTTGTTGCAACTTCATTGTCTTCTGTCTTCTTCTATTATGCAGCAACTAAAAGCAAAAAAAAGTTTCTACCCCCAAAATATTTACTGACCTTGTAAATGTTCCATGGTTTTTTGAATCAAGTCTTCAGGGACTTCCACTTCAGTTGGTAGCAACCCTAAATTGTCTAGTTTTTTTTTACCTTTGTGTGGGTTTTTGTACTTATTACCACCATCACAGTTGAGAACTTCAAGCATAATATACTTGTAATGCAACCATGTGTAGCTTAGTGATTTTGGTTCAAAAGCATTAAATGCATCTTCAACTGCCTTCACAAGTTCATCTACATTAGAAGGAAAAGCTTTGTATTGCAATGATTGGATTGCTGCAAAAAAACCCAAATCTAAAACGTTTAAATCTGGGCTTTGGGCTGGCTGACATGTTAATCTGATATGAAACCCATCCTTTGTTGCAGCTTCATTGAATTCTGCATCATTGACATTGATATGTGGCCTTGCATTGTCTTGTTGGATCCATATTTTCTTGCATGAACCTGCTGGCCATTTTGCTCTTATAGCGGGCAACACTTCATTAATGAGCTTTGATCTGATAACCTCTTTAGTTATGCTCTGAATTGCTTTAGTTTCTGCTGTCCCTACATCCCTGTTGCATGAATTTCTTTTTGCATACTCAATCTGAGTGAAAGCAAATATTCCAATCTTCCCATCCCATATCATGACCCCATTTTCAGCAATAATTGGCCTAGCTACAACTCCTTCGAACATAACTTTTGGAATAAACCTTTTATTTTGACATGCCCGATAAGGTTCTTCTTCCCATGGAAAAAGATAGAACCTTTGAGTTTGTTTGCTCATATAAAACCACTTCTCATCTATGTGTATGACATTATACATACATGAAAATCTAGGTAATGAATCAACTGTTCTTGGAATTATTTGGCCAAGTATAAAGCGAAGCCTATTGATCTTATGCTTATCTGAAAGTGATGGCTTAATACTACTTTTATGTGCTCTTAACTTGCCTGATTTCATTAGCCTATAGACAACAGAAATTCCAATCTCAAGTGCATTGGCTAAAGCTCTTATAGTTGTTCGTTTTTCAACTGGAATTGCCTTGATTTTTTCTAAATCCCATTCTTTCGGTTTTCTCCCTGCCCTTCCTTTTTTTTTTTTGTCAACATCAACTACTAACCCTTGTTGCAACTGTGACTTGGCTGTTGACCACAATCTCCAATGTGTGACCCTAGTAACATTGTATTGTTCACACATTGTCTTGATTGCTCCCTTAGGTAAAACACTATCAGTTGACATCATTAACAACCTATCAACTAAGAATTTCCTTTGGTCATTTGTTAAATTTTTTTTGTTTCCCTCTCTGTCAAAATTAATGACATTAGCCCTATTTTCTGAGTTTGATGTATCCTCTTCATTTTCACTTTCAGATTCAGATGAAAAGCATACCTCCATGTCTGAATCAATATCATCATCTTCCGGGTACAAGGACAAATATTCTTCCAGTTGAATGAGCTCTTCTACAGCTATTTGTTCATCCATGGAATTGAATTTTTGGTGGCTCTGAAATGTGCTTTTGCTGCCACGTTGCTAAATAGCTGAACTTTTGTAAATTATCTTCAGCTATAAATTTTAGAGAGAAGACAGAAGTGTGTAGTTGAATGTGTAAATTAATTTTTAGGATACAAATTTTGTAAAGGGAGCTGCTGTCTTTTATAGGCAGTTGACTTTTAAAATGTTAACTAAAGGTAACTTTTGAAATGTGAAAAGAAAGTGGAGGGAAGAAGCCAAAAAAAATAGCGCCACATCATTTCCCACCACTTTTATTTGGGGTTCACTTTTTCATCATGGTCGGTATGTGGTGTGATTTTCTCTCTCCTTCTTTTACTAATATAAAGGGTATTTATGACTTTTTGGCCTTTGAAAGTGATGTTTATTAAATCCCGTGCCCAACTCCTATGTTTCACTTATTGTGGAACGGAAGAAGTATTTCTCATTGATACATTATATCGTGACACCGCATCGCATGCCATGACCCTCATCACGACAGTGGTAATTGTGAGTTACCTGGTCTTACCTTAGTATTCTCTTAATTATCTCTTAAGCTCATACAAGGTGTCTTGTAGGCAAGTGGTGTCGATGAGCTCTTACACGCATGGGACAGTTCCTGGCGTACGGGCATGTTCGAGAAATGGGCTATTCAGAATGTTGAGATCCTCCCACCAACTAATTTGTAAGTTCTTCTTAGTTGTTAAACAAGGTGTTGCGTGAGATCTCTAATTTGACATATAACATATCTTTAGGAGGTCATGTGGAGTGATCATGCTCTCGTGTATTAGAGCGTGTGCTGACAGGTTCGTGACTCAGTTTCAAGTGGTATGCAACTACGTAAATGTTCAATATCTATTACATTATTGAATACCTTTGATGTCCAATGATCACTAATTATTTTCTTGGTTTTTTCAACAGGACACAATTTATAGTGCTTGACAGCAGCGTTTGCTCGAAGATGTCATGTCGGACCACAACGAACTTAAGTCCGACCTCGGCTCCATAATTATTGAAAACAAAGCTGGCTGAAACACAATAGTTAGTTATGTCTTTTGGCATTCGTTTTAGTAATTTGCAAACTAACACTTGTTCCAAATATTTCGTTGTCTTTTGGCGTTGGTACCCCTATATCTGCCTGTAAGCTTCTAACATAACATGGAATTGGTACCACCCTTTTTTGTTATAGTGGTACTAACCTAGTGGCAGAGTTGTACCAATCTATGTTGAACTTAGTACCAATCTGTTCTGCAATTGGTACCAACTTGTTTGTCATAGTGGTACCAAGATATTATCACAGTGGTACCAACCTACTCTGAAATTGGTACAAAGATTATGTTTTATATAAATTTTCAATATCTAATACACCTTAAACAAGAAGCCATTAAATCAATGTTCATAAGCAAGTATATGATCGACCAAGTTCTTTTCTCTTTCATGTCATGTTAATAAAGTGTGAATGATCAATCTATTTTCTTTCTTCTTTTTTTTTTCTAAGCAAGTAAGTGATTTTGATTAGAATATACAACCAAACTAATTAAAGGGGAGATGAACCAACTTTGTTATTCAGTTTTCAAAAAGATTTGATAGGGAGTACATGGTAACACTTGATCATCCCAAAATGGGGTCCAAATGTACCTTTTATTACATCATATTGTTGATAATAGTTGGTTCCCACCACATAATACACCCAAATCATTGTCATGTCGGACCACAACGAACTTAAGTCCAACCTCGGCTCCATAATTAATGAAAATGAAGGTGTCTCAAACACATTAGTATTTCTATCTTTTGGCATTGGTTTTAGTTTAAGCAATCGTCTTTTGTATGACTTTATGTTAATTTTTTTTTTTTGGTCCTTACTATTGTTTGCCACTAATGTAGGAACCATAAAATGTACCAATGTAACACTTGATCCCTACCACTTGATCCTTCCAAATCATTGCCATGATTAGTAATTTGCCTCATCCTTGTACATTATTCGACCAAACACTTGCAATCCATGTATGAATAATAGGGTAACAATGTAGAAACCATGATGGTAACATTTGATCCTCCCAAATAGAGTCCAAACTCTCTCAATCACATCCTATTCTTCATAATAGTTAGTTCCCACCACATCAGACATCAGACATCACAAATAATTGCCATGATGATGTTTATGCAATTTATATCAATTTGTTAGCTAAAATAATTAACGCAATTGGCCATAAAAAAATAAAAACATAAATAAAAATTTGTTACAAGTACAACATTAATCATAAATTTAGGTATGTTTGACTTTCTTTGTCAACATTAAAAAAGACAAACAAGAATTCTCTTGTCTATCATGTTTTACATTTCTACTTATAACATATAACCTTGAATGCTTATTCCTGAAGATTCACTATAACAATAGGATGTCGATCATTTATATATGAAACTTACAAGATGATTATTATATAAGTTTATTTTTTTTGCAGGTGACATTTGATCCTCACAATCTGCACATTGGTGCCAACCAATCCTCTTATTGGTACCCACCTATTGTCAATGGGATACCAATATATGTTTTCTATGGTACCAACGCAACAAAGTAAGCAATGCATTGGTACCTCAATGGCTTAGGATTGGTAGCATAATTTCCCGACATTGACACCAAAAGTCTGGCACATTATGGTCAATGTCATACCACTTTGTATTACAACTACTTCATGTGCACTATATTTTTCAGTTTTGAGAAGGAATTGATGGGAGAGTACATGAATGGTTGACAACCACCACCATTAAAGTGTCATTAATATGTATGGTTGAACAAATTCAGAATCTACTTACATTTGAACTAGATTTCAACATGACCTAGTTATATTACAAAAACAATAGTACATGAACAACTACTGTATTAAAGACCTATCCCCTCTATAAATTGGATGGGACATTTTTGCTTGTAGTTATCACAACAACAGGCTTTCATGAAATGACCCAAACACAATTTTCTATAAAACCAAGTAGGGATGGGGGGATCCAACTCAATATTGTATCGATTACGAAGATACATTTGAGCAATCTTTTGTTGATTATGAGTTAAAAGAAAATATTGCAAATACTACTATGTTATTCTTTCTTAACGGTGTGATAGTGTATCCGAAATCGACCCCAAGAGAAGTTAACTTGGAACAAAATGCAGTTATCATTGCCATGGTCCATGTGAGTGATTAATATTTGTTTTATTACTAACAATTTTTGATTTATTGTTTGATCAGAATATATTCCGGTAATATAATGCAGGACTCCATTGGCATTCTTCGGGCCACGCATGAAATGTACAAGACTGTAAGGATTCAAGCTTGTACTTCATCTCCTTACGGAGATGTCTTCAAATACTCGACTAGTACTAAAATACAAGAACTGTACGATTTTTATGCCGTATCACAAGGAGTTCAGGATAGTGATCTGGAATTATGGCACGAGGAAAAATTGTTGAGTAGATCCCAAACTATAGGAGAGACCGATATTTGTGATGGCGATATAATTTACGTTCACTGCATTTCAAATGAGTAGGTCTCCTAATATCTTAAGCGTGTTTTTGTTTGCCGCAAATATCGATTATGGTGTACTGAATTTATGTTAATTTAATGTGTATGTTGTTTAAACATTATGTGTATGGTTTCAAGGTGTATGTTCTTTCATATATGAAATATCGTATGGTTTAGGCCCACAAAATAGTAAACTAACAATGACAAACAAAGGTTGAAGTTGTAATTAAGTTAATTAAACGGGATAATACATGGGCTAATACAAAATAGTAAACCAACCACCACATAATTAGTATTGGTACGTGCCCACTTTGCATAACCATGGATGAGGCAAATGCTCAATAATTTGAAGTGAAGTTAAAGTACCCCTCATTAAATAAAAGTAGTTTATATCCATTATCTCACTCCACTTCTCCACTTCAATCACTCCACTTCACCACTTACTCCACTTTCTTACACTCCATCAATGCATTACGTACTTTTTTTACCCTCCACCTAGGTACATAAGTAATAGCTAGTTAGTAAAGTTTAGATCACCATATTAAAGTTTAGATCACCATATTAAGGTTCCAACTCTCAAAATGATAGTAAACAACTCTCAAAAGATCATAGTAAACAACTCTCAAAGGACACCGTTCCGTTCACACAAACCATTTGGAGATTCATATCTTTGTGTTATGTCTAGGTCAACTGCTGAAAGTGGAGTCCACCAACGCGTTCCTAGTTGCCTCTCAACGGACGGGACGGTGAAGTTTCGAATTGTGTTCAACAACTACGAGGTAGGCATTCTTTTCACAGCAGATCATGATAAGCCCCTTCAAGAAATACTACAACACTATGCTAGGGTAAACTCTCTCCCTTTCTCAAGATTATCGTTCCAACTTCGGGGGATAGAAGTTTTCACAACAGATGCTCCCACTAAATCATGCACCCCAAGTCATTATACTAGCATGATGAATAATTTGACTCTTCCTTGTAGATTATTGTCTCAAACACTTGAAATTCATGTATGAAAGAGAAGGTACCAATGTATGAACCATGTTGTACCAAGGTAACACTTGATCCTCCCAAATGGAAACCATAACTCTACAAAACCATCTACAACCTATTGATGCTCATTAATTTCCCACTAAATCATGCACCCCGAGTCATTATACTAACATGATGAGTAATTTGACTCTTCCTTGTAGATTATTGTCTCAAACACTTGCAATCCATGTTTGAAAGAGAGGGTACCAATGTATGAACCATGTTGTACCAAGGTAACATTTGATCCTCCCAAATGGAAACCATAAATCTCCAAAACCATCTACATCCTATTGATGCTCATTAAGTTCCCACTAAATCATGCACCCCAAGTCATTATATTAACATGATGAGTAATTTGACTCTTCCTTGTAGATAATTGTCTCAAACACTTGCAATCCATGTATGAAGGAGAGGGTACCAATGTATGAACCATGTTGTACCAAGGTAACACCAGATCCTCCCAAATGGAAACCATAAATCTCCAAAATCATCTACATCCTATTGATGCTCATTAAGTTCCAACCAAATCATGCACCCCAAGTCATTATACTAACATGATGAGTAATTCGACTCTTCCTTGTAGATTATTGTCTCAAACACTTGCAATCCATGTATGAAGGAGAAGGTACCAATATATGAACCATGTTTTACCATGGTAACACATGATCCTCCCAAATGGAAACCATAACTCTACAAAACCATCCACATCCTATTGATGCTCATTAATTTCCCAATACATCATGCATGAACCCCAAGTCATTATACAAACATGATGAGTAATTTGACTCTTCCTTGTAGATTATTGTCTCAAACACTTGCAATTCATGTATGAAGGAGAGTGTACCAATGTATGAACCATGTTGTACCAAGGTAACACTTAATCCTCCCAAATGGAAACCATAAATCTCCAAAACCATCTACATCCTATCGATGCTCATTAAGTTCCCACTAAATCATGCACCCCAAGTCATTATACTAACATGATGAGTAATTTGACTCTTCTTTGTAGATTATTGTCTCAAACACTTGCAATCCATGTATGAAGGAGAGGGTACCAATGTATGAACCATGTTGTACCAAGGTAACACTTGATCCTCCCAAATGGAAACCATAAATCTCCAAAACCATCTACATCCTATTGATGCACATTAAGTTCCCACTAAATCATGCACCCCAAGTCATTATATTAACATGATGAGTAATTTAACTCTTCCTTGTAGATTATTGTCTTAAACACTTGCGATCCATGTATGAAGGAGAGGGTACCAATGTATGAACCATGTTGTACCAATGTAACACTTGATCCTCCCAAATGGAAACCATAAATCTCCAAAACCATCTACATCTTATTGATGCTCATTAAGTTCCCACTAGGGCTGCTAATCGAGCTGAGCAGCTCGCGAGCAACTCGAGCTCGACTCGGTCAACGCTCGGTCAAAACTCGACTCGAGTTAGCTCGACTCGAGCTCGGCTCGGCTCGAAACCTTAACGAGCACGAGTTGAGCATGACCCTGCTCGACTCGTTAAGCTCGCGAGCAGCTCGATAACTTTTTTTAAATATTATTTTTCTGAAAATTTATTTTATTTAATAGAAAAGTTTATTTAAAAGTTGAGATTTATGGACCAACTTAACAAGCCCAATAAAATTTTACTTTATGGTCCATAATCATAATTCATAAACTCTACTAATATAAGTTTAAAAGGAAAAAAAAATTAAAAAAGAAAAGATTTGTTTCAAAGGAAATGTGTAAAATTTAATCTTTGTTTGCTTTTGATCTTTGTTTGCTGTTGTCTGTTGATATGTCAAAAGAAATAAACAATGGAGATCCTTACTAATTTTTTGGCACATGAATGTTTGTAGGTTTTTTGGACTTTTGGAGAAGATTGAAGCATCAAACTTGTAATGGAGTATTTTATGAAGAAATATTTGGGATTTTGAATGTTTTAAATTTGTTTTGTAATAGGTTGTTTATGTAAGAGACTAAGAGTTGTGTAATTGTATCATATGATCATATTGTTGTTTTAGAGATAATTTTTATCCTTTGTTTGTTTAAAATAATCAAATGGAGGCATGGAAGAACTTTAATAATTTTAAAATATTTTGGTAATTATAGTAATTCTAATGATTTACAAAAATCAAGGTAAAACTCATTGTACATTATTCACTCTTAGCAAGCAATCAAGTCGAGCTCGAGTCGAGCTTATCGAGCCTATCGAGCTCGAGTCGAGCTTATCGAACCTATCGAGCTTATCGAGCTCGAGTCGAGTTTCGAGCCGAGTTGGAAAAAAAATTTACGAGCACGAGTCGAGCAAGGGCTTAACGAGCTTAACGAGTTTTCGAGTCGAGTCGAGCAGGGTTTGCGAGTTTTCGAGTCGAGTCGAGCAGGGCCCTGCTCGCGATCGACTCGCTCGATTAGCACCCCTAGTTCCCACTAAACCATGCACCCCAAGTCATTATATTAACATGATGAGTAACTTGACTCTTCCTTGTAGATTATTATCTCAAACACTTGCAATCCATGTATGAAGGAGAAGGTACCAATATTTGAACCATGTTGTACCAAGGTAACACTTAAGCCTCCTAAATGGAAACCATAAATCTCCAAAACCATCTAAAGCCTATTGATGCTCATTAAGTTCCCACCAAATCATGCACCCAAGTCATTATACTAACATGATGAGTAATTTGACTCTTCCTTGTAGATTATTGTCTCAAACACTTGCAATCCATGTATGAAGGATAGAGTACCAATGTATGAACCATATTGTACTAAGGTAGCACTTGATCATTCCAAATGGAAACCATAACTCAACAAAACCATCTACATCCTATTGATGCTCATTAATTTCCCACTAAATCATGCACCCCAAGTCATTATACTAACATGATGAGTAATTTGACTCTTCCTTGTAGATTATTGTCTCAAACACTTGCAATCCATGTATGAAGTAGAGGGTACCAATGTATGAACAATGTTGTACCACGTTAACACTTGATCCTCCCAAATGGAAACCATAAATCTCCAAAACCATCTATATCCTATTGATGCTCATTAAATTCCCACTAAATCATGCATCCCAAGTCATTATATTAACATGATAAGTAATTTGACTTTTCCTTGTAGATTATTGTCTTAAACACTTGCAATCCATGTATGAAGGAGAGGGTACAAATGTATGAACCATCTTGTACCAATGTAACACTTGATCCTCCCAAATGGAAACCATAAATCTCCAAAACCATCTACATCTTATTGATTCTCATTAAGTTCCCACTAAATCATGCACCCCAAGTCATTATATTAACATGATGAGTAAATTGACTCTTCCTTGTAGATTATTGTCTCAAACACTTGCAATCCATGTATGAATGAGAAAGTACCAATATTTGAACCATGTTGTACCAAGGTAACACTTGAGCCTCCTAAATGGAAACCATAAATCTCCAAAACCATCTACAGCCTATTGATGCTCATTAAGTTCCCACCAAATCATGCACCCAAGTCATTATACTAACATGATGAGTAATTTGACTCTTCCTTGTAGATTATTGTCTCAAACACTTGCAATCTATGTATGAAGGATAGAGTACCAATGTATGAACCATATTGTACTAAGGTAGCACTTAATCATCCCAAATGGAAACCATAACTCAACAAAACCTTCTACATCCTATTGATGCTCATTAATTTCCCACTAAATCATGCACCCCAAGTCATTATACTAACATGATGAGTAATTTGACTCTTCCTTGTAGATTATTGTCTCAAACACTTGCAATCCATGTATGAAGGAGAGGGTACCAATGTATGAACCATGTTGTACCAAGGTAACACTTGATCCTCCCAAATGGAAACCATAAATCTCCAAAACCATCTACATCCTATTGATGATCATTAATTTCCCACTAAATCATGCACCCCAAGTCATTATACTAACATGATGAGTAATTTGACTCTTCCTTGTAGATTATTGTCTCAAACACTTGCAATCCATGTATGAAGCAGAGGGTACCAATGTATGAACCATGTTGTACCAAGGTAACACTTGATCCTCCCAAATGGAAACCATAAATCTCCAAAACCATCTACATCCTATTGATGCTCATTAAGTTCCCACTAAATCTTGCACCCCAAGTCATTATATTAACATGATGAGTAATTTGACTCTTCCTTGTAGATTATTGTCTCAAACACTTGCAATCCATGTATGAAGGAGAGGGTACCAATGTATGAACCATATTGTACTAAGGTAGCACTTGATCATCCCAAATGGAAACCATAACTCTACAAAACCATCTACATCCTATTGATGCTCATTAATTTCCCACTAAATCATGCACCCCAAGTCATTATACTAACATGATGAGTAATTTGACTCTTCCTTGTATATTATTGTCTCAAACATTTGCAATCCATGTATGAAGGAGAGGGTACTAATGTATGAACCATGTTGTACCAAGGTAACACTTGATCCTCTCAAATGGAAACCATAAATCTCCAAAACCATCCACATTCTATTGATGCTCATTAAGTTCCCACTAAATCATGCACCCCAAGCCATTATACTAACATAATGAGTAATTTGACTCTTCCTTGTAGATTATTGTCTCAAACACTTGCAATCCCTGTATGAATGAGAAGGTACCAATGTATACCAAGGTAACAATTGATCCTCCCAAATGGAAACCATAAATCTCCAAAACCATCTACATCCTATTGATGCTCATTAAGTTCCCACCAAATCATGCACCCCAAGTCATTATACTAACATGATGAGTAATTTGACTCTTCCTTGTAGATTATTGTCTCAAACACTTGCAATCCTTGTATGAATGAGAAGGTACCAATGTATGAGCCATGTTGTACCAAGGTAACACTTGATCCTCCCAAATGGAAACCATAACTCCACAAAACCATCTACATCCTATTGATGCTCATTAATTTCCCACTAAATCATGCACCCCAAGTCATTATACTAACATGATGAGTAATTTGACTCTTCCTTGTAGATTATTATCCTCAAACACTTGCAATCCATGTATGAAGGAGAAGGTACCAATGTATGAACCATGTTGTACCAAGGTAACACTTGATCCTTCCAAATGGAAACCATAAATCTCCAAAACCAACTACATCCTATTGATACTTGCAATCCATGTATGAAGGGGAGGGTACCAGTGTATGAACCATGTTGTACCAAGGTAACACTTGTTCCTCCCAAATGGAAACCATAACTCTACAAAACCATCTATATCCTATTGATGCTCATTAATTTCCCACTAAATCATGCACCCCAAGTCATTAAACTAACATGATGAGTAATTTGACTCGTCCTTGTAGATTATTGTCTCAAACACTTGCAATCCATGTATGAAGGAGAAGGTACCAATGTATGAATCATGTTGTACCAATGTAACACTTGATCCTCCCAAATGGAAACCATAAATCTCCAAAACCATCTACAGCCTATTTATGCTCATTAAGTTCCCACCAAATCATGCACCCCAAGTCATTATACTAGCATGATGAGTAATTTGACTCTTCCTTGTAGATTATTGTCTCAAACACTTGCAATCCATGTATGAAGGAGAGGGTACCAATGTATGAACCATATTGTACCAAGGTAACACTTGATCATCCCAAATGGAAACCATAACTCTACAAAACCATCTACATCCTATTGATGCTCATTAAGTTCCCACTAAATCATGCACCCTAAGTCATTATATTAACATGATGAGTAATTTGACTCTTCCTTGTAGATTATTGTCTCAAACACTTGCAATCCATGTATGAAGGAGAGGGTGCCAATATATGAACCATGTTGTACCAATGTAACAGTTGTTCCTCCCAAATGGAAGTCATAACTCTACAAAACCATCTACATCCTATTCATGCTCATTAAGTTCCAACTAAATCATGCACCCCAAGTTATTATACTAACATGATGAGTAATTTGACTCTTCCTTGTAGATTATTCTCTCAAACACTTGCAATCCATGTATGAAGGAGAGGGTACCAATGTATGAATCATGTTGTACCAAGGTAACAATTGTTCCTCCCAAATGGAAACCATAACTCTCCAAAACCCTCTACATCATATGGATGCTCATTAAGTTCCCACCAAATCATGCACCCCAAGTCATTATATTGACATGATTCGTAATTTGACTCTTGCTTATAGATTATTGTCCCAAACGCTTGTAATCAATGACATTGTGAGAAATTAACCTCATCCTTATATATTTTTGCCCCAAACACTTTCAATCCATATGTAAGAAGGGGAAGGTACAAATGTATGAACATTAATTTACCAAGGTAACACTTGGTTCTTTCAAATGTAATGAGTACTTCAAACATGCAAATGATACCAATGCCATAAACACCAACTTATTAACAAATTCTATTACGCATTTCACACTTCGTTCCATTTATGGAAACCCTACCTTAAATTTTTTATAGAGCTACAAATATCGTCCACGATAAATGCTAATAACTAGATATACAAAACTACAAATTATAAGATGTCGTGGTCTTTGATTTCAACCTAACCGGAGGCGGAGCATATCATGATATTGGTCGCCTGAATCGATGTAAGGCAGCTGAGGGTTAGCTCCTTGTAGCATCCGTGTGAAATACCCAATAGACCCTTCATTACATGTTATTCCTCCAATAGACTTTTGGCCTCCAACCGCTTCCATGCCATCGGCATCCTTGTCTTGTCCAACTTTAGAGGGCCCAGCTGCATTTTTGTCCTTGGGTCCGACCTGCGATTGAAAGGGAATAACATTACAAACAGAGGTGTACATGCAACATGATCGAATAAGTATCGATACCAATTGGTACCCAAAGTACATCACATTGGTACCATTAATGTTCCTATACAATACCAATGTAAATACAATGGGATACCAAGGTCAGTCATAAACAAATGCAATTAAAATAGTTGTTACCTTATTCGCACCCTTCGCAACATTCTTGGTGGGTTTTTCACAAAGAATCTCGCAACCTTCTTAGTGACAACTTCCTTTTTTCGCAACCTTCTTTTCGGCTTCTCCACGCATGATAGGAAACGAGTGTCACGAGGCCTATTTGCCGCCTTTTTAGGTGCGATTGGGTCTTTCACCTTAGGGCCGTGTTGTCGAGCATACAACGTAATCCGATTTAGATACATTACAAGGTATGAGAGTACATTGAGTGCTAGGAGTTTTGAAAATGGGTGTTTCGAGTCGTGACTTCATATACATTTCTTTCTTCTCCTTACACTGGATCTTCAACACTGCTACGCCCTCAAGTACGATCTCAACACACTACCGTAGCCCAGCTGCATCTAGACACAAGTCCTTGAAAGAATCCATCATTTCATCGAAACTCTTCACTTCCTCCGTTTTGGATGGATCATGGTACGCAACTTTGACCATCGTATGCGTCCTTTGCACATTTTTCATCCATCTCCGCAATATAAACATATCCTAGGTATTTTCCTAATGTGCTCCATATCTAATGCCTTAATTAGATGCCTACATACAATGCCTTCACATTCAAACATTTTGCATACACACGATGCGTAGAGGGTTTTCCTATCAACCGTCACTTGGTAATATCTGGTTTTAGATGTTAACTTTTCTTTTTTGGTTTTATCGCAGTGCATCCAAATACGGTCCTCCAGTGTGTGTTCCACCACATACTCAGAAATAGCCCTCCTAGATACCCCATTAACATATAAGCATTTAGTACATTGCTTTTGGACTTCCTTGAATTTTGCATCCGTGTATAATAATTAGAAAGTTTCCTCAACAAAGAAAACCAGTGGCCAAACTACGCAAATACATGTGTGAGTTGGCGTCGGCCGCTTGCTCATCATTTGCCCTTGACTCCATCGCTTTCATATAAGCCGGGCCAAACTGATACAACCGGGTATGCTTGTCAAGATAGCCATCGAAAAAGCTATTAATACTTTCTACCCGTTGGGTGGTCTTCATACCAGCCCAAAACAAATGTTTCATATAGGCAGGAACCCGAATGCCATTTTTTTGTAGCGCCAAACTATTGTGAATTTGGGGAACCCGGGCCCCAGCCTCAATATCATCAAATAATTTCCTCCTAACGTGGCTATCCAATTCATCTTTCCGATACATGGATATGTATCGTGACTTGCGAGGGGTAGGGGTGTGGTTTTTGTGGTTATTCACCGCTTTCTTCAATTTTCACTCACCATTTTCGCTCTTAACGGCGTATATCATAGTCGTACACCCACATTTTTTTGTTTTGGTGGTTCGAACAATTAAGTTGTGATCCCCAACGACAACTCTTTTTCCATTCTCCCACCGCCTATGGATTCGATTGCCCCAACGATCACACCTCCAAGTGTAATTCCTTCTCTCACCCCTTGCATTGTAAGATTCCGATAACTTAACAACTCCAAATCCTTCTTGTTTCGCGTAGGCTTTGTAATACTCATGAATATCCTCGCAAGAGGCAAACACCATCCCCGAAGTTGGAGGGCATAACACACTATTACTACCACATCTAGTCGTCGGAGTTGAATCATGATCAACTGCCAATGGTACAACATCTGTGCACTCATCAACAAAAAGTCTTTCTCCAGAGCTACAACCATCCACATCATCCCCTATGGATTGGTACTTCTGATTTGTCCACCACTCCATCCTCATTCAGCATATTCTGATCAATTAATAATAGAAACATAAGTTACAGCTTAGCACTACTTTAATTTCGTTCGGCACAAAACCAACAACGACTTAGGACCAATTATTTGGAATACTTGATACCAAGTTAAGGTTTGCTTGGTACCAGACCTGCTACAATTTTCAGGACAATTTGATACCAATGCTAGGTGAGGTTGGTTCCAAACAAGCTGCAACTTGGTACCATTTTATGAAAATATTGATACCAAAGTTGTTCTTTTTGGTACCAACCAATTCGCACCATCTTTTTAGATACTTTGATACCAAATTACCAATTACAAATTTGTCCTCAAAGTATTGAAACCAAATTTAGAATGGTGCCAATTTCACAAACCAATTGCACGATGTCAATTGCACTTAACATTCTAAACTAACTAAATACTTTAATATATCAATTGACAAAGTTGAAGTATTTTCTATTTACTACATTCATGCAAATATCACTTTTTAATTAAACATAAAAATTGATGTATATTCATTCATGCAAATATCACTATAGTAATAATTATTCAAGTGTTTCCAAATTTTACCAATTTACCAAATTTAAGTTTTACCAATACTATACTCAATAAATTTCCATACTAGTTGAAGGCATCTAATTTCATAAAACCCCAATCCTATATTTACAAATTGGCTGATACTTTAATCTAATTTCATAAAACCCCAATCATATATTCACAAATTGTGTAACATCTTTCCCCCAACCACTAATTTCGAATATTAATGCCGTACCTGATTTTTGTCGAAAAAAGGGTCGTTGTTCGAGCTCTCATCCATGGAGATTGGTTGATTCAGATCTAGTAAGTTTTTCATTTGCTTCAGTTCTTTCTCTTCTATGATGTTGGGGAGGTGCTACAATGGTGTTGCAAATTTCTCCCGCCAAAAATCCTCCTATTCCCGCCAATATCCTTTCTCCCTCTTTCTCTGTATTTTTCCCCTCTCTTCACAGTAAAGTGTTGAGTTTTCTTATGATTTTCTCTCTCTTCACACTCCTTTGAGAGATAAAGCAAATGATTTTCTATCTCTTCACACTCTACTCCCCCACTCTCATGCTTTTTGGAGATTAAAACTCACGCTCTTGCTTTTTCCCTCACTCCTGACTTTTTTTCTTGTGGGCCCCACTTTATTTTACTTTTCTTTTTTTTTTGGCCTGTTTGAGTCCCTTTGGGACTCCGACGGTTTGTTACCAAGAGTTTCTCGTTACTAAAGCGCAGGGGCGGATCAAGAAATTTTAGCCAGTGGGTTCGGATGTAAGACAGTGAAACTAATTACATGAACTAAAATTCAATGCATTAGTCCAATTTGAGAACTAGGACAGAATTATGGGGATGCAAAAGAAAATTATATAGATTGGTACAGAGAAAAATACAAACTGATTCAAAGATGTTTCTGACAAGTCCTTAAAAGACGAACTAATTTTTTTGGCAAATGCAACACGTTATTACCTGAATAATAAGCTTCATAATGAATCCCTTATGAAACATGGACCAAGACCAAGTAATTCTGAAAAAATAAGGCAAGCGTAAAGTGTGAATTTCCTCCCACCCTCACTCATGATACAAATACATTTGATCCATATATGAAGATTCCCTTCGAAAGTTTTCCTGATCCATATTTTACTGCAACCTGTTGAAAAACGCTGTTGATGCCAAAGTACAGTAACCCA
The DNA here is from genome assembly GCA_947648045.1 of Beta corolliflora. Lineage (NCBI taxonomy): Eukaryota > Viridiplantae > Streptophyta > Magnoliopsida > Caryophyllales > Amaranthaceae > Beta > Beta corolliflora. The sequence goes on from CANSZD010000773.1 coordinate 225,056, forward strand.
TCTCATTGATACGGTTTCCGGCAGAAATGTTATATGCCAGAGCCTAGAAGGCAATGTGTATGTTTCACCTTCAATACTTCCATCTTTAATGCATGAGACAGTCAAGTCATCATTAAATTTCATCCTTTCTCGAAGCCTTCGGCTATTATTCTTCAGGATTGCTTTCATTCATACTATCACCCATGGATTCACCTTTACTAGGATCAATCACTATCCCAGATTTCATCATCCTCATGTTTTCGAGACACTTGATTTCCCCTAGGGACTTCTTTACCCTCCTCCTTCGTGTGATGATGTGGCGTCCCACCAAAGCCGCTATAGTCCTCATCAGCTGCTCTTAAAGCACTGGATTCAAGGGCATCATCATCTGACTCGTAGATGGGTATTTCTGAATCGCTAAAATGTTCATCAATATCAGAACCATCTCTCCCCAATTTTATTTCCATATTATCATCCCCGCCTCTTTTATCCTGGTTCCTGGTTCTACCTCTATATCTGGGATTCCCATCACCTTCATCAGAATCATCACTATTCATTTCAGGAGAACCTGCATCATCTACCCTATTGTTCTTCTCTCTCTTAACTGAGCCGTAGTCACCGCGGTCTTCATTTCTGGAAGTCCTTGGTGGTCTTGGTGTATGTTCTTCATCATCAGATTCCCACATTATGTCATTGAGTTCCTCAAACATATTTCCTGACCCTGATTCTTCTTCGATTATCTTTCCTTTAAAACTACTACTATCAGTTTGCTTAAACCTTTGGTTCTCACGTGATCCTCTTGGTCTTTCTGGCTTCCGTGTTTCAGCTCTGGATGGTGGACGTTTAAATTTATCATCATCAGAATCAGAAGTGTGCCTTTCATCTTCACTCACGCCATCCTCGTCAATAAAATCTTCATCTTCACTGTCTTCCATTCTTTGCCTTGGATGTCTGTCCATCGAACCTCTACCTCGACCTCTATCCCCGTTATCAGAGTAATTGTCTACGAAGCGTTCAGGTTTGGATCTTCCACCAAAATCTTCCTTATCCCGGTACCTAATTCTTCCATACTCTTCATTTTCTGCAGCCTCCTCCTCGGCCCATTCCTTATCAACAGCTTCTTCTATCTCTGCTATAAATTTGTCAAGTTCTTCTTGATCACTGTCCTCACCAGGTTCAGGCTGTTCTGAGCTTTTCTGAGGCTCATTCCAAGATTCTCCAGCCTCACGGAAGACATATGGGCTCCCTTCCTTCTTGTCAATTGCATTAAAGAATGTCGATGCTACCCTCTGGATGCTTGCCATGGCAACAGGATCATCTGGACTTATTCCCTTCTTGCGAAGTTGCTGCTCGGTTTTCTTTATATTGAGTTTCTGAGATTCAAGTGCTTGCTCAAATCTTGCCTTAAAAAGAGCCTGCATTTTCAATCCAAATCACATTGTATCAGTGTGAAATTCCAGTACATGGCATCCCCAGAAACAAGCAACTAAAAAACAATGGAAAGAATCTCATTGCACTCAAGTACACATAAGAAACTTCAATAATGGGATTGCTCCTAAGCCCCAACTGACCAGACTGCCCTCTTAAGAAATATGGAGCACATGAATAAAGATGTTGGATTGACGTCCACAATAGTGTAGTCTGATACAGCTATTTTGAAACTCATTCAACGTATTCCAAACCAATGAACAAAAGAGTTGGTGAATCAGGGCACTTCAACTTTCAAGGCCCCTTTCTTGGAGATTGTCCTACTTGAGGCTTTAATCACCAACTTGGATATTTGGGGAAAGCATGCCCAAAAAAGAATGAAGCGAAAGAAGTAGGCACCTTTAACTTGCGTATCAATTCAGACAGAAAGCAGAATTATATAATGACCTACCATAGCCGATAGACAACTAACCATGTAAAATTTTTTGGAAAATGACAAGATTAGATCCACATACCTTCCTCTTCGTAAGGGTGTTCATAGGTATCAGGTTTTTTGGTTGCCTGTAGTTTCTACCACGAAACATGATGATTGTTTTCACATTATGTAAATTAACCACAATACCACCACTGAGCCTTGCAAGCATTGTTGCCATCTCCTTGATCTTTTCCTTGGGGAAGTTATCGCAACAAACTTGCACAGTCTCATGGAACTTCCAATGAAGATGCATATTCTGGACAACTCCTCCAAAGACTCCACGAACACCAACCTCACAATAGTTTTTGTTTCTATAGCCAATCTTCTTATAAGCCTGAAGCTGCTCAGCTGTCAGCAGCTCTGGGTCATGTCTAGGTGGAGGTAACTCAGGTAGCTCGTATTTCTTCAGCTTTTGCAGAAGCAATGCAACTTTCTTTTTGGCCTGCAAAAATTAATAAAGGATCAAATATTGAAAATGAAAATTTTGAACTGCACCAAGTTGATATAATTATGTCCAGACAACTTGTGCTGAGGCTTTTTACAGAGCCACCCGATACAGAAAGCTATTTTTCTTGCATATAGCTCATAAATTAACACAACTATTAGACTGTGAAAGAGTCGCTCTACTATCATGAACCACACAGTTTGAGTGGCCCATTGCTGAGAAACCATTTAGTGGGGTTCTGAACAAAGGAGGAAAGTAGATTTTACAGCCACTTCTCGATGGGACATTAAACTATGGATAACTCTTGAAGTAAATTGATAAAAACACCAATGCTTTCTGTATTTAATTACTACTAATAGCTAACTATGTAATTGACATCTTGATAATGATAAGAATTGTCGATTGTTATTGAACCGTAAGTGTTAGCCACAGGACAAGAGCTACACCAGAAACATGATCCAGGGGATTCAACAGATGATCATAAGTCAAACCAAAGATTGTCAGTAGCCACTAGTTTCAAGTGAGAATACCAACAGCTACTTCAGGTGACAATCTAGTAGCAATGTAGCATAGAAAACACAACAGTCTACAGCCCTGTGTCCCACATTCAATGAGACACCAGGCATGTTTAAAAGAGAACTGAAGATTCATAGCATAAACTATCATTTTGGGTGGACTACAGGCACAGGACAATGCGGCTCCAAACGAGGATAAACCAGGTCATGTTGCATTGACCAACTGTCCAGGGTACTTTTTGAGAGAGTAGTGATCCGTAAATTGGCATCACGGTCAGTAAATTACTAAATTTTGAATAACATCCCAAAACCTGGCAATCCTTTAGGCAACTTCAACTAGGTAAAAAGCTCAGCGCTCAATATTAAAATTGTAATCTGCAATATATATGATTAGCTATCCAATAGTCACATTCCACGGGAAGAAAGTGAAAGTGTGAAACTATCTGATTGCTCTAAAGACTGCATGATTCTTTTGTTCACATGAATAGTGGATCAAGCTTAGAAGCTGACATGAAGTCAGCACTTGAAAAGTGAGAAATGAAAACCAACAAAGTATTAATTTTTAAACCACTAATAAAATCAGTCATACAGCCTCCAGTAAAGCAACAATATTTTCCAGCTGCTACAGTAACCTCAAGTAGTTCATATGGATTTGGACATAAAAGGCATGGTATTTCAATTGAGGTTTGGAGATGCCTAGAAAAGGTTGATGGATTGGTTTAAAGTATCATTAACACAATATCAAGGACAATTGGAGAAAAAAAGTACCTTAGTACCAATTATAAGAGCAAAAAAAATGCTCAAGACTACTCAGATTAGTGAGGGACAAAGCATAGGAGTCATACCACGAATTTGTGAAATATAGTGATATAACACAAAATAAAGAAATGTACAAGCATCTTGGAGAAGCAATTAGTGTTTATGCAGGTAAGATATATTATAACAAGACGAGGAAAAAGGATAGGCACATAATTTTCATTGACCTACAGAATACTTATGACAAGGTACCAAGTGGTAGGCAAAATCAATGAAGGTTATATCATGTACATTTATTGACTTAAATAATATGTATTGAAACGTGAAAACACATGTCAGGACTCAGGAGTAGCGGAGGATAATATCCCGAGTGTTGTTCGCAAATGATATTATACTTGTGGACGAGACTAGAGATGTGTATAATGTTAAATTGGACCGATGGAGATGGAAGTTATAATGACAAGGGTTTAGGCTAAGCTGAGCATAACTGAGTACATGAAGTGCAAATGTCGTAATGAGGAGTCAATCAATGATGTAGTAACATAAGACGGTATGGAGTTTCCCATAGATAAGTAATTTAAAATCGCAAACTCTTATTGTAGAAATATAGAGATATTGACCAAGATACAACTCAAAAGGATATAGTGGGGGGTAAATTCAATGATAAAGACAAAAGGATCTAGTGCGATCGTAGCGTATCTCTAGGATTATAAGGAAAATTCTATTGAACACTTAAGAATGATTGTATCATTAAGATGGGCATATCAGATGTATATATTGATATGAATTTGGGGGAACACCTAAGAAGATAACTCGGAATGAAAATTTCCGGATGAAGGCCTGAGTTGCGGATATCAAGGATAGGATAAAAGAGAAGTGATTACGTTGGTTTGAGCATGTAAGACCGCGACCAGATGAGGCACTGATAAGAGTAGTGAAGATGTGGAATAATGAGATTTTCATGGACGTCAAGGGAAGCCAAAGATGAACTGGATGGGAGGTATTAAGAATAATATAAAGAAATTAGGTTTGCAGGGGATAACACTAGACATAAGGGAATGGAGGCTCGGGATCTACGTGGACAACCATTGAAGATAAAGTTTTGGCTCATGGAGCCCACCCCATCCTGTTAATGTTCTTTGGCATTGCTTTTGTACAAGTAACCTCAAGTCACAACTGACGTGCAAGAACAAATTGCATTCTTGAAAGACGATAATCATCAAGAGCTGACATGCAAGATGGTCAAATTGTTTTGTTCACAACAAGGGCTGGACATGCAAATCAAACTTCAGAAACCTTTAAACCAAATATTGATATCATTTAATATCCTCTACCCTTCAACACACAATACAGGTCCTCCACTATTTCCTAAGGTTACTAGTCATTCATACATATCTATGACGTCTAATTCAGATGCCTGCCTGTAGCTCCTCTTCTTCCCGCACTATGAATACGAGGTCTATATTTGAGACAAAAGTATAGAACACACGGAATAATATCACATTTGCCAGTACAACGAACACAAACCAGAGCCTCTTAGCAGAACATCTAGATTCTTAACAGGCAACAGAAATAAGTGTTGTGAAGGTAAACTTTTCTAACTGTCCACCCCTTGAGAAAAACTAAAGGTCTGCATGAGAGACAAAAGCAGACATCTCACAAACTTTTTCAAGAATACCACAGCATGGTCTAAAGATTATAAAATAGGCACAAGGCTAATAATCAGCTAGAATGCATAGACAACTAGGATACACATGTTACTTTGAAGTCAACAACAATGTTTTGTTTAAATTCTATATTCAGAGAGCAATAAGAGTGAGAGAACTAAGAGTGAAATCTTGAATGCAATCTCAAAGCCGTCAATTTCTTAGAAGGAAGAATCAAATAGGAACTGTCAATTGTTTATAATCTAGAAATTGTACTTGAAAAACTTCCCATCCCTACTCAAATCTTCATACACCTCTCATCCATTCTTTTTCTTCCCCCTCTATGGTAGCCATACAATTAGATGATCAACTGGTCTCCAAGAGAATAGGGCACATCCTCAAAAAAGCAGCACAGAGTCCAGATTTTCCATGACATTCAATACTTAAATTCAAACAAATAGCCGGCTAAATCAATTAATTTTCATTAATTAAACGGGTGAAATCAGCTGAATGATTTCCATATGTTTGTTAGAAGAAAATAACTCAGCAAAGCTCTCCGAGGAAGAAACTAGAAACTATCCACGTATTTCCATTATTACAGACTCCCGATTACCAATATCTCGATCATTGTTACAGTTTACAATTCTACTCACATGTCCACAGACACATAAATTCAGTCAAAGTAACCAGACCACCTCATGACAGCCTGCAATGATCCTAATATCAACTAACTTACATACACCGAATCTTATGCGAAACCCTCCCACAGTTCTATAAATCCCCATCATCCCAAATCTATACAATATACTACCAAAATTATATCCCTTCAACAAGGTCACAAGGATAATCAACCGATACAACCACAACAAGCGATACCATCACAGAATAAATAATCTCAACAATGTAAAATGTCAACAACAATTGCTACAAATAATGGTATAGATCATAGCTATCCACAAACAATAGTATATGTGACAGAATGTAATGAAGGCAAATGATCTACGTCAACAACCATCGAAAACAAAATCTTAACTCATACAACCAACCCTATTCTATTGGGATTAGGACTTCATGCTTTGCCATTATTGCTGTAGTGTTTCCACAATGATTCAACTGCTAATAAAGTTCTGTAGCAAAACTCTGTTATTTCCTTATTTACAATAACTTCATTCACTATCCATACACTCGGGTGTACCTGTGTACCTAGAGTATCGTTATATCGTACACCCTCCACGGATGTAGTATGTTTCATGGAACAAAACAATAATGATCATATAAATAATTTCTCACAAAATCAAAAGGATCAACTATAATCTTATATAGAGTATACCAAAAATGCAGCAATATCAAAATGAAGAAGTTAAAAATATACCCTTCGAAGATTGTAAATGAGGCGTTCTTCCTCAGTCATAAGCTTAAGTTTAATCTTCTTAGCTTGACGAATTTGTCTTTGAGTTTTGCCAGATTCTCTTTGCATTCTTCGCTCTACTTTGCTCCTCATACTTCGCCCCTTTGACGTCGACATCAACCGACAAAAAACATTGAATCCCAAATCAAAATTGCAAGAAGAAATTGAAGAATGCGAGGAAGAAGTCTTCAAATTTGAAGATTCTCGTTGAATTTGAACATTTAATGGAGGAATTGAGTTTCTTAGAAGAGAGTGGTTATGGTAGAGAATAGAAGTTAGGGTTTTAAGCGAGTTTTTATGGAGATTTCTAGTGGCAAACATTTTGATTAAACCCTATTTTTTTCTCTCTTAGTTCAGTAGTTTACTACTTGTTCCTCCATTGAAGAGGATTCTGGGGTTTGCAAGGGTTTTAGTTTGACATACTATATTACACGAAATTTCGAGTCTCGCTTTTCCCTGTTTTTCAAAGGTAAACTTGCAAATTGCAATAATCTTTGTGTGTGTGTGTGTGTGTTAGGGGGGAGCACTGGACTGGAGCCCAAAGTAGTACAAAGTCCACATTGAATTTGAATGAAAAAATGATTAAAAAAAAAAAAAGTGTTTCCGGATATTGCAATTGATCCAAGTCGAAGCAAATCAATTCCTTCCTTTCGATGAATACACGGCAGAGCGACTTTATTTTTCAAAATACTTCAATTGGTATACGCAAGAAATAGGCCAATTCAACAGCTTTTTGTTCAAGTTCATACATGTCTGTAGGATGAGAATCATGCGCACGATGAACATGAATGACTAGATTATGAACACAAAGACCAATATCAATGAACATGTACTAACATATATGTACATATGTTCATTTGGTTGTTATCCAGTGTGCGTATGCGTGTCTTGCTCATGTCTTAGCGTGTGCCATATCTAAGCGTTGGGACTGGAGACTGGAGACTCTAGTAGGTTGATCAATAAAATGTGTGAGCATTATCAGAGAGTATATTGTAACTTTCCAATATCCGGCCACCTCCGTTTCACAATACACATACTATTTTTTATTTGGGCACTATTCATTACTCAATTTTGACAATCTTTCTCCCATCATTGTGTAAGAAAAAACATTGTCAAGTGGGATCTTGTTAAATTCATCTCAATGCGAGCATACCAAATATCAACTTTTTTATAATTTTTGCTTAAACGAAATTAGAGATATTTATGTTCAAAGAAGTGTCTAAGAATACGTGAATAAGCAAATGGTGTATGTATTGCGAAACAGAGATAGAATATCATATTTTCGGCACTAATTTATGGAGTGGCTTTTAGTATATCTTTCTTTTACCAAAGAGGATTTTAGTTATTTAATAACGTCAGATCGTTACTATATAAAAAAAAGTCCTACACATTACTAAATTATGATAACAATGTTTTGCAAAGTAATGGTAGATGGTAACTTTTAAGGGAGTGAAATACCAAAAAGTTTTTAATGTGTCGTTTTTCTATTCCTTTTACTGTTTTTAAGGAGTAGTTTATGTTGAAGACCTATTTCAGACAATTAGCTTGGCTATTACCTCTAACAAGTAACAACTACTAATATAGGCGCTAGTCCTGCATCTAAAAGTTATTACAACAACTATTTTTGTTGTACACAACCATATTTAGTTAAGATATTAGCATCATATGTGAATTTGGTAGATCTTGTGGCGATTGGTTAGAACAACGAATAAGAAGTAAGAGGTAATGGATTCAAAGCTCGTAATCTATCATTCATGTTAGACTAAAGGTGTGCAGATGAAACGACATGTGTTGTGTGAAGGAATATGTCCTTAGACATTCCCGGCAATCACTAAATATAAAACGAATTATTATAGAGATAATTAATTACGTTAGTTTAGTAATCACATTTACTTGCTGGAGAATAAATGTTGGTTAATGGGACAATATTGATTGAACCTACAACTAAGTTAACCTAATCCTATGAGGTCACACATTGTAGTAACTAATTGAAACAAGAAAACCGGGCAATAGGAGAAATTAGGGTTAGGTTAAGTCTCTCTCTAAAACCTATTCTCCTACTATTATAAAAGGTTATAATAAGAGGGTGGAATAGAGCGTTCAATTTGACAGTAACTTTCAAACTGAAAAGAGAGAGAAAAACTCTATTATTTCCCTTTGGAAAATCCGGCTACCCTCCCTAAAAGTAAGAGAGTGAAATTTGTTCATCCTCTTCCGTTCTAGCAAACGTGGGAATTCGATTGGTGCTCGTGGACTAAGTGGAGAGACATCAATTGTTGTTCTTTAATCTCTAGCACTTGCAATCCGGTGGAAAACACGCTACAAAGGCTGTACATTCTTTTCCTTATAATATGATTAATATTTATGTTATGCATGCGATCTTGTGATAGATGTTAGGAAATTTATTTCCTGAAATTCCGCTATATGTTCATCTATATTACTACAGTGGTATCAGTTTTAGCCTCTTGCATAATGTTTATATGATCATGTTCATATGCTATTTTGATTATTTTCATTCAATTAAGGGAGGGATTAATTTATGGATTAATTTGCATAATTAATATGGTGATATTAATTGATTGGAAATTGTTAAAAATTGTTTTAAACTATAATTACGCTCAAATTTTTTTCCCGACAACTTTACTGTTGCTCAATTTTATAGTTAGATGGAGATTAAAACATAAAATCTAAATAACAACATTAAAATTCAGATTTTAATTTGTTAAATAAAATTAATCTAATGCCCTATGTGAACTGATGAATTGTAGCAAAAACAAATTTGTTGTTTTTCCTTTCAAAATTTCAGATTTCACTTATTCAATTTCGGATTTATCATCTTGATGAGATTTAAACTCCAAAATTCTGATTTTAGTTGTTGAATTCGAAATTTTGGCCCAAATAATCTCTTCAACCCGATTTTGTATACATTTGCGCATTTAAAATTTCAGTTTTAATTCATGTAATTGTTGCATAAATTAAACAAAGAATTTTTTCGGCAACCATGGTTGGGTGGCGCATCTCACCGGTGCTGCCACGGTGGTCTGCGTCGGGGTTGTGCGCGGGTAGAATACGGTTCTGGTTCCCCTACTGCCGTAACAATTCTTCAAGTTGTTGAAGATCTTGGTGATTTCGTGGGAGATCTTCAAGTTGTTGAAGATGATGATTCGTGGCTAACCATCAGGAAGAATGGCCGATTTTTCCGGTTTGGTTGGCTAAGAATTTTGTAGTTAGTTGCTGCAGACTTTTAACTAAAAAAAAAGGAAAAGAAAAAGGGAATTTAAACGTTTTCATATTTTTTCAATGACAACAATTTTGTGCATTTAGTTGAGCTCCTTTTCTTATTTTTCTTTTTCTTTTTAATTTGAGCATTATTATTAATTTCCAATCATGCAAATTAAAGTTTAATTTGATTAATTCCATAATAGGTTCTAATTGAATTAAAATAAGGGAGTTTCCTAGAGTTAGTTTACTACTTAAATGGTTAAGTACTATAACTAATATGGAAGCGTTTTTGCTTTAGTTATTTCTTAAATTTGTTAAGTTTAACTATAGGTTGACATGTTTACAATTAATTGTTAATTTGTAAATGACATGTTTTATTTGCTTATTAATTGTTAATGAGTAATTTTAATATTTATTTTATTATGATATTATAAATGCATGGATGCTTAATATAATATGTATGATATTATGTTTTGTATGTTGTGACGAGTATGGCCCAAAACTAGGATAGAAAATACGATATGCGCATCGTTAAATTTTATGTAAATTAAATACGATCTGCATATCGTTTGTATTTTTGTAATTTAAATTTTAGTTATTTAAATTATATGTAACCAAGATTGAGAATCAAGGATGGAGATCCATGAAGAAGATTCAAGGAGGAATTCACACTACTACAAAAGCCATACATTGGAGACGCTCTTTCCTCGATGCCTAGATATAGGCGTTAGGCAGATCATGTATTCCCGCCTTTCCTCGACGCTTTTAAGCGTCGCTCTTTTTGAAGGTCGCTTTTGCGAATCGTCCAGGACACGTGCAGTACTGCACGTGTTATTTAACACATCTCATAAGAGCTTAATCCTACTGGCCTGGGAATTGAGATATCGCGCCTAATATTTTGGAGCAAATTAAAACAAAACCAAATCCGCGCCTCTCACTCTAACTTCCCACTTCCCAGTACACGATTCACTCCATCTCTCATCAATCAAACCCTAATTCACTTCAATTCAATCTAAGTCTCAAACCCATCACAATTCACTCTTCAGTTCGTTCGCCCAGCAAAGGTATGCTTCTTGTCGTATTTTTCTTATTTTGTTTTCCAGTTTTTCGATTCTTCCATTGAATTCAACCTCCTATCACTCTTTTAGCAAGAAACTTCGCGAATCTGACAACGAATTTCTGGAAATCTGAATACAAGTCTTCACGCATGTCTCCAATGATTGTCCTTTTTTCTTTCTTGCAATTATATAGTATTCAATTGGATTCTCGAATTTCCATCCAATTATGTTATTTGATATTGAATTTTCTTGAAATTTCCATCGAAGCTGCATGCTTTACAGAATTCGACAAGGAAATTCACGGCAAATTCAATTTAAAAAGGTCGAAGCCGGATCAAATTGTGGAGAGGAGTTTACCGCCTTGTTGGACGCCCTGTCCCTCTGCCTTATTGGGGTTTTGATAACCTCTCTCTTTCTCTATTGCTTTTTATTTACTTTTGTGTTATAAATGATTGTTATTGTTTCTTGATTCTTAGTTGATAATATTCATGTTCTAAATTTGCAGTCTTGGGTTGACACTTGATATTCTCTATTGCTTTGTTTCTTTACCATTCTGTTTAATAGGACCACTTATTATGTTGTTTACTGCTTTCCATTGCATATATGTTTGTTTTAGTGTTTCTATGGTGTTGTGTGCTTTGGCTTGATCATGGGTCTTCCTAGATGTCTGAAAATTGTAAACGCTTCAACTGTCAATTGTGTTGTTGTACTGGGAATGTATCTGAGTGCTTTTGCAGGATTCTCTACCTTGTCATTGTTCTGCGTCCTAACAAACAGCTTCTCTAATATCGCCTAGTTAGTATAAGGTTGTGTCAATCATGACTTCTCCTGATCACACAAGCAGTACAATCCTATGAGAGTGTCGCTGTAATTATACATACACATTTATGTGTGTGTGTGTGTGTACCGTGGGGTGACTGAAGACCGTAGGATTGACATTCACACTGACTGAAAGGTAAAAGAAAGGGGTCAACAAATGTCACAATTTAACTCCAGAATCAAGTGCTATGAAAAAAGCATTGGCTTTAAACTTGTGTCCATAAGTTCATTGGATTTTAGCAGCTAGACTACACCATACAACTCTGGCCAGCCTACTAATGGACACTTGTGAGCATAACACCTCTTAATCAAGATCCTTTGATTTGATTTTCTATCAGTGTCTTAGCTTTCACTGTACAACTGAACCTCTGAAGAATAAGACACTGAACTGAAGCCTATAAACATAATATTATCCCTATACTGTATAGAGGTTGACAAAGAGTATAGCAGACTTCAAGATTAAAAAATGAAGATAGTAAACGTTTAGCCACAGAATGTTTTAATGTATAGACTTCAAAACTAGTAAGCAAGGTAAGATAGTAAACGTGAAACACAGAGCCGAAAATGAAGAGAGATTAAAAAATGATGTGCTGCACAATAAGAGAGGTACCTTTCCTACTATTCAGCAACATAGTAAGTTCAGTTTTACATGTGGAAAAGGTTCCTGTGGCATCATGTCTTATCACTTGCCTTTGATGTCACTAGTAGAAAAGTGTAATTTATCTCTGCATTAGTAGCTTTTGCAATTACAATGTCTTTTTCTTTTTCTTCATGTTGTCATAACTAGCAAGATTCTATTATCATTTGTGATCTGATTGTTTCCTTTCCTGTTTTTGCTTCACCCTCACGTAAGATGGTGGATGTCAATTTGTGATCTTTCTAGTTTGTAAATTCTTTTTTCCTGTAATTCTAGAACCAGAACTATGAGTATTTATTGGCGACAAATATAGGAGATTTGACAATTTTTAGGCTTGTAGGCGGGTGTTGTATAAATGATGTGAGCTATTACAACCACTCTAATTGATGTGAAATATCTCAACTAAGGCTTATTAAAAAAGAAAAAAATTGATAAGTTGTCCCCAATTGATTGATATTGTTCTATATACTTACTCTTATTTCAAACTTTCCGGGAAATTAGATGATAAAATTAAAGTGTGCTTGAGGGAGTCTCCAACTTCATATTATAATTTCCAGATCCAAATTCAAATTCATATTCAATTTCATATTCAAATTAAAGTGTGCTTGAGTGAGCAATGTTGGTTTTTTGTGTAGTTCGTTTAGGTCATGTTTTATGTGAACTATTTGAAGATATATGTTCATATTTTTTTTTTCTTCTTAAGATGGTTCTTATTTGTTATTGTTTTTTTTTTTTTGTAGACATGGATTCTAGTTGGATAGATTTACTAAAAGGCCATCCTGCTTATTATAATGGTTGCATGAAATTCTTAGAGCTTGCTAAAGAGACTCTTGTAGAAGGAAAAACTCGATGCCCATGTAATAATTGCAAGTTAAATAAATGGTTTAAGTTGGAAAAGGTAGGAGGCCACATTTTATTGTACGGTTTTTATAAGAACTACAAAAATTGGATTTTTCATTGTAGTCATCAAGTGAGTAGCAACTTAGGGCTCCCTAGTGATCAAGCAAAGGGAGTAGGTCAAGATGATATTGATGGGTTACTAAAAGTAACTTTTAGGGTTGGTAGTTCATAATCCACTAACCAACCCCCGTTATTAAGTGAGTTAGATTCTGATGACGAAGATTTAAATGGTATGCATGAAGAGGTAAATTTTGCTTATGAGGTAGATGATGAATATGTATCAATTAACAACGACGCAGAAGAGACGAAGTACAATAGACTCAAGGAAGCTTCTAAAGATAGTCTATATGAGGGGTGTACTACTTTTTCAAAGCTATCGTTTCTATTGCACTTAATTCACCTTAAGTGTATGTTCCACTGGTCTACTGAGTCATTTAATAAATTGTTTGAACTTCTATTAGATGCATTTCCTCATATTATGGAGTTCCCATCGTCTTATTACGAAAGCATGAAGATAATTAAAGATCTGGGTTTAGGTTATGAGAAAATCCATGCATGTCCAAATGATTGCATGTTATATTGGGGGGATTTTGCAGACAAAAGTGAGTGTCATATTTGCCACACACCAAGATGGCAAAATGTGAAAGGCATGCAGGGTGATACAAGTGAGAAAGGTAAAGAAACATGTAAGAAGGGGGTGCCAGCTAAAGTAATGCGGTATTTTCCTCTCATCCCTACACTAAAGAGGCTTTACATGTCATCTAATACCACAAGAGACATGAGATGGCATTTTGACCGCAAGGACGAAAAAATCATCAGCCACCCGGCAGATGGAGAGGCTTGGAAAAAAATTGATGATAGATATGAGGAATTTGCTAAAGATCCTCGTAGTGTTAGACTGGGTCTAGCAAGTGATGGTTTTAATCCATATCGTCTTATGAACACTAATTACAGTACATGGCCAGTGATCCTGATTCCTTATAATTTGCCTCCTTGGCTTTGTATGAAGTCATCCTCATTTATTTTTTCCTTGATTATTCCTGGAAAATATGGTCCCGGTATTGATATTGATGTGTATTTGCAACCACTAATCCATGAGTTAAAATTGTTGTGGGAAGGTGTAGATGCCTTTGATGTTTATAGTGGAGAAAACTTTAAACTACGAGCATCCTTACATTCCACTATAAATGACTTTCCTGCATATGCTATGTTGTCGGGTTGGAGTACAAAAGGTTATAAAGCTTGCCCTACTTGTGCCAATTCTACTCGTTCATATTATTTTGGTGGTAAAATTGTCTACCCCGGTTCTCGAAAATGGTTACCGATTGGTCATCCTTATCGTTCTCAAGCTAATTTATTTGATGGGAAAGAGGAATATGGCCTTGGTCCGGTTGGTGCTAGTGGGACAGAAATTTTGAAGCAACTAGAAGAAGTTAATTATGTTTATGGAAAATCAAAAACGGTTCCTAAAAAAAGAGGGAGAGAAGAAGTTGAGGATGATGAAATTGATAATGATAATGATAAGGTTCTTTGGAAAAAGAAAAGTATATTATTTGACTTGGAATATTAGGAACATAATCTTCTTAGACACAATTTAGATGTTATGCACATTAAGAAGAATGTGTGTGATAATCTCTTAGGAACTCTTTTAGAAACTGAAAAGAGTAGAGATGATAAGAAAGCTAGGGAGGCTCTCAAACAAATAAATATAAAATCTCATCTTTGGCTTCAAACTCAACCTAATCGTGTTAAAGAGTATATGCCTCCAGCTTCATACAACATGGATAAAGAAGAAAAAGAACGGTTTTTGAGAGTCTTGAAAAAGCTCAGAGTTCCTGATGGTTATGGATCAAATTTGCAAAGATGTGTGAACATGAAGGAGCGTAAACTTATTAATATGAAAAGCCACGACAATCATATCCTCATGCAAGAAATCCTTCCTGTTGCTTTAAGAGCATCAAATGCCACAAAAGTTATTGATTTGCTTGAGGAGTTGTCGTACTTTTTTGAGAAGATTTGTTCAACCACCATTGATAAAGGAGAGTTAGATACCATTCAGTCAAAGCTTGTGTTGACCCTTTGTAAGATGGAGAAAGAGTTCCTACCAACATTTTTCACAATTATGGTTCATCTACTAATTCATTTAGTGGATGAGGTTAAACTCGGCGGACCTGTTCATTACAGATGGATGTATCCTATTGAAAGGTCATTATTTCAAATTTCAGATTTTCTTTTAATTTGTTATTTTTTTATATATAAAAATCCATCGTCAAATCTTCTCTTATCTCTTTCATACTCACAATCTTCATATATATTAAGGTACTTGGCCTTTTTGAAATCTCATGTTAGCAACAAAGCACAACCTGAAGGGTCCATAGCTGAAGGGTTCCTTTTATGGGAGACAATTACATTTTGCTCGAGATATTTAGAAAGTGTTGAGACCATGTTCAACAGACCGAAAAGAAATGATGACAAGGTTCCACACATCAATAACTATCTATACAACTCAGGTTGTCGCGTCATTGGAAAGATAGAAAATGTCCGTCTTGATGACAAAAGTTTAAAGCAAGCACATCGCTATGTTTTACTTCATTCGGATGAGATGAAACCAGTGTTTGAGTAAGTACCATTATTGGTTATTTAGTGAATGTATCAATAATTAAAACTTTAACAATAATTTTTTTTCAAATTCTTAAGTGATTTCTTGCAACTAAAGCGGCAAGAGCATCGAGTGGGCGGAACTGCGGCGAATGAATATAATGAAAATCAATGGAGACTTAACGAATTCTCCGATTGGTTGCAAAACCAGGTTATATGCTTTAAAATTTCAGGTTGCCTTAATTATTTTATATATCAATCAAAGTTTAACTTATATTTTACATGGAATTATAGGTCCATAACCTAGATGATAGCACAGTAGAAGGAAAGTTAAGAAAAGCGTTGGCTGGTGGTTTAAGCAATCGCGGTAAAAGGATGAAAAGCGTCATTATTAATGGATATAAATTTGATACAGTGGATCATGAACGATTTCGGAAGACACAAAATTGCAGGTGATGGTTGAAGCCGATGGCCAAGAGTATTATGGAAAAGCGAAAGAAATATTTGAACTTGATTACTATGGTTCATTTAGGGTTGTAATGTTTCGTTGTGACTGGGTTGACATTCGTAGGGATTTCAAAACATACCCAAGTGGCAGAGTTACTGTCAACTTCTCGAAGTTGATGCACAGTGGTCGAAATTTGCATGATGATCCATTTGTTTTCTCTTCTCAAGCAAAACAAGTTTTTTATGTCGAGGATGAGATACAAAAAGGATGGCTGCATGTAATTAAGACTAAGCCTAGGGACTTGTTTGATATACCCGAGGATGATGAGATTTTAGAATAAAAGGGTTTTGGGTTTTTAGAATTTTATCATTGTTCATTTGTGGATTTATGTTTTGATTATGGATTCGAGTTCTTAACTTTTATTTAGTGGTACTACTTTGTCTACTCCACATTATCTTTCTTATTATTCCTCTGTTTGCATTTCCCTCTTGATTTCACTCTGTATTTACTTAAAAAATATGTAAATGAATGTGATATGTTGTGGATTATTTTGATTCGGTGAAAGCTTTGCTGAGGGTATTGATTATTGATGTCATAGTAGATCGATTTATAGTATAAGCCACTTAATTAGGCTCTTTTTTGACATGGATAACCGTAGATGTTCTGCTGTCACTTCATATTGATTATCTTCTGCATTGTGAAATAATTGTCTTTATTGCCTTTTGAGATTTGAACTTTGATTGGTGATCTTTTTCCAAATATTTCAATTAGATTTATAAAGATATACTAATATCCTGGGAGCTGCTTAAGTTTGGCTCTAAAAATATTTTGAGAGGAAAATTATTAAAGTTAGACCTCAAAAGCCAAGCTCTTCAAGATTGGAGGTAGTATTTCTGTTGTTATTTTTTTGGTTATTAATTGCTTCATGCTCTTGAAACTTTTGATGTGCAAACTGTTAATATGTGTGGAAATTTATGTATATGTCTTATTTTGATCTTTAAGGATAATGTACCCTCTTTATTTTTTGGCTTGTCTTGCAGTGATATATTATGACGTATCGAGGGAAGAGAACGAGGGACGTACGTGCATATGAGCAGCCTAGTTCATTGTCTTCGCAGTCACCAGGTGCTGCTGCACACACCTCTCCTTCGACCGAAAATGCATCACAACCAAACAAAAAACAAACCCTCCAATCACAGCCATCTGAAGTTCCTTCTAATGTTAGATTTGGACCATTTTGCCCATCAAGTGCCACTGCAACAAAGGTTATGTCTCCGTGTTCGCATACAGAAAGTGCAACAACTAGCAATCCAGTAGCTATATGGAAAAACCCACCTTGTATTACATCAAAACCAGTCAAAATCCCTCATCCTTCTTCTGGTCATATCTCACCTCTCAATCCATCTACTGTTACATCAAAACAGCTCAAAGTTCCTCTTACTTCCTCCGTTCATATACCGCCTCTCAATACATCTACTATTACATCAAAACCGCTCAAAACCCCCACTGGTTCTTCCGGTCATATCCCACCTCTCAACACATCTACTATTACATCCAAACCGCTCAAAATCCCTCATCCTTCTTCTAGTCATATCCCACCACTCAACCCTTCTACTATTACATCAAAACTTCACAAAATCCCACATCCTTCTTCTGGTCATAATATCCCAACACATCTCAACCCATCTACTATTACATCAAAACCGCTCAAAATCCCTCATCCTTCTTCTGGTCATATCCCACCACTCAACCCTTCTACTAATACATCTAAACCGCTCAAAATCCCACATCCTTCTTCTGGTCATATCCCAATACCTCTCAACCCATCTACTATTACATCAAAACCGCTCAAAATCCCTCATTCTTCTTCTAGTCATATCCGAGCACCTCTCAACCCATCTACTAGTACCTCGCTCAAAATCCCTTCTAATTCCTTTGATCCTATCCCACCTAGTATTTCGCATTCTAGTCATAACTCCCCTACTATCTCACCTCTTAACCCTTCAGAATCCCGTAAGCAACAAAGCAAAAAGAGGGTGAAGAATCATTAGAGAAGTCAAGAACATCAAAATGCATACGGTCGACATCATATCCGAGTGGCCTTTAAATGTACAATTTGATAAGAAGGAAGAGGTTATGACAAAGGGTAATGTCTTTCCTTGATGGTCTACTAGGATTTTGACTTATATTGGTATCTATTATATCTATTTATGCTATTTTAATATGTTTTTATGCAACGTCATCCCGTTATTTATTTCTATGCAGATGCTAAAGGTAACATCGCATTGGTGAGTGGTTCTATTCCAACAATCGATGTGTGGAGTAACAACGGCGTTAAATACTGTGTTGAATTCAATGAGTTTTACCAACCGCTTAGGAAAGGTGGAGATATCTTGGTCAGATTCATTGGTAGCATTGCAAAGGTAGAGACCTACTGTCCAGTTGGAGAAGTGAATTGGCATGACGTCGATAAGAATCTTAAAGCTGTGTTGGTAGAGGAGGTCAAAGTAAGTATATATCTGATTCTTCTCACTCATTTTCCAGCCTTCCGTCTTAAGAAATAATAACTGATCCTACATTATTATCAATTGCATACTATCTCCATTCTGTCCTTTTATTTCTTTTTTTATGTTTGAGAAATATGTTCGATAGCCACTTTGAGTTTTGGACTTCTGGTTCAGGTTGCAGATGAAATGGTTTAGTCTGCATTGTTTTTGTCTGTGCTTGTAGTATGGTTTTGTTTCATTGATGTATTCAGCTTAGTCTCAATATCAGACCCATTCACCTTGTGAGTTTTGAAATGAGTGAGACTTAAATCACCAGTAGTCACCAATAGCCATATTAATATTCTGACATAATAGTTTGCAGCACTTATTATGGATTTAAATCACCAGCAGCACTTAAATCACCAGTAGCCATATTATTTGCAGCAAGCAATTAGCAACTAAACTGAAGCTAACTTGGACTAAACAAATTTTCATCGCTCAAAGCTAACCTCGACCACGTAAAAGCGCCTCAAAAGTCGAACAACACTAGAAACAAGCAAGAAACGCCATTCTATTTCATAGAGAATCCCAATTAGAAGTTAGTACTAAATGATCCTATCAAACCTCTCCATCCGCAACGACCAAAAAACAGCCAAGCAAGCCACCCAAGTACCCACCAATCACCATTACTATTGCATTTGTCCATTTGTCCATAACAATGTGCTTGAAAATTGCCCAGTAACTTTTTGTTGCTTCATGTATAAATACATTTGTCCATATACTTCCTATGTTCTTTAAAATTGTAATATTTTGACTTTCAAGCTTGCTAACACGCAACTATTTTCTTACTGCCCATAACTATTTTCTTAAAGGAACGCTTTGTAATTCCTGATGGTCCTGAATACGAGAAACAAATCCTCAAGCGTGCTAACAGAAGTTGGAGGCATTTTAAACACCATCTCAAGTCACATTACTACAAACCAGATGACATGACTCTCGATGAGATGTGTAATTTGCAGCCACCACACGGAATTACTAGTAATCAGTGGATAAAGTTAGTGAAGCACTGGCATTCAGAGCTAGGGAAAGTAAGTTACTTAATTATGATTGACATTTGATAATTCTTTGTTCTGTTTTGTTGATAAATATTTTTTTCTTTAATATGAGTGCAGAAATTGTCAGAAGCTGGGAAAGATGCACGAGCTTCCCTAAATGAACTTCACAGATGTGGCTCCAAGAGCTTCGCAAACAAGCAAGCTGATTATGTATGATTCATGAATATATTAACATATACATATCTAGGAAAATCTTTGTGGAATATATATATGTAACTAATCTTGTTGAAATTTTCTACGATCGTTTTTACATTTAAAAAATTATTAGGAGGATGAGCATGGAGAAAAAATGAGTTTATTAACTCTTTGGAAAAAAGCTCATATTGGAAAGGATGGAAGCTTTCTACCAGACACACTCACAGAAGAATTTATGGTATAAGTACAGATTAAAATAAAATAATAAGCTTGCTTCCGTTTATTGTAAAATAATACTTCTTACATTTTATATCTTAATATTTGTGTAGGATGATGCATATGCCAAGTTTGAATCATTGAAGCAAGCAAATCCTTCCAAGTCTGACTTAGAACTTGAAGATGAAGCCTTTGAGCACACCATGTATGGTGGAGACATTCCCGAACGTCCCGTAGGTTATGGACTTGGAGTTCGAAAGGGAGACATTTACGGGGTGCATGGTGTCTTGAAGAAGCAAGGGTGTGGAAGAGTTCGAAAGACGGTCGTGTTCATGGAGAATGATAAAGAAGAATTGTCCACTCTAAAGAAGGAAAATAGATTGTTGAACACCCAAGTCCAAGAGAACAAAGAAGAAGTGTCCATTCTCAAGAAGGAAAATTGCTTGTTCAAAGCCAAAGTTCAAGAGAACAACTCTCTGCTCAAAACTCTTGTTGGACAATTTTCTCAACTAGTAGGTAAAGTTCGTAAAGGAGAGGCTTCAATGCACCTTTTAGATTGTGCACAAGCTGTCTTGGAAGTGACAAACCAAAAGGTACCTTCCTATTTTCAAGCTTTACCTAAATTCCCCTTCCTTATGAATGAGCTACTGTAGAATTGTCATTTGTGGTGTTGTGTATATGCTCCTATTGTGTTGTTGTGCTACTGTCTAGAACTGTCATATGCTCATATTTCTCGACAGAACAGCAATAACTGAGCATATCTATTTAGCCTTTCACAGCTTGAAGTGCTCAGTCTCAATGAGTCGTCAGATAAAAAGCCTACCTGAATGCATAGGGTCTCTACTTTCTTTGAATGAGCTTATTATTGCTGGTACCGCACTAGAAAATGTACCATCTTCTGTTGGATCTTTGACACACCTCGAAAAAATAAATTTAATGCACTGTTCTGAATTTATTGCCCTTCCCAATTCTATTGGAAACCTCAAATCCTTAACTGAGCTTTACCTTACTGCCAGTTCAATCAAGCAACTTTTGGCATCAATCTGCTCACTAAAGTGTCTTAGAGTCTTATTAGTAGGAAGATGTCGTTCTCTTCTTAATATGCTCGTTTTAGTAGGAGGGTTAGCTTCCATTGTTGAGCTTGAGTTAAATAACACAGACATAAAAGTACTACCAGATGAGATACATTGTTGGAAGTTTCTGGAGGAACTTCGAATGTCTAATTGCACTTTACTTGAAAAACTATTAGATTTAGTGGGTAACATTTCAAATCTTATCAATCTATTTGTTGAAGGTGCTGCCATAACACAACTCCAAAGTCCATAGTGGAGTTGGAAAATCTTACATGGTTAAACTTGAACAAGTGCCGAAAGCTAAGCAGCCTGCCAGATGACATAGGAAGATTGAAGTCTTTGCGTATACTTATGATGGAAGATACTGCTGTCACCTGTTGAAAGCTTTGG
The DNA here is from genome assembly GCA_947648045.1 of Beta corolliflora. Taxonomy (NCBI): domain Eukaryota; kingdom Viridiplantae; phylum Streptophyta; class Magnoliopsida; order Caryophyllales; family Amaranthaceae; genus Beta; species Beta corolliflora. The sequence continues at coordinate 246,805 of CANSZD010000773.1, forward strand.
TTCACTTGATAAGTTATTTAGGCTACATTACCTTGTTGAAACCCCAATAGGAATAATCGGAGCTCCATAAACGCTCAATATTACTTCTTGGACTTAATTGTGTAGAACAGGATCTATATGGTTCTTGGGCATACTGCGTGTTTCTTGTTTGATCAATAGAAAACTCAGTGCTCCTCTTTTCTTCTTCTTGCTGTCAACTTCCTTAGGATTATTCTGCTCTTATATGGGATTCATCGTAATCCTTTTCTCTTCTATAATCCCCAAAATTTTCTATTGGATAGATTTGTAAGTTTAAGGTTTACGTTATACTATAGTATATGCTTTGGATGCTTTTGGGTTTAAATTGTTAGTGCTATATATTAAAATGTAAAATTATGAACAACATGGATAATTTTGTTATCAAATATTATGGACAATGCAAGATTACTTTAGAATATGAGCCACATTATATAGTTCTTGATTTGACAAACTCTAAAGTTTTATGTTATCATTACTGATTATATTTTTTGTCTTTTTTTTCTTCTTTTGAAGGTACTCGAAAACAATGAAGGTGCAACAAATCAAGAACGGATGGCTTCAAAGTAGATACCATCGTATCGTCTAGCGCGCTAGATCTTATTAGTTAGCTTATATTCAAGGCTACTTCACTTTGGATATTTTTATTAGACTTAACTACGACAAACAATTTGCAATTATGTTTATAGAAAAATATTGGCTAGGATTTTGGTGAATACGCAATATTTGTAAGGATTTTAATTATATTAGTATACATTTATAATATATTGATCAAAGTATTTTTTTTATCTTATATATCTTCAAGTTTCAATGTTTGTTTTATTCTAGAGTAAATGTATGTGTTCATATATATATATATATATATATATATATATATATATATATTTATTTGTTAATTCGGAAAAATAGCAAAAGGGACTACAAAAATCGAAATACATTTTATAGCCATGAAAATTTGCCAAACAAATATTAAAATTTGAAGCCAACTTCTCTTTTAACGACGCCAAAAAGTGTCCAGATTTAGAAGCGGAAGGGTGCTGCAAGTCATCGCGATGGGGACGCTTTTACGCGACGAGACAATTGGGGACTCTGTTAGGCGTCGAGAATGGCGACGCTTTTAAGCGTCGCGAATTACCTACTCAATTGGCGCGACGCTTTTTAACAGCGTCGCAAGCAAATTTAGCGACGCTTTTTGGCGTCGCCAAATGGGTAAAAAAGCGTCGCGAAAAAACGCTTTTTGTATGAAGATTAGTTTTCCTAGGTTTAGCGTTTAGGGGCCATGCTAGGATCACTTTTAATTATGCTTATATTTATTTTATGCATTTATCATGTTTAAATGCTTGCTTAAGTTTATATGTGTGGTTATTTATGTTATGTGTTCACTTTTAATTAACCAACATAGTAAACTTAGGTCCCCAACATGTAATATTGAGTTTAATTGCTTTTCCAAACAACACCTATAACGCCTTAGATAGTGAGTAATAGGTTACGCCAAAAGCGGTGTTGCTCATTTTATCCGGGGATAGTAGGGTAGGTTTTTGAAACTTACATGTTAATGTTTGGTTTAACTCAACAAAATCATCAAAAGACAAAGTTTTGGGTTTTGAAGCTAAGAGATAGGAGTAAACAAGGAGTTGTTAACCTGTCTACCAAGAATTATAATTAGTTATAATTAGTCTAGTGTTTACTTACCTCAACTACTATAAATTGAAGGCAGGGCCAAAGTCCGTTTGATTGTAGTGGGAGGGGATCTTGGATATTTCTTTATTCAATGGGGACTTTCTTTTTTAATAAAGGGTAGTAGTTAATTAAAATTTGTTTAATTGTTGCTTTCTTGATAAACATTGATTGAATCTTGCTTTATTATTCTTTTGTTGTAGTTATCATGTCTGGCTCAAACAACAACAACCACTCCGGTTTTAATTTGCGCTATTTACTCGAAAAGGACAAACTAAATGCACATAACAACCTAGAGTGGAAATGGCTGTGAGAATCGTTCTCAGAGCCGAAGGAAGGGAAAATGTTCTTGATAATCCTCTCCCTGAACCCCTGCCAGAAAATGCAACTGCAGCTGAACGAAGAACAAGGCAAACCCTAGAGGCTAATTTTGTGCAAGTAACATGTTTGATGCTTGCTTGCATGGAACCAGACTTTCAAAAGCGTTTTAATGGTCTAGATGCCTAATCCATCCTCCAACAGCTGAAAACTATGTTTTAGAAGAATGTTAGGTTGGAGAGGTTTGAAGCTCATTGTAAGTTCTGGAGTGCAAGTTGGGCAAAGAAAAACCCGTTGGTCCGCATGTCTTCAATATGATTGGACATTTTCAGATCATGGAAAAATTGGGCTTCCCTTATCCCCCAACGCGGCAAGCGATATTGTGATCAAATCCTTGCCTGAAAATTTTCAAAACTTTCAGTTGAATTTTTACATGTAAGGAGGGGAGGCTACCTTGCAAGAGCTGCGTGGTATGCTTACTCAGGCTGAAAGGAGTTTGCCTGCTGAACCTGAACATAAGGATGTTCTTATGGTTAAGAAAGGTAAACAATTCAAGAAAAAAGGGTCACCAATGAAGAAGAATAAGGGCAAGGTTATTGCCACTGATGATACTTCTAAGCCAAAGGCCACTCCTAAGGCAAAAGTGGCAGCACTACATGAGTGCTTCCCTTCGCCATAAGATTAGCCCTTTGGAAAAGGAACCGCCCCAAGTATCCGGAGGAGAAGAAGAGTGGTGCTTCAACTTCGGTATTTATGTTATAGAGATTAACTTATCTACTTCTACTTCATGGGTATTTGATACTGCGTGTGGATCTCACATTATTTGTAATGTGCGGGCACTAAAAAAGAAGTAGAACGTTGAGCAAAGGAGAAGTGGACCTCCGCGTGGGTAATGGAGCACGAGTTCTTTGCTTTGGGCTGTGGGAGATTGTAGTCTACTTTTACCTTCGGTTTAGTATTAGAACTTCATAATTGTTATTATGTTCCAACTATTACCAAGAATATTGTTTCGATTCTGGTTTTGGATTCGGAAGGTTTTTCATTTCAAATTAAGAATAATTGTTGTTCTGCTTATTTGAATGATTTATTCTATGTCTCAGCTAAGTTACCAAATGGTTTATATGTGCTAGACTTAGAAACCCACATCTATAACATAGACAACAAGAAACATAAAACAAATGATTCAAACCCGACATACCTATGGCATTGTCGATTAGGCCACATAAGCTCAAAGCGCATTGAGAAACTTCATAAAGATGGAATTCTCAAATCATTTGATTTCGAATCATTTGGTACTTGTGAGTTTTGCTTGATGGGGAATATGACCAAGTCGGTCTCCTTTCACAGGTTCAAGTGAAAGGGCCAATGACCTTTTAGCCCTCATACATACAGATGTGTGTGTACCTATGAGTACGTTGGCTAGGGGAGGGTATAGTTACTTCATTACTTTTACCGATGATGTGAGCAGATTTGGATTTGTTTACCTCATGCGGCATAAGTCGGAATCCTTTGAAAAATTTAAGGAGTTCCAAAATGAAGTACAAAACCAACTTGGGAAGAAAATTAAGGCATTGCGATCCGATCGTGGTGGTGAATATTTATCTCAAGAATTTGGTGATCATTTGAAAGATTGTGGAATACTTTCACAATGGACTCCACCAGGAACACCGCAGTTAAATGGCGTTTCTAAAAGAATGAATCGAACTCTACTAGATATGGTTCGATCCATGATGAGTCTTGCTGATCGTCCTATTTCATTCTGGGATTTGCGCTTGAAATAGCGGCATTCACACTTAACAGAGCACCATCCAAAGCAGTGGAAAAGACACCATATGAAATGTGGACTGGAAACGTTCTAAAATTGTCTTTTCTAAGGATATGGGGTTGTGAAGCTTATGTAAAACGTTTACTTTCTGATAAGCTTTCACCCAAATCCGATAAATGTCTCTTTGTGGGTTACCCAAAAGAGACTAAGGGATACTACTTCTACAACCAAAGCGAAAACAAAGTGTTTGTTGCTCGTAATGGTGTCTTTCTGGAAATGGAGTTTATTTCCAGAAAAACAAGTGGGAGAAATGTATATCTCGAAGAAATTCGAGATGAGCAACAAATGGATGAGGTTAACACCTCATCAGAGGCGGCCCGACATGAAAATGATCAGGAGGTGGTGCATTCAATTCACGTACCTCCTACCGTCCCACTTGGAGATACTCCATGCGAAGTCACTCAACCTAATGAGGTAGAAACTTCTTCTATTGTTCCCCAACGTAGGTCTAGTAGGACCATCATTCCGTCAAAAAGATATATTGATTTCCTTTTGACTGAAAGTTCTGAAATAACGATTTTAGAATCAGAAGAACCTACTAGCTACAAAGATGCTTTGGAGAGTCAAGACTCCGGAAGATGGCTTGAGGCCATGAAATCTTAAATGGATTCCATGTCTGAAAATCAAGTATGGGACTTGGTTGATTTGCCTGATGGGGTAAAACCCATTGGATGCAAATGGATTTTCAAGTTGAAAACAGACAAGGATGGAAACATTAGTGTTTTCAAAGCAAGATTGGTGACGAAAGGTTTCAAGCAAATTCATGGTATTGACTGTGATGAAACCTTCTCACCAGTAGCCATGCTGAAGTCCATTAGGATAATCCTTGCGATTGCTGCATTTCATGACTATGAAATATGGCAGATGGACGTCAAAATCGCTTTCTTGAATGGGTTCTTGAAAGAGGATGTGTACATGACACAACCTCAAAGTTTTGAAGATCCAGAAAATCCAGGGAGGGTATGCGAGCTTAAGAATTCCATTTATGGACTAAAGCAAGCATCAAGGAGTTGGAACCTCAGATTTGATGAGGCAGTCAAGAAATTTGGCTTTCTTAGAAATGAAGAGGAATCTTGTGTATACAAGAAGTTAAGTGGGAGTAGTATTACTTTTCTGGTCTTGTATGTGGATGACATACTTCTCATAGGAAATGATAAAACCATGCTTGATTCAGTCAAGGAATGGCTTAAAAATTGTTTCTCTATGAAAGACCTAGGAGAGGCAGAGTACATATTGGGAATAAAGATCTATAGAAATAGATCGAAAAGGCTAATTAGGCTCAGTCAGGAAACTTATATTGATAAGGTTCTTGCAAGGTTCAAGCTGGAAAACTCCAAAAGAGGTTTCATTCCCATGCAACATGGCATTGCACTTGGCAAGACTCGGTGTCCTTCGAGTTTTCATGAGGTCAAGCGTATGAGTAATGTTCCTTATACTTCTGCAATAGGATCCATTATGTATACCATGATATGCACTCGACCGGATGTTGCATATGCTTTGAGTATATGCAGCAGATACCAATCAAATCCGGGGAGATGCGCCTTTGGATTGCAGCGAAAAACATCCTTAAGTACTTGCGAAGGACTAAGGATAATTTTTTGGTTTATGGTGGAGATGATGAGTTGGTTGTTACTGGATACACCGATGCTTCCAGAGTGACAAAGATGATTTCCGATCTCAATTTGGTTTCATATTTTGTCTCAATGGAGGAGTTGTGAGCTGGAAGAGCTCTAAGCAGAGTACCATCACGGATTCTACAACAGAGGCTGAGTATATTGCAGCAGATGCAGCAAAGGAAGCTGTTTGGACCAAAAAGTTCATTAGTGAGCTTGGTGTAGTTCCCAACATTGAGAATGACATTGAGTTGTATTGTGACAACAATGGTGTCATTGCTCAGTCAAAGGAACCTAGATCGCATCAAAGGTCTAAACATGTGCTCAGGAAATTCCATCTCATTCGAGAAATCGTTGGTAGAGAGGATGTGAAAGTAAGCAAGGTTCATACTGAGGATAATGTAGCAGATCCTCTGACTAAACCGCTTGCTTTACCCAAGCATGAGTGTCATACTAGGTCTATGGGGCTTAAGCATATGGGAGAATGGCTTTAGGTTGTTTACTTCATGTTTACAATTGTAAAGACATTTATTATGATTTGAAATGTTTATCAATAAAAATTCGTTCTTGTTTAATTGTTTGGTTTAGTATTAAATAAAATGTCCAAATAATTTGTGTTTTCAAATAGGATTATCGAAAACGTTTTGATAATGGAACCCTAAAAAGTGAACTGAAATCACAATTTATTTAAAGTCCCTAGTCTAAATCACTAAATTGGACATAAGTGATTTATTTAAAAGACTAGTGTATAATTAATTGATAGCGCAGTTCCATAGGCTATGGAGACATAGAGATGTCTAATTGATTATATGGATGTATATTTGATACATTGAGACTTGACCTAATTAGATTCTAAAAGTAGAATCAAACTACTATATTTAGTGGATTCCTTAGACATGAGTATGTCTTAATAACCACAATATGATTAGTTTAACTAGGGGTGCTTATCGAGCGAGCCGAGCCCGAATAGCACTGGGCTCGGCTCGAGCTCGTTTAACTTTTCATGGGCTTGGCTCGGCTCGGCTCGTGAGCTCGCCGAGCTTGGGGGAGCCGAGCTCGGCTCGAGCTCGTGATTAGAATTTGCGGCTCGAGCTCGGCTCGTTAGCTCGTTTAGGCTCCGCTCGTGAGCTCCATTGTGGCTTCTGAGCTCGTTTAATTGCTTTTACCTTTTCTTTTTATCTTTCTTCTAATATATACTTTAGTTAGTATCTTAAAAGAAATACTTAATATAATTTTTAATATATATAAATAATTTTTTAATATAAAATATTTTTTTAGTATAAAATAATAATCGAGCTGTTCACGAGCTTTACGAGCCGAGCTTTGCCTAGCTCGGCTCGACTCGTTTAAGTCTCGAGTCGAGCCCGAGCTCGAGCCGAGCTTCAACGAGCCGAGCTTTGACCGAGCCGAGCCCGAGCTGCTCGCGAGCTTGTCAGGCTCATTATCACCCCTAAGTTTAACCTTGACGTTGTTAAACGCCGTGTCGTAAAAGGAGGTTATAAAGGCAGTGATCAGGTGGGCTAAGAATTGAGCGGGAGTTATGGTCATACAAGAGTGGATAAGTCCTCCTATTAAATAGGAATGGTGTCTGGGCCTCTTGATGAGTGAGAACTGGAAAAATGCATGGCCATGCAAAATAGGATTAAAGTTGTTGATCCTTATTTGAACAGTTCAATCTCAACAATCAAGGAACGAAATTTGAAAATGACATTGTGTTATCAAATTTGGCATTAAGAGACTTAAGGAATTTAGTATTGTGCTCTTGTCTTCGGACAAGTGGGAGATTGAAGGAATATGTCCTTAGACATTTCCGGCAATCACTATATATAAAAGGAATTCTTAAAGAGATAATTAATTACGTTAGTTTAGTAATCACATTTACTTGCTAGAGAATAAATGTTGGTTAGTGGGACAATATTGATTGAACCTACAACTAAGTTAACCTAATCCTATGAGGTCACACATTGTAGTAACTAATTGAAACAAGAAAACCGACCAATAGGGGAAATTAGGGTTAGGTTAGGTCTCTCTCTAAAACCTATTCTCCTACCATTATAAAAGGTTATAATAAGAGGGTGGAATAGAGCGTTCAATTTGACAGTAACTTTCAAACTGAAAAGAGAGAGAAAAACCCTATTATTTCCCTTTGGAAAATCCGGCCACCCTCCTTAAAAGTAAGAGAGTGAAATCTGTTCATCCTATTCCGTTCTAGCAAACGTGAGAATTCAATTGGTGCTCGTGGACTAAGTAGAGGGACATCAATTTATGTTCTTTAATCTCTAGCACTTGCAATCCGGTGGAAAACATGCTACAAAAGTTGTACATTCTTTTCCTTATAATATGATTCATATTTATGTTATGCATACGATCTTGTGATAGATGTTAGGAAATTTGTTTCCTGAAATTCCGCTATATGTTCATCTATATTACTACATTGTGCTATATCAACAAACAATATAATGTAGAGACAACACATAACAAAGACTTGTTTGTAGTATATATTGATACTTTAAAGTTCAATTCAATTTATTTTAAGAGATTGTGAAAGGTAAATTGACAAAACAATATTCTACAAACTATTTCTTAAAAAAAAGTTCTTTTTTATTTATTTATTTATTATTAGTTGTTAAACTTGTTATCTTAAAATGAAAGTTTAAATTTTTTTTTACCATCTATATTACACATGTGCGCTAGACTCGTGATAATTGTTGTCCTTAAATTGATATTTCTTTATAAATATATATTTGGAACATTTTGATTTTCATGCTTGCCAACATATAAATTAGACTAAAATTATAAAAAGTTGATATTGTGTAAAAATACATCAAAACTAATCCAACAACATAATGGTACCTCCGTTTTTAAATACGTGCAACATTATTCAAATACTAACTTTGACCGTATTCTACAGCTAATATATAAATACAAATGTTATCATATTGACCTTTGATTTTGTTTATTAATCTCATAATGTATTTTCAAAATATTAAATTTTTATAAATTTTACTAATCGGTAATTGAATACACTAATTATCAAAGTAGTATATTGACATGTGTAAAAGTCAATATGTTGCATGTATTTAGAAACGGATGAAGTATTTATTTTTTGAAGTACGTATTAGCAATAAATATGATCAAATTTAGTATAAAAATAGTGTAAATGGCAAAATGTTATAATCTATCTATACTACTCCCTCCGTCCCTTAATAGATTGCCCATTTCTAATTTGGGCACTATTCATAGGTAAAGAAAGTCCTCAAAAATAATTTCCAATATATAAGATAAAACATAGTCATGTGCGGTCTTGTTGGATTCGTCTCATGGTGTACATTTTGAAAATCAGACTTTTATAATTTTTACTAATATATAATTAAAGATATTAACAATATAAAACGTGCATTGGCAAACGTGCATTAGAGAAATGGGCAATCTATTAAGGGACAGAGGGCGTAATATATTAAAAGGCGTTCCTAAACAAGGAATGATACCACGTGGCGCTTTCCCTTATAGTGTTTAACTGCATGTGATGCCACGTGGCGTTTTCCCTTAAAGTGTTTAACTGCATATAATCCACGTACAATAAAAAAATAGAAAATGCGTTGTATAAGATTCAACCCCGTGATCACAAGCATATGTACTAAAGCCTTAACCACTAGGCCAGGTGACACTTGATATTGTCATTTTAAAGTGAAATATTAATAAATGAAAGATATAATTAAGATATAATTACCCAAGGCGTAGCCCGGGGACACGGGCCTTAAAACTAGTTATATATAAAAGGGCAGTGGAAGTACTTTCTTTCTAGGAAACTAAATTATGTGAATCAATGATTATATGTAAGGAGTAATTAATAGTTTTACAACAATTGATCAAAAGTAATTATTATATAATTTGCTATTTTAGCAACTTATTGAACTATTAAAACATAAAGATACTCCTAGTTTATGAAATTGTTATGTTTATTCCCTCAATTTTCTAAGGATATTCTTGTTACTATTACTTTATTATCCTCTATTTGGTAAGGGTTTATTCTCTTTCGACATTAATTCATTCACTTGTTGAATCCACGTAATTTTACACTCTTTTATAACCACATTAGATCTTATGCATATTAGCAAATTAAAAAGGATCCAGTCTTACTGCCTCTCTCATACTTGCCTTGTGTATGTTGAAAATATAGTAAAGAGGAAGATATTTAGGAAATGGATGGAATATTCAATAGTACTTTTGCTATTTCTCAATAGATGCATCATATGGATTGAGACACTTGTTAATGCACAACTTTAATTATTAATATCTTAATTTTTATACTATTAAAAAATTATAAAAGTATAATATTATGAAAATATACATTAAGCTTAAATTAGTAACAATTAAAACAATAACATTTATCTTTATATATTACTAACTAAATATGGTCAAAATCAGTATGTAACTAGTGTAAAAAAGTCAATATGATGCATCTATTAAGAAACAGATGAAGAATCAAATACTTTAAATGTATAATATATTAGTGGACAAACTTATTCACTTCTAATCTATATATATAAAGCCAATGAATTTATACCCACAGATCAAAACTTGACACCTTTTTTAAATATCAAGTGTCTCTATATTTTTAAGGAAAGATAAATAAATAAGAAAAAATAGTTGATATTACTGATCATATGCAATATTTCATGATTTATACTTTGATCAATTGTTACTTTATTTACTTACTTTTGACAATTACTGTATTAAATAATTTTTACAGTCATATTTATTAAAAAATCATAGTATCTTATCTAAAAATAAACTATATTATTTAACTTTAAATATTTAATCCATATATGACACAGGACACAAGTCTAGTACATATATAATTTTCTATTAGACGAACTTTGGATAAGTTTTTTAAAAGAAAAGGTAAAAACAATATTTTTTTAGGACCCCCAGAGGGAACCCCAGTAATAATAAAAGCTCTACTTGGGCCAAATCTTGCATGGTCAATGGCCAATTCTGACACGTCAACACTTGAGAGTAGGGGATATAAAGGAATCCTTACTCCCAAGTACAATTAGGTAGTGCGGTTCGAAATTAGGGTATTATCGCGGTCTTGGGATGAGTCTTTAGAGGGAGTCTTGAGATGAGTCTTGTAATTGGTAAGCTTGGCTACTAGAACAATATATCATGGTAATTGGTAAGAGACGTCCACAGAATAGATATATGGTAAAATACAAGTGGAACACGTTATAAAATGCATACTATTTCTTGGCATTTGTCAATCTACAAAGAAAAAGAAATGTGAAATGAAAAAAAAATATTCTATACTCCTTTTTTTTGCCTTTTTTTCAATTTGAGGTGTGAGTATTCTTTACTCCATCAAGTTTAACCAGTAGCATATTCCTATTGGTTCATACTTCATAGTCAAAAACCCAAAAAAAGGAGAAAAAGGAAAAAGGAAATGACCACATCTTTAAAGACGTGGACCAATGAGAATTAAGCGAACACGTAAAAATTAACACCCTGTGATTCGGTTTTGCCCTTTTTATAAAATTCAAAAGCTACATTTCACAAGCAACACTCAACATTTCTGAGATAAATCCCCCAAAATTGGAGAGAGAAATTTCCACTGAAACAACAAAACAAACAAAATACAGAGAAAAATCAAAGAAATACAAGAAAAATACTTCAAATTCTTCAATGGCGAAACAATCAATGGTATCAATCTCAACCCAAGAAGATTTATGCAACTGGGAATTCGTCAATCGATTTGATTTCGAAATTGATAATGAAAGCATTTACGAAGTTCAAAGCGTCGATCTCGTTGATTCAATTGATTCTCTCTCTTCTTCATCAGATGAAGATGATGATGTAAAGGAAGGGCCCACAAATGATGTCAAATCGCATGATGATGATGATCTTGATCTTGATCATCATCATGATCATGATGTGAATGTGAAGTGTGCTAGGGTTCTTGATTTGGGGCAAAATCACGAGTGTTTTGATGGTGATTTGAGCAGTAATGGTGATGATCCTCATAAAATTGATGGGGTTTATGGGTATTTTGATGGGTCGAGTGTACATGTACATGGGCATGACAGTTACGATGGTGGGTATCATCAACATGCTAATGCTAATGCTAATGCTAATGATGATGGTGTTGATGATGATGAGGGTGATGATGATGGGTATGGTATGTATGATGAAATGGTGCCATGGGATAGGTTGATGAGGCAGAGGATAAGGAAATCTGGGAAATATTCATTTGGAAAAATGGCGAAATCAAAGAAATCTGCACTTGTTTTCACTAGACCAGGTTGTGTTCGTGGTAAGCATGGATTAGGTCTCATGGTGTACTGAAGATAAGATTCTAACAACATAAATTTGGACCATATTATCATTTAGTAGTATATAATATGATCGACTTAATTGTTTCTAGTTTTCGTTAATTCAAGATTAACTCTAGGTTGGATCTTTATGTCATTTGCTTTTTCTTTAGTTAGTTGGAAGATTATGATCATTAGAAGAAAAAAAAAATTGTAAATTTGAACTATCTTTGTGTTGAATTGTTGATGATATTGTAAATAAAATGATCTTTCTCCAAAAATCTTGGATATTATGCTTATATTGTATGGTTGGTTTAATTGATATGTTGGTCCAACTTCTTTGGATTTTGTGATCTTGATTTATGATGATTACCTCTTTATTGATATTGTGGTCCAAATTTTCTTTTTGGAGATGTGGTTTTAGTTTATGATGGTTACTAGTGCCTCTTAATTTCTGAAATATTGGTACAAATTTGTTGGACTGATTGAGAATTGGGTCATTTTGGGCCTTTCTTTGTTGACGCTTTTATTGAAGAAATAGGTGAAGCTATTTATTTAGAGGTTAACTTGTTTGGCATTATTAAATGTGGTTTTTTTTTTAAGGTAAGATGAAGGGGACACACTTGAGGGGGGATAAGGGGAAATCCTCAAATGAGCCCTATGAGGTTTGATCCCTAGACCTCAGGGATATGAGGTGGGAAGCGATGCCACTACTCCACCACCTCAACCTAATTATTAAATGTGGTTGTTGTTATACGAAGAACATGTGTGTTGTATTTGTAGTTTTATTTTCATAGCTAGTGTAAAATAACTAAATGTCAATTAAGGGTCCGTTCTGTTCAACTTATTTTGTCTTATCTTATCTTATAAGATCATATAAAATTTTATATGATCTTATCTTATCTTATAAGATAGTTTATTGTGTGTGTCTAACATCTTATTTATCTTATCTTATTTTATCTTATCTTATAAAATCTTTTATAAGTTAAAATAAGTTGAACAGAACGGACCCTAAGAGGCTAAGACCTTAAGAGGGAAGTGCTAAGATACGGAGATTGATACATCTACTCACTGGGTAGATTACCAACTAGAAATATAAAAAATAAAAAATAATCAACTCTGTTGAGTTGTACTCCAGTATTATTAATATTTATCTCTAGTGGGTGGATTACCCATTGAGTAGACAAAGTTATTTCTCTAAAATACCAAATTAGCATTGATTAGGAGGGCTCTAGCCTCTGTTAAACAATTATTACATGATTTAGGACCATTACTCCCCCCTCTCACAACAATTAGGATTATCATGAGATTGGACCAGATCATATATTCATATTTTTGTTTACCAAATATCAAACAAGATCTTTTTATAGTGTATTCTAAATATAATATGTTTTTTCTTATAAATTAGCGTAAAGATATTGGTTAAAATTCAGTTAGAGTTAGTTACCTTAGCAACTATAAATTCTTTTTTCGAGGTTTAAAGCTCACAAATTTTGACTAAAACCTCATTAATATACGCAATTAATTGTTTTAGCCTAGAGATGGCCACTGGTGCGGGCTGGGTGGGCTGGTCCGCGAGCCCTAGTGGGCCGGGCTGAGATTTCACGGCCCAGGACCGGACCGTGAAATTCACGGTTTAGGCGGGCTGGTCCACGGGTGAAAAATCTTGGCCCACACCGGTGCATTTGCACGGTTTTCACGGTTCGAACAGCGGTTTTGGCGGTTCGTGGGCCTACTGGGCTAGCGGACCGGCATGAGATTTTTTTTTTTCATAATTATTTAATCATTAGAATCATTTATTATTGTTACATAAAACCTTTAAAATTAATTAAAATATATACAATTATTAATATTAATGAATAATTTCATTATTTTTGAATTTGATTGAACTATAATATATGAAATTTGATTAAAATATATACCATTTGATTAAAATATACACAACTTGGTTGAATAATTACTGGCCGGGCCGTAGTTAGGTTCATGGGCCAGTTGGACCGATTTCGTGGGCCCATTGGGCGGTTTTAGTAGGCTTTCGTGGGTTGGGCTCAAAAAATCGGCCCACGACCCACCCACCAATTTCACGGTTCGAGCTGGGCTGGACCGGACTTTTCGTGGGCTCAGCCCACACGGCCCAAGAGGCGGGCTGGGCTGGATGGGCTGAATTGGCCCGCACTGTTGGCCATCTCTATTTTAGCCGTTAGACACGAGCTTGGACTTGATAACTATTTTGGGTTCACCCCAACTCACTAAAAAGCCCAACACCCCCACAACTCACCCCACCCCACCCTTCAAAACCTCCACGAGCTCCAACTGTTCTTGCATGAGATGGAATCTAGGATCGAACCTTCCCGAATATGTGTGAGAGCAATACTAGTTGTGCTAAGCTTGCTTGGTAACATATAGGAAAACATTATCAGATGAAATCTTATCAGATTCGTACTAACTAGGATACAATTAGAGTTGAAAAGACTACTACTCACACAATACTTAATAATTATTTTTTCTTTTTCTAGGTATCTTAGGTATATGCTTAGTTGCTGGGCGCTGGCAAATTTGATGCCCCCCTTCGTTCTCTTATACTAGAATATAATCCACTTCATGTTCCAAATGTAGTAGAAGTTACAAAGATACACTAAGAGTCCGTTTGGTTCACTATTTTTAGGCTCCAAGAAACGGAATCAATTACCGATTTCCTTTCTTCATGTTTGGTTCAACTCCTCACCAATCCATTACCATTACTTGGTGGTAATGGACTCTCCCAATTTATTACCTCCCCCTCCCCCTCAAGTAACAAAATACATTAGTTGGTAGTAATTGTTACCATTCCATTTCCATTCTATGGCTTGAACCAAACACCCAATAAAGGTAATCATTTTTATTACCATTCCCCTCCTTTATTTGTTTCCATTCCCTTTTCATTGCATATCTTGAACCAAACGACCCCTAATACAGTAATAAAAAGATAATAGTACACTGATAATATTTGATTCACGTCAATTGCATCCCTTTTTAAGAGTAAGCTTCCCTCCTTTTCTTAAGAGTGGAAAGGCGGGCCTTCACAAGGGCTACTATCCCAAAAAAAAACCCTCATATTAATGGGGTTTTAGTCAAAATCCAGATTTCAATATATGCGAAACACGCACTGTGGTTTATGGGTTTTTCTGAACAAAAAATTTGTCTATCTTACTTCCATTACATTTTTATTTACCAATCCAGCTAATTGGTCCAAAAATACTACTTCCAACATTTCTAAATACATGAAACATTTCTACCTACACGCTATCTAATGCATCAGTTTATTTCTTAATATTTTTTTTGAAATATAAATTATAAAAAGTTGATATTGTGAAAATATGCATTGAAAAGAATCAAATAAGACCAGTATTAAGTATATTTTTTCTTGAGCTAGTCTTGTGAGGACCTGGACCACACTAATATTAGTGTGGATCAAAATCATCAATATAACGTAGTGATCTTTTTTTGTCATATAGTCACCTTTTACAATCGATTGTTACACTAATCAATCATTATCTAATATAGTGGCAATTTTTTTCTTCATATAGTCACATTTTCTTACATTTGTTTATTATAATGAAAGTTATACTTTATAAAATAGTTACCATTTACAATTTATATCTACTCCTCTGTTATATCTATTATTTTTTTAACATAGTGACCTTTTTTTTTTCATGAATCACATGTATGAGAGATTTGGGGTAAAATTAGAGGTTTGAACTCATGACAAAATTAGAGGTTTATTTTTTAAGAAAGTAAAGTGCCTACCATGACAAAATTAAAGCTAGTCAATCCTCTAATTTGAGTGTTCTGTAAAGAGAAGTTTCAATTAGCTGATTGGCCTCAAAAACTCTTTCTGGAAAGGATGGGGGAGGAGCTTTTTGACATTAGAGGTTTGGGGATAGGTGAGCCAAATTACATTTATGTCCTAAAAATTTTAAACTTACATTAATAAACAATAAATTGTACAATAATGGATTATTCAAATGTTTTTATTGGTCATTTTACACAATTATGTAGCAATCAACTATCACTTACTTGTCAAACACATTTATACAAATAGTTAATACAAATATACAATTAACTAGTCAAATAAAGTAATATAATCAGCTAACAATTAATAACTATCCGCTAATTGTCAAACACAACCAAATACTTCTTTTTAAAAACTTTAGGAGCCAAAAAGTCAATAAATCGATCATTGACTCTAATTTTTCCTTTTTATTTCATGACTTAATAACCAAGGTCTGCAATTCCTTATTCTCCTCTGATCCTCTCCCTTCTCTTCCCTGTTCATTATTGATCTAACATAGCCAATATTCATCCCTCTTTTATTCACTTTGTTTTTTCCCCTCTTGCGATTTGTAAGGAAATTTTAGTTTTTCGTTTCTATAAAGAGTAAAGACATCTGGGTGAAGAATTTGACTCAATTGACTCATCATCAAGGAAATACGATTGTTTTTTTTACAGCAAGGAAATATGATTGTTATTCATATAGATTTATGAGGATTTCAAGTACTACATGTTTGTTATTGAGTGTTGGGGTCCAAATATTGGCCCTTACGCATATGAAGCCCAAGATAATACAAATGGAAGTAAAGGTGTGCAATGGGTAGGAACCAACGCCCTTTAAACCTATTCTCCAATATAAATAGTCCATTTGGTACCAAGTGAAAGATAACTTCAACTAACTAAAAAAAACACATACATTTGGCTACTCTCTCCACTCTCTTGCTTTATATTAATCAGCCGACTAACTTAAGCATAGGAGAGGGTTCTCCCGAAACCCCCAGGTTAGTCTTCTTGTTTTGCAGGTGACGGCCCATTCGGAGATTTGATACAACATTCCATAAACTCATACCCATTTAGTAAAGTCCGACTTACTATTCGTATCCACATTACGGTTTTTAGCAGAAACAATAAGCTAAGTTTCTTTCTTTCGATATAAATAAAAGTTTTGAACTCATTTAACCGCAAAGGAAAGGGGACGAACTTTAAATACAACTTATCAAAGGATAGCTATACAACCAGCCTTTGGGATTGTAATACCTAATACCTACCTAGTTATAGTTTAGGTGCAAAGTGAGCATCAAATATTTAACTTTTTCCTCACCCTGTTCCTAGTAACTTAATTGTTAGCCAATAACCTCCTTCACCTATTCATCTTGTTGACATTAATTCTTGACATGCACCAATTTGTCCCCTTTTTTAATTGCCTTTCAATATAATACAAACGAGTGGTTAGAAATATCCTTGACATTTTGTGGTATGGCTAGGACTAATTAATCCCACCAAATCTTTTGTGTATGAAGAATGTTTACTGAAAATGACATCATGTTTTGGACTCCTTAGTAGAATATTTTCAACTTTTTTGTTGCACTGTTTTCTTCTTAAAACACTCTTTTGGAAAGCATGAGTGTCTTATTTGGTGGGCAACATTAATAATTGCATTGATATGAAATTGTGTGTTTTCTCATGATAAGATTTTTAGCAATTATCATCAATATGGGTCATGGTGTTCCTTTAAAATGGCCCGTAAGCATGTGTTTGTTGTCTTTTGCAATCAGCCCATTTGCTATTGTTACTTGATTTTGGATGTTAGATTTCACGTGAGAAAACTTCCTTATGGCCCATGTGAAATCCGATGATACTTTGTAAAAATGGTAATGATTTTTTAGTTTTTAACTATTTGTAGATAGACGTTCCAAAAAAAAAAAAAAATTGGCACGTAAGTTAAAAAAAAAGATGCCGTGAATGTAAAAGTAATCCATGCGATGGACGCAAAGTAAGAGGATAAAGATAAACTTACTTGGAAATGCTATGCTCATGATGCGCTTTCAGCTGAGTTATTGGGTATTTATGAGGGCCTCCAACTCATCCACCAAAGAACCATCGAGTGTACCATATTATATTCAGATTGCAGGTTCGCAGTGGAATTATTACACAACCTTGAGGTGTCTGACAGGTACTCCAATATTGTTTTCTTGTGTAGAAAGTGGTGGACCCTGAGGCCGAACTTGAAGATTGAGTTCCGTGCGAGGAGCAGGAACAAGTGTGCGGATGCGATGGCTAGAGCCGCTAGACTCTCGGATATAGAATGCAATGTAACTAGGATGTTTCCCTCCCCCCTAGTTATTGTATGAACTATGCTACTATGGTTTGTAACTGATTATTATTATTTATATTTATCTTGCTCCTTGTTCACCAAAAAAAAAAGATAAACTTACTTTCTAAGTTTCTATGATAAATAGAAGATCTATGTAAGGATGCGTTTATCACTCAGACTCAATCCCAAACTTCAAACTGTGCCACATTAATCTTCCACTAATTTTTACCTACTTTTTATTCTTCAGACTCACTCAAAACCTATTCCAGTTTTATAATTTATCTCATAAACTTTCTCCAGACTCACTAACAAAATTTTAACATTATTCTATATTCAATTTATATATTATATCATGAGATCAGTTTATATTTCGTATGTTTACCAATTATTTTATAATTCGAATATTTATTTAACAATTTAATACTACATTAATTTATAAAAATTATGGGCCAGTAAAATGATGACATTAATGTTATAAAAATGATGGGACACTAATTTAGGGCATGTTCGTTATCGTTTTATATTTTCAATTTTCAATTTTTTGAAAACAAAAAATAGAAAATCAGAAAAAAAAAAATTTTCACTTTTTAGTTGTCAGTTTTCAAAATCATGATGTTTTTAATAAGTTTGACTAATTTTTTTTCAATTATAGGACATATATCATATGACTTTTAAAACCAAAAAACTGAAAACCACACTGATACCGAATGAGCCCTTAGTTATTTGGAGAAAATTTAGAACCTTTCTTTTTTGAAAAAGGGACAAATGTCACAACATCATTTGCCAACAAATTGTAGAGGTTGCAATTTTGCTTTGGGTGGGATAGTGGCAATGTTGCCAGCGAGACAAAGTGAGTCTTTGTGAGTGTTTTGGAAAACAAAACTCCATCAAAGACTATGTCAACAATATACTCCCGTTATTATTGCAAGTATTGCAGCAAACTCACCAAAGTCTTTGCTTCAGACTTCAGTCCAAGACTCCCGTTAAACACACCCTAATAACATCCGGGATAGGAAAGGGAAACATATCTCTATTATATAAGTGAAGGGGGGAGGAAGATGGTGTTCCCTTATAAAATATCGGATATACCCTTAATGAATTTAAGTTGCCATATATATAAAATAACATTTTCTTTTTCCTACTTGCCATATATATTGAACAAGTTAACAATGGAATTAAATTTGAAATTTCAATTAAATATTAAATAAAGGAGAATAATTTCCTCTCCTTACATATGTGTGAAAAACTCAGATAAAAAATTAAATTGACAATATAAATTAGAAGAAAAAATAAAAACATAAATGTCATATTAATAATTATACTTATAATATTATAAAACCTAAATGTTGATTATTATTTAGTAATCTCTATTGATAGAGATTCAACGATTGAACCAGTGAACCTGATACACAAATTATTCCACTTTATTTCAGCACAAGCTTTCTTCTGTTTTATAGTTCCTTCTCTCGATACTATATTTGAATAATGATGAACAAATAACTAAGAAAACCAACGAAGAATTTATTTAAGAAAAACATATTAGAATATTAAAAATAATTATAAATATTTGTTCGAATCAAAAAATTTGCAACACTGATGAATAACTAACTGAGAAAAAAGAACGTTAATATGACACGCACGCATAGCGTGCAAAAAATGCTAGTACTACATATTCAAACGGCGGAAGTATAATTTTGTGTAAAAGATCCCGTATCAATGACCATTATGATAAAACTTGATCCCTAAACGTTCCAAAATCATAGTAGATGGTAGTGGAATTTTAAGAAGAAAAACAGATGTTTGGGTATGAAATCATGACCATATAGACATTGCCATGAGGTCTTACAAAATTACACTAAAAGTCATTATCGTTTTCGCAATTTATTACTGCCTAGTTACTACTCCGACCTTCTATCCATTTTAAAATATAAGGCATGTACGCTTTATAAAAGTTTGCATTGACTATAAAAAATCTTTTATAATATGATAAATAATTTTTTTATTAGATTATTTGTCTTGAAAAATACTTAATAATATCATTTTCGTATTTTTTTTATTAACATGATTGAGACTAATTAACGGTCAAAGACCGACCTCGAATATCTTACATGCATGTCTTATATTTTGAAACGGATGAAGTATTGTCCATTAGACCTATCTTTTCAACTATAGTTTGCTCAACCAAAGGCTGAATTAATTGCTAATAAGGGTGCAATATCACATTTTTATTTTGTTGTTTAAAGTTGCTTATCACTTATGAATAAAATTTGTACTAATTAAAACTCATATTTACTTTAATAAATCTGATTTTTACGCATGAAATTTGTTTTTTTTTTTAATTTTAAAAGTTGTAAATTACTCACAATAGGTTTATTAGGAATATTAGAGTTTGATAACGTTTTGAATCGCAATTAGAAATTCCTACACGAGACTGAGAGCTAAAGAATACATATGAATTCATTGGCTCATTGCCCTGAAGAGAATTAGGGCGGATGACTAGAGTATAAAATTTTAGTAGGCTGCTCCAAGAATTGTACGTCTAGGTAGTTAGTCGTTGATGACTTGATGACTCGAATTTAAAGGCAAGAATGAGGAGTGGGCCAAATACAATAATTCATATTGGACCAAACCTAATTGCTCTTTTTTTGTTTTGGCAGAAGAAACCTAATTGCTAGTTGCTAGTATTTTTTTCCCTTCCTTTGTCCTCCTTCCATCAATAATTACGACTTACGAGCAAATCGTAACAACCTTACGATATGCGACATTGTGTTATCAAAAAGTACGAATATCGGTCAGGTAACTAAATTTACCATTGTGGATCTTTTTTTTCTTCTCTTTCTTTTCACTCCCATTCTCCTTCATTTTTTCATTTATCGATTGCAATTGACAAAAAATGGTTGAAATCACATAATTCTCATCTCGATATAATCTCTTGGGTGGCGAATTTGGCAACCTTTATAGGTTGTATTGCTCCAGCATGGTTGTAAATAGATACTACAACTACCATGCACCGCCGTGGAAAATGTTTAATTTGGTGAAAACTGAAAAGAAATGAAAAAAGTGAAGGACTATGGTAGTCAAAGTGAATGTATACAGGTCAATGCTTATATATTTGCTCAACTAGTTGAAACCTTTTTGCCACTAAATTTTCCCCATCAATTCTTATAAGGTGATTTTTGATAAAATAGTGTTTTATAAGGTTGTTCTCTCAAATTATTATCTCTATCTTAAAAAAAAAACACATTTGACTCTTAGTGAGTTTAAGGTTCAGTTTCCCTATTAAATAAGATGTTTATACTATTGTAAAAAAAATTAAATTCACAATCTCATAAAATATATTCATATTGTCACGAGTTGTTTTGATTGGAATTGTTTTGTCTCCTTGTCCAACAAGTAAGCTGTAGATTGAGCTTTTTTGTCTAGCAAGTAAACTAGTATCCCTTAGATGTTTTTCCTTGGAGACTTGTCCAACAAATGTCTGAATCAACCTAGTCCAAGCCTGAGCTTCACTCCCGAACCTCGCAAAAGGGACCCACCCGGAGGTTTGGGTGGTGGTTCCCCCTCCGGAAGCTTAAGTCGGATATCGGGAGTTGTAAGAGAAAGTAGAGATAGAGAGAAAGTGAGAGAGTAGTTTTACTGAAGTAACTTTGCGCTTTTTGCGTTGAATGATCTTTCTCCCGATTTCGGGGGTATTTATAGTGATAGCAGATTGACGGATATCCTTAAAATCGCCCTAGAATAGTGGCTTCGATTGGTGGGAATCGGAACATGACACGTGGCGGGACATGATTTGTGAAGATTTATTAACCACTCTCCCTGCAGCGCTACTGATCTTTGAGTTCACTGTTGGGTAGAAAGTTAACCTTTTAACCCAACTGAGTATAGCCCAGAGAAGAAGCCTTTTTTCTATATTACCTAGGGGGAGGACACGTGTGCGGCCCTGATGAGCCCACGTGTCTTTTAAGGAGCCGTAGATGTTAGGCTACAACAGGAATGAAAAAAATAAAACGGGGATAGTTTTTTGTTGAATGGATGGAGTTTATTGACGGCAAGTTTAGGGGCTTTGCCCCTCTTCTACGACAAAAAAAAATCTATTGACGATAACAGGGAAGTTCATAAAGGACCTTATTTTTGGACCTTTGCAAAAGGATTTTCCCAACTTTTAGTACCACCACCAATGAAGACACATATCCTTTTAAATAAGTCTTGTGTAAACATCAGTACTTCTCTAATTAAGAAATAGACATTAAGCCTATGAATACATACGGTGAAACTTCCAAGGATAATAACAATACCATTATTGTTCCATGCCACAAAATATATCTAACGAGGAGATAGACAACACAATTTTCATATCGTCTCGTCGCACATGAGACCCCTTAACAAACTTAAAAGTTGAAATCCCCGTGAAGAGTTAAAGGCATCTTCAATATCGGATTGCAGATCGGACAGGATGATCGAGCTCGTATAAAGTTGTGTGAGAGGTTTGACAATGATCCCCATCACAATGTTGTGCGAAGCTATGGGATGTGGCAATCTTGAAGGCCGAGCACAGAGAGCCTTACCTTCCGCAAGACTGCAAGCTCCGGAGACCACCACAATCACATTGCCCCATAAATCTTATCTCATCTTTTACATATGTAAAAGCCAAACTTATGAAATGAAATCACGCACAAGTCTAGCTAATACACCAATCAATTTTTAATAATTTTACCCAAATAAAACTAGATACATTAACGTTTATGAGTGTGTGTCCTGTTATATGTGTGATCAAACAAGAGAACCGGATATACCACTCCAAGGCACGGAAACTACGCTTTCCTATTAGTTTAATTTCGCCCCTCTAGGATCACCGGGTTAACACGAAATAACTAATGAGATACAATGGAGAGAAACAATTCACAAGATGATCTTCTATGTGAATCAACAAGAACTTTTAGTTTGAAGTTTGTGAAGAACACTAGAGAGAAAATAGCTAAGTTTCTCTCAAGCAAAGCAAGAAGTTTAGAATATGAAAACTGATTTTCTCTTCTCTCTCATATGAATGACAAGTATCATATTCCCTCATAGATTAGAGCTGTTACAGCATTGATCTCCCTTTAATCCCCTGATTAAGAATACTTAATCATCATTAAACGGATAACGTATGCAATACAACGGTTATAAACCGTCCACGCAAAATTTCACGCCCCAAGTCAGAATACACGTCGCGACCCGCGATACAGATCGCGAGTCGCGAAAGTGCGCTGGTCGCGACCCGCGACAGGTGTCGCGACCCGCGACGGCCTCCTGGTCGCGATCCGCGACCAACCTCCTGACTTGCTTGATTGATTCACGTGATTTTGCGCATTCTAATCTTAGCATACTAGACCTCCTCCTCTTCTAGTATATAACCATATGAGCTTATAAAACCCATTACCCTATAAATAATGTTCCAACATGTCCGCAAGGACCGCAAATGTACAATAAAAAAATAAATAAGTTTATGAGGAGCTTAGAAGGTGGCCAGATTAAATCTAATTGTTTATCTTTAATTTGTTCATATTGAAGTTGTTTTCGTTGTAAGTTGAAGATTTAAATAAACAGTAGATTTAATGATTCATACAGATGCTTGAATCTTCGTATGATCTCAATTCTCAGGGACAGTCCGCCGAAAGTGTATTCGATGTACCTAGATACTGCTACATCTATCTCAATCTTGTATAAATACAAGTTCTATTTTTATTTTATCTTTTCGTAAATGCATGTGAACAAAATACAAGCTAATTTTTTTTTGGAGCCCCTCTCGGGAACTCGTGGTAAGAATAATTTTCTCTAGGCTGCCCTCGCACATGGTCACTCACCCAGAGGTCCAACAAGCCCCAAACCCTCCCCCCCAACAATATTGAAATTTTGCTTCTACCAAGATTTGAACCTTGGTCTCCCATGTGGGAGATAGAAAGTCATACCATTGAACCCAGGGCTGTGCAAAGACCAGGGTCAAACCGGAATTTGGACCGAATCAGATAGGAATTTGGAACGAACTGAAGATTCCCGTCCTCGGTCCACAAAAAATCCCGATTCCGGGTTTCCGATCCGGTCCAATCCCGGAAAATTCCGGTCCGGACCGGTTGGACCGAAATTTCTATTATTTTAGTAAAAAAAAGTTTATATGTTAAAAAAAGTATAAAAAGATAGAAAGTTAAAAACCTACTATTTATTACTTTAGGATTATTGTTATTAAATTATTAATTTTTAATGTATCTAATTTATAAATTTATTTAAATAAAATAAAAAAGATTTTTTTTTTGTAAAAAAATAGATTTCGGTCCAACAGGTCCAAAACCGGACCGGACCAGAATTTTTCCGGCCCGATCCCGGTCCAAGAAAATCACAGATTCTGATCTGGTCCGGTCCGGTCCTGGACCGATGCACACCCCCAATTGAATCCAAGGGTTCTTGGTACAACATACAAGCTACTTAGATCCACCGCCTGTCCCGTGGGGAAAAGGAAAAAAAGGTATAAGTTTGTTTGAATTCGAAAACTTGTAATAATAATTAATAAATATTTCCTCCGTTCTTTTTCTATTGCAACAATTACCACTTTGGGTAGTTTGACATCTATTGTAACAATTCCACTTTTGGTAAAAAAACAAATATAGTTGACAATATTGCCCTTACTTTATCTTACTAAAACCATCATTAATTACTCAAATTGTCTCATAAAGTTGCTTTTACTTTATTTAGGATTTATTTATCTCCAACTCTAGTTAATTAAAGGGGTACCTTTATGCTAAACTACCCATCATTTTCATTTCCTTAAAAACCGTGCCCAAATTCATAGTTGCAATAGAAAAAGAACGGAGGAAGTACATACATAAAACTGAAGTATACAAGATTTTGCTAAGCTAATAATATGCCCTATATTAGGCTTTCCTTCTTAACCCTGTTTCCCTTTCTTCCTATGTATGTTGGCTATGTAGATCTAATCATTAATTATTAATGCTCCAATATTCTACATTTGAAAATTAAAAGTGGTTTTCTCTTGTCTAGTCTTTTCTTACATTTAAAATGCACATTTCCTCAAAACAGGTTATGTGTTCCATGGAATAATAATGGCAACACCAAGCTAATTAGCAAGAGAATATTGTGGAGAAAACTAGCATATGATTTTTCAATAAAGTAAGAAAATTTTGTCAGAAAAACCTTATAAAATGTCCATTTTGCGAAAAGCAACCTTATAAATTTTTTCTTGTGACTTACAACCTTTAACTTCATTTTTTTTTGCCAAATGAAACCTCGGGCTTCTTTTCCGGCATTGACCGTCACTTTCCGACATTGACCCACCTTTTCCCTCTTTTTCTCCTCTGTTTGCACTCTTATTTCCTTCTAGACGATTCATTAATCCAACAAATCCCTCAATTCTATATAAAATAAAATCCATGTTCATAAAATCTTTGATCCAAAAATTATAATTTATTTTTAGTCTTCATATTGCTAAATGATGTTCAAAATGTGGGTCAACGTCAGAAAAGTGACAGTCAACGTCAAAAAAGAGATACGAGGTTTTATCTCGCAAAGAAGTTGAAGTTAAAGGTTGTAATAAGTAACAAAAAGACTTTTATAAGGTTGTTTTTCGCAAAATGGACATTTCAAAAGGTTTTTTTTGACAATTTTTTTCTTAAAGTACTTAATTTAAACACAACAATATTTCTTTTTTTTCAAACACGGAGACAGCCAAATCAAATGTGCAAGAAGCGAATAAATCATAATTATTGTTTTCCTTTTCTTTTAATGTAGATCTCTATTATATAAGCCAAGGGGGGAACTATGGTGTCCCCGTATGAAAAGACTTTTCAACCCTTAATTCCACAAAAATTATTACCTATTAAGATTTTCCATAATCATAGCCTTCCTAATTTAAGATATGCATATCAATGGAAGTTCAAAGTTGCTAAAATAAATTGTCATAAAAATATGTGTAGTGAAAGGAAAAGTTTATGATTGAAGAATAATTTAGCATAACTAAAGCAACTATAAAATCAATTAAAAAACCAAAGACATAAATTTTAATTCTACCTATACTTTTAAATGCAAGAACAATGCCAACATCCATTAACAAGCCATAAAAATACCGAGAAAACAGAGAGGATAATCTTATCCTTTTAATTTCCAGGGGTCAATAATTTTCATGTGTGCCAGACTGCCAGTTAGTATAATTTGTCCTTTTATTTTTTTGGGAATCATAGTTCTCATTTGTGTTAGTTAAGATAATTTTATCATTTTACTTTTTAGGAGAAATATGTAATGATTATTTTTAAAAAAAGCTCATCTCTATTATATAAGCCAAAATAGGTGTATGTGGTGTTTACTTAAAATTACAGTAATATAACCTCCCTACATATTCATTAATAATAAACGACAAGGTCATGTCAATTCAATGCCATTGCGTCCTATCATGTGTGATTTTTTTAATCCATCACATAGTAATACACTAATGGAAAAAAACGGAAGGGCTGCGGTCAAAACAGCCCTAAGGGCTGCGTTTTTGGCCAGCAGCCCTTTCCGTAGCAGCCCTTCACTAAAAGTGAAGGGTTGCGGTTTTGGGCCAAAACCGCAGCCCTTCCTTGTACAAAGGGCTGCGGTTTTTGCTAAAGCCCGCAGCCCTTCTCACCCAAAAAAAAAAAAAAAATTTTGTTTTTGCATTTTATAGTTCGAAATATATCCAAAAACAATTACCGAGTATAAATTGTTTTTATTTGAGCATCACGAAATTATAAAGAACAGTACAAAATATAAATTCATGAAACGAAACCAAGATCTGGATAAAAATATCATCAATTACAACTCTAAACCATTCACTCTCATATTCTTCAAATCAAAACAAACAAATGAAAACATAAACTGCAGATCTTCAACACTATTCTCAAATTTCATAAACCGATGCAGTAATTCTTCAAGTAAAACACACCAAAAATCACATCAACCAACCATAAAACGACAAAAAAAAACCAAAAAATACAAAAAAAAAAAATCATATCTAAGATATGAAGAAGAAGAACGAACGAACGAACGAACGAACCATCGCCATCTTTGTCGAACGATGGTGGTAAAGCTTCCTTAAACTCAGCGATCTGTTCGTCGGTGAAGTTGTTGCGTCGTTGCTGTGGTGTTGCTGTTCGTTCTGGTCGCGTTCTCTCTCCTTCGTTTTGCCCTAATTTTCTCTCTCCTCTGTTAAGGCTTGCTGCTGCCACGTTCTTGTTTGCGTCGCCGCCAGTCGATGACCCGTTGGTGTCGCCGGTGCTTCGTTGTCGTTCCGGTGGCGTCGTTGATGTGTCGCTGGTGCTTCGTTCTCCTTCGTCGGTGAAGTTGTTGCGTCATTGTTGTTGTCGTGTCGCTGTTGTTCCGGTGGCGTATGTTCTGCCGGATAGGGAAGGAGGGTGAGGGAGAAGGGTGGAGGGTGAGAGAAAAGGGAGAAGGAGGCTGTGGTTGATGTGAGAGAGGAGAGAGAATGAGGGAGAAGGGAGGAGATTGTAAGAACCCTAGCTAGCCGCTTATTAACAGTTTAAGCCCGCGAATTCCTTTCAATTTTTTTTTAAAAAAATGCCCATAAAGGGCTGCGGTTTGCCCAAAAACCGCAACCCTTTATTACTTAAAGGGCTGCGGTTTCGGCTAACCGCAGCCCTTCACTAAAAGGGTTGCGGTTTTTGGGATAACCGCAGCCCTTCACTAATAAGGACTGCGTTTTTCAAAAAACGCAGCCCTTGCAGCGCAGCCCTTCCTTTTTTCTCCTCTAGTTATATGTAATCAAAACAAAAGTTACGAAAAATTTCTCACAAATTAAGCAATGATAAAAACAACTTGACATAAAAAGCCTTTAAAGAAATTTTTACATAAAGAGCAAAATAATAGATCAAACAAAAGATAAATCTTTCACAAATTTAATTTGACAATAGAACTTTACATCTAAATGCGCATCACAATTTCTAAACACTAAATACATCCTTCTTTCTTTACTTTCCTATTGAAACAATTTCTTCATCAAGTAATTTTTATATTTTGTATTTATACAACATCATAATTCATTAATTAGTACTAATAATGATTATAAATTACATCCTTCAAAATTACATTTATATAAAATTTAAGAATAATCGCCAAAATAATCCACGCACGCATCGCGTGCATAGAAGACTAGTACTATATATAAGGTCAACTTGATGTGATATATCAACTATCAAGACTTTTAAGCAAATTAATTTGAGTCACTAACCTCTTTATCAAGTTATATACTTCCTCCGTTCTTATTCTATTGCAACAATTGAATTTTTGCACTATTCTTTCACCACTCTTTCACTATCTATTGTGATTTTTACGTAAGGAAATATATAATCATGTGGGGTCTTGTTAGATTCGTCTCGATATATACTTTCACAATATCAAATTTTTATATTTTTTACTAAAAAGTATTTAAAGATATTCATAGTTAAAGTTGTACAATGACAAGCGTGAAAACTCAATTGTTGCAATAGAAAAAGAACGGATCGAGGAAATAATTGGTTTCGAATATTAAAAGGATTTTGTTTAATATCACCTTAAAGGCTTAAATACGTACTTATTGATAAACCCCTCACATGATGAGCAATGACTCCACTCTTCATCCTCTCACACTTCAGATTACACTTTATTTTAAGATGTCAATGTAGCAGTTTTTTTTTTTAGGTGTGTGTTACTTGACATATTCAGATATAATGCGATTTCACAAATCACAATAAAATATCAATCGATAACTATCCAACACATGATGAGCACATTTGTTTTTATGTTAGTATATTTTACCATATGGTCCATATCTTACACTGGTCACGAAGAGATCAGCAAGCTGGTTCCAAAATGAGAGACAACCTTTTTTTAATTAAGAAATCTAACGTTTTTAATAAAAGTGCATGTACGACTATGTAACTAAATAACTAATTATACAGTCGCGTGAAAGCTAAATGATCAAGTCATTTTACATTTCCTTGTCTGCACAAGTCACAACCATGCATGACCTCTCCCTTTTGCTGACAATTTTCTTAATTATCTATACCATTTGTGTTATACCGATACGCCTTAATTCTATTTAATTAACATAATCAATTATATATTTATCTTGCTGTCTATATTTATGTCTGATCTCTTCTTCCTTTTAATTTGTTCGGTTGTTCCCACTTTCAAGAAAAAAAAAGAGTAAACTAATGTGCTTCTTCTCAACAATTAACATCTATACTAATATATTAAAAGGTGTTCCTCAACCAGGAACTGTGCCACGTGGCGCTATCCCTTAGAGTTTTGACTTCTACTCCACATACAAATTAAAAAAATTAGATTATGCATGGTATAAGATTTGATCCCATGACCTCAAGCTTTTGTACTAATGTCTTAACCACTAAACCAAATAATATTTAGTGTCATAATTTCAATGTGAAATACTAATAAATGAAATATATAAGTACCCTAAAAACTAGTTCATGTGTAAAACTTGTTGATAGCTCCAATACTGTGCCAACTTCTTAATGTTAGTTCTTCTTCTTGCCGATACAGCAAGGAATCTGTCTCCTTGATTTATGTAACAAAAATTATAGGCAATGTTGGCAAAAAGTTATTGTTACCTACATAATTTTTTTTTACATCAAACATAATTTAAGTTCTTTTTTATATATATATTTTTCGTTTTTTCAAATTCTAATTTAATTTATCACTAAGAACAAAAACTATTCTGATTAATACATTATCTTTTGACATTTATAATCTGTGAAGTTGTTTACCAAGGTTACTTGATCTAGTCGTAGGATTTCAACCTTGAGAGTTGAGATTATTGAGACCAATTATAGGTTTGATTCCATGTTGTTATTGAACATGCAAATAATAAGTATTGGGTCAGATGGTCTTATAAGAAATTGTATATTTGTCTGATTAAATATTAACTATACAGAAAGTTAATACTACTTTTTTTTTAAAAAATGTCTAATCAAAGAATTTTCAAAAAAATTCTATACCTTTCTTCCTATGCACACAAATACATACGAGATAGAGTTGCGAAGACACTCTTTAAATAATGGTCGATCTCAAAACTAAGTAATATTTATAACTTTTGTGCTCTAATACCACCCCTCTCTCTCCTTTTATGTTATTAGTTGCATCATGCATATCTTTTTGGATTTTTGTATCTTCAAAATCTCAAATTGTTATAACTTATAATTGCATGAAAACTTAGCTAAATATATCAATGGTAAAAATTGTAAATATAATCAGCAATAACAATTAACATCAACCATAGACCAAAAAAAAAATCAGCCAAATATAAACCGGATGTAGACTTTTTTTCAAGAATAATTTTAGATTGACTCCGAATTCTGATGGAGTAACGGCTGATTCCTTGTGATAATTTAATGGGATAAATTTTTAGTCAGGAATGTTTTTTTTTCTGTTTTTATAATTCTAGTTCTCTCTGAATCTAGATGGATAGAATAGTTTAGTGGAAATACCACTCTAATCTTAAAAAACTGTTATCGTTGTCGTTTTTACTTTTTTTAACTACACAGGTAAAGGTGGCACAGAGGTATTTGCTAATGGTGTCCACCTATGGGAACAGGAGTTTTACGAGGTGAGATAATACAATGGGGCCTCGGAGACCGCCATTTTTTTACGGAGTACGATTGCAGAAATTAAAGTAGCCAAGTGAACTTGACTTGCCATTTTTTACTGTTGTACCTCTTTTAGATAGCTTTCTTCAGCTAAAACTAGGAGCATCTGGACTCAGTTTCATTTCATTTCCAGCATAGGGAATAAGCCAACCGATAATCTATAGAAAAAATATATTGGAAAGGGTTATTCTAGGAGAATAGGGCATTTTTACAAAGTTTATGATTAAAGCTCCGACTATTTTAGTAATTAGGAATTGCAGTTTTTTTTTAAAGATATAAGGAGGAAATTAGGAAATCCTTCTCTCAAGGACGTTTCCTAATTCATCAAAACGAAAAAGTTGGGAGAGACACTTGTCGGTACTTGTCGGGGTGATGATAGTTGCTGAATTGGGCAGAGTGTGCCCTAATTTTAATAGATGATTAACAACTCGATTGGTTTCACGGAATATGTGAGTAAAGTACATAGTCCGAAATCCTTTACTAATTAGGCATTGCAGTTTGATGCATGACATAAACTAAAATTGGGTTTCTTTAGTCTTAAACATAATTGAAAGGGGAGGAAATAAAGTAGCATATCTTTTAATTTACCGGGTTTAATTGGTAAGAATTGAAAGGATTCATTTATTTAGACTATAGCTAGTAATTTGAGCAACCTTTGCATTGCACTGGTGATCGAAAGCCTTCTTCTTTTGGGCTGATCAATTGATTAGAACAGAACTAATTTGAAGTTGTGAGAGGAAACTAGCTGAACGGAAGTGAACTGAACTGAAATTGTGAGAGAAAACTAGCTAAATGGAATTGAACTAAGCTGAACTGGACTGAAATTGTGCCCAAAGAACATGGCCTAATTAATACAATCATTTCTTGCTCGCATTTTTTTCTTTTTCCAATCCACTTTATTCCCAACGAAAAAAATTGTTTTGTGATCGAGTATAAATTTTCGACAATCAAGGTTTGGTATTAGACTGAGGATTTAGATTACATAATAATTATGTGTATGTCATTTAGTTGTATTAAATGCAAGTGAATTTCAATTTTTTAATTACATATCCATAATCCTTACTTTTGAAAATTTCCAATAAAAATTAACATGCTAGATTTTTCAAAGTATTATCATACCATGCACTAAGTTTGGTTTGAGAGTAAAAATAGTATTTGCATTCAAGTTTTTTCAGCGAATCATCTATTACAAGTAAAAAGCGTCATGTAGGAAACCATGTTAGATTAGTAGTCCTCAAGTTTCTAGCAAGCCGAGAGAAATTGTCCTAAATAATACTCTTAATACTCCCCCCTTAAGTTGGAGCATAAGATTTATATTCATTTTAGGTATTAAATTTGATGCTCTCCAACTTACCTTAGTGAATGTTATTGTGATCATCCAAGTTAGCTCGACAAGAGTCATCCCACTATGCATCTAGTGAGGTTTAGCCAAAAAAAAAGAGGGTTGTGTCAACTTTTAATTCCGACGACATCTACCCAACTCTTGCGACACTATAACATCTTCACACACCCGCTATCTGGTGGATTCTCTACTAGCTCATCACTAAATCATGTTGTTGACTCACATTACAAGGTTAACATACATTGTTCTTCAATTAGATTAGCTTGCTCTTAAAAGAGCCACTAAATCAATACACATAAAATAAACACCATCGATCAATATCTTTGTTTGAGTAGGTCTAGGCCAGGTTAGTTTATTCTTACTTACTCCGATGGTCATAGGAGCAAGACTAAACCCTAACATGGGCCAACTGACATTGAATGAGTGAGTTTGATTAGCTCCAATCTACTTATCAGCAAGCAAGCAATCTTATTAAGCGCAACAACAACCATTCAACTTTTACAAGTAAGGCATCATCCCAACAAAGCTGTAGCAGAACGTAGCACAACAATGAGCTAATAGAACATCAACTTACAACCTAGAAACCCATTCACTATCCCTCCTAGAGAGTTTTGCAGGTAGAACTGCCAAAATATGCATTCGAATCTCATACCTCATTATGTCAACTGTCTTACTAATGCTTGGGACACTTTGCTTCCAAAAAGCCTCATTCCTACTTCTCCAAATTAAACGTTTTATATAACAACAACCACACCAGCACACCAAGTACTCTTCTGAATTTTTGACTTTTTTTGAGCTCCTGACCATCTGAACAACCTCTTCAAATTATGAATATTATTGGTTAAGTTGGTCTTCTGATATGGTATCAGAGCTAGCGTGACAGGAAGGTCATGGGTCCAAATCTCATCCACCCCATCTTCCAATTTGAAATTTTGAACATTGGATATAAGGGAGCCTATGTCGCATCCACGCTTTAAGCCCAATGGGCTCTTATGTGAAGGGGCGTGATAGAATATAAAATCAATCTTGAGACTAGGGATGGGCAAGGGTCGGGTCTGGGTCGGGTCCGGTCGGACCCTAGACCCGGACCCTAATTTTTTTTGCGGACCCAGACCCGGACCCTAAGGGTCTGGGAAAATTGGACCCGGACCCAGACCCTAAGGGTCTGTAGGGTCTAGGGTCCAGGCCAATTTTTTTTTTGTGCCAAAATTTCTGCATTATTTTTGCCGAAATATCATTTCATCAACATAAATTACACATTTCAATGTTTTAACCCTAATGCGAGTTCACCATAATCTTTTAGAACTTGAGTTATATAATGTTTTAGAACTTAAGTTATAATGGCTGACTGCAATTGAATGAAGCAGGAAAAACTGGAAATTAAGCAAAAAAAGAAGAAGACTTGCGTATCATAATTAAAGATGACCCCGTTAAAAGAAAATAAAAATTAAAGCTTGACTCCCATTTGTGCACATTACTTGCTTCAGATCTTGAATTATATTCACCAGACCAGCAGTACCATGAGTCCATGACTTGTAGGAGACCCAACTTCCATATCAGCTTTAATTAAAGATAACGCCTTTTCACATTTGCAAAATCAAATAAAGATAGGCTTCAAACCCAGTAAACTGAAATTGTCCAAAATTGTTGAAATAAGGCTTTTTGAAGTCTAGAATTTGAAAGTTGAGAACTCTCGAAGACAGTGGAGGATATTTTTGAGTCGGCTGCTGTAGTGTTGTGGCTACTGACTAGGGTAGGATTTAGAAAATAGGTTTTCAAAGTTAATGGATTGGTGTTTTAGTTTAGGAAATCATTTTGTTTTAAAAATAAAAAGCTAAAATTTATATATTAAATATTTTTAGGGTCTAAAGGTAGGGTCTGGGTCTAAAATATCAAGACCCGGACCCGGACCCTAAAAAATTTACTTGGACCCAGACCCGGACCCGGACCCTTAGGGTCTGAAAAAGTTGGACCCAGACCCTTAAATTAGGGTCGGGTCCAGTAGGGTCCGAGTAGGGTCCTGGACCCATGCCCATCCCTACTTGAGACTCCAACCATGAGCTTAAACTTCTAGTTAGGGCTGGCAAAAGTTGACCCAACCCGATAACCCAACCTGAAACTGACCTGAAAATTTCGAGTTTGGGTTGAGATTTTCGACCTGAAATAAAAAATGGGTCGACCCAACCCAACCTGAAAATATAATGGGTTAGGTTTGGGTTGACTTTTTGAACCTGAAAATAACCCGAATAACCTGATTTAGAAGTCGGGTTATTTTCAGGTCGGGTCAACCTGAAATTAACCCATACTTTCATAACTTATACAACCTTCCTTTTGTTATTCTTATTTGTATTGGGCCAAGCCCATTTCTTGCATCACCTAAATTTCATTTCAGGTCATTAACCCATACTTTCATAACTTAGCGTGTATAGTTGAATTTCATTTCAGGTCATTTTGGGTTGGTTTCGTGTCAACCCGAAATCGGTAAGGTCGGGTTTGGGTTATGATTTTCGACCTGAAATTAGAATCAGGTCGGGTTTGGGTTAGGGGTAAGTGACCTGAAATATAAATCAGGTCAACCTGAAATTGACCCAACCCGACCTGATTGCCAGCCCTACTTCTAGTTGAGTTGGTCCTCTAACAAAGTTCATAAAAAAAGTTTAGTTTTGCTTGATCAAGAAACCGAAGGCCAAAGCGCAAAAGAACTAAAAATAAAAAAAGAATTTGAAGGCCAATTATTTGGTTTCTTCACACGAGTTTGTAGAGGTATTAGGGGAACACCAACCAATTGACTATTTGTTCCTTTTATTATGATCAATGAGTAAACAATCTTTGGTTAAGAATTGTACCTTCTTTTCATCACTACAGAGCTTATGACTCTTTTAGGGCTGATGAGGAGAAGAGACGAAAAAGACATGTTGAAAAAATTTGTGTATGAGATGTTATTTTGCGAGTTCGTATGCTTGTCCCCTAACACCCCCCTCCACAATCCACACGCATCTTCCAAAATCCTTTTGCCAAAGTGATATGTAAGAAGTAATACTAGACGGAGGGATTGTTTTGGGGTGCATGTTCGGTGAATGACTTTTATGGTGGATTTTCCATTGCATTACAAGATTCGTTAACAACTGAAGCTCATTGTTTGCTCCATAATCGATATTACCAACTGACACTAATCTACAATAATTGTCACCGACCATTTTAATTAGCTATTGGCCTTTTCATTCATCAAATAGCCAAAATAATGTTTGGTAAATGACATTTATCTTAGCTAAATATTTCGACTTTTCAACCAAACGTAAAAAATTGATTTTACTAGATTTTTCTATTGGCTTTTACAATCATATTTCGTTTTATAAATAAACAATCTTAACCGCCGATTTTACCAAACACATTTATAAAGATTTCATAGCTAACAACCAATTGTCAATTGCCGAACAACCCATCATCATGATAGACTATTTAATCATCTCAACATTTTAAGGATTACACTTAACATACCCTTAAATAGGGTAAAAGAGAGAGGAATAAAGATGGAGGCACATTTTCAATTTCAAACCCTATATTTGTGTTCCACCCCCTCGCTCTACATAGGGTCAAGTAAAAGGAGAAAATTCACTCAGACTTTTTCCGGAAAAACAGGACAAATCACAAAACCAAACAAAGCAAAAATTATCCTACAGTGAAGAGAGAGAGCAAAGCCAAAAGCTACCATCCTCATTTTTGTACTACTGTTCTAAAAGAGTATGTACTGTTTGTTCAGCTTCTCTTTGGAGACTGTGCGTAATGTTATGGCTTAAATTCTAAACCTGAGCTTCATTCAACCCTATTTGACTCTTTCTTCTTCTCTTTCTATCTCTCTCCTTCATCCTATTCCTAGTGTATAACCATAAGTCCTTAACCATGATAGAAGTGATCATAACTCAATATGACTACTATTTCAGTCACAACTGTTTAGATCATGATTGAAAATATGTGAGATTTTTTCTGTTCCCCACAAAAAGAAACCAACCCATAATCCCCAAACAGCAAAAATACTTCTTACATCGATCGTACTAATTTATTAGATCATATATATATGTTTTATTAATTTATAGAAGAAGACTAAGAAATTAACAATTATATAGATCATCACAATTTTTTTTTACCCAAAAGACAAAAGGAAAAAGAACCCACAATAAATCTTATCCTCAAAATAGTTTAGAATAGTAAATCTTAGATCTTATATTATCCCACACCCCATTTCCCTAAAATTTCACCAACTCAATGATAAACCCTTCCTACTACTACTACTACTATACACCACCACCACCACCCCACCACTCCTCTTGTACCCCCATAGCGTTACTTGTTTCCGTATCTGTATCCGTATCCATATCCGTTTTTACATAAAATAATGCATGATTGATGAATCTCAACATACATAAAATGGTGGATTTATTAGTAGATAAGTAGTGTATATATAGCTAGTTAAATTAGCTTATTATTGGGGGGTTGGAGAGAGTGTTATTGTTAATTATATAGTTATATTATTAGATGATGAAATCCTCAAGTGGAGGAAGTAGTAGTACTAATACAAGTTGTCAAGATTGTGGAAACAAAGCAAAGAGAGATTGTACACATATGAGGTGCAGAACTTGCTGTAAAAGCCGAGGTTTCCAATGTTCTACTCATGTTAAAAGCACCTGGGTTCCTGTTGCTAGAAGGCGTCATAAACAGCTAAAACAACATCAACAACAACAACAACACTTTTCTACTACTACTACTGTGGATCACTACAATCAACATCATCATCATCTTCTTTCTCTTCCTCTTTCACTTTCAAACATTCATCATCACAGCAGTAGCCCTACTTCTACTGGTAATTTTGTCCCTTTTTTTTCTTCTTAGCTTTTTTTTGTTTTTGTTTCTTGGGTGAATATATTTTGGTGGGTATGTGATATGGAAAGGTTAGGATTGGTCATTTTCTTCTGTTTAAGCAACAGTGATTTTAGTAGCTATGATATGATTTTTTACAAGTAGAAGTAGTACTAATATTCAATATTCATGAGTAAACGGTAAAACCCTAATTATTGTACCTTCTTTCTTTATTTCTCTATCCATCTTTCCCTTTCTTTTGTTCTTTTTTGACAAAATTCTCACATATGAGACATTTTTCTCTTTTTTTTCTTCTTTTGTAGCATCATCACCTAGTAAATACTTAGATCTAGCTTCATCTTAATTGCACTTATACAAAAGAAATGGAAGTTTTAGTTTTTTTTTCAATTTTTTCACTGTTCCCTCAAAACCCTAATAATCATATAAAGATTTCTTTTCTTTTTTTTATATTTCTATTCTAAAGAAAATAATTAAACATACCCATTTTTTCCCCTCTTTTTTTTACTTAGATTTGAAGATAAATTTGTTGTTATTGCTTCATCATTAACTAGCTCCAAAGAAAATAAGTAAACATACCCTTTTTTTTAACTAAAATTTGAAGATAAATTTGTTGGTATTGCTTCATCATTAGCTAGGTTTTGTTGACAAATTTTTCAGGGGTAGAAGGAGGGAATTTTCCGGCAGAAGTAAACTCCTTAGCAACGTTTCGATGCATTCGAGTGAGCTCGGAAGATAATGTGGTGGATCAATATGCTTATCAAACCTCAATTAGCATAGGAGGGCATAGTTTTAAAGGGATTCTCTATGATCAAGGCCCCATCACCGCTAACCGCGGTGATGAGAGCTTGTCGGTTGCCACGGGAGATAACCAGCAGTATAATATCACGGCCACTACCATGGCGGCTACACAACCGAGTGCGGTTGGTGCAAATTTCCTTTACCACCCTCCATCCCTATATTCTGCTCCTAGCTTCAATGCTTTTTTGCCTGGTATGCAGTTCTTCCCACATCCAAGGCCTTGATTAGTGTAAGTAATTAAATTAGTTAATCCTTTTTGTTCAATTGAATTGTTTCTTCTCTAAATGTGCAGTATGCCAAAATAATGACAATAAGCAATTGTATTATATTATGTTTTGATTATTGTTTTGAAGCTCGAGTATAAGACAATGAAGGACAGATAAGAGACATTACCCAATTTGTTAATAATTCTAATGTCCAAATTATTTGATCTTGTCTCTCAAATGTCTTAAACTTTTTTTTTTGCCTTCCCTTAGAAATTTAATTAAATGTTGCCTTTTGTTGGGGATCTGTATGTTGTGTATTATGTGATCTTTGTCCTTTCAATTAAATATGTAATCTTTAGCTTTGTTGATGGATTTTGCAGAGTTTGTCTTCTTGTTTCATCAGTTGTTTATTAAGAATGCTTTCTCTCTTTTAATGAGCTCATGAATGTCAATCTTTAATTTGTTGGTGGAATTTGGTTTTGTGTTGTTTATCATCTCCTAAGCATACTTTTTCCCCTTCTTATCTGTTTCTTTGCCGGTTATAATTAACGCAAATGTAGTTTAATTAAATAGTACATAATCTTCTTATTAGATTGAGGTTTAGATACCAGCTTTTGTTTATTTGTCCTTCATGCATGCACATTACTAAAGCAAGCAACATTAGGGATCAATTCTTCCTTTCATAATACATATGTAAGTGAGCAATAATTTAGAACATAGATTTAAGTACTCACTTAGAGAATACTTGATAAATAATAAGGAACATGTATGCTTTAGTAAGGTATAAGTTTATTAGCTAGGGAGTGACTTGTACAAAATTTTATGTGTCATGAAATCTAACTTAAATTAAGCAAAGCCAAGGAAAATTGATTTATATGAAGTAAATGATGGTAATCATCAAATTTAGGGTATGAAGCACGGAAGCCTCTAAGATTTGAGGTCTCCCCAATTTCAACTCTGGCTATTTCCATGCTAATGGAACCTCTAGGACTGAGGTTTCCTCGTTTCAAAAATGTTTTTATTTTCGAAATCCAACCATTTCCGTGCTACATATATAGGTTAGAGGTTCATGTTATAAATTCATGATATTGGTTTGATGATCATTACATAGTCACATATTAACTCATAAGCTAGGTTACTATGCTAATTATAGGAAGAAGATTAACCAATTGTTTGAGTTGATCAACAAGTACGTACGTTTAAGTATCAGACTGACTATACTTTCTTAAGATGCTGGTATAGGTTTTTACCATCTGATAAAGTATCATCAGAATTTTACCAAGAGGCTGTGTTGCTGCGTGGTTTCCATTATACCTCCAATTCATAGTAAAATCAACGTCTTTACCTTTTTGCAATCTGCACTTGGTTCACTTACCTGTTCCAGGCTTCGAGCATGCTTAGCTTGATGTGAAATGTAATTAGAGTAATATATACTATACTCTTGCCTAAGACTTCAAGCTAAATGTAACAAATCATGTCATTCTAATTTTTTTGTGTGTATATATATGTCTTGTTTTGCTGCATATATATTATGAAACCTAGCAATTAATTTGCACATATTGATGTATCTCTCATGGTGTGAAAGGATCTCTCACATTTTTCGTCATATTTGAAATTTGCTCACAATGACAAGCTGACGTTTGCTGTCTTCCAACATCTTCATTTTCTTTCATGTTAGGCGACTTTCATGAGGCCATATTTAATACTCTTATACTCATTCTACTATTTTATACTGATGTTGAAAGTTGATTAGGGAATAATTGCATTTCTTTTAAATCAGCCTCAATGCCTTGGTCATATTTTGTGACTTAATTAGCTCATCAAAAAACAAGCAAGAATAGGTGGGCATCTTGTGACTTTGTTGGGCAGTACAAAGACTATTTAAAATAAACCCTAGATTAAGAATTCACTATGTGCTTTCAATAAAGAGACTTTATATTATACACTCATAATGTAAAAAAAGATTGATACCCTTAGTGACATAAATTACCTTTAGAAGAATATATCCTTTGTACTTAAGATGGAAAGAATTTTTGTATTTTCGAATATCAACTCACCTTACTAATCTTATCAAAAAAATTAAAGTTTCCAAAATCTTTTTCCAAGTAAGGAAAAAGGTTAGGGATCAAAGTACTTAATTTAATTAGATTATTAGTGATTGTGGAAAAAGCAAAGCTTTCCTAAGGAGTAATTTATTACACTAGACGATGGTGTTGTTAATTGCATGTGGATTCCTAAAGCATTCTCAAAAGGAGGAGATATCACTAACTTAGTGAGTAGTACTATGTCTTTTGAGATACATCTACTTTTCTTGCATTTTCCACCACATCCTTCCTCTACTAAAGAGCCTTCTTGGAGCTTTCTCTTAAAAGAAGTGCGTTTATGTAACACTCCATTTTAGTTGACATTTCCTTGATAATCTTTCATTAATTATTCATATTACGAAAAGTAGAATGATAATCTCTGTTGTTTATGTTTCCTCTAAAATTCGTGGGAATTCAAAGTATGTCATGAAGGACATAAATACTGCTAATCAAGATTGACATGGATTGAGGTTCATGCCAAATCATATAATTAAAGAGGAGCCAAGATAAATATAATTTTTTCATGATTTTATGTAATATTATTGTTTCACTTATAGCTAACTGATTAACTTAGTTGTTTGTTGATTGTTAACTTGAAAAAAATAACATTTAGTCATACTTGTAGGTAAATAGGAAAATGGAAAATGTTAAATAGTTGAATAAAAGTTACTTTTTTTTTCTTTACTTCTATTAGTGCATATTTTCTTGTGGAAAACAAAATGTTCTCTTACACATGAAAAAAAGAAACTCAAAGATCATGTGCAAAGCATGTGAGCTTTGGTATG
The DNA here is from genome assembly GCA_947648045.1 of Beta corolliflora. Classification (NCBI taxonomy): domain Eukaryota; kingdom Viridiplantae; phylum Streptophyta; class Magnoliopsida; order Caryophyllales; family Amaranthaceae; genus Beta; species Beta corolliflora. The sequence goes on from CANSZD010000773.1 coordinate 287,440, forward strand.
TAAGAGATATCCTTTTGTTCCTAAAAACATAATATAGAATCTCTTGCTATTATTTGCAAGACCACCAATCTTTAAAACATCGCTTAAAAGGATTTTCAGTAAATGTATCGGTAATTATTGATGATCAACAAAGCAATTTTTTTTAGGGATGTGCTCTCTCTTGTGATCTGTATGGAACTATGGATGAGTTAGGTTTTCCGTTTTTATATATAAAGGAGTATAGTAGCAATAGCTTTTTTTCCTCCTTAAAAAAAAGTCATTTCTATGTACACTAGTCTCATCTAGGAGTCATTGTTGTAACACAGTGTTATATTCATTCATTCAAAATTTTGCTGCTTCTACTTTAAGGTATCCATATTTCCTCTAAATTGAGATAGGAGTAAGTAAATATAAGTATATTCATTCATTCAAAACTTTGCTGCTTCTACATTCAAAACACAACTGCTAAACTTCCAAAAGTACTAACATGTGGTTACAAGGAGCAGCAATTACTTAGCTCCCCCCCCCCACATTCGTGCAAAAGCATATCGAAGTTCATTAAGCTTTGATTCAAGCGTTTTTCCATTTTTTTTACACATTAGGCGGCATAATTTGATAAAACAATTAGTTGTTGGCTCGAGCGATACCCGGGTTATTTAATAAGATAAAAGAAATGAATAGTTCGGGGTTGACATTTTGTTACAAGTACAAAACATAGTTTCGTAGTAAGATCATGAAAATTACATAGTAAGAGACTAAGAGGTCACGGGTTTGGGAAAAACCATACTAGAGTGATATATGGGGACATGCAATGCTTGCTCACGTGTTTTGAAGTATATTAGTGCAACAAAAATAATTCTCCAAATTTTCCTTACATTAAAGTTGACTTCATCGACATGAATTGTTTATAGATGCTGATGCTAGGATCCTAGTTTACAGCAGTGCTTGTTACCTTTATTGAACAACAAATGCAAATACCTTAAAACATGGGTCCTCGACGTAAACATGGGTCCTAGACGTAAAACATGGGTCTAGACGTACGCCTTATCTAGAAGATAAAGATTAGACAAATTAACAAATGTAATTATGTAAGGTCATTTCAGTTGGCAATTAGAGAAAAATGAAAAAGAAAAATTGTTTAAATAATTATTATAAATATATGTATAATAAAATAATTTTAAAATATTACCAATAGAATAAAAATATGTAGAACAAAGCAATTTTAAAATAATACTGATGGAATATAGTACCTTACAATTTGGTATGGTTGGAAATATATAACACAATAATTATATATACGTGTCCTGAAAATACTTTTGCTTTTGGTGTAATACCCAAATGTTTAAGCAATTGCCTCCCATAATAAAAATAAGTTTCATTTCATATAAAATGGTATTGTAATTATAAGAAATCGCTTTCAAAATTATCAGTATACCTGATATAAATGCCTAATAGGTTAATTTATTCCTTGTTGATCATCAAAATATATGAGCAATTGAGCATGCATTGACGACTCATGAAAGAGTGCTTATCAGGCGGCAATTATTAAAAACCAATACTTTTATTAAGCATACATGCATATACACCTTACGTACATGACATACGAATAAATTAAAAATAGAGGAATTCTTCATAAATTTTACACAATTTTTTTTCTTTAACAGGGACATTTTTATTTAGGGGTGTTTTTTAAAAGTAGGGACATTTAACCAATTTTTATTATGTGATAGGTTGGTTTATTAATACATCTCTCTTACTTTTACTTTATGTTTCTCTACATTATTCATATTTTACTTAGTAAGAGTGAAAAAAAAATGTTCCTACTCAAGAAAAAAAAAATGAGACAAAAAATCTATCACAGTCTCAGTTTATGAGTGCATTCGATCATTATACATTGGGAGTACCATGAGTATGGTAGAGCGAAGGCTACTTGGAAATGAGCAAGGAACAAAATAAAATTAGTCGGCGTTCCTAAATAAGGAACGGTCGCCACGTAATTTCTCCATTAATTTACATACTATAAAAAAATTAGAAAATACATTGTATATAAGATTTGATCCCGTGACTTCGAGCATGATATATTAAAGTGTTAAACACTAAACTAAATCATATTCAGTATTATCATTTTAAAGTGAAATACTAATAAATGAAAGTTGTCATTACATGGGACATATGTCGGGCCTAAAAACTAGTTGTATAATAAAAGTTGTATTAGTATACATAATTAGATGCCTAATTTCCAACATCTTCGAGAATAGTGGAAATAATTTTCTGTTATACTAAAGGAATGCAATAATTATTTTCTAAAGTTTATAGATCTTTCATATACAGGGTTAGAATTATGTAGAGATATGTATAAATTTTACAGCTTAAACAGTATTTAGCTTGGGCAAAAGAGCCTATCAGTTGTCTGCAGGGTATGGCATGATCTATACAGTGTTAATGAAATGATGATTTCGTGCCCTAAAAATTGGAGCCAATAAAAAAGAGGAGACAACTAATTATTGCGAGGATCTGTGAAATCAAAAGATTTCATTCTTTTGTTCCTATTACAGTGGTGTTCCTGAATTCATAAAGGCAGGGGCCTTTTTATTATTATTGTAAGGCTATGTTCAGTTCACCTTATTTTTGCTTATTTCAGATCAGATCAGATCAGAAAAAATAAGTTCAGATCAGATCAGATCAGAAAAAATCAGATCAGATAAGTTCAGATTATGCTTATATTTAAAAACTTATTATTATTATTATTATCATCATGATTATTATGGTTATTAGTATTACTAATGCTATTATTGTTATTGTAATAATTATTATTATTGTTGTTGTTGTTATTATTATTATAATTATTATTATTATTATTATTATTATTATTATTATTACTTTATACAATTACTATTACTATTAATATTACTATTTACTAGTACATTTGTTCAAAAAGATTATTATTATTGTCGTTGTTGTACTTATTAATTTTTAATATTGGTAATTATTATTAATGTCGTTGCTATTATTATAAATGTCATTGATATCACTATTTGAAGTTATTTGTGTTCAAGAAGAAGAATGTTCTTTTGGCATTTGTAAGTGTTCTTTTTTATATTTATTCTAATTAATAATTTTGATATGTGATGTTCTTTTTTATGTTGTACATGTAACGAACATGACAATAGTATATGATGTTTATTTTTTAAAATAATTTTGGTAGAATACTATAAATTATATATTACTAGTTTATATAAAACATGAGTAGCATGAGATAACCTAATGGTGTTGTCATCACGTTCAAAATTTTCCCTACAAAGGATTTCAACGAACTTATCTTTAAAAACAAAGTTTATATAGAACAAGACAACGATATAAGAAGAATATTTAACCATTTTGTTCAAGATCATATGATTATATATATTTATAGGTTTATTTATAATAAAAAAGAACAATTTATTGATATAACAAAGAACATGTTGTTAGTTAAATCCAAACATGTCATCAATATAAAAATAACATCTATCTTTTATTTTTAAAATGTGTTCTTTAAATAGATCTTGTATGCTCTTTCAGTATATGTTCTTTTTTTAATATCATTATATGTTATTTTCATTACTACCTAAATTCTTATTATTAACGGACCTTGAACATGAGTGTTCTTTTATTTTTTCGGGAATCCCGTGGTAAGATGAATTTCCCCTAAGCCGCCTCGCACGAGGTCACTCACCTAGAGACCCAACAAGCCCTAACCCCCCTACCCCACCCACAACAATATTGAAATATATGCTTCCACCAAGATTTGAACCTTGGTCTCCCATGTGGGAGGTAAGAAGCCATACCATTGGACCCAAGAGTCCTTAGTCTTTTATTTTTAATTGTATGTTCATATACTAATGTGCTCTTTTTCAAAAAAAAAAAAACTAATTATGCTATAATTATAATAATAATAATTATTATTATTATTATTATTCTTATTCTTATTCTTATTCTTATTCTTATTCTTATTATTATTATTATTATTATTATTATTATTATTATTATTACTATTATTATTATGTTATCTATATTATTATTATTATTATTATTATTATTATTATTATTATTATTATTATTATTATTATTATTATTATCATTATTATTATTATTATTGTTATTATTATTATAATATTATTTATATTATTATTATTATAAAATTATTATTATTATTATTATTATTATTATTATTGAAATTTGTGCATAGTAATAAAATGATAGTAATAGTAATACTAGTAATGAAATACAAAGTAATAATAATATTAGTAATAATATGTTTTTTAAAAGATAAGTTCAGATCATATCAGATCAGATCAGATCAGTTCAGATCAGATCAGATCAGAAAAAATAAGTTCAGATCAGATCAGATCATATCAGATAAGTTCAGATCAGAAAATTTCAGGTGAACTAAACATAGCCTAAGAAGGAAGCTAATCGTTTTCCCTTCCATCATAGCGTCATCTAATAGGACGTATAAAGCGACCAAAAATTTAAGGCACCCGCTTTTTAAAGGGCCTAAAATTAAAGTCTTAAATTAAATGTTTTTTTAGCCATATCGTTGAAAGTCGAATTTTATTTTGTCAAAATTAATTTAACAATGATATATATTGGGTTTAGTATATATGTTGTATGTATTGGGTTAATATTATATTGTTTATAGTTTACCATGGGCCAAAGGCCTCGATACACACTTAGTATATAAGCTGTAACATCTTAGTTTGTTAATCAAGGAAATTAATTAACCTAATTTATCATGGTATCGGAGCCTCCACAAACCGCCTAAATTTTTTTTTCCCTCGCTCCTTCCCTCTGCCGTCCTTGCCCAGCCAACCACCAGCGTGAGTCTTTTGTGCTGCCGCATCATGACCGAAGAGGCTAAGATTGATATTTCTTCTCCCTTTTACTTGGGTTCCGGTGATCAACCCGGAAATCTTATCACCCACGTTATCCTCAAGGGTGATAACTACGTGGCTTGGACAAGGGCCATAACTTTGTCCCTTAAAGCTCGGCGCAGATATGATTTTGTCGACGGCACGATACAAAAACCGACGGCTTCTAAAAAGCTTCTTGACTGGGAAACTGTCAACTTTATGCTAGTTTCCTAGATATTGCGAAGTTTGGATCCCAAACTCGCCTCTTCCCTCCCCTTCTATGATGATCAAGCCCTCCCTCCAAGAGGAGCGTTCTCGGGCCATTGCTCGTGGTTAGGCCATTGCTCGTGGTTAGGCCATTTCTAATGAGGCTCACGCTTTCACTCTTCACGCTGATTCCCGCAAGTCTGCTCGCCCTGACAAACGTAATCTCATTTGCTCCCATTGTAAACGTCGCGGCCATGATCGCGATAATTGCTTTAAGATCACCAGACCACCTGCTTGGTGGATTGAAAAGTACGGGTCATCGTCGGCCTCCGGGACTGCCGTGGACTCTCCCGCTGATGCCCGCTCCAAGCTCGTCACTGCTGCATCCCCTGTGCGAGCTCATGCCGTGACTGAGCCTCCTGCTCCTGTCGAGGGTTCTGCTGCCACACCTCCTGTCTCCCTTAGCCAAGACTAGGTTCAAATTCTTTTGAATATGATTAACAGTGACAAGCCTTCGGGTGATCGGATGGCGAGTAAGCCTTCTTCTTTATTTTGGATCATTGATACCAGGGCATCTCACCATGTCACCAGTGATTATTCTTGTTTATCTCATGTTACCACTATCAATGATTGCCCCGTGGGCCTTCCTAATGGCTCTCGTGCCGTTGCTACTCTAGCGGGTCGTGTCACTCTTCCCGGGGGTGTTCTACTTCATCATGTGCTCTATGTTCCGCAATTAACTTGCAGCTTAATCTCCGTCTCTCAGTTGATTGATGACTCACATTGTATTATTTGTTTAACAGACTCTTTATGTGCTATTCAGGACCAACGTTCGGGGACCCTGATTGGAGCCGTTGAACGTCGTGATGGACTCTATTATTTCCGTAGTATTCCGACCGTGCATTCTGTGACCGTTCCGGGCTTGACGGAGTTTGAGTTATGGCATCGTAGGTTAGGTCACCCTTCTGATCGGGTTGTCAAGTTAGTTCCTGCTATTCGTTCTAGTATAGTCAGAAAAAGTTAAATAAAGCTTGTGTTACTTGTCCTCAAGCTAAACAAACTCGGGATAGTTTTCCCCTTAGTGATCATAATGCCAGTCGTATGTTTGAATTGATTCACTGTGATTTATGGGGGCCTTACTCTACGCCTTTTTCTTGTGATGCTCTTTATTTCTTAACTTTGGTGGATGACTTTTCTAGAGCTGTTTGGGTGTATTTGTTACGTGCTAAAAATGAGGTTCATCAAGCTTTTCACAATTTCTTTACTATGGTTGCACGTCACTTTGATCAACTTGTGAAAATTATGCGTACTTATAATGGAACCGAGTTTAATTGCATGCTAGATTTTTTCACCTCTTCTGGTATCTTGTTTCAAACCTCATGTGTGGGTACTCCTCAACAAAATGGTCGTGTTGAGCACAAACATCAACACATTCTCAATGTTGTCTCGTGCTTTAATGTTTCAAGCACATTTCCCTATCACCTTTTGGGGTGAGTGTGTTTTAACTGCAGTTCACTTGATCAATAGAACTCCCTCGGGTTTGTTACAAAATCGTACTCCTTATGAGGTGCTTTATGGTCATGAACCTGATTTCAATATTTTACGCATTTTTGGTTGTCTGTGCTTTGCTCATAACCAAAAAGCTAAAGGAAATAAGTTTGCCCTCGTAGTCGTCGTTGTGTTTTTATGGGCTACTCTAATGGCAAAAAGTGATGGAAATTGTATGATTTGGACAAGGGTGATTTCTTTGTATCTTGTGATATCCGGTTTCATGAAAATGAATTTTCGTTTACTGAACTTGTTCCCCAACATGATGATGTGCCTACTGGTTCCTTGGGAGTTGATTCGGTTTTTTTGGATGATCTGGAGTCTACCTTGACTGATGGGGGGCCTCCCACTGAGCCCACCGAGCCCACTAAGCCACCTGCTGCTCTCGCCGAGGACCCATCCCAGCTCACTGAGCCTCCCAACTCCCCCGCTGAGTCTACTGCCCAGCACGCTGAGCCTCATGCTCAGCCCGCTGATCACCCAGCGCTCGCTAGGCCTCTTCCCTCCTTGTTGGACTCGTCCGCGTCACATGGGCCTGCTGAGCCCTGCGCTGCTGCTTCTTCTTCAGTTGGGCCCTCAGATACTCTTAGGCGAGTCCATAGGGATAGGCGCCCTTCTACTTTACTCCGGGATTTTGTCACTAATTCGGTACGAAAATTAAGTCCATCACCTACTTCTTCCGTTTCCACTGCCTCATCAGGTACTCCTTACCCTTTAGCACATTTTGTGTCTTGTGATAAATTTTCTGTGCGGCATCAAATTTTACGGAAGCTATGAAGTCTCCTGGTTGGCGGGAGGCTATGCAAAAAGAAATTAATGCTCTCGAAGACAATGTCACTTGGGTTATGGCCTCTCTTCCTCCTGGGAAAAAGGCACTTGGTTGCAAATGGGTTTACAAGGTTAAGCATCATTCTGATGGGACTGTTGAACGTCTCAAGGCACGTCTTGTCATCTTCGGTAATCATCAGGTGGAAGGTATCGATTACACTGAAACCTTCGCTCCTGTGGCTAAGATGCTGCTAAGAATTGGGAGTTGCATCAGATGGATGTTCACAATGCGTTTTTACATGGCGACTTGGATGAGGAGATCTTCATGCGTTCTCCACCTGGTTTTACACCTCCCCGGCTTGGCTTAGTGTGTCGCTTGAAGAAGTCTCTTTACGGCCTTCGTCAAGCCCCTCGATGTTGGTTCTCGAAGCTTGCTCATTCTCTTCTCTCTTATGGTTTTATCCAGTCTTACTCTGATTATTCACTATTTACTTTGAATAGTGGTTCTGTGCATCTCTCAGTGTTGGTCTATGTTGATGACTTGATCATTTCGGGTAATGACTCCTCTGCTATTGTCTCTTTCAAGGCTTATTTGAGCTCTTGTTTTCGTATGAAGGATCTGGGAGTACTTAAATACTTCCTTGGTATTGAGGTTGCTCGTAGCTCCGATGGCATTTTTCTTTGTCAACGGAAATACACTTTGGATATTATTACTGAGACTGGTCTTTTGGGGGCTAAGCCTGTTGCCTTTCCTATTGAGCAAAATCATACTCTTGCTCTGGCTACTCATGATCTTCTTCCTGATCCGGAACCTTACCGTCGTCTTGTTGGTCAACTCATTTATCTATCCTTTACTCGTCCCGACTTAGCCTATGTGGTTCACATCCTAGCTGAGTTCATGCAACATCCACGTCTTGATCATTGGAATGCGGCACTACGCGTTGTTCGTTATTTGAAGGGATGTCCTAGGCAGGGTATTCTCCTAAGTGCGGATTGTGATCTCTCTTTATCTGGTTGGTGTGACTCTGACTGGGCTAGTTGCCCTCTCACTCGGTGCTCTCTCACTGGTTGGCTTGTGTTTCTTGGTGCTTCTCCTATCTCCTGGAAGACTAAGAAACAACTAACTGTTTCTCGTTCATCCGCCGAGGCCGAGTATCGTTCTATGGCTGATGTTACATCTGAGTTGAAGTGGCTTAAGGCTTTTCTTGAGGGTCTTGGGATTCATCAACCCAAGGCTATGCGTTTGTTTTGTATGTGATAGTAAGTCTGCTCTCTACATTGCTCAAAATACTGTGTTTCATGAGCGTACCAAGCACATTGAGGTGGATTGTCACTATGTTCGTGATGCGATACAGGCCGGTCTCATTGCTCCCTCTCATGTCTCCACTGTTGAGCAGCTTGCCGATATCTTTACTAAAGCCCTTGGCAAGAAACAGTTCATGTATCTTCTTCGAAAGTTGGGCATTTGTGATCCGCATGCTCCAACTAGAGGGGGGTATTGAGTTTAGTATATATGTTGTATGTATTGGGTTTATATTGTTTATAGTTTACCATGGGCCAAAGGCCTCGATACACACTTAGTATATAAGCTGTAATATCTTAGTTTGTTAATCAAGGAAATTAATTAAGCTAATTTATCAATATATTTTGTACAATACATTTTTTATAATTTTACAATGTATGCATAATACTTTTATATTTTGGGGCCTAAATTTATGATTAGGACAAGGGAATCAAAAATTTTAAGACGGTCTTGCCTTCGAACTCTCTTCTTTTTCCTACAAGGAAAGCAATTAAGGTAGAGATCAGTAAAATATTGATTTTTCGTGGTTTTACGCGCACTTCACAAAGGAGATGAACTTTTATTGATCTTTAGGAGTTCAAAATACAAGAAGAGACAAGGTTAATAGTAACAAGGTCAGTTAGGATGTTAATATAGTATTATCATGATTGGTAATATCACATACGCGAACAACACTCAAAAAAAGCGTACATATATCTAGAACACCATGACTCATAAGGAATATAAACTGAATGTTTTGGTGTATGGGAGATATAATGCAAGCATAAAATCCATGAATCAACTATTTGGGCGTTCTTTCTTTGATCAATGTTGGTGCATGACATCCTAATTAAGTGTTCAATCCAAGGTTTTTTGATGCAACAATTGGAAATGAGACTCATCATATAACCGGGGGCAAGATAATGTTATTACCTTAATAAAAGTGTCAGAGATCAAAGCTTATCTATATCTTTATAGTTACATATAATTATAAGACTTTATTATGTTTTACTTTGAAACATTAATCATCAAAATTTTAGTAGATTAGTGGTTAAACTCTCGCATTTCATTTCAAATATCATGTGTTCGATTCCTAATAGCTACACATTTTTAATATTTTTAAATGAAATCATAAATATGTGTATCTATACTAATATATTAAAAGGCGTGTCTGACAACGTATATACGCCACGTGGCACCTCTATGTCATGTGGCAGTGTTCCTTTGATAGGAATACCTTTTGATATATTTGTGTAGATAATCCAACCTTCATGTGTTGTCTTCTTAAATTAGGCTTTGTTATTTTGGACTGAAATGATCTGAACTGAACTGAATTTGTCTGAATTGAACTGAACTGAACTTAATTTGTCTGAACTGAAATGAATGAAAAATGTGAGAGAAAACTAATTGAACTGAATTTTCCTGAACTTGAACTGAACTGAATTTGTCTCAACTGAACTGAATTTTCATTAATTCAGTCCAAAAGAACAAACCTTAGTCCCTAATGATGTACAACTTAAATAACGAGTACTTTGTACTGCCTTCGTGACTCCAATGGATAAAAAAAAAATAACGAGTAATTTATTACTTTAATAGTTTACCTTATCCTCGCAAATAAGTACATGCACCCAAGTGCACGTAGAGCATGGTGCACCCTCTTCTAAACTACGTCGTTTTATCATTTTTAGAGTCTATAATTTTAAAAAATTGTTGTTATTTGTTTCCTTAAATTTTGCAACTAAAGATTCCTTTTTCAAATTTAAATTTAAAAGGTACATGTTCTTTTACCTTAAGCGTAGATGTTCATTTACTATATGTTCTTTTCATTATAACCTATGTTCTTTTATAAATATAGATTTACATGTTCTTTAATTTTAAGTCGTGTGTTCTTTTTTAAAGTAGAAAAGTTGTTGAAAAAAACTCGTGTTCTTTTATATAAATGGTATGTTCTTTTTGGGTGCACAATGAGCATTGTGCACCCTAGTGCATAATCCACGCTTTGCCTTATCCTCTCTTCCTAGTTGTCACCAGATCTGCCTTCCTTCCCTCGCCGGCGAGGCTGAGGCGACCACCTTCTCGTCGACTCTCCGTCATGTCACCATTAATACTTTCTTCGGCGACTCATCGTCAAATCAAGATGGAGCTTCTTTATGGGTTGTCAGGTGTGGGCTTAGGCGCTTACCAAATTTCTCGCTAGGATCTCCCTTTCCCACTAGAAATCAATGCCGACCCTCCAATTGTAATGCACACAAAATCTAGTTGTTTGTTGCTTTCATACCCTTAATTACTTCCCATAAGAGCAACGAAGTATACCAATTAAAACATGCAACTACTACTATTGAACGCTTATTAAACACGAGCAATATCATCAATACATCTCTCTCATTTTTCTTTCGAATCGTACCTTCCATACAAATTAAACCTTTTTCAACATAGCACATTTGCATTATCATGGTTTTCTCACCACCCACATTCAGAAAATTCCCAATTCATGTCATGTGTAGGCTTAGATATCTCTGGCAGAGGATGTTAACGATAAGAAAATCTCCGAAGCCGATGGCTGGTAGCTGGAGGCGACAGAGAGTAGGGAACGGTTAAAAAATAAATAATACTTCCTCCGTTCCAAAATAAGTGAAACACTTGTCTCAAAAAGCTCTCACATAAATGAGAGAAGTGTTTCACTTATTTTGGAACGGAGGAAGTATCAAACAAGTTGAAAGAGAATCAATACGTGGCTCCTTCAACTTATTTAACAAGTTAGTTCAGGTAAAAGACCAATTCAAAAAGACATACTACTTCATTCGTAACAAAATAGGTGCATCAATTGGGAGTGGCACAGACTCATAAAGAGAATTATTCTAATAAGTATTAAGAGTATGGTCAAGGCATTCAGCATGTGAGGAGAGAGAAAATGAGGAAATATTAACCACCATTGAGCACCACCTTCACCTATTCCCCACCACCTACTGGCCACCACCACCTTCACCACCCTTGAATCGAACACCATAGCAGACAGTCCCCATGAAATCGAACACCACCACCACGAAATCGCAGTCCCCACGACCTTCACAAAATCGAACCACCTTCATCGTCCACCAAAATTGCACCACTATCACCTACTTCCCACCACCACCTTCACAAACTCAAACCCATAAAATCGCCAACCCCCAAACCCCACGAAAATCGAAACCCTAACGAAATTGAAAATCGACCCCCAAAAATTCAGTTTTCGATTTCATGAACTTGTAGATGAGGCACTCCTAAATTTCTAGGAAAAATGGATCAGAATACCCCCAATTTTGGCACGTCTGCTTTTAATACCCCCAACTATGAGTTATTTTTAAATACCCCCAACTATTCGGGAGGTCCGCCAAAAATGCACCCACATGACTTGTAACCTGTTAATAAGGTAATTTTTTTATTTTTTATTTCTCTTTTATTTTTATTTTCAATTTCTACTCCTACCCACCACCATTTCAGCCACCCTCTCCCCCTCCCCTCCCACCACCGGCCCTCCCGCCGGCCCCGCCCGCCCCCCCACTCCCACCACCCCCACCCCCTCCCCCCCCCCCCTCCCCCCACTCCCACCACCCCCCCCCCCTCCCCCTCCCCCCCCCCCCACCCCGCAGCCACCACTCCCCACTCCCACCACCCCGTGAGCCCTCCCGCCACTCCCCCACCCCCGGCACCCCCCCCTCCAAAACAAACTTTCGGACCCGGGCTGCCGGGGGGGGGGAGGGAGGCGGGGGTGTAGGAAGTGGTGGTGGGGGTGAGGGGAAGGTGGCAGTGGGTGGTGGGGGGGGTGGGTGGTGGGATGAGCAGAGGAGGGTGGGGGGTTGGGAGTTTTGTTTTTACCCGTTCATCCGGTCATAACAAGTAAATGGAGCATTTTTGGCGTACATCTCCAATAGTTGGGGGTATTTAAAAATAACTCATAGTTGGGGGTATTAAAAGCGGACAGGCCAAAGTTGGGGTATTTTGATCCATTTTTCCAAATTTCTATTATATAAGCCAACTCTTGAGAAGGTTTGATATCCACCTAAAATACCTTAAATACCCTTTCTTTTCACTGTTTTAAAATATTTAATACTATTATATTATAATTATTGTACTTTTTTATAACTTGAAACACGCATTGCGTGCATTTAAAATTTAAATCTAGTCCTAATTATTTTCACTCTTTAAATCTTTATCTTCAATAACTTCTTTTTCTTTTTTTAGAAAACGACAACCAAAGCTGAAATCACCTGCAATAAGCTTAAATATTCATCTCAATTCTCAAACCTCTACAGTAGACACTTCTCACATGTACTTAAAAAGATGGCCCAACTGAAACCCCAAAATGAGAAAAATGTCCATTGTAGCCATTTTCAGCCCATTAACTACTTTTTAGTACTACGAAGTCCACAACACCAGGATCAAATAAACCAGCCCATTTCCTAACTTTTTAACCTATCCAATTATGGCGGGAAACACACCCATTTCCCGCCAATAAACCCCCAGAAATTACACTCTTTTTGCATACTTTGGCAACTTCATTCTCCAAATTCTCCAAAAACCCCAAACTCCATTTTTCTCTCAACACCCATCAATGGCTTCCGATTCTTCTCCTGGCCACATCAATGGCGGTAATTTTCTCTCTCTTAATTAGTTGCTTACTTATGAAATTGAATTGAATTTACACACAATTTGAAACCCTTAGTTTAATTTGTTTGAGTAATTTTGCAGGTCCTTCATCACCAGATGACTTCACATCAAGTCCAATTGGAAACACATTGTCATCACCCAGCGATGGTTTGCGACAAAGCAGGCGAACTCGATCAAATTACTCAACACCACCATCTGACAGGAGGAGACCAAACCCTTCAAATGAAGCTAGAACCCCTTCTTCATCTGGGTCCCGCAGAAGGGGTCGCCCTAGGCGGGACCAACCTCCATCGACACCCGTGGCGCCTACCCCTACCTCATCCGAGGCCGGGGAAGGGTTCGATGGGGATGATGCTCCCCCAATGTATGTGTGGGGGACTAATATTAGTGTTCAGGATGTTAATGAATCAATTTTGAGGTTTTTGAGAAATTTTAGGGATGCTTCTATTGATTTAGAGAGTGGGGAGATTGAAGGCAAGTATATGAGATCGATTCGGAGAGTGATTGAGATTGAAGGAGATTGGCTTGATGTTGATGCACACCATGTGTTTGATTATGATCCTGATTTATATAATAAGATGGTTAGATACCCTCTTGAAGTTTTGGCCATTTTCGATATCGTATTGATGGATATTGTTGCTAGGGTTAAACCCCTTTTTGAGAAGCATGTTCAAGCTAGGATTTTTAATCTTAAGACTTCTACTTGCATGAGGAATTTGAATCCTTCTGGTACTTCCCTTACTAGCATCAATTTTGTGTTTTGCTTCTAGTTATCCATGATTATAGCATGATTGTGAAATGGTTTCTTTTTTGTTTTTGATCCTTGATAGACATTGAGAAGATGATATGTTTGAAGGGGATGGTTATTCGATGTAGTGGAATTATACCCGAGATTCGAGAAGCCGTTTTCAGGTGTCTTGTATGTGGATATTTTACTGATGCTATTGTAGTAGACCGAGGTATATGTTCTAAGCTTGCTAATTTGGCTGTCTTGATGCAAATGTATAATTTTTTAGGTGTTGGGTATAAATGTTTTGAATGTTTTGCAATTTTATCAGGAAGAATTAACGAGCCTCCTGCCTGTATGAGGGAAGAATGCAAGGCAAGGAACTCTATGACACTTGTTCACAATAGATGCAGGTATATAGCATAACTATTTTCTTTGTTTGCGAGGTTGCTCGAGACTAATATTACATTGTAACATGTGTGGTTGCTCTTTTCAGTTTTCATAGTCTGTATGCTGCTATGACAAATGTAGTAGAGTTTCGAATTGATTCATTAGTCATTTGCTTTTTTGCTAAGTTTAGAAATTACTGTAGCCTTCTCTAGGAGTACTAGTTGTTGCAGGAGGGTTTTTGTTTAGTTGACCTCTATGTTGGTTTTTGAAGTTATATTGTGAAGTGTGTATAATCTGTCAAGACTTCCAACTTGTCTAATTTTTGAATATCTTGTCTGATTGTTCTTGATAATTGAAGTTGATTCCTGCATTGATGTCAAGGTGTAATAGCGGATGCAGCTTTGTTTCGAGTTTATTCTTTCACAAAGAATGTAGTCTGGGTTGGTTTGTAAATACTTTGTAGAGTATATGATTAGAAGTTTCATTTTACAAGTCAAGTATAGCTTTGAAATGGTGTCATGGTGATGGTTAAGAAAAAAGGTAGAAGAGTAATTATTGGCAGTAGCATTTTATTTGTTTTATCTTATGCTAAGACTAAGTTGAATGGGATATTCCATCAGGTTTGCTGATAAGCAGATTGTGCGACTCCAAGAGACACCAGACGAGATTCCTGATGGAGGGACGCCTCACACAGTGAGCTTGTTGTTGCATGACAAGCTGGTGGATATGGCGAAGCCAGGTGACCGGGTTGAGGTGAGCTGTGAGATTATAACAGTTGATGATTGATGCCCTTGCATTATCTTATCACTTGTTAAAGTGTTGTCTGTTCGCTTCCTTTAATAGGTCACTGGAATTTATAGAGCAATGACTGTCAGAGTTGGACCTACTCAAAGAACTGTGAAGTCGTTGTTCAAGGCATGTATCATACTCGCATCCTTACTTAATTCGAGAATCAGATTCTATCTCTAACTTGACCGTACCTTTTTCTTCTCATGGCAGACTTACATTGATTGTCTCCATATAAAGAAAACCGACAAATCAAGAATGCAGAATGAAGATCCCATGGAGGAAGAAATGGGAGCAAACAGAAATGAAGATGATGTGAATGTTGACTTTCAGAAGAAGGTAACTGAAAGTTATTGTCTGTAACCTCATATTGCAATAAAACTAAATCACTGTATTATTGGTTCATGATGCATTTCCTGCCTTCAGGTGGATGAATTGAAGGAGCTGTCCAAATTGCCTGACATATATGACCGACTAACAAGATCGTTGGCTCCAAACATTTGGGAGCTTGATGATGTCAAAAGAGGCCTTCTTTGTCAGGTAAACATAATTGCTTAGCCAATTAAATTGAATAGTTAAACTCTGGTAGATTGATGCTGATGTTGCTCAATCATCCATCCTGTAGCTGTTTGGCGGTAGTGCACTGAAGTTGGCATCTGGAGCTAGTTTCCGCGGTGACATTAACATCCTTCTTGTTGGTGATCCTGGGACAAGCAAGTCACAACTGCTTCAGTATATCCATAAGCTATCTCCTCGAGGAATTTATACGAGTGGAAGAGGAAGCTCAGCTGTTGGATTGACTGCCTATGTTGCAAAAGATCCTGAAACAGGAGAAACTGTAAGATTGTACTGAATACTGATCCATGATTCTTGTAAATCACTGCCACCATAATTCTGAAGTTAAGCCAAATATAAATTATCTAATGTACACGGCATGTCATTAATTTGATATCTTCAGGTTTTGGAGAGCGGTGCCCTTGTTTTAAGTGACAGAGGTATCTGTTGCATTGATGAATTTGACAAAATGTCTGAAAGTGCACGAAGCATGTTACACGAGGTGAGTCTATCTGTTCATATACCAAATTGCTCCTTTGAAGTAGTTGATTACCTCTCAATTCTCATGGTCTTGTGTCAATTTCTGTCATGCCTACGTTTTGTTTTAATCCCGATAAGGAGTTTCCGACTCCAAATCTGTTGAGCATCTAGTTTAGCATAGTGCAATTACTAATTTCCGGTTCCTATTTGAACTTAACCTAGGTGATGGAACAACAAACAGTTTCAATTGCAAAGGCTGGAATAATTGCTTCCCTTAATGCTAGAACCTCAGTACTGGCTTGTGCAAATCCCAGTGGTTCACGTTACAATCCTCGGTTGTCTGTTATTGACAACATACACCTTCCTCCTACCTTACTGTCAAGGTAATGCAAACAAGCTCACATGTTATCAACTCTAATGCTGATCACAAATTACTGATTTTTTTTTGTCCACCTTTGTGAACTATGAACAAGCATACCCCAATATACATAAATCTACCTACAGCATGTCATACATTATCAATTTTAGTGTTAATTAAAGTTTCTAAAGTTTTTGGCTTTCTTCTATCTCTGTAATCTAATTTGAGCATGCTCCTCTGTTCGCGAAATTTATTCTTCTCTTGGCAACTTATCTCAAATGAGTCTATATCAAACTACTCTGTTCATCCCAATTTGGCTACAACATCTGCCAATTACATCTTCAATTACATATTAGGTCGCATATAAAAGCTGATACTAAGATTAATACATTATGAAACTGATAATATCTTTTCATAAATTATAGTACGATCTTATGCTCCAAGTTGATGAACCGTGATTCCCGACTACTTTGTGACAGGGAGTATATACTAGTACGATATGTTTGGCTGCACTGAATGCTTAGAAGGCATTTTGAGAATATGGAAGTACTATGTTATTTGTGCATCGCTTAAACAAATCTTGTTCTTTAACAGGTTTGATTTGATATATCTGATACTTGACAAAGCTGATGAGCAAACAGACAGGCGCCTTGCTAAACATATAGTTGCTCTTCACTTTGAAGACCCTGAGGTTTGATCAACGCTTTTTGTTTTCTGTTGCAAGAGAATAATCTATTGCAGTCATCATTCATCTGAAACTCTTCTCTTTTCCAACCTGCAGAGTGTGCAGCAAGATTTCTTAGACCTTCATACATTAACTTCTTATGTGAGTTATGCAAGAAAGTATATTCATCCACGGTTGTCTGATGAAGCTGCTGAAGAACTGACCCGTGGATATGTTGAAATGAGAAGAAGAGGGAACTTTCCTGGAAGTAGTAAGAAGGTATATAAGTATTTTATCTTTGCTATAATTATTAAACATTCTATTTGTGTACCGTGGAGACTGCTGGGATATCGGAAACAGAGACGTTGAACACCTCATGTTCCGGCTATTTTTGCTTTCTTTAGCCATGGGGGGGGTTTGGGAACATAAACATTTCGTAAAGTGAAAATCTCAGGTTCCAGCCGTTTCTTGAATTCACAGCCTAGTGCCTTCATGGGAATAAAAAGTGCTACTTACAGGATTCATGACTGGTTTAATTTGTTTTGGTTTTATGAACAGGTTATAACTGCAACACCAAGGCAACTTGAGAGTTTAATACGACTTGGTGAAGCATTGGCTCGGATGCGTTTCTCTGAATGGGTTAGTCAATTTTTTTGAAAATCTGCCATGGATAAACTATAACATCCCCTGAAGAGTCTTAGAGTTAATTTTTTGGTAATTGCAGGTTGAGAAGCGTGATGTGATTGAAGCTATCCGGCTACTAGAAGTTGCATTGCAACAATCAGCAACTGATCACTCCACAGGTTAATGCAAGACCAACTTCAAATTTAACATCTGTGCAGAGATTAAAAACAAAAGATGTCTACCTTGCAAAATGCTAAAATTATCAACAACTTGGGGGCATAACAAGATTTTTGTGAAAATGTGGTTTGTGAATTGCAACTTACTATTATTATTTTGATATGATTGATATGACTTGTGGTTGGAGTAAATGTTTCATATAACTAATTGTGCAGAATGTATAATACTCTGAAGGTGATACAATGCATGTAGAGGCATTTAAAAAGAGGATACAGTACCAAATTCGTTATAGGAGCATCAATGCCAAGATTGTGACCTTATTCTTTATTTCATTTTAAAATACCTATTGAAATTGATTTACATCAAACAACAGATATTATCACTTAACCATTAAGATTAGTGGTCAAGTGTTACAAAGAATTGATTGCTCTTTTTTTTCTTTTCGGAGAGTAAGCATATTCCAATACAATTGCAAAGGTAGAAGCACCTTTTAGATATTTTCTCTAATGTACGCTGTTCCATGGATTTTGTTTTACACTTTTTGATGATATGTTTTTAATGCTAGATGTACTCTTGTTAAGAACATAAGAAATACAGTAGCAACATGTGTCTTAGAGGTTTCAACTATTATGCTGAACCATGTTTAACAGATTAACAACCCATTTCTTTAGTGTTGTTTGCTACATCAGGCTTTTCTTGTCCAGCAATATTATGTTGCTGTAAACACTGGAAGTTCACATTTTGAATTTTCTTTTTCTCACAGGAACCATAGATATGGATCTAATTACAACTGGAATATCAGCAAGTGAAAGGATTAGACGTGAGCAAGTGTTGTCTGCGACGCGCAATCTAATCATGGACAAAATGCAACTTGGTGGAGCAGCAGTACGCACATTAGAGGTAACAAATCATAGATTTAGCCTAACAAACTTCTTGGTTTATCATACATACAATATCTGATTCCTGATATTTTACTTATTCACCTGGCAGTTGCTTGAAGAACTGAAGAAGCAGAGTTCTGGTGCCGAATTCCACCTTAATGATGTAAGTGTGCATACATCTGATTTTTTTTGTTTGTATGCTGTTTGCTTTGTATTATTAATCTAACCTAGTTGTTCTCCAATGTACCAGTTGCGGAATGCATTAGCAACTCTAGCAGGTGAGGGATTTGTATCTGTTCATGGTGATAATGTAAAGAGAGTATAGAAGTGGAGGATTGCAGCACAGCTCAGACTCAAGAGTGATGAAAAAACAGTGTAACAGTAACACCCTTGAATGGTTTAGCGTACAAGTCTCATATTATGTTGGTGACATAGTAGTTTAGGGTTCCAAAAGATTTAGTATAATATTGAGTGACAAAAAATTTGACAATTGTTTGTTGTAATTATTCTCATTATCAAATGTCTGCTGTGTTTTAGAATACCCAGTTGCACAATATCAGATTAAGAATTTTGTCAGTGGGTGTTAATGTGGATAGAAGAAGGTTAAATGGAAAACTTGTTCTCTACCGTAAAAGAGTATTAACACAAAGTAAATTTACCAAAATGTCTCACATGTTCAGTGGAGAACTATTCTCCTTATAGCCCAATAGCCTGACTCATCAGGAAAGTGGAAACCACGAACAGCCGAACAAGCAATGAATAGAATCAAGTAGATGAAGATATTGAACAAGGGGAATTTTACATTTTGTAAGAACTTACTGTACAAATGTTAATATAATCAAGCCTGCTTGAGTACTTCCTATAAGTATGATGGATAGGCGCAGAATATCAAGCCTGCTTTTCCTCAACTTCTCCAAAAAGATCAAAGCAAGTTCTCACCAGTAATCTCCACAGGAGCAGTCTCCATTTCTGAAATGATGGAAACGAACACGGTCCCTTACTACAATCTCTCTCTCGTATGCTTTAGAAATCAATTTCATAAAAGAATGGCAATCTTCACATGATCGCAAATTCTTTACGATCCTAATCGGGGAACCTGGCTTTGTCTTCATCAGTCCAAAGGCAACAGCAAGCTTTTCACTGTGATGAAGCAGTTGGAAAGCCTTCTCCTCATCATCAACTTCAAGCAAAACTTCTGAAAGTTCAGGTTTATACCCTTCTCCTCTCAAACAACTGCATATCTCTTCCAACTTCGCAAAAATAGTAGGTGCTTCAATGTGACTTGAATCTCCTGCAGTGAATTCATGAACACTACCATCAATCTCAATCTTACTAGAACCTGGTGGTTTTACGAGCCCGTGTTTATTCATTGTTTCCCTACAAATTGCCTTATCATGCCATTTTCCAGCAGATGCATATATATTACTGAGAAGAACATAACTTCCACAATCATCAAAATCTATGTTTATTTCCTTTATTAAACGTTCTGCTCGATTAGTATCACCATGAATCTTACACGCCCATATGACTGTTCTCCACAGAACTGCATCAGGCTGTATCAACATCTTCCTAATGAAGTCTTCAGCCTCCTGCAACTGCCCTGATCTCGCATAAAGGTCCACCATACATCCATGATGTTGAAGATTAGGTTTGATTCCATATTTCTCCCTCATATCCCTAAAGTAAAGGGAAGCTTCAGTAACCCAGCCCGCGTTCCTACATGCTGCCAAAACAGCAGTCATGGTCCGCTCATCAGGCATTACACCAGAATTTTTCATTTCTTCAAAAGAACTGATAGCTTCCCTACTCATACCATGACTTGCAAGGCCATGAATCATGGCAGTCCAAGAACACACATCCTTATCATAAACCTCGTCGAATACTTTCCTAGCACTATCAATACAACCACATTTAGAGTACATATCAATCAGAGCAGTACCAACATTGGTCCTTGAACTAAGCCCTTGTTCTTCAACAATCCTATGAGCTCTCCTCCCAACCTCCAACGCCCCTGTCTCCGCACAAGCCCTCAAAACCGACACGATCGTTGCATCATTAGGCTCCACTCCACTACCTATCATCTCTTTAAACAGCTTAATCGCTTCGATAGCTCCACCATTATCAACCAACCCATCAATCATAGACGTCCAAGTAACAACATCTCTTTCAGGCATTTTCTCAAACACCTTACGGGCACAACCCAAATCATTGAATTTCGCATACATATGTATCAGAGAATTACATATATATTTATCAGACCCTAAACCCAGTTTACAAATCAAACAATGTGCTTGTTTTCCCAATTGGGTATCTCTCAATCTACCACAAACCTTAACAACAAAAGGGTACGTAAATTTGTCGGGCTTGGGAGTAATGCCAGGGTTTTGATTCATGTGCATTGCAAGGAAGAGAGAGATTGAGTGATGAGGGTTTGGGGTTTCGCAGTAAGCTCGAATCATGGTGTTCCAGTAGTAGGAATTTGGGGATGATAGACAGTTGAGGATAAGGCGAGCATAATTAAGGTCACCTGAAGGAGAAAGAGCACAGAAAGTGAAGAGTTTGCTGTAGTTTTGATGGTGGGGTTGTGCTCCTGATTTCAGTGCTTGAGCATGCAGTTGCATGGCCTCAGACATGGTGGTTACCTCCATTGATCAAGATGAGGATACATTACATATTTACATGCGTGCGTCTCTTATCTATTATCTACATGTAGAAGGTCATGGGCTTATGAGTCATGGACTCATGGCTAGGGGTGAAAACGAGTCTGGACTGTTCGCGAATAGTTCGGGATCAGCTCGATCAAAACTCGGTTTGTGGTAACTCGACTTAAATTCGGACTCGGCTTGAGACTTTAACAAGCCGAGCTGAGCTAGGCAAAGCTCGGCTTGAAAAAATTCGTGAACACTCGATTATTGTTTTATATAGAAAAATAATATTATATATATATATGTATATATATATATATATATATATGTATATATATATATATATGTATATATATATATATATGTATATATATATATATAAATATATTTAATCAGGATATTATTCAATAATAAGTTAAAGTTTCGTTATAAAAATAAAAACCTACAAATCTAAAAAATTAAAAATAGAAAAACAAAGAAAACATGTAAAAACAAAGGATGATAACGAGTCAAGTTTGTTCGTGAACAGTTCGAGCTACACCATGCATTTATACATTACATGCGTGCATCTTTTATCTACATGTGGATTGTGGAAGGTTATGGCTTTGTTGGCTTCCCATTTTACTCCCGAAGGTTGCTCTAACAATTATTATACCAAAAAAAAAATATGTCCCCCTACTTTTCTCTTTTTAGGTAACTACGAAGTAACTAGTAAGGCTGTGTTTTTTACTTCCTCTGATATTCCCTTTTGACTTCTGTACTATTCATTGATCATATTTTTGTACATATGTATAAAACTCATTATTTGCATATACAAAATGTGTTGAATTTGTGTCGGCATATATTTTATTAAAAATCGATTTTTATAATTTTTTAGTAATGAATAATTAGAGATATTAATGGTCAAAGTTGTGTAGTGGCAAGTGTGCAAGTCAAAATGGAGCATTACTTAAAATCAGGGGGATACTAATTTTTCAGCTCTTCATGCAATTATGTTCAATTCAGTCAAATTCAGTTAAAAAAATGGGCCTACTGAACAGACTTAGGAGTTAAGACTAGAGCTAACAAACTGGTTAGTTTAGGTCGTGAATACTTGCGGGTTTACAAATTAACGTGTTCAGTCCCCTTAACTCTAACTCAACCCGTTTATTAAGCTAGTCAACAATCCTCGACTCTTTGTGACCAGTTTAATAATCTATATAAACTCGTACTCTGAAACAATGTATCGGACCTGATCAATGTATCTAGAAACATTGATCGAAATGAATAAACATTTTCATCATAAAGTCATATAATTAAAGCCAAATCAGTAGCAGATTGCAGACGTTACCATTGATTATCATTTGTCTAGGAGCATGTTGTTCATGGTTATTTAGCTGTTTGTTATGTCCTTACTCAACAACAGTTTGCAACATTTTTACTAAGAGTTTGTTTAGTCAACGTTTTGAATTTTTGAGTTCTAATCTGCACGTGGTTTTCTCTGCATAGATTGAGGGGTGTAACCGTGTAAAAGTGGAACCTAAGGATAAATATGTAATATGGTTTATATCGCATGTTGGTTCATATCGTTCTAGGCCGGTTTTTAGCTATGAACAATTTTATGTGGCCATATCAAGAGTTACCAATAAATGGGGATTAAAGATTCTAATATGTGAAAGATCGAGGGAACTCCAGTATTACCAACAACGTTGTGTATGAGGAAGTGTCTCAAAATGTTTAATTAGTTATTACTAATTATAGTTTATGAATTTGGTCATGTGAATTCTTTTCATGATATTGTATGATTTAACGTTCACCTTAATAACTTTATTTCAACTTAATTAGATAACTATTCTTTTTGATATTGAATTGATGATACATTTTTATGGATCCTCATATTGTAATGTCTGTCTTGTATATTATATGATTTGGTTAATAATCATTGCAAAACCTTTTTATTAAAAAGTTTCCGTGTATTTTGCACGGGTCCAAGAACTAGTTTTATTATATATAGAATGCTAAGACTCCTTAAGAGAGTGAGCCGTATAATTATTATCAATTATCACATATAAACACAATAAAAAGTAAAAAATCGTCCGAGCCAAAAACCTAATCATACTGCATACAAACCCATCTACTCTTTAGTCATTAGTTAATCAGTTATTATAGTACTAATCTATGAACGGGTAAATAGAAGTCAGGTTTTAGCTGTCAGAAGAACGTGGTGGAAACATTTATCTACCTATAATTTATTAAACCACAAAACAAACCACACCAATTTCAATCTCTCTCTCTCTCCTCCTTCCGTGACACTCATATCATCTTATAGCCAGAGACAAAGAAGAGAGGAGGAGGAAACAACACAAAACACACAGAAGAGAGAGAAAATCGAGGAGAGAGAAAGAGAAAGACGACAACAATGGTAGGATGTTGTCCGCAGATGGATCTGATGAGGTCCGAAGAGATGCAATTGATGCAGCTTATCATCCCTATTGAGTCGTCTCATCTCACCGTCTCTTATCTCGGCGACCTCGGCCTTGTCCAGTTCAAAGATGTTCGTTTTCTACTTTCTCTCTCCTCGCTATTTCTCAATTATTCATCATCTTGTTACTGAATTCTGGTTGTTGTACAGTGTTTTCTATCAATTTTTGTTTTTTTGATTGCTTATTGGATCAATTATTGCTGCGATTTTGTCCTTTACTGGAGAAGGTTTTTGATTTAGGGTTTTTGCAGCGGTTGTTTGTGTTTTTGATGATTATCTTATTGTTTCTCCGATTTCTGGTACTTTGATTGCGGATTTTGTTTCTGATTTAGGGATGTGTGATGCGGAATGTCATTGTGATTGAATGTTTTGTGTGAATGCTTTTGTGATGTAAGTTTTCGAGTGTATAGGTCTCGGAAAAAGTCAACGGAGTGAAGCTGGCTTTTATGAATGCAATGCATCACATTGTCTAGATTGATGCTTGTAATTTGAAAATTTTCATGTACCGAGGAGTTTGTAAATAAAGTAGCTAACTTGTCTATGGCGAAGGTACTTTGAGCGTGCCGGTATGCTGAGGTTTACTCATCGAGAGTTAAGCAAGTAAGCTTTTGTGAGATGACAGTCTTTTGGAGGTCTAGTTATAGTGTTGAGAAGAGTAAAATGTGTGGAGGAATATATGGATTGATGTGCAAGCTATATTTATGATCGACGGTATGGACTACAGAGTAACCGCACAGTGATTATTAAGATTTCCGTGCCTTCAATATATATTGGTTGGTTGAATCTATAAAGAAAGCATTTAACTGGCCGTTTGGTAGTCGGTAATAACTAATAAATGATAGTAATGAGAATGAGTTTTAAGTGTAATGTTACAAAGGAAGGACCCTTAAAATCTCTATGTGAAGGCAATTTCAACCCCTTAGTTTGTGTTTTTAACTCCATGGGAACCATTCTCACCCCTAAACTTGTGCTTTTTTTTTTATCTCCAAGGAGAAGCAATTTTCATTACCACTCATTACCACCTACAAGATGGTATTGGATGGGAATGAAAATTTAAGAAGAAAAATAGACACTTTAGGATGAATTAGCATTACCATGGGAATGAACAATGATTTTCTTGACAAATTTACATACAAATTCATTCCCATTACCACCATTTATAACCAACTACCAAACGGACCGTGAGTGTCTTGCTGTGCTGGGCTAATTTTACCCTTTAAACCATAAAGAAGCATTTGAGATTATTATCAGAGCTGTGCTGAGCTTAATTACAGACCTATAACTAGTGCTTTGCGGAGTTTTTTATATTAATATATAGTGGAGTTCGGCCACAGAAAAATGCTATTCTTTATAGCTTTGTAATAATCACTAAAATATCGTTGTTTCAAGTGTTTCCATACTGATAGTATTTGTGCCGTTAGCTACATTTCTCTCCGAAGCTTTTCTTTCTTTCGTGTAATTTATCTCAATATGGAGATTTTGTGTTACTGTGTTACTCCAGGGGATTTGTTCTTTGTTTTCTACACGGATTTCTGACATGTTTTTCTTTCCAGTTGAATGCAGATAAGAGTCCTTTCCAGCGAACCTATGCGAATCAGGTATGCTGAGGTTCACATTATGCTATCCTCTATTATCCGTCAATTTGGCTTCAAGTATGCAAAATGTCTTTCTAAGAGCGTGATTCATCCTACTTATATTGCATACTGAGTGATTATTGGAGGAACATATCTAACTTCATCATTCACCAGAACAAGGCTGGTGTACTTCATTGATTGCATGTGCATGGGCTTAGGACATAAACTAGTTTAAATCAGCATTGGTTCAGTTTTCCTTGACTCCTTCACTTTGGGTCGCTCTATCTCTCAGTTTGAGCCCGTGGATGTGAATTTCTTTTGTTCAGTTAGGCGTACCTTCTAAGTAGCAACTAGCCCCTCTTTTAACTGTTATAAACCAAGCCTTAGCTGTTGACCCTTTCTCACACGTGAAAGATGAAGTTCTTTATTGTCAGTTAATGTTCCTAACAAAATGTATTCTCCGTACTTCTCCTTGATTTGGTTGATATCTAAGTATATCATTCTCTTTGTTAATCTCAAGAGCATGCACGAAGGAAGGTTTTGGTCCAGCTTCATTTCTACAATGCATAGAAGCTCTTTTAGCCTTACCTCTATAGTTGTAAAGAGGTTATTTTTTTAGTCTTTGGTCCAAGAGGCAATGGCAAGACAAAAGTGAATCAAAGCATTCAACTATCTAAGCGAGATGGTTGATTTTGTTCATTGTGATACTATTAGAGACTTTGAAGTGTTCTTTTTATAATATATTTGTGCATTTAGATGGACTAAGTTTTGTAATTTTTTTGTGAAGGTTAAAAAATGTGGAGAGATGGCTCGTAGATTACGATACTTCAAGGAACAAATGGCAAATGCTGGCATTTCAATTCCACCGACATCTTTTACAGGGAATGATATCAAAGTGGATGATTTGGAGGTATGTTGGCAAACTTCCTCCTTCCTTGTGTTTCAATATAAATATTTTTTTCCTGTCATTTTCTCCCCGTTGAAATCTTTCAACGGTAATCTTTTGTTCGGGGCTATTTACAACTGGCCAATTACAGATCATTTTTTTTCCTGTTGTTTTCTCCACTTTAAAATCTTATCAAAGGTGTCTTTGAAGGAATCTTACCATGGTTTGGTGACTGAACTACTTGCGGTTTTGCATTTCTATAGGTGAAACTTGTGGAGCTGGAGGCCGAGCTTACTGAAATGAATTCAAACAATGACAAGTTACAGCGCACTTATAACGAACTTGTTGAGTATAAACTTGTTTTACAGAAGGTAAATTAATCATACTTCTTTGAACCTTTTTGTTTACATTAAGTCATTACTACCTTCGTTGTAGTTTTACCATATTGACTTTTGATACCATTCATATTATCTACTTTCCTCTTGTATTATGTGTGCCTATGATAAACCTTTTCACAATTTCTTCTTATGCATTAAAGATACTAATGCTGAAATATGTGCATTGGCAAATAGGGGTGGTGTTCGTCTTCTGATCCGGACTAGAAAAATGGACCGGTTTGGTCGGGATTGGTCTTTTCTGGTCAGGACCACTTGAACTGTTTTTTTTTTTAAAAGTAACTTTTATATAAAATTTAATCTTACTATCTATAGATAATATATCCAAAAATCATTATTATATTATATTAGCTATATGTTTCAAATATTAAATAAAATATGATTATAAAACTAAAAAACGATAATCTTTACAGTTCATCGGTCCAAATTGGTCCGGGCCGGAAAAATTTTGAGTTTTCCAACCGGACCGATAAACATCCTTATTGGCAAATGGGTCAAGTCCTTTGGGTACAACGATTTAAATATAGAGGAAGCATTAAATGGTCTATATTAGCCTCTCTTCATATCATTTTATATATCCAACATGGGTTAAGAACTTGAATAGTAATACGTAACCTGGTGTATTAGCTTATTAATCAAGTTGAAGCTAATAGACCCACAGCAAACTGTATTCCTGTAGCTTCAACAGAAGTGGTTTGGTGTGTAAAAAGGACTTCAGTTTCGAGGAACATGTACCTGATTTGGAAAACAAATACTATTGTCTCCTCGTTTTTATAGCAAGAGAGTACTTAATCTTCAAGAACATATTTAGAAGGCTAACTTGCGGGAACAAGATCCTTGACATTTCTTTTTATTTGTCATATCAAATACTGAAAGATGTCTTTTTGTTAACCTTCCAGGCTGAAGAATTTTTCCATTCAGCTCACAGAAGTGCGGCTTCTCAACAGAGGGAATTGGAAGCACAGCAAACTGAGGAATCCTTGGACACACCTTTACTGTTGGACCAAGTAGACTTGATCTAATCATCTGTTGTGTTTGTACCTTTCTCTGTTTACCCTGCTTAAATTCTTTTGGATTAATTTTTTTTGATGGACTTGTGTTTAGGAAAAGTCAGGTGATCCATCAAAGCCTGTGCAATTGGGGTTCTTTACCGGCCTTGTATCCAGGGAGAAATCTATGGCTTTTGAGAGGATCTTGTTCCGTGCTACTAGGGGCAATGTTTTTCTAAGGCAGACTACAGTAGAGAATCCTGTGACTGATCCTGCTTCTGGAGAGAAGGTTTAAATTAATATCATTTCCATGCTTTATTTTCAATGCTTTTGGAGCTTTGGTTTTTTTCTATATCAAATTTGATTTTGAAAGTCCTTTGTCATAGGTGCAGTTTCATCCCTTCCCCCATGTGACATCTTTACATTTCTTATTGCTCATGATTCTGGCAGCCTCTTAGTTTATAGGAGTTTTACTCAGTGTTGTTTTGGATTGAAAATGAAATGTAACCTTTTCCTATGTAATATGTGGAGTTCTCACAATATCTATGGGATCTCATTCTCCGTTGGTGTTCTTACTTCTTAGTCTCTGTTCCTCCTACGTGCTCTTTTATTTGTAGTTGTACTCAAATACTCCTTCCTGTGGGTGACAAATGAATCGCAAGTCTAGTGGATATACAGTATACTACACAGTTCCATCACTTCATGTCCTAATAAAGCAAGAGGCCTGACTGCTCTCCTGTTGATGGTCATTGTTGATATGCCAAATTTTCAACGGTTTTTCATGATTTCAACTGTTATCTCTTTACTGTTTTATTGTAACTCAGCTTCAGTGCCAAACCGCCAAATGTATCTTACAGTTTTTGTTCGTAATTCCTTTTTTTTTTTTCCTATTTTGGAGCCATAGACTGGTTTTTTGGTGCATTAATCTGATTTTTGGCTACTGATTTTCAGGTTGAGAAAAATGTCTTTGTTCTATTTTTTTCTGGAGAAAGAGCAAAGAACAAAATTCTTAAGATATGTGAAGCATTTGGAGCTAATCGTTATCCTTTCAGTGAGGACATTGGCAAACAAGCTCAAATGTTGAAAGAGGTGGGTAATATGGACTTGATTCAGCCCGTATATGTTCTTTATCAGTTTGATTCTTTTTTCCTGCATCTACCTTATAAAAGGAGGAACTATTACCTATACCCTGTGTACCCCTTTGAACTTCCCCGCCAAAAAAAAGAATAATAACGGTCCTCCGATAGAAGGGAACAAAAGAAGAATGCTTATGAAGTGGTTAGTGGAAGGTTTTCATTACCATATGTTGGTCATGTTCTTTTTAACTTATTTTCACTTATGTGAACTTATCTGAACTTATTTTGGGAGTGTGTCAAACCTTTTTTTTGCTTAACTGAACTTATTAGAACTTATTTTTTCTTGTAAGGACTGAAAATAACTTGAACAGAACCGGGCTGTTGTTTATATCGTACAGATCTATTGCCTGCCTTCATTTGAAGTCATTTTTGCCATTTGCAGCTTTTGGTAGCATCATTTATAAGGTTTCGTTCAGCCCCTTCATTGAAAAATATATCCCGGAACTGTCAACTTAACTACTCCTTCCAATTTACAGTGATCGCCTTCCTTTTTTGTAATTCAAAGTATGTATCATCTTTGGCGTTCCAAATTGTTCATTTGTCTGTCAGTGCATTTGAATGTACAGCTCTTCTAAAAGTTCCTATCATTTCTATCCCATTTTCTCAATTTTTGTGAAAATCAACTTGGCAAACACTCTTAAACCAAGAGAGTTGATGCTTACTTTATTAGAGAGTAGATGCTTTCTTTAATCAGTTTAATTTTTTCTACCCGTACAACAATTTTATCATGTGAAATGTGAATTTGCTGACCTGAATTGTTACCATGTGAAATCTTCTTTGATAATTGTGGATTTCTTCTGCTTGTATAAAATTTTACCATATGAAAGGTTCTTACCGTCAAGTTCAGTGTTTCACTTTCACCATTGTAAATGTGTTTCTGCTGACTTTATGTGATCAAATACTAGGTGTCTGGTAAACTTTCGGAGCTGAGGACTACAATTGATGCTGGACTTCTACATCGTGGCAACTTATTGCAGACTATTGGTGACCAATTTGAGCAGTGGAACCTTTTGGTCTGTTGGGAATCATTATGTCAAATTATCGTTTTAACTGATGTTATTAGTTAAATGGGCTATATCTATTTAGCTCAACTTTCTAATGTTTTGTGGTGAAAGTCTGAATTTAAATTTTATTTTCTTATTTTGAAGGTGAGAAAGGAGAAATCCATTTACCACATATTGAACATGCTTAGCATAGATGTAACTAAAAAATGTCTTGTGGCAGAAGGGTGGTGCCCAGTTTTTGCAACGAAACAGGTAAACTTCTGATATTAACAATTTGCAGAGTGAATCTGTAGTGACTCGTGTATGCTTATCTTCTTACCCAGAAATGTTGGAACTTAACTATTTAAGTGATTCTTGATTGATGCAGATCCAGGATGTGTTGCACAGGGCGACATTGGACTCGAACTCACAAGTTGAAGCCATATTTCAGGTTCTATATACAAAGGAGTCCCCGCCAACCTATTTCAGGACGAACAAATTTACTCTTCCTTTTCAGGAGATTGTTGATTCATATGGGTAAGCTTTCTTACTTTGAAGGTCTGTCAAAAAAAAAAAAATTTGCTGTGATGGTCAAGTGTGCTGTTCCATGACTGTTGCATCATCAGGATTGATATCTGTGTGTGTGTGTGTGTGTATGCATATTGCTAAGCTTCAAAAGTGGCAAATTGCCACCTTATCTTTAACCTCTCACCTTCTAAGTGTAGCTTTGAAAGGCAGTGCTTTGTAGCTTTCACGATTTATCAAGATTATATGGTCTTCACGAAGTCTTGTATGACTCTTGTTATGTATATGCTGATTAGATCCCAATTTTTTGGTGGATGAATCTCCTTCATTATGCTTCCCTGCTCCAAATACTGTTTTGCTTCCATCTCAAGCAAAAGTCACTCAACGTTCAGTGATAACATATGTGGAGATGTAGTTCATGAAGTTCTTCAGAGCATGGAGTTTGAACTTTTATATTTATATTTGATACTCTTGTGATCATTAGTTCAAATTTTTTGCCCATAGAATACCCCCTTTTCTCCCACCTAAAAAAGAATTCAGTTGTTAAGAATCTTGTAAGGAGGCTTGACTTACTACTATGTTCATCCTTTTGAAGATAAGAGTGGCTTGGCATGCAAGTACATGGAGAAGGATATGCTTAAACTTCTCTACTGATTTCCCTCATTGTAGGCTTCTTTATTTATTATATGTCACTCACAATCTCTGAGCACCTATATTTTCCCTGCGATGGTGTTGAGGTTAATATATGGCAAAATGTTCATTCAAAAAGGTGCTTACTTCAGTTGTGTATACCTTGTGAAACTCTAGCCGTGTACAAATTTTCTGTTCAGGCCATGGAAAAAAAATGCGGTCGCGGTCGCGTTCGCGGTCGCGGTCGCGTTTTCGCGGGAACGGCTTGTAACGGAGAAATAGAACGTTTCGCGGCCGTCGCGGCGTGAATTTTTTAAAAAAAATCACACAAGTGACGTTTAAACTTTGTTTTTCTTCTATTTTACTTTCTATATCATATTATGTCCAAAACTCTTATAAATACAATATCTGGGGTACTTTTGATGATATTTGAACATACTTCTGTACAAGAGTGCGATTAAAAAAATAAAAAAATGAAGGATGAAAATGAGATGATTCCACTTGAGGGAATAAAAACTAAAAGGGAAAGAAAAAATAAGAAGGGAAGAAAAGAAGAGAGAGAAAGAGATATTTATCATTTATAATTATCACGTGACTGGCAGTCACCTAGGTAGCACGGAAACGGGTACGAGTACGGGAACGGAAAACTAAGAAAATCAAATTTTCGAAAAACGGGTACGGCATGGGTTCGGCAAAAAATAAAATAAAAAATAAATCTGGAAAAAAATAGTTTATTTTTAATAAGTCAAACTGTCAAAGTATATCTAGAAAAATATTACTCTACTTTTTTTAACATTTATCTTTTCCTTGTAGTTGATAACATGATAAGAAAAGCTGGCATAACTATAAAAAAAAAATCTAAAAAAATTGGAAGACACCAGTAACACTGTGTTCGCACTTAGCAGTGTACCACGTGCCAAAGGAGGAAAAAAGGGGGCATTCATTATTTATTCAAAAAGAAAGAACCGGTCAAAAAAAAAATGAAAGAAGAAAAGGTGCAATACAGCTGGCAACAGCCAGCAAGTTTCCTTTTTTTTTTTGAATGATATCACGTATTCACGTGATACTAACTACTTCATCTATTTTTCCTCTCTCCTCTCTCTCCTCTCTTCTTCTTCTTCAAACTCAAACGCACGACTACTGATATTTCTCTCTACTGTTAATCCTTCTTCAATGGCGTGGTGGTTTGTTGGCTGGAAAAAAAAGGTTTTTTTTCGAAATTAGGGTTTGCAATTTGGGGTTCGATTTGCAGTCATCTAATGAAATTGAATGAGGGCTTTTACTCGAATTTGAGTTCCACAGCCTTGGTAAGCTTCAATTTAAATAAAAAACATGTTTTATTTTCAAATTTTAACTCAGATCTATAGATCTTGCGTTGGCTCTTCTTCTTCCTCGACCAAAAGAACTATTCTTCTTCAAATAACGGACGTTACATGATTGTAACGGTTCTGGAACGCCGTTACACCGTTACGTAACGGCCATCGCGCCGAGTTTGGTGTGAATTCCAAATCACCGTTCTAGAACGGTATTTAACGGAACGGCCTCCCTGAAATCCGTTATAAAGCGGCCGTTCCAGAACGGAACGGCCGAGTTTTTGTTCCCTGGTTCAGGCCTCTGTATTCATCTCCTTTTCTTGGAAATAGAGGGCCTCTGTTCCTAATTCTTTGTGTGCTATTCACATTTTGGAAGTGTACAAACCAGTAAAGTAGAAAATGGTGACTGCTTTGCTTTCCGAATTATTGAACTTGAATAGCTGATGTTTGTGAAAGCATACATGGTACATGATCTTTTTCATGTTTGCCGAGTATATAGATTGGATAAAAATTCATAGTGCAGTGGCTTCTTTATCTGCCTACATCTTTTAATTCTTCATCATTGCTAAAGTGATAAACATTATATATGCAGAGTTGCTCGGTACCAAGAAGCAAATCCAACTGTGTACACAATCGTCACTTTCCCATTCCTGTTTGCAGTCATGTTTGGTGATTGGGGGCATGGTATATGCTTGTTACTTGCGACTTCCTACCTGGTATTAAGGGAAAAGAAGCTTGCGAGTCAGGTGATTTCTTTTAACTTGATATGACATTCAAGTATATCTGAAGATGTAAACATGAGTTTTGCAAATAAGTGTTTCTACTGTTCTATCCTCGTGCTTAATGATTTTGATTACTGACCTGAAAGACATATCAAAAGGTTGTCGGCTCTCAAGTTTTATTGACATTGCATGAGCAAAACAAACTAAAAGATTATCTACATGAACAAATATAAGAGCATGTAACTGAAAAACTGCAGGCGTCTGCAAGGAGCTCCCTCTGGAAACGGAGAGGAGGAGCATGTGTACACAGCCCTCTCCTCCTGTGGGAAGGCGGGTTTCTTAACTTGGAATCCTGAGAAACGTGGTGAAAACATAAGTTAGTTGTATGACCCAGTCGAGATGATAGGTTTTCTATGACCAAGTTACTGACTAATGTAATATACTGAGGTTTGGGCAAAACCAAGACGAGAAAGCGCTATTGTATTGAGAAACTCAAACTTCCAAATGTTCAAGGAACACAAAGTACATTAACTTTCTTCTTTTCTCTTCTTTTTTTGGTGATAAGACGAATATATTGGAAGCTTGAACTATTACATGGCGGATAGAGTTTTCCTGGGAAGGTGGGATTCTACTACTAGAGGTCCTGATTGAACCAATATCTATCTTTCTGCTGGATAGGAAAACTGACACTATGAGCTAAACCTTCTTTGTTAGAAATTGACAACCCTTAATTTTAAGAATAGATCACAAGCCAATATGAGTTGTGTCAATGATGTGCATAATTTAAATGGACATTTTTGTTTAAAAGTTCATGTGTCCTAAGATGGATTGATGTTCTAATGGTTTGTCATCGAGAGCTTTTTCTGGTTTTTGGTTTGTTGATGGTAAAGCTACACTAATAGAACTTGAATAACCCAAAGGTCGGTAGTGGTGTCCATAAAAGGTGGTGCTTTATACATCAATATATAAAGCTCTCATTTTGTAGAACCACCATGTATTAGGTGATGCAATTTCCTATAATACAATAATAGGATTGTACTTTTTAGGTCTTCCATTTTTTGAGTTTTGGCTTTGTAAATTTAGTTTAGGTCTGACTGTTACTGATTTTATCTGCTGCAGAAACTGGGAGACATCATGGAGATGATGTTTGGAGGTCGATATGTCATTTTGATGATGGCGATCTTTTCAATTTACACAGGCTTCATCTATAATGAGTTCTTTTCAGTCCCATTTGAATTATTTGGAAAGTCAGCCTATGAATGCCGTGATCCTTCCTGCAAGTATAGACCAGACTAATCCACACCGTGGTCTATTCTTTTGACTTTATTGTTGTTGTCCTGTTTTATTGATCTGCTGTAATGCATTTCAGGGATGCGACAACAGATGGACTGATAAAAGTGAGAAGTGCATACCCATTTGGATTAGATCCTGTATGGCATGGTTCCCGAAGCGAGTTGCCTTTCCTTAACTCCCTAAAGATGAAGATGTCAATCCTCCTTGGTGTTGCTCAAATGAATCTGGGGATCATAATGAGTTTCTTCAATGCTAAGTTTTTCAGAAGTTGTGTGGATATATGGTATGTCTTCATAATGTTTGAATAGCATTTCCAGAATTACTAAATACACTCGATATTTACATTTTTAGAGCTTCGTGATTTTCAAAGTTCACATCTTTTAACAAAAGCTATGTGATGTCTTCAAGTTACAGTTTTTCAAACTGGACTTGTTAGTTAACTTTGAAATAATGCTGCAGGTTCCAATTCATTCCTCAAGTGATCTTTTTAAACAGTTTGTTTGGCTACCTCTCTGTTCTCATTATTATGAAGTGGTGCACTGGCTCTAAAGCTGATTTATATCACACAATGATATACATGTTTTTGAGCCCTACTGATGAATTGGGTGAAAATCAGCTTTTTGCTGGCCAGAAGACAACTCAGGTCTCTCATCCTTGTTCTTGACATTGATTTGAGATTGAGATTTTGTTTTCAGATATTTTATGTTCAGTGTCCTAAGCACTTGCACTTTCTTCCCCCCTGTGCTACAGATGGTTCTGTTGCTGCTAGCCCTGGTATCTGTACCATGTATGCTGCTTCCAAAGCCTTTTATTCTGAAAAGCCAGCACCAAAGCGTAAGCTTTTGAGACCTTTGTTTCTCATACATGTTACAGGTGGGTGTAGCTTTTTCCTGATTGCCAATTTTATGTTTTTGCAGAGGCACCAGGGAGAGTCATATGTGCCTCTTCAAGCAGAAGAAAGCCTTCAAGTGGAAGCAACACATGGCTCTCATGGAGACCATGAGGAATTTGAATTCAGTGAAGTGCTTGTGCATCAGCTCATTCATACTATAGAGTTTGTGCTAGGAGCAGTTTCCAATACTGCTTCATACCTTCGTTTGTGGGCATTAAGGTACTCTTCAGTAAGGCTGTAAAGTACCAACTTTATTCTTAGAGACTATAATATTAATCCTGAACACCACCAACCTAATAAGAGCCACTCTGGATCCTACTGCTTTCAATAGAAAATTATCAAAGCTGAACTATATGTCATTGGACAATTACTAAAATAATCGGCAGGACAACTTTAACTATTTAGCTTGAGTGTTATGGTTTGAAGCCAAAGCTAGGGAGAGGGAGAGAAATGATTGAATCCTAAGATGTGTGTCATGAAATCCTGTTTTTGTATTATAAATATAGACTAATAATATGATTTTGTCACTGATACCTGATCGTTCATGTGTGTTTTCGTTTCTGTTGCAGCTTGGCCCACTCAGAGTTGTCCACTGTATTTTATGACAAGGTTTTGATACTAGCATGGGGGTATGTCAAAAGAAATTTTCTCTTTTTGTTTTAAGGTTTTCATGTCTCATACTCTTACTGAGAACATGTTTTGATATGCTTCATAAAGAAAATAAAGGCAAAACTATTGTTTAATGGAACTGATGAATCAATCTGTTTTGAGGAACTTTGAAACTATCAACATCGATCAATATCCATAGCCCTTGATCATTTATGTTGCAAAGTGCTATCGGTATATTGGATTGACCCGTAAAATTTAAATTTTCTTTTTCTACATGGTGGATTGCCCCATCGTTTTGAGTTGTTAACATACAAGGCTTCTCAATGGATCCATTTGTGGAGCTTTTCTATTCGTCGATTCAATTCGCAAATCAAAGAGTTCATGAGATTTGCACTTGAGAAAGAACAATCAGATTGGTTTATAATCCTAATTGCTTCTTTATTGTTGCAGGTACAACAATGTACTTATTCTTATAGTGGGTATCATTGTCTTCATCTTTGCAACCATCGGTGTGTTGCTGGTTATGGAAACCCTTAGTGCTTTTCTCCATGCATTGCGTCTCCATTGGGTGGAATACCAGAACAAGTTTTACTTTGGAGATGGTTACAAGTTCTATCCTTACTCATTCTCGTTGATTGTTGAAGAAGACGAATGAGTGCCAGAAATAGATTATAGCCATTTTACTAGCAGTATGCGAGTTGTTGATATTTGATTCCTTAATTTTATCTAGCTTCCTGGAGAAGGAAGCTGGGAACACCCCTTTGAGGGACATTTTCGAGAATTAGTTTTGCACAGTGAAGAGAACCAGCCCTTCCAATTGTTTATTTGTATTTGGAAGTAATAAATAGGCCTAGGAGAGAAGTTACAGGCCATGTATCATAACAAATCAGTTCTTGGTGTGTTTATGTACAATAAGTTATTCCTCTGGACATCATGATTCATGATGGTTAAAAACATATGTTAAATCAGAAATTTGGCGCGTTAATTTTAATATCTATTGGTCGGATTCCAAGTTATGGCTGGATGCAGCAGTCATTCTTGCATTCACTGCTATCATCTTCTGGCCGTCTGATACTAACAAAAAACTGGGTTGCCTAATAAGGTGTTCGAGTTTAAAGTGACTAAGAGAACAGATCCCTTAAAAATGGGTGGTTTAAGTTTTCTTTGTGTTCCAAATAGAGGCAAAGTTCATTCCTAATGTTTATCCAATGAGAAAATTGACACGAATTATATTGTGGAACACATTATTTGTTTTAAAATTGTCACATCTCAATAATAGAGGCCGAATTGTTATAATCAAGGTTACCAATTTTATTGGAAACGGCATCAGCAATTTAATCATTATCACTACTACCAACCTCACTTTTATAAGAATGAGCACTACCAGTCTTATGCATTAGTTTTCAGGAACTGAAAATAGAAGCAATCAACAATCTGGAGTATGAAAATAGATGGTCTATATTAAGAACAAGAGATAAATTTTGTAATACAAATGTGTTTACATATTCATGCTCTTTCGTGGTTCAACGAAGGCAGAGAGGTCGCCTTGAATGCTGAGCTGGGCTGACTCCTTATACATTAGATTTACAGAAAATGTATGATGAACAAATGGTGAATGCATTCATCAAATTCTTGAACCTACTGAGGGGTATCAGCAACAGTAGAGACTAAAGTGTTGACACCACAAAGATCATAACCCCTACATAATCTGTAATATCCGTTCTCTCCCCAGTATTCACCCCACGAGTTCTTAATGATCCAATACGGCTTCTCTTCCTTCCGCATAGCAGAATAACCAGCAGAACCATAGCCAACCAATAGCACTCCATGCTCCAAATCAGCTGAGCATGTAAATGGGCATGAAACTCCACTTATGTAACTCGACATATAACGAGCATTAATTCCCACTGCATTCGATATGAGAGCTTAAGTTAATTGACTATTTAAAGATGGACTCCAATAAAACACGAGTTAATGAGTTATATCCTACAACAAGGAGCACATGGGCATATCTGTAAAAACCATAATATATACTTCCTCTGTTTTTCAATAGTTGCAACACTTTGACTTGCGTTTTTCATACACTAACTTTGACAGTATTCATCAACAGTATTTATGTGAAAACAAACATCACTTCTTTCAAACGATGCATATCTATATGGAGCATCATTTAGAGCACCATATAATATGAATATGAATAGAAGAGAAGGCGTACCAGCAAGGGGGCCATTTTTTACAAGGTTTGCAGCAATTTGGCCTTCATCAACGGGGACAACACTGAAATTTGCAACCTTAGCTGCAATCTTGCTCTTGTCAAATTTGCAGCGACCATTCCGAGCAGTGTATGGATAATCCTCCTCTCTCATTAGTCCACCAGATTTCAGAAGATATTCAAATGCATTGTTCATCAACCCACCATAGCAACCGTCATCACAGTCATCTGGTTCCCCCTCTGGATCACACTACCAGATTGATGACATTTTACATCAGAAAGCAGATTTGATACAAATTCAATGTTTGATCCCAAATTTGTGTCCAGCCTCTAAATCTTTACAGACCTGATAAAAAATTCAACGTTGATCCCACCCCCTCCATAACACACATAAAACATGGATAGTGTATATGAACATAATACATCAACATGTACTAAGATGAAGTATATGAACATTAAACAGTCGAAGTTTATGTCGAAAACCATGAGTCTTGTATTCTAAACACAGGGAGTATAATGCAACATAAATTAAAATCTATGAAGCATTAGTGCAAACCTCGCGATCACAATCCACAAGTTGCTGCTCACTAAGGCTTTCGAGTTTTCCTGTGGCACGAAAGTGTGCACCTTCCATGGCACCAGTAGTACTGAAGGCCCAGCAAGATCCACATCCGCCCTGATCATTACATTTTAAACCACCGTATAAGATCATAGACAATTTACCAATTCCACACTATGAGTACTAATTAATTCATTCCATACATTGTAGGCTCAAAAAAAGTTGGAAAATGCCAGATAAATCATCAAAGAGAAAATTCCCAAGTTCCTGATAGTTTTGCAAAAATTAAACAATCAAAGATCCAATAATTCTATGTGAAGCTTAACATCACACTCCTTAAGAAGTGAAATTTTTACTGTAGCCTATATGGCTATATGTAGTAGATAAAGCCCGAATAGCGAACTGTTTATTAGCAAATAAGAGAGGACCGTATTTATGTAATTTCACTTGTGTGGGTTCAATCCATTTCCTCTTTGTACTGTTCGCTGTTTAGACGTACTCATACCCACAAACACACAATTTCAAACTCAACTGTCAGACAATTAGCACTAAATTCGTCAACTACCTCGTAATTTAGGAATTAAGCTACTTTATTCATTAAGCTCTATTTTAATTAATTGAATTAAACAGATTTTCTATGCAAGACTCCCACTTCCAATAGATATCTATTCATTTTTCTTGCATTCCATTGAATAATCTTCCACTTAATACTATAATTCTATCAACAACACCATACCACCCAATAATCCAATATCATGAACAGAAAAAAGAGGGCAGAAAACATATATTTACCGTGATCCTTTATATTTTGATAAACTTCACTCAAACTCAAACCCATAAGTTAACCGAAATTGATAAGACACCAATAAAATATATAACTAGCTGAACACATCAGCTAGCTCATTTTGTTACTCAATTTTCTATTAATTTTTCAATTTTGTTGTCTTACTCATTAAAGTAGCAAATAAAGTGAGTGTACAGCAGTGTAACATAATTCACTATATAATTCGCTTTTTTAGTTCTCCGTTCGCCCAAAATAAGTAAAAAGTAGGCGAACACTGACCATAATTCGCTTTTTTCAAATTGCAGTTAGCGGGAAGATTAGGGAATTATGTTACGCTGTTGTACACCATAAAAATTGGTACTTCCTGGAAATAACATAAACACTATCTCCAATGGCAAGCAACAACCCTATGTTACTTGTCATGCCACATCAGCTTTTCAAGCTACAATAAATTTAAGCTACATACTACTCCAATGGCAAGCAACAACTAGTTATAGCTTGAATGTGCCCCACTTTGCTAACTAACCTCTTATTCTTGACTATCATTGGTAATTTAACAAATGGGTTCCACCACTTTTACAGCAAGCTATATAGCTTGTTTGAGCAACATTGCTCACCCAAGCTATATTGCTTGTTTTACTCCAATGGTTGAGCTACTAGCTAGAAACTGTTATAAATTGCAAGCAAGTCCCAATTTGCAATTATTTGCTATCGCATAGAAAAGAGGAGTGTTTCACTAGTTTCACAACGAGAAAGTATAACAGCACAAATTGAAAAACCAATTTAACAAAAGTCAACGCATGGCACACATTTCAAGATTGACTAAAAAGAAAGATGGTTGACCTGATCTTTGGGAGGAGTAACAGCACCAAGTTCCCTCCAATCAAAATCAAGGGGAAGATCATCAGTAGGCAAAATGGGTGCTTTATTAGCATGAGCTGGGTACTTCAACGAACTTTTTCGAGCACCCAAAAACCGATTCCTGAACTCGGACTGAGTCAAATCGGAGAACCGAGTCACACCATGTACAGCAGTGGGGTCCAGTTCCTGGTTACGCTTGGCGCGGCGCAGGTTAGCCTTGAAGACGTTGAAACGGTAATCGTGCTCCTCTTGAGAGGCGTAGGATTTGTTGAACCATTTTTTGAAGAGAGAGAAATGCTGGTGGGGTTGAGATAAGTCTAGTGAGTTTGTAGCGTCGTTGCTGACTACTTGACGGATAATTTCGTCGCCGGAGATGGAGAATTCGGCGGATGATGTGGTTAGGAGGAGGAGAGAGAAAGTGAGGAGAGAGAATGGAGGAGCCATGATTTTCACGTGGTGTTGGATGATGGAGGAGAGAGAGTGTGAAGTTGGGAAGTGGGAAGTGTGTTTGGATTGGTTTAAGCCTTTAAGGTGAACGAGTAGTTGGTGGAGGAAATGATTCATAAAGGAGAAGCGTGGGCCAATTATGTAGTGAGTCGTGGAAGTATATTATTGGAGGAGGTAGATCAGTAGATGTGATCAAATGGCGGGTCATGCCGAACCGCCTATAAAATATTCAGCCCGAGTGTTCGGCCATGCCGGATTTCGGGCTGGCTCTGTGCCCAAAACCTGTGTTCCGGGTCAAATATAACCAGGCCCGTTCCTGACATATTGGAGGCCCTAGG
Source organism: Beta corolliflora (assembly GCA_947648045.1). Lineage (NCBI taxonomy): Eukaryota > Viridiplantae > Streptophyta > Magnoliopsida > Caryophyllales > Amaranthaceae > Beta > Beta corolliflora. The sequence goes on from CANSZD010000773.1 coordinate 328,656, forward strand.
GCGAACTAAGAAAAATAGGCCCTCTCCAATGTCAACTATTATTCTTGACGTATAGTAATTTAAACATATTAATGGCTAAAGTTCGGTTGAATATGGGTTTAAATGCTTCATGAAATCGGGCTTTTATTTTAGCTTACATTTTTTATAAGGTATCCATTCGATTAATGGTTAATTGGTTGTATTTTTATGACTTGTCTTCCTAAATTAAGTCATATATTGCTTCTTAAATTTATCACGTCATCCTCTACATTGAGTTGTCAGTTGAAGCTTGGGTTTTGGATTACGAAATTGTGTAAGCCCTTTGGCCTTTTGATTACTTTTTTTAATATTTTTCAATTTGTGAAAAAAAGGGAAATAATAAAACTCCTCACTTTTTTAACAGTTCCACTTTGACATTTGCGTTTTTTTATTAACATCTATATATTTGACTATCCTACTTTACTGATTCGTACAATTTTTGTAAAATAGAACATTTTGAATGTAATATACATTGAGATAAATTTAATAACATTTCATATTAACATTTGTTCTTATATATTAGTAACTTCATATTCGAACTAGAGTAAATGATCAATGTAAACATAAAAATTGAACAATTATATAAAATGAAGGGGGTGTGAAATAGCAAAAGCATAGTTACTCTATATGAGAAGGAAAAAAAACCACTTACTAAAGATTAAGTTGCTATTTAAGATTATTGAAAATAAAAGAAAATCAAAAAAGGAAAAATAATTTATTTAAGATTATTGGAAATAAAAGAAAACCAAAAAAGGAAAAAAAAAAGGGTAACTGAAGCTTTAAAATCATTGAAAACAAAAGTAAACCAAAAAGAAAAAAATAGAAAGCTGAAAGATAAAAAAAGAAAACAAAAGAAAAGCAAAAAGAAAATATAGAAAGTGAAAGACAAAAAAACTATACGTGGGTTTCGAACCTGGGATGGTCAAAATGCAAACAAACGTATCAGCGACACCAAACCAAGGAGCTACCAGTATACTAGATGAATATAGTGCAACCCAGATCTATTTATCCTTATATAGCATATTGCAAAAACAGCCACTTGGGCCTGGGCGCCTGCCCAGGCTCAGGGACGGGCCTGAATATAACAGGTTTTTAGACCAAAATCATATTCTAAACGGAAAATTATTTTTGGGTTGGCCAAAACCCGTCCCAAAATACGAGTAGGGCCCTAGAGGGCACATTCCCTTTTTCTTTGTCCATTCGTTCACAGGTCTTTCTTCAGAAAATTCTGCCAGAAACTGGACATTTTTCAAGCTGGAGTGGGTCAACCTTGACAGGTCTGATTGGAGGCTATGGTGATCCTTTTAAAAAATATGCCTTATAGATAACATGTTTTATTGATTTTAATTTTCATTTTGATATATGCAGTCCTTAAGATTACATATAAACATTGAATTACCCTTTAATTATTCAAAAATTGTCATATAACCCTCAATGTGTACAAATTCATCATGTGCCATTAATGACAAATAAATATTAACTTTTTTTTATCATTAACCCTTTATTTCGTTACTACACCTAATTCACTCGTGTTTAACCTAATTACCCTAATAGACCACCATTGAAATACCACTTGTGACTAAAGATGAGGGAAAGAGTTACAGAGGAAGAGAGATAAAAGGGACATAAGTGGTATTTTATTGGTAGTCAGCTAAGATTATATAGTCAAGTAAAGGTCAATTAAAATTTAGTAACATAATTAGGGACTAATGACTAAAACAATTGACGATCCTTAGTTATTAAAGGCATATAATGAATATTTAAGAAATCGAGGGAAATATGGCGAATTTGAAAGGTTGAAGGATATATCGTCAAAAACAAAATTACTTAAGAGTATTATACAGTGAAAGATCCGTTTTTTTAAAGAGTTTAGGTGGCTAATTTGCCAAATAACTAACTCAATCAAAAGTTTAATATGAAGGTTAGAATCCTAAGATTGATTTTATATTCAAATCATAATTCGCTAATGAGTAATAATACCTAATGGCTATCCTTCTACTATTTGCAATTTTTTTTGAAACTTTTTTTTTGTATTGAGTCATAGGCATCAAGTGTGAGTAACCACTATGTAAGAGCATTAGAGTTTTTTATTTGCTTTTTTAAGAGGTCAAAGAGGCGAAAAAAAGGTACTATGTGGTAATAGTATATTCGGATAGCTAAATAAGGTTATTTAAATTTGGGCTTTTTTAAGTTAGACTCATATTCAGAGTTAAAGCTAAGGACCTCTCATGGACAGCCCCCGCCCGAAGGATATGGAGGCCCTGTGCTGAAAGTTAAATATGAGGCCCCTATATAAAAAAATTCAAAGATACGTACAACGGTCTCGAAAATATTTATAATATAATTAGATTTTGATTGTTTCTTACAAAATAAGTAGTAATACAATCTTTTATTTAAAAAGTGCTATCCTTCTAACACTTTTGGAAGCGAAATCTTCAACCAAATCTTCATAATCAACCTTTTCCAAAATATCATTCTCAATTGCTATCAAGGCTAATCCGTTAAGTCGTTCTTGTGACATTGTGGAACGCATATATGTCTTCAACAACTTCAATTTAGAAAAACTTCGTTCTGCAGAAGCAACTGTCACAGGAATAGTTAAAAGGATTATATATGCAATAATCGAATTAGGGAACACTAGAGGAAAAAAGCCCAAGGGCTGCGGTCAAAAAGGGCCCAAGGGCTGCGGTTTTTGACCGCAGCCATTAGACTAGCAGCCCTTGACATTTAGGAAGGGCTGCGGTTTTAACCGCTGGCCCTTAGCGCGTTAAGGGTGCGCAAAGGAAAAACCGCAGCCCTTAGTGGGTTAAGGGGCTGCGGTTAGGGCCAAAACCGCAGCCCTTGGTGAGTTAAGGGCTGCGGTTTTAGCCCTTAACCGCACCCTTAACCCACTAAGGCTGCGGTTTTTCCAAAAACCGACCCTTGTGACCCCAAAAAATAAAAAAAAAATTTTTTTTTTTTGGATTTTTTTGTCCTAAATGTTCCCAAACAGTTTATATATATATATATATAAGTATCATTTTTCATTACAAATTATGTTGTTTACACGAATATAGAGAAAATAATAACTAAATTACATTAGTTCGAGGCTGCCCTCGAATGTTCGAATTGCAATATATGAGCAGGATCACAACCATAAAAAAATAACCAACCAAAGAACAGCCATGAAGACATTACAACAACTCCACCAAGATCAGCATCCGAATCCCTCAAAAGCAACTTTTCTAGAGATGATAGAACCTGGCAAATAAAACCAAAACCGCTATAATTTGGAGTTGAAACTATATCTATGCAAGTACTACAAAGCGAAGCTGGACGGAGACCCACTCCACAAGAACAACTTTCAATTTGTTGATGTTGTAAGTACATGGCGACTTACAATACAACAACAAATGGCTAAACAAATGGCTAGCAGGGGGGTTGCGGGTGGGGCAACGGGGTGGGCGGCGGGGTGGGGGCAAGGTGGGGGCTGTGCTAGGGGGTGTAGCAGGGGGCAGCAGGGGGGTAGCGGGGGCGCGGGGGTGGGGTGGGGGGTTAGCGGGGGAGCTAGCAGGGGGTTGCGGGGGGTTGCGGGGGGTGCCGGGCGGGAGTGCTTGGCGGGGGTGGGGGCAGGGGAGGGGAAGCGGGGGTCTTCATTGTGCTAGGAGTGTAGCGAGGGCGGCGCAGGGGGTAGCAGGGGGCGCTGGGGTGGGGTGGGGTTCTAGCAGGGGGCTAGCAGGGGGTTGCAGGGGTGGGGCGGCGGGGGTGCGGCCAGGAGTTCGAGGGGGGGGTGGGGGAGGGGGAGGGAAGCGGGGGTCTGAGGGTGTGCTAGGGGTGTAGCAGGGGGCAAGCATGGGGGTAGCGGGGCGGGGTGGGGTGGGGTGGGGTTCTAGCGGGGGCTAGCGGGGTTTGCGGGGTGCGGTGGGCGTGGGGGGTCTTTGGCGGGGGGCAGGGCGGGGGGCGGGGGAGGGGAGGGGGAAGGGGGTCTTTGGTGTGCTAGGGGTGTAGCGGGGGGCCATGTACCTATTAGGACTATATATGACCTAACACGCGGCTAAATGCAAAAAACTAAGTGAATTGGAGTGTAAAGGCCAAAATCGGCTCGAAATGGCCTTCATTTACCCAAAATGTGTTTCAAAGCATATAAGTGGAGTTTAATTGACTCTTATAGTTATATATGTACCTATTGGGACTATATATGATCTAACATGCGGCTAAATACAAAAAACTAAGTCAATTGGAGTGTAAAGGCCAAAATCGGCCCGAAATGGCCTTCATTTACCCTAAAAGTTGTTTCAAAGCATATAAGTGGAGTTTAATTGACTCTTATAGTTATATATGTACCTATTGGGACTATATATGATCTAACATGCGGCTAAATGCAAAAAACTAAGTCAATTGGAGTGTAAAGGCCAAAATCGGCCCGAAATGGCCTTCATTTACCCTAAAAGTTGTTTCAAAGCATATAAGTGGAGTTTAATTGACTCTTATAGTTATATATGTACCTATTGGGACTATATATGACCTAACATGCAGCTAAATGCAAAAAACTAAGTGAATTGGAGTGTAAAGGCTAAAATCGACCCGAAATGGGCTTCATTTACCCAAAGGGTGTTTCAAAGCATATAAGTGGAGTTTAATTGACTCTTATAGTTATATATGTACCTATTAGGACTACATATGACCTAACATGCGGCTAAATGCAAAAAACTAAGTGAATTGGAGTGTAAAGGCCAAAATCGGCCCAGAAATGGCCTTCATTTACCCAAAATGTGTTTCAAAGCATATAAGTGGAGTTTAATTGACTCTTATAGTTATATATGTACCTATTGGGACTATATATGACCTAACATGCGGCTAAATGCAAAAAACTAAGTGAATTGGAGTGTAAAGTCCAAAATCGGCCCGAAATGGGCTTCATTTACCCAAAATGTGTTTCAAAGCATATAAGTGGAGTTTAATTGACTCTTATAGTTATATATGTACCTATTAGGATTATATATGACCTAACACGCGGCTAAATGCAAAAAACTAAGTGAATTGGAGTGTAAAGGCCAAAATCGGCCCGAAATGGGCTTCATTTACCCAAAATGTGTTTCAAAGCATATAAGTGGAGTTTAATTGACTCTTATAGTTATATATGTACCTATTGGGACTATATATGACCTAACATGCGGCTAAATGCAAAAAACTAAGTGAATTGGAGTGTAAAGGCTAAAATCGACCCGAAATGGGCTTCATTTACCCAAAGGGTGTTTCAAAGCATATAAGTGGAGTTTAATTGACTCTTATAGTTATATATGTACCTATTAGGACTACATATGACCTAACATGCGGCTAAATGCAAAAAACTAAGTGAATTGGAGTGTAAAGGCCAAAATCGGCCCGAAATGGCCTTCATTTACCCAAAATGTGTTTCAAAGCATATAAGTGGAGTTTAATTGACTCTTATAGTTATATGTGTACCTATTAGGACTACATATGACCTAACATGCGGCTAAATGCAAAAAACTAAGTGAATTGGAGTGTAAAGGCCAAAATCGGCCCGAAATGGCCTTCATTTACCCAAAATGTGTTTCAAAGCATATAAGTGGAGTTTAATTGACTCTTATAGTTATATATGTACCTATTAGGACTATATATGACCTAACACGCGGCTAAATGCAAAAAACTAAGTGAATTGGAGTGTAAAGGCCAAAATCGGCCGAAATGGGCTTCATTTACCCAAAATGTGTTTCAAAGCATATAAGTGGAGTTTAATTGACTCTTATAGTTATATATGTACCTATTGGGACTATATATGACCTAACACGCGGCTAAATGCAAAAAACTAAGTGAATTGGAGTGTAAAGGCTAAAATCGACCCGAAATGGGCTTCATTTACCCAAAGGGTGTTTCAAAGCATATAAGTGGAGTTTAATTGACTCTTATAGTTATATATGTACCTATTAGGACTACATATGACCTAACATGCGGCTAAATGCAAAAAACTAAGTGAATTGGAGTGTAAAGGCCAAAATCGGCCCGAAATGGCCTTCATTTACCCAAAATGTGTTTCAAAGCATATAAGTGGAGTTTAATTGACTCTTATAGTTATATATGTACCTATTGGGACTATATATGACCTAACATGCGGCTAAATGCAAAAAACTAAGTGAATTGGAGTGTAAAGGCCAAAATCAGCCCGAAATGACCTTCATTTACCCAAAATGTGTTTCAAAGCATATAAGTGGAGTTTAATTGACTCTTATAGTTATATATGTACCTATTAGGACTATATATGACCTAACATGCGGCTAAATGCAAAAAACAAAGTGAATTGGAGTGTAAAGGCCAAAATCGGCCCGAAATGTCCTTCATTTACCGAAAATGTGTTTCAAAGCATATAAGTGGAGTTTAATTGACTCTTATAGTTATATATGTACCTATTGGGACTATATATGACCTAACATGCGGCTAAATGCAAAAAACTAAGTCAATTGGACTATATATGACCTAACATGCGGCTAAATATATTTTGTCTTGTTTTTCGTTCTCTCGCATAATTTTCATAATTCATCTTCGGTTGGGGGGAAGGGGGAGTGTAGCAGGGGGCAAGCGGGGGGGGGAGTGCAACGCGGGGGAGGGCTGCGGGGTCGGTCGGGGGGAGTGCAGCAGGGGGGCAGCGGTGAGGGGGGAGGGAGTACGGCGGGGAGTGCGGGGGAGGTGCGGCGGGGGAGGGATGCAGGGGCTGGTCGTGGGGGAGTGCGGCAGGGGGAAGCAAGTGAGGGGGAGTGCGGCGGGGGGTGCGGGGAGGCAGCAGGGGAGGGCAGGGGGCAGGGGCTAGTCGGGGGAGTGCGGCAGGGGCAGGCGGTGGGGGGAGTACAAGAGGGGGGAGTGCAGGGGGGAGGGCTCGGGGGGCCGGTCGGGGGGAGTGCAGGGAGGGGGGCGGCACGGGGAGGGGGGAGGCTCAGCAGGGGCGGTCGGGGGAGTGCAGCGGGGAGTGGGGCGGGGGCGGGGGGCGGGGGGAGGAGATAGTTCAAGTCACCATTGCCAAAGGAGTTAGTTTTATTGGCTTTTTTCTTTTTTGGTTTTTTAGTTTTATTTTGTTAATTTTTGTTGTGATTAATTATCAATTGCTAGAAAAAGTGAACATAATATTATTATTAACTTGTTAGTGTTGGTTCAAAACTCTTTTACCAACAGTATCTTATAATCCTAGTTTAATTATAACAATTAAAATCGCAATTCAAAACTCCTTGTGTTTTTTTCCACTAGTGAAAATGCAAAAAGCTTAACTCTTTACATAGCAAAATTTATGACAGAACAACTTAGATAGTACATGATCGGCTTCTATACACTACTTGAAATGATTTCATCATCAAGGCAATTGAAGTCCTAAAATAACCACTTAGATGCATAGTAGGCCAAGAAATCCCACAAAAATCATTAACTAACTAATATTCACCAACTTTATGCATGAAACAATCAATCAATGCCAAAAAGATTCAATAAAACCAACACCATGATCCCAAAGGGGCTACAATGCCCATACTAATTCCTCGAACAATCATCTTCAACTAAGGGGAAAAGGGGGATAAATAAGGTTCATCCTCGAACAATCAACTTCGGATAGGATGGTTCTAATTTCTAAAACATAATCGGAAAAAGAATTCTAAGCTAAGTTAATAGAAGGGGGATAAATAGAAGGATGACATGGTCTGAGATTGAGTACCTTATCAGTCTTATCCTTGGCAATAACGTCAATAAATGCAAGCATCTTTAAGCATCTGATGAAAAAATTCATAAAAGGGAAGAGAAAAATGAGAGGAACAATTAGGTATTTCATGGAACTAAAAAAAGGAAGAATCAATTAACAAATTGACGAACACCTTTAACAAAACAGATAAAATCAGAACCAATTGTGATAAAATCGAAACCCCAAAATCATCCATTACCTGATGTTTGTTGAGATAAAAAAAAGACGAGGAAATGAGAGTAAATTAGGTGCAATTGCAGCTTATCTTTGGTGTTCAAATCCGAAGCAAGGTAGGGAACTAACCGAGAGGACCCAAAAGGCTGCTGGGCGGGATAAGCTTGAGCTTACGCACCATAGTGATAAGTTATATTGCTCAATATGCTCCAAGTGGATGGTGTGCAAAAGTGGTGCTCGAGTGTTGAAGCAATCTCCAAAAGTGAGTGCGGGATATAGAAAACCACATGTTTGCTTGACTATGTGCCACTTACAAATCAATTCCACGATAAGCGGGCCATCTAGTTGTAGTTAAATATGAAAAGGAATGTAGAATTTAAAGATATTTCTAGACATTGGTATTTCGTTTAAGAAACTCATATGAAATACAGGTAAAAATCATCTAAATAGAAGATTATTTAATAAGCAAAAAAAGAGTGAAATAATAACCAATGCATGAAGAAACAAAGGCCTAAGCTAAAGAGTGAGTCTAGAAATAGATAAATTTGCATATTCAAGGCATTTGAAGAGTTTATCGCCTTTCCTTGAAAATTTAAGAGATAATCATCCGAACTACATACCTCAAAAAGCGTAGTCACTCAAATTTTATCCATATATATTGTACTCAAACTTAGAAGAGATGACAAAATCACATGGATTCTTAATTTTTACAGCATTTCCGATCGCATATGTGCAAGGAAAGCTCTAAAATTTCATAAATATGTACCACTTGAAATTACAATCAAACCATGATAGACATTCGTGCGGATATGACTTATCAATTTAGCTTAAGCAAGCGGTCAATGAATTCTAATTATAGTAAACTCGGTAAGTATTAAGACGCTTAGGACCCCGATGGTGCATTTTATACCATGATATGAGATTCGGGCCCGGGATTTCTATTACATCATCTCTCGGTATATAAATGGGGCCAAAGGGAACACAAAAAAAGTTAGGTTTGTTCTATCATGTTCTCTCACTTGAATATTTGAATGCTTATCGAAGACAATTTCCATGAACAATCAAAGAAAAGACATACCAACAAGAGAAAACCGGTGGCTTTTTCTTTGGTCATACCTTTGATGGGTCATTTCTTCGTTGCCGTGGAGTTCTCTGCTAGGCGAAGATAACCAAAAGGAAAGGAAATAGAAATAAATGTGGCAGCTATTCCACCATATGTAGCATAGAAGGTAGCAGGCGATGTGATCTTCCAGTGACTACAATGGAAAATAAAAGAATCGGTGCAGAAGAACAATGGTGCACACTAATTGTGCACAGAAACCGAAAATCAAACAAAGCCACCAATAAAATTTCACCAAAGCAAGGATATCATAATCAATAAGGCACTAACCAACTCAGAAAACCAAAAACTATGCATCAATATTCAACCAACAATGCTAAAAAACCAACCGAAAAAACAAGAAATTTCTTCAAAACACTAACCAAATGAGACTAATTCTCTAGACATCCATCATAAAACCATTAATTCAATACAATCATTTGATCTATTAATCCTCATAAAAGAGACAAAAAATTTAGCGAGGCAAAAATAGGAGAAAATAAAGCTATTTGCGAGACATGAATGAACGATGAGATAATATGAGCAAAGTCGAACAAACAAATCTAATATGAGCAAAGCATTATTGTCAACATTTTCGGTGCATTAAGATTGATTATACAAGGAAAAATCAAGAGATCTCGAAGCTAAGTATTTACAAAAGAGTGAGATGAGAGAGTGAGAAAACTTATCCCTCCGTTACGAAAATCCCACGAAAACTTATCTCCACAGACCTCCTGTTTCCCTAACAACAGACATGGACAGGAAATTGCTAAATTGAAATGGACACAAAGCCCTAATAGCAGAATTATACAAGATAGAATTTTGAAATACCAACCTGAAATAATTGAAAATTTGGAAATGAGGAGTGCGAAGAGGAGCAAACTTACTCTACAAAATTAGCAACTATAGATCTACAAACAACTAAAAAAAAATCAAAAACTGACATCAAAACTCAGCAAAACTAACTCAAACTAAGTAAATGCATGAAAATCAGTCAACAACAAGAAAACGCAAAACAACAATCAAAATTTGAGCGAAAAGCAAACAATCGAACGAAAACTACAAGAAAATAGAAAACTTACAATGAATTTAACACATAATAGAGGTGATTTCTTTGGTTCGGCGACGCTCTTTCTCGATGGAGGCGTTGCGAGGCGAGGATGGTGGCGTGGCAGCGAAATTAGGGTTGCTAATGTTGTCGGTGGTTGAGTTGGGAAGTGCGAGTTGCAGGGAGGAGGTGAGCAAGTGCGAGTTGCAGGGAGGAGGTGAGCAAGTGCGAGGTCGAAGAGAGCGAGAGGCGAAGTGTGAGGGTGGGTGTGAGGGTGGGTGTGAGGGTGGGTGCTCTTTTCGCTGTTTGGAGGAACGAAAATGTGTGGAGGGAAGTAAAATTAATGAGCGCGCGCGGTTTGTTTTGGCCTTGTGGGGATTAAAAAATAAAAAAAAGGGCTGCGGTTGAGTGGTAAACCGCAGCCCTTCCTTTAAGGGCTGCGGTCAGGCCCTAAACCGCAGTCCTTTATCTAACCAAGGTCTGCGGTTTTGGGCCTGACCGCAGCCCTTAACGGAAGGGCTGCGGTTTTCAACACAAGCGCAGCCCTTTTAAAGCAGCAAATGACAATTTTTCCTCTAGTGGAAGAAATCTAGACTTTTTAGATACTTCAAAATATCCGTAGGTCCCCTTTTTTCCACAGGCATGAATTCCACAAGCAATTTTAACTCCACATATAACTCATTACCATCAATGTCAGATTGTTTATTATTGTTTGAAAGTGCAGCTTCCAAATTAGCACAAGACAACTTGAGACATGCATCATCTAGTGATTGTAACTTGTGAGAATTGAACAAGAAACCAAAGATATTTTCATATTCTTGGTACTGCTCAAATCTCTTAGTAAGAGAAACAATGGCTTGATCAACAATGTATAAGAAATAATTAACTCTAAATGATTCTTCAGGAGATTGGGTAGCAACAGATGACGTGTTTGGATTCTCGTCAAAAAATACTTTTTGTCTAATTTCACGTCTTTGGGGAAAAACATGATCTACATTCATCTTAGTGGCAATCTTTTTAGCACTATCAAGGGCATCATTAAAACCATTTTCTCTATATCGCTCAAAAAAAATAAGTCAACCCCTTTACTTTTTCAATAGCAACATCAATTAGCATATCCTTTGATTGTAGATGCTTACTAACCAAATTAACAGCACATAATATTTCAAACCAAATAACAATGGCCACTATAAACTCAAAATCACCAAGTTCATTATTGGCCAAGGATTTAGCTTCACTTCTTATTTTAAAATCACCATCATCAATTTCTGATACTTGTAACAAAGCTTCTCGAACTTCTGACATTTGAAACCTTATAGCTTTAACATTTTCAACACGACTCTCCCAACGCGTGGATGACAAAGACTTAAGAGTTAATCCTTTTACATTATCTTTCAAAATTTGCCACCTTTTTGTAGAACATGCAAATATTGTATAAATACGTTGTATGATGCCAAAAAAATCTCTAGCTTTACTACAAGTGTTAGCCATATCACACAATGCTAAATTAAGACTATGACAACCACAAGAAGTATAAAAAGCTCTAGGGTTTACATCTAAAAGTCTTTTTTGCACTCCTTGATGCTTTCCTTTCATATTTGATCCATTATCATAGCCTTGCCCTCTCACGTTATCTATATCAAGACCTAGATCCTTTAACTCATTTTGCAAAACATCAAAAAGCCCCTGACGACTTGTATCATTCACATTCAAAAATCCTAAAAATGACTCCTCAACACTAATGGGCTTTGAAGAGACGTCGACATATCTTAAAATAATAGACATTTGATGTTGGTGACTAACATCAGGTGTGCAATCAAGAATGACAGAAAAATACTTTGCTTGTTTTATTTTCTTAATAATATCACATTTAATTGCGGAACCAAGCAAAAGTATCAACTCATTTTGTATTTTATGGCCAAGATAATGAAAATGAATTTTATCATTAGTAATACGTCGAACATGCTCTTGAATGATCGGATCAAACTCAGACAACATTTCAATCAAACCCAAAAAAATTCCATTACTACTTTGATATAATCGCTCATTAGAACCACGAAATGCTAAATTATGTTTTGCAAGAAATTTTACAATTGAAATAACTCTTAGTAAGACTTTTTTCCAATGCTCTTTTTCTTTTTGTATTTGGTTTTGAGCCACTTTGTCAATAGTTTCATCATTCTTGAATCTAAGACGCAATTCATGCCAACTTGCCATATTTTTAAAATGTTCAATACTTGTCTCGTGCTCTTTAAGCCTTGTACTAATATGTGACCAATCACTATACCCTTCATTGACTAATTGACCTCTTCCTACCCCTTTTTAAAATATTTTACAACAAAAACAAAAAACTCTATCAAGTTCTTTCGAGTAAACAAGCCATTCTCTATCACACTTCTCTCCATTTGGTAAGACTCTAGTATATAAAGTAGCACAAAATCGCTTAGAAATTTTATCTTTGGACCTTTCTCAATAGATGAGTCTCTTTTAGGGCCCTTTGTTGCTAACACATCTATCATTTTAGAATCAAGACCATCCCAAGTCCGTGGATCAAATATATTAACCATGTATGTTTCATCATCATTGTTATATTTAACATTCATATCATTACTTTCATCTAAATTATTAACTTGAGGACCAATATTTTCATTTACACCATTACTATCATCAATAGGATCATTATTTTCATTTATACCATTGCTATCATGAATAGGATCATCATTTTCATTAACATCATTACCAACACCACTTGGATCATCATTTTCATTAACATTATAACCAACACTATTAGGATCATCATTCTCATTAACATTACCAACACCATTAGGATCATCATTCTCATTAACATTATTACCAACATCATTACCAACATCATTCGGATTAGAGACTTGGGGCTCTTTTACAATGTACTTATCAAGAGCTCCTCTTTGGGATAAATTTAACTCTTCAACTCTCATTTTCTTTTTACGTTTTTCATGGTCCGAATCAAATTTTCTAAATCGAGGAGGCATAATTGAAATAAAATTTAACACAATCACTAAACAACACAATAAATATTAATTGCAAAGAAAGAAACCACCTCAATTTTTCAGTGCAAGTGTTTTCAATCTTCAAAATCAGTCCTCCAACACCAAAAGGTCCAAAATCTGCATTAATCAAATAAAATCAGTAAATTAAAACTAAACAATGAAAATCAGTAAATTAAACTAAGCAATAAAAATCATGAAAATAAAAAATCAAAATTAAACTAAGAAAGTTTAATTACCTGAATTTCTGAATTTCAGATGTGAATTGAGAGAAGATGAAAGTTGTAAATTTATAGCCATCGATTTTTTCCCGTTGAAGAAGAAGATCCGGGTGATGCGAATTATGATTTCCCTTAGCTTCATAGATCCGGGTGATTCTAATTTTTCGGGTAACAAGAGAGAAAGTAGATAGAAATAACTAATACCCAACCGGTTAACAATGGTGTCAATGGAGTTTGTGACTTTGTCAGTCTGAGAACAGAGAAAATCGAGGAGAGGGAAAGTCGGAAAGAGAGAGATTGTGAGGAGAGAGAAGATATCTTAGTTGTTGTACTTGCTGAATTGTAATGACTATACGTGCAGCGTGCTCTTCTTTCTGCGCTGGGCCTTGATGGCTTGCCATATTGGGCTTCTTCTTTAATTTTTTTTTCAAACTTGAGGCCCCTTTAAAATGGAAGCCGCATCTTGAGTCCCATTTTAGACTTGCTCGGGGCCGAGTCCGCTCATGGACTCATACTAATAGTTGGTATGACCTCGTTTGCCAAACACCTCGTTTCCCTCTTACTAATAAGAGATGGAAATATGAGACATTTGACCTTTTTTTATATTATATCACGCGTCATATATATTTTCATAAAGTGAACCTATTCCAATGGTTGAAACATTGGTGTTGCATATTTGCATGGAGGCATCAATTTTGTCTATTAGCCTTGTTTATTGGTGTGCCAAATATGGTGTCTGAAAGTGATAACTTGTGTGTAATGAACTCCCTCTGTCCCCTTTTATTTGTCTTATTTTATTTTTGGAGATATTTCTAAAACATTGTGTCATTTTAAAATGAGTATAGAGGACCACAATTTACTCTTAAATTCAATCTATCTTATCCCACCATATTTTTGTTCACCAATTCCACTCAACTAGAATAATAAACAAGAAGTAATAAAAATAAATGGAGCAAATCAGCAAACAAATGAAAAAGAATAGACTAATTAATTTGTTTTAACCCAAAAAATAAGAATCGGCCGGAAGTATTGCAAAAAGTCTCCATACAATAAAATGCATAATGTATTTTGATTTTTGAGATTGATGGAGCATCATTATTCTGTAAGTAGATTTTTTAAATGGTAAGGACACTTGAGAGTTGAGAGTAGGGGGGAGAGGAGAGGTAAGGTAAGGGAAAGTCTTACCTCCAAGTACCGTAGTTAGGATAATTGTACTTCTTCCGTTCTTTTTTAATTGCATCGTTTCCTTATTTTGAAGTTTCACATTAATTGCAACGTTTTTTTTTTGGGTAATATCTTCTATCTATCTTTCTCCTACCATATAAGTCTCACTTATTATGTATCTCGATCTTTCTCCTCTCTACATGACCATCTTAAATAATATACCAAGAGATGATAATAATAATAAAATGGAAAAAGTATATGCCATCACTAATTTCCAATAACTACACGAATTTAAAGGGCTACAACTACAAGCCTACAACAAATTTTTAAAAAGGAAATTTACATAGTAGCCCCAACTTTTAGGTTTTTACACATGGTAGCACTTCTTTCGAATTTACCAGATACCCCTGATCTTTAAAAAAATTCACCAGATGTCCAAATGACTAACGGCGATTAACTCCGTTAGTCATTAACCTAAAAAACCCTAAAAATCCTAAAAACCCCTAAAAATCCTAACTCTAAAAACCCTAAAAAACCCCCACCCACCACCCCCCACCACCCACCCCTAGCCGACCACCCCCCCACAACAACCCCAACCCCACCCCGTCCCCGTCCCCCTTCGAATCCCGTGCCTCCCCCTCCTCTTCCCCCGAAAAATCGCTCCCCCCTCTCCCACCCCTTCGAATCGAATCCCGCACCTCCCTCTCCCTCCCCGCCGCAAAACCCGCCATTAACAATCCCTTTCCAATCCGAGTCATCGAGGGGCGACCGAGTTCATTGCGGCGGGGGTGCGGGGAGCGATTTTGCGGCGGGGAGGGGGAGGCGCGAGATTCGAAGGGGTACGGTTGGGGAGGGGGAGGGGGAGGCGCGGGATTCAAAGGGGGGGGGGGGGGGAGGCGCGAGATTCGAAGGGGTGGGGGAGGGGGATCGATTTTCCGCGGGGGAGGGGAGGGGGAGGCGCGGGGTTGGTGGTGGGGGGGGCCGGGGTTGGGGGGGCCGGTGGGGGCTGGGGTTGGGGGTTACGGTTAGGGTTTTTAGGGTTTAGTTAGGTTTAATTAGGTTTAATTAGGGTTTTTTAGGTTAATTAGTTAATTAGTTAACGGAAGACTAACGTCAGTTAGCCAAAAGGGCATTTTGGGTAATTTTTTTAAAGGTCGGGGGTATCTCGGTGAATTTTGAAAAAAGTGGGGGTATTTGGTGAATAAATTTTTTTGTCGGGGTATTTGGTGAAAAAACCGTAATTTTTTTTATACTTGGTAGCCCCGAACTTATTCTACATCGTAGCACTTTTTAAGTGAATTCCGTTAAGTTGTCGTTAGTTTTGACATTTATTAGTATTACACGCAAAACGAGACTTTTTCGACACCCAAAACGAGTATTTCTGATCATTTTTTGACAATTCTGACCTTTAATTAAGGCTTTAAGGACAAAATTACCCCCTTTCATTATCAAAAAATGATTAGAAATACTTGTTTTGGGTGTAGAAAAAGTCTTGATTTACGTGCCAGATTAATGAATGTCAAAAATAACGACAACTTAACGGAATTTACTAAAGAAGTGCTACCACAGTGTAAAACCTAAAAGTTCGAGTACCACAAGTATGAAAAATTTAAAGCAAATCTTCTGTGTAAAACCTAAAAGTTGAGGGTTACCATGTAAAATTTCCCTTTTGAAAACCTAAAAGTTGAGGGTTACCATGTAGAATTTCCCTTTTAAAAATTGCCATCATTGTATTAGTGGCTGCATCAAAGTCTCTAAGTAGTACACTAACCAAAATCGAAAACAACCAAAAGTAATCAAACCCAAGACTTCTCTTTCTACCCCGTCAAACCAAACAATGTCTTCATCTTCATCTTCATCAGATGAATCTCTCTACTACATTTCCCTCCTCTTCATCAACTTCACAACCCTCCCAACCTTCATCGCATGCCACCTCATCACCGCTCCCTACGGCCGCCACGTACGCTCCGGGTGGGGCCCATCTCTCCCTTCTTACCTCGCCTGGTTTCTCATGGAATCTCCCACCATCTTTTTCTCTCTCCTCATTTTCCCCTCCGGCCGCCACGTGTCCTCCCTCCCATCACTCTCTCTCCTCGCCGTTTTCCTCCTCCACTACTCCCACCGCGTCTTCATTTACCCTCTCCGCCTTTTCCGTCGCCGGAAAACCACTAGCGGTATTCCGATATCCATCGTTCTTATCGGTTTCTTTTTTAACCTCGTCAATACTTATAATCAGATTAGGTGGATCTCACATTATGGTGATTATGTTTCCGATAAGTGGTTTTGGGGGCGGTTTTCCGGTGGATTGGTGGTTTTTGTTTGTGGTATGATGGTTAATGTGAAATCTGATTTGGTTTTGATGGGCTTGAAGGCCCAAGGTGGTGGGTATAGGATTCCTAAAGGAGGGTTGTTTGAGGTTGTGAGTTGCCCAAATTATTTGGGTGAGATTTTGGAGTGGTTGGGTTGGGCTTTTATGACATGGTCTTGGGCTGGGTTTGGGTTTTTGTTGTATACTTGTTCTAATTTGGTACCTAGAGCACGTGCTCATCATAAGTGGTATTTGGAGAAGTTTGTGGAGGATTATCCTAAACATAGGAAAGCTGTCATTCCTTTTTTGTACTAGTGAAATTGATTAATTAATAAAATGATACTGCTAATGGATGCCTCATAGCGCTGGGTAAGTAATATAAATACAGGTTTTCTTATTCAGCGCCTCGGAGGCACCCATTAGCATTTGTCTTAATTAAATTGTCTACTTGAATTGAATAGTTATTGAATTGTTTGGGTAAATGAATAAAGGAGTGGACAATATCAGATCACTTGATTTTTTTGGTATAACTATCGCAAATAAATAATCATATAATATCTTACAAATAAAATTTTAGGTCAAATATAATCTAAAACACCACTCCATGGTATGGACGTATGATGTTGCTTGAACTTTCAACCATAAACAAAATTCGATGTTTCAATATCCTTACTTGTGAAGATTCCTGTGATGCGTTCAAAATATCAAATGCCATACTGAATCTTGATATTTCGGATTTTCAATCATATATCCCAAAATTATTGATCACTTGTGGTGATAAAACTACAACCAGACTCTAAGATGATCTTTCACAAAAAGGAAAGACTAGTTAATTAAGGACTAAAAACTATAAGAAAAAACATCTTATGTAGAGATTAACTTTTATGTTGTACCCCTCTATTAAAACAACGTTAAATTTCACATTAATTTATTATTTTTAATTCTTTATACTTACGTTAGATGCAAGAGATATTCTTCGGCTTAACAGGGTTGCATACAATAGAGAAGTTGAGTAGATATTTTATGGCAAAATTCTGGTCGGGTGGTAGGGTAAAGTCGGATGTCAAAGGTTACACGTCGGGCCGAGTTGGAGGATGCGGATTCGAAGGATTTTGTCCTCGATCAAGTGTAATAAACTAAATGTATATGGACGAATTATAAAGATAATATATTCAATAATATTAGGTGACCGCAACGTTTTGCTTAGAAGCTAATTGCGGTTGGTTGGCTAGTATATTTAGGCCAACTACTAATATGTATTGGGTCCTATGAGGTCACACAATGTGACAACCCTTGGATATTACCCAAATCCATTTGTGAAATGGGTTGGGCGGTTTTAAAGATGGATGGAAGAGTTGTAACTCATGAGGTTATTAGGCTCATAATGTATGACATTATGAGGCAAAATAAAGCCTCATGAATCACCTCTTTGTAACCACCTTATATAATGATATGGGGGTTACAAAGGAGAGGTGTGATTACATCATTTTGTAGAGAAAATCTGATTTTCTTTGCTCCTCTCTCTCTCCTCATTTTCGGCCATCACACCTCAAAAGCAAGAGATTTGTTCTCTCTTCCGTACTAGCATACGTGGTGATCTAAGGGTTGTTCGTGGACCAACACTAGAGGAACGGCGATTGACGTTCTAAAGGATCTCCACTAGAAGGCTCGAAGTGGTAGTGGAATTCACGCATCAAGAGGTATATTTTATACTCTTTATAGATTCATGTTAATTTATGCAAAGATCTTGGTGTTAGATGTTTGAGTATGTGATACTCGTTTTCCGCATTAAGCATCTAAATTCCTACAGTGGTATCAGTTAGCCTATTGCATAGATTAATGTGATCATGTTGATGCATGCTTTCCTTTATTTTAATTCATTTAGGGGAGGGTATTAGCATGAGGATATTGTTTGCATGATTAAAATTTGATTTTAATCTAGTGGGAGTATAAAAGTTGTTTATACATTTTTCGATACATGTATACATATATAATTGTTATATTGTTTCATGTTTTAGTTAAGTTGTTAATTAGAATGTGATGTATATATGTATGATTCATGAATTGCATGCTTTGATTTTTTATGCTTAATTTGATTATGTATAATTTCATAGCATGAATTCTTGAATTTGAAGCCTAGTATGATTTATTTATGCGTAAACATGTTTAGTGTATAAAGAAAATCATACGCATTTCGATTAAAATTGTCTGAATTGAAATCGGAAAAGCGGAAGCGATGAGCTTCTCATCGCGATTCGCGACGAGAATCGCGGGTCGCGACCACCGGTCGCGAGTCGCGACCCTAGCTCGCGGGTCGCGAGCGGTGTTCGCCTCGCTTGGCTCGTTTGCTCTTTCAACGGATAAAAACGTTTAATCCGTTTATCCCTTAATGCATATTAAGTAGTTATTATGCTTGGTATCCTATGCTAATGCTTAAATGAATTAAAATTATGATGGGAGTTTCATTTTGTGACATTTAATTTTATGTTAGGATGTTAGTTTTAATAAGTTGATTAATTCTTGCATGCTAGTGTTTGTGATTAAATGTCATGCAATGCTTTTATGTTTTAATATGATTAAAATATATGTGGTACCTTAGAGTGCTTATGTATTTTACTTTAAATTTAATAGTTGATTAAATTTGTTAGATTAATATTATAATGCCCTTGGGAGATAAATTCTAATACGATTAAATTTATCTAGAGGTACTAACCATTTAATTTAATATGAGATTAAATTTGGTTGATGTTATTATGTTTTAAAGTTGTTGAAGCATAATAATTTATTTTAATAGTTGATTAAAATGCATGTTTTATATATATGATATTATGATTGCATGCGGTGACTAGTATGGCCCAAACTTGGATAGAAAATACGATCTGCGTATCAATGTATTTTTGTAATCTAAATACGATCTGTGTATCGTTGGTATTTTTGTAATTTTAGTTTAAAATTCCAAAAATGATTATTCAAGTTGTCATAAGAAGAATGGTGATTCAATCTTATTCCATGAAGCACAAGGATGGAGATCCAAGGTGATTCAAGAATGGAGACCTTAAAGAGTAGTCTTTAGAGTTAGGGGCCATACTAGGATCACATTTCATTTTATGCATTTAAATATTACTTTTGAATGCTTTCTAAGTTTTATTATGCATGTGATTTATTTTTGCAACGAGTTCACTAGTAATTAAATCACATAATAATTTACTTAGGTCCCTAAAGCTAATATTGGGTAATTGCTTTTCCAAATAAACATCTACTAAAATCTTGATCGTTAGTAATAGGTTCTGCCAAAGTAGAGTGTTACTTCCAATCTTGGGCTAAGTAGAGTAAATTTCCGAAATTTGCATGTTTAGTTTGGTTTGGCCCAACAAAATCATCAAAACGGTTTTGGATTTTGAAGCAAAGAATTGGGTTTTGTGTTTGGGTGACAAGTTCCGTCTAGGATTAGGAAGGCTCTCCCCAACGTTGTGGGTAACTTCCTTACACGGGAGCTTTCGTCACCTTAGCAATCACCCAACATCTAAGAATTACAATTGTTGTAATTAGTAAAGGAGTTTACTTACCTTTTAAATTTGGTTTTAAGTTGAGGCCAAAGTCCACTTATAAATCATGTTTGATAGGATCTTAGAATCACTTGATTCAAAAGGGGACACATTGAAAATTGGTCAAGTGCATAGCTTTTATTTTAAAAGTGTTTAAAATTTATTAAAAGCTATTATGATAAACATACTTATTACTTTTGCATCTTCTATGTAGATATCATGTCCGGTAACAACAATAATTCACCTTTTAACTTACGTTCAATCCTTGAGGATAAGTTGAACGGCAAAAACTTCCTTGATTGGGAAAGGAATCTAAGAATTGTTCTTAGATCCGAAGGTCGAGAGGATGTTCTTGAAACCCCGATCCCGGTTTTAACGACCACCTCTCCGAAGCCGAAAAGGCGGCCCCACAAGGCCATTGCGAAAGGTCGGTAATTGTTACCCGCCTTATGCTTGCGGCTATGGAACCAAGCCTTCAAAAGAGGTTTGCATGCTTGGATGCCTACGGTATTATCCGACGGTTGAAAACCATGTTTCAAAGAACAAGCTCGGATAGAGAGGTATGAAACTCACAAGGCTATTCTTGAGTGTGCGTTAGTCGAAGGCAAGCCGGTCGCCACTCATGTCTTTGAAATGATTGGTTATTTCGAGACAATGGAGAGGTTGGGCTTTCCTTATAGCCAAGAGTTGGCTCACGACATCATACTACACTCACTTCATGAAGGCTTCAACCACTTTAGGTTGAACTTCAATATGAATGGGGTGTCGAAAACCCTTCTTTGAGTTACATGGGATGCTCATGACTCGCCGAGCAAAACATCTCTGTTGCACCTAAGAAGGAAGTTCTTATGGTTCAAAAGGGAAAGGGTTTTAAGAAGGAATGGGTTGGCAAGAAAAAGCGGGGACAAGGGCAAGCAAGTTGCCACTAAGGATCGCCGATAAGCCACGGAGCAAAGGCAAAGCCAAAGGTGGCCGCAAATGCCAAGTGCTTCCATTGTGATCGATTGGTCATTGGAGGCGTAATCGCCCGAAGTATCGAAGGATAAGAAGTCTGGGGCTTCTTCTTCGGGTATCTATGTCATTGACATTAATTTAGCAACATCTACTTCTTGGGTATTTGATACCGGTTGTGTTTCTCACATTACTTCGAATGTGCGGGGACTAAGAAGGAGTAGAACCTTGGCTAAAGGGGAGGTAGAAGCTGCGCGTTGGAAATGGTGCAAGGGTTGCGGCCGTTGCGGTTGGGACTTATAGTCTACCTTTGCCTTACGGTTTTATATTAGAGCTTAATAACCGTTATTATGTTCTCGCTATTACCAAAAACATTATTTCTATTCCTGTTTTGGATAATGAAGGGTTTTCATTTACAATTGAGAAAGGTTGTTTCTCTGTTTATTTGAATTCAATGTTTTATGCCCTTGCTAAAAGGTCTAATGGTCTATATTTCCTAGACTTAGACAAAGATGTCCTTAACATAGACAGAAAAAACATAGATCAAGCGATACTAATCCTACTTACTTATGGCATTGTCGTTTAGGACATATAAACGCGAAACGCATTCGAAGTTACATAAAGATGGACTTCTAACATCCTTTGACTTTGAGCCATTTGATGTATGTGAATCATGTTTAATGGGTAAAATGACGAAGTCACCTTTTACTGGAAAGGGTGAAAGGGCCAGTGATCTATTGGGTCTAATACATACTGATGTGTGTGGACCAATGAGCACAAAAGCTAGGGGAGGGTTTGGGTACTTCATTACTTTTACGGACGATTTAAGTAGATATGGATATGTCTATTTAATGAAGCATAAGTCGGAATCATTTGAAAAGTTCAAAGAATTCCCGGAATGAAGTCCAAAACCGGCTTGGCAAAACAATTAAAGCACTACGATCCGATCGTGGTGGTGAATATTTGAGCCAAGAGTTTAGTGATCACTTGAAGAGTTGTGGAATTCTTTCCCAACTCACTCCGCCTGGAACACCTCAGTTGAATGGTGTATCCGAAAGGAGGAACCAAACTCTACTTGATATGGTTCGGTCTATGATGAGTTTTCTTCGATCTTCCCATCTCCTTTTGGGGATATGCTCTCGAAACCGCTACTTTCACACTTAATAGAACTCCATCAAAGGCAGTAGAAAAAACACCATATGAGATGTGGAGTGGAAAAACTCCAAGTTTGTCTTTTCTACGTATTTGGGGTTGTGAGGTTTATGTAAAACGTTTACTTTCAGATAAACTCGCCCCTAAATCAGATAAGTGTTTCTTTGTGGGTTATCCCAAAGAGACCAAGGGCTATTACTTCTACCATCGGACTGAGGGCAAAGTGTTTGTTGCTCGTCGTGGTGTCTTTTTGGAAAAAGATTTTATTTCCAAAAAGGCAAGTGGGAGTAATATATTTCTCGAAGAGGTTCGAGAAAAGCAACAAATGGACATAGTTCAACCTATGTTAGAGTCGAAACACAAGTGTCGTTTGTGGAGCTTGAAGTAATTCCTCCTTTAGAGGAATCTTCTCCCATAATCGACCAAGTGTTGGAGGATGTGCATCCCGTACACGAACCTCCCTCTTGTCCCACTCGAATCTAATTCGTGCGAAAATTCTCAAATTGTTGAGAAGAAAATTTCTCCTGTTGCGGCCCCTCGTAGGACTAGTAGATCAAGAATACCAAACAAGAAGTTTGTTGATTTCTTGTTAACCGAAAGTTACGAGATAATGATCTTAGAATTTGAGGAACCTACTACCTACAAGCAAGCTTTGATGAGTGAAGACTCGAAAAATGGCTTGAGGCCATGAGGTCCGAAATGGCATCTATGTCCGAAAATCAAGTATGGGACTTGATGGATTTGCCTAGATGGGGTTACACCTATTGGTTGCAAATGGGTTTTCAAAGTGAAAACAGACAAAGATGGTAACATTCGGGTATACAAAGCAAGATTGGTTGCAAAAGGGTTCAAGCAAGTTCATGGTATAGACTATGACGAAACCTTTTCACCAAGTAGCAATGCTTAAATCCATTCGGATACTCCTAGCGATTGCTTTGCCTTTTATGATTATGAGATTTGGCAAATGGATGTCAAAACCGCTTTCTTGAATGGGTTCTTGAAAGAGGATGTGTATATGACACATAGGAAGGTTTTGTGGATCCGAATATCCTAGGAGGGTATGTAAGCTTCAAAAGTCCATTTATGGATTGAAGCAAGCATCCCGGAGTTGGAATCTTCGTTTTGATGAGGCAATCAAACTGTTTGGTTTTCTCAAAAACGGAGAAGAGTCTTGTGTTTACAAGAAGGAAAGTGGGAGTAACATAGTTTTCTTGGTCTTATATGTAGATGACATACTTCTCATAGGAAACGACATTCCCATGCTTGAGTCGATCAAGGAATGGTTGAAGAGTTGTTTCTCTATGAAAGACCTTGGAAACGCGAGTACATTTTGGGGATCAAGATCTATAGGGATAGGTCTAAGAGGATGATTGGACTTAGCCAACGAACTTATATAGATAAGATCGTTACTAAGTTCAATATGGAAAATTCTAAGAGAGGTTTTCTACCCATGCAACATGGTGTTTCGCTTAGCAAGACTCAGTGTCCTTCTGGACCTGATGAGATTAAGCGAATGAGTAATGTTCCTTATGCATCAGCTATAGGGTCCATTATGTACTCCATGATTTGTACTCGCCCAGATGTTTCATATGCCTTGAGCATGTGTAGCGATTCCAATCAAATCCGGGTGATGCACACTTTGGAGTGCAGCTAAGAATATCCTAAAGTACTTACGAAGGACTAAGGATAATTTCTTAGTGTATGGAGGTTAAAGTGAGTTAATTGTTGAGGGTTACACAGATGCGAGCTTCCAAACTGACAAAGATGATTTCCGATCCCAATCTGGTTTCATCTTTTGTCTAAATGGAGGGGCAATAAGTTGGAAAAGTTCAAAGCAAAGAATCGTCGCCGATTCTACAACGAAGGCGAGTACATTCTGCTTTGCAGATGCACAAAATGAAGCCGTTTGGATGAAGAAGTTCATTATGGAGCTAGGAGTAGTGCCTAGTGTTGGAAATGGTATTGTTTTACATTGTGATAACAATGGTGCCATAGCTTCGGTCTAAGGAACCAAGATCACATCAAAGGTGTAAACATGTACTTAGGAAGTTTCATCTCATTCGAGAAATCGTTGAGAGAAAAGATGTAATAGTTAGCAAAGTTCATACGGATAGCAATGTCGCTGATCCTTTGACTAAACCATTGCCTCAGCCTAAGCATGAGAGTCATACTAGGGCTATAGGACTTAAGCATGTAGGAGAGTGGCTTTGATTGTGTACTATTTACTTTTAATTAGTTCACAGTTATAGTTACTCTGTGATATGTTTGGTTATGTTTATCAATAAAAGGTTATGTTCTTATTTAATCTTGGTTTAGTATTAAATAAAACGTTCAAAGTATTTTATAACGTTTGATAGGATTGTCAAATATGTGATTTGACGAATGAAACCCTATCCAAGTGAACGGGAGTTATAATTTACCTTTGTCCCTAGTTCGAATCATTAAAAATGAACGTAAATGATTACGTTTGATGGACTAGATTGCGGGTTGATTGATAGCGCAGTTTCATGGGCTATGGGGACATCGAGATGTCTAGTCATTTGCATAGGCGTGTATAGTTGATACACGTTGGGCAGACCTAGTGGGAGTTCTCTAAAAGGTTTATGAGAATCTCATTAATATATTTAGTGGATTCCTTAGACATGAGTATGACACTATTCTTACTTAAGGATTAGTATGTTTTTGACATCGCAAAACGTCGTGCCGTAAAAGGAGGCTATAAAAGCAGTGATCGGAACGCTACGAATTGAGTGGGAGTTTTGGTTATACAAGACTGGATAAAGTCCTCCTAAGAGTTAGGATTGGTGTCTTGGCCTCTTGAAGAGCGAGAACGAAAATGCATGGCCGTGCTCAAATGGATTAAGGAGTTAATCATTTGTTTCGACAGTTCGAACTTGGATTTCAAGAAACAACTTGAATATTGGTATGGTTTACATACGATGTTACCATGTCATCAAGTTAGACATTAAGCGACTTAAGGAATTTGAAGGTTACACACTTGTTCTTAGACAAGTGGGAGATTGAAGGATTTTGTCCTCGATCAAGTGTAATAAACTAAATGTATATGGACGAATTATAAAGATAATATATTCAATAATATTAGGTGACCGCAACGTTTTGCTAGAAGCTAATTGCGGTTGGTTGGGCTAGTATATTTAGGCCAACTACTAATATGTATTGGGTCCTATGAGGTCACACAATGTGACAACCCTTGGATATTACCCAAATCCATTTGTGAAATGGGTTGGGCGGTTTTAAAGATGGATGGAAGAGTTGTAACTCATGAGGTTATTAGGCTCATAATGTATGACATTATGAGGCAAAATAAAGCCTCATGAATCACCTCTTTGTAACCACCTTATATAATGATATGGGGGTTACAAAGGAGAGGTGTGATTACATCATTTTGTAGAGAAAATCGATTTTCTTTGCTCCTCTCTCTCTCCTCATTTTCGGCCATCACACCTCAAAAGCAAGAGATTTGTTCTCTTCCGTACTTAGCATACGTGGTGATCCAAGGGTTGTTCGTGGACCAACACTAGAGGAACGGCGATTGACGTTCTAAAGGATCTCCACTAGAAGGCTCGAAGTGGTAGTGGAATTCACGCATCAAGAGGTATATTTTATACTTTCTTTATAGATTCATGTTAATTTATACAAAGATCTTTGGTGTTAGATGTTTGAGTATGTGATACTCGTTTTCCGCATTAAAGATCTAAATTCCTACGGATTCAAGTCGGAGTCGGGGGTAGAGGCACATAGGACATCCGATCGCAAGTAGAGTCTAAGTCGGATTATACAACATCCGATCCGAATCCGACCGTCTGTTCATCTCTACAATGAGTATCTAAAAACCCAAAAATACAATAATAAAAAAATCGTATATCTCGTATTGTCCTTGTTTTAATCTTCTTCTTCCATTGACAATTATTAACAATTTTTTTTGTCAATAATAATTCAAAAAATAAATTCCATCAACAATTTTAACAAAGAGAAAAAGGACAGAAAAACGAAGAAATTTCCGTAAAAAAATAAAAAAAAACCGTAAAAAAACGAAAGGGAACATAGTGCATAGAAAGGAAGAAGTCTCAAGTCTCTACTCTCTAACCCTAGCCCTGGATTCCAATTTACAGCTCTCTTCGAGGAGCAGATAAAGAAGAGAGCCAAAGAGGGATTGCGGGCAAACTAAGCTATTTTCGAGGAGGTGGGAAATTTGGATCTTCAAAAAATTTTAAGGTTTGTTTATGATTAATTTCAATATACTTAAATTTAAGATTCAAAGTTTGTATCTTTACACATATTTGAGCAAATATTCAAAATTGATTTATTCATTGGTAAGCCAGAAATAATTCAGATTTTGGGAGTTTAATTGAATCCAGTAAACCCCCAATTGGATACGCCTTTGGGTTTAGAACATATTCAACATAATAAAATTGCATGCTTTTTTTGTATTTTTGTTTTTATGTAAATTTTGATATGTAGCCTTTTTATGCATTTAGATTGGGAGCAGATTGTTATCAGCTTTTGATTTGTTATTTAGTTGGTATATCTATGTGATTGGTAGAAATTAAGTATTTTTTTTAGTATTGTAATTGCTGAGTTCAAATTTATTACTGTAATGTTGCAAATAGAGTACTGTTATTGGTTACTTGACATAACTGACCCAACTCAAATGGAGCAAAGATTATAGCTTTTCATGTAATTATTTGGATCACAACTTCATTTATCATTCAATGTCAAAATTGGGGTTTTCTATGTGATCTTTTCATAGAGATACCTCTTCAATTATCTGTTTGATCAGAATCTGGAAAAGTTATAGATTAACTAGCTCTGTACTCGGCTTCCGTTGCCGGTGCTAGCTACGGTTATTCCATAGTCATTCTTCAAGATAATATGTTTATATTGCGACTCATTTTCTAATGACGGTGGCCGTCGGTGTTGTGTTTTGATAGTGACATAGAGGTGGTTTCGTTTATTGTCTTGCGAAATGTAGGAGTTATGACTAGTCCTACCCATTCTCCCTCGTGTAGGGTAACTATCCATAAGTGTGTTTGTAATATAGTCTTGTATTGGTTCTTATTGTCAAGTTTTCTCTTTCAGGGTTTTTGGTGGTTTGGTCCTTTTAGACAACAAGAAGCAGGATGTCGGACCGTCTGACACGTATTGCAATTGTGAGCTCTGATCGGTGTAAGCCAAAAAAGTGCCGCCAGGAGTGCAAAAAGAGCTGTCCTGTGGTTAAGACAGGTACGCATTTGTTTCTCTGATAACTGAAATTATCTTTTTTGTGTGATACACTGATACTTCAGCTTCTTTTTTAATTCTCTTTTACTTTATGTTTTTAATAGCGTGGTTTGCTTGAAGAATCAGATAGAATCCATTTTTCTGTGATGCATTCAAGATTATTACATTTTGTGAAATTCATATTATTGTTGATTTTAGTTATTGTGATGTATTTGCTTTAGAGGTGATAACTGATAAATCTGGCTAATTTGGATATAACTTGAAATTGTTGTTCGAGGGCTCTATTCATTGTGACTTACCATGTCATGGGCAGTAGTCTCTAAAGTTCCTCTCTTTTCCCCTTCTTTTGAGAAAGAGGAGGGATAGTTGCTTTATGGTGTGGCTCCATGTCTATACATACTTGTGTGGGTTAATGGAGGAGTAAGGTTGGTTTTGCCCACATGTGGGCATTTCCTCACAAGCTATCATGGCGGAGAGAGGCTTTTTTCTATATGAAATCTAATATATAATTGGGCAGATCAAGAATAAAGTATCACTTATTAGTTTATGACCCACTTATGTATGTTAGAGTTACGCTGGTAATCTATATGATCTGTGAGACTGTGACTGACTGGGTATTGTTTATCTTTCTTTGTTTCAGGCAAACTATGTATTGAGGTTACTTCAGCAGCAAAACTTGCTTTTATTTCGGAAGAGCTGTGCATTGGATGTGGTATCTGTGTCAAGGTCAGCACTATAAACCATGCTCCTCCCCATCTTTCTTACTTATCCATATACAGGTATTTTCATATGCACTTTTATGTAGACTGTACATGTGTTTGAAGACTGCAAGCACACTGCATGTTGCTTAGTGCTCCTGGTTTATACTTTTTTATGTCAATTATGTATGCAGAAATGTCCTTTTGAAGCAATTCAGATCATTAATCTTCCAAAAGATCTGGACAAGGATACAACACATCGTTATGGTCCCAATACTTTCAAATTACACAGGTTAGTTAGTTGGGTACTTGAATTCTGATTTTCTCCTGCTTTTTTAAAATTTTAAATGGTGTAAACATTCAATTACAGGTTGCCTGTCCCGAGGCCTGGGCAGGTTCTTGGCTTAGTGGGAACTAATGGTATTGGGAAGTCTACTGCTCTTAAAGTTTTAGCTGGGAAATTGAAGCCCAACTTGGGGAGGTTCAATGTAATATGCTCAATTTCACTGATTTTTTTGGTTGCCTCTCGATGGCTTCTACCGATTTACCTGCTAATGTTTATTTTTCTGCAGAACCCACCTGATTGGCAGGAAATCTTGACATACTTCCGGGGATCGGAATTGCAAAATTATTTTACGCGCATATTAGAAGATAATTTGAAGGTAGCTACACCCTCTTGATTATTTACATTTCTAAGTCCTTGCTTATCTAAATTACTGGGAATATTGATCACTATTGCAGTTTAACTTTTTTGCTGATTGCTTACTGCACACTTCTGTTGCTTCTGTGTCTTCTGTAGTTGTTGATGTGTTATACACTAGGTGTGAGCACTTCTTGTCTTTTACTTTTGCCTCTTCTTTACCCTTTTTCTAATGGATATCTATGTTTAGGCTATTATTAAGCCCCAATATGTGGACCATATTCCAAAAGCAGTCCAGGGCAATGTTGGACAGGTCCTAGAGCAGAAAAATGAGAGAGATATGAAGGCTGAACTCTGTAATGATCTGGAGCTGAATGTAGTTCTGGATCGTAATGTCGGAGATCTCTCTGGTGGTGAACTGCAGAGGTTTGCAATTGCAGTTGTTGCTATACAGAGTGCTGAGATATATATGTTTGACGAGCCTTCAAGTTACCTGGATGTTAAACAAAGGCTCAAAGCTGCCCAAGTCGTTAGATCATTGCTTAGGCCTAATAGGTATCATTTCCTGTTTGATCTCTCTAACCTTTTTTAGGACTTTGTACAGGAGATAGGTAATTGAAAACCTCTTTTTGTCTTGTTTTCTTTTGTGTTCCAGCTATGTTATTGTCGTGGAGCATGATCTTAGTGTTTTAGACTATCTTTCAGACTTCATTTGCTGCTTATATGGTAAACCGGGTGCATATGGAGTTGTCACCCTGCCATTTTCTGTTCGAGAAGGAATCAATATATTCTTGGCAGGATTTGTACCTACAGAAAATCTTCGGTTTCGTGATGAATCCCTTACCTTCAAGGTAATGTGACATTAATATCACATTCTTTGAGTTGCTCTACTTTGTTAGTCGTCTCATGTGTGATTCTCTTCAAGGTTGCTGAGACACCTCAAGATAATGCAGAGGAGATTGAGACATATGCTCGATACAGATACCCAACGATGACAAGAACCCAGGGTGGTTTTAGACTGCATGTTGTGGAAGGTGAATTTACAGATTCACAGATTATTGTGATGTTGGGAGAAAATGGAACTGGGAAGACAACGTTTATTCGTATGCTGGTATTTTCTGTTTCCATAATTTGAAAGATGAATAGTTTGAAATGTCTTAGAAAATATTCACTCTGAAGTTTTTGTTATTGGAGAAAAAGTAAAATAAAATGATGAAGGAAATCAGGTCTTGTGTGGTTTAAGATTCTTACACTTTCAAATCTGAAATTTCAGGCTGGTCTTGTGAAGCCTGATACTGTGGAAGGTTCTGATGTCGAAGTACCTGAATTCAACGTTTCTTACAAGCCCCAGAAGATCAGCCCGAAATTCCAGTCTACTGTGAGGCACCTACTCCATCAAAAGATAAGGGATTCATATACTCATCCCCAGTTTTGCTCAGATGTTATGAAGCCTCTTCAGATTGAGCAATTGATGGATCAAGAAGTTGTGAATCTATCTGGTGGAGAATTGCAGAGAGTTGCTTTGGCTTTGTGCCTGGGGAAGGTAAGCATATTTTTTCTGTGGTCCAGAAGTTTTCCGTCCCTTTTTTCTTTCTTGTTTTCTCCTACTGTCTTGTTTACTGGTTGCTGTTGTGTGATCTATGTGTGCGATATATTGTGGTAACTTTTGTTGAGTATGCAGGTTCTCTTGGCATCATAGATTACGCGAAGATATCCACATTGCATAGAATTATTAAACACATGCCTACCAACCTTTTTATATTTCGCTATTAGTTAGTGGCTGAATAGAATGCTTCTTAAAAATATGGTATGTCTAACATCAACCATTTTGTACTCATGCAGCCTGCAGATATTTATTTAATTGATGAACCGAGGGCATACCTGGATTCTGAGCAGCGTATTGTGGCTTCAAAGGTGATAAAGAGATTTATTCTCCATGCCAAGAAGACGGCATTTGTTGTTGAACACGATTTTATAATGGCGACGTATCTAGCGGACAGAGTGATTGTGTATGAAGGGACACCATCAGTGGATTGTACGGCAAACTCCCCCAATCATTGTTGACAGGAATGAATCTTTTCTTATCTGTAAGTCTCATTGTCTTTTATTGCTTTGCATTTTTTTCCCGAAATCATCTTGGAATGCCTCATGACTAAAATCCATCAAAATTTGGAATACCTTGTCTGGGATGGTTCAAGTCAAGATGACTTGTTTTGGCAGTGTTGGGACGTAGCAACGCATTTATGTTAATGTAACTGTGATGCGATATGTAACTTCTACCCTATTTTGGGAATATTGCAGCATCTGGATATCACATTTAGACGGGACCCAACGAATTATCGACCAAGGATTAACAAGCTAGAATCCACAAAGGACAGGGAGCAGAAATCTGCTGGAACTTATTATTATCTGGATGATTGATGTGATTTTAACACAGGTCTGTTCTTCACAACTATGTATTCTTACTAAACTTTCTGTGTTTCTTTTTGCTAGTAAAACTTAGTTCTTTTATCCAACGTTGCCGTGTTTGGTAATGGTCTGTTTTTGGAGGCTAAACTTAGGGTAGGTCTATTGGTTGTGCAGTTTCCAAGGAAGAGTATTCTGCTGTCCCCTTATTTTACTGGCAAAGTTTTTTCCCTTCTGTAGTTGTCTCTAATCTGTAGAAGAATTATGACAGTAAGCTTTGAAATAGTAGAATTATTTAATAACGTGGAAGATGTGAAATTGTTCTGCAATCATAGCGTTTCACTAATGCTTTTGTTTACTACCCAGTCCAAAATCATCTGTTAAGTCTCTCTCATTATAAGCACGAGCAGCATATATTATGAATATCAACGGGCCAACGGGCATTGAGTTCTGAATTCTAATGGATAAAGTTATAGGGAAGGGTGTGTATTCGTGAAAGAATTATACTCTGGCCTACATTTCAGTGATTGGTGAAAATCTACTGCTCTTGGAGAGTGTTTGGTTGGGCGATGAACATTTTTCAGGAATAGTGGTTTTCATATTTTTCTTTCTTTGGCGTGTTTAAGGGTGGTGGAAAACATGTTCCTTCTTAATAGTAGGAATGCTACCTAGTCTTCCCTATCCCTTATATTCTCCTTCCCCTCCTCCCATCCATCCTCTCCCTTACATTTCCATTCTACCTTCTCTCTCTGAATTTTCATGCACGAAACCAAACAAAAGAAAACTAGTCTACAATTGTCATTTCACTTGGAAAATGTTTTTTCATGGCAAATCACTTTCCATTTAACCAAACATAGCCCTGATGATGTTATTTTCTGCTCTCAAAGATGTTATCTCTACATTTGATTTGCATTTGCCACAAGCTGTAGTCTGACTTCAAATTGTTTAATTTTCTGTGTGCAGGAGTTTATGGTAGTGACCTCAAGAATATGTTGTCCAATAGCTTTGGATGTGCTGCTGGCTATCGTTTTATCAGAGACCACGAGGATTGATCAGCCGTCATTTTCTCCTCCTGGCATACTGAGTTCTGTTCACATGAGCTTGTATTATTATTCCGTGTAGCGTTAGATCTCTGCTGTTGTGACCAATTTTGCGCCCAAGTTTGGGCAGGAGGTTTGGTTAGCCCACCGGTTTTACATACTAGCTAGTGTGAGTGGATTTTGTCGTGGCCAATTCTGGCATTTTTCATAATTTGAATGTTCTTTTTGGAGACGTCTGATAAATTTGAAAAAAATACGTTTTCTCGATGCAGTATAATGTGAGATTCGGTGGTTCAAATCCGAGGTTTTTATTGTTGGATTGTTTAAGGAATACTCGTTCTGTCTCAAAATAGGGAGTTGTTGGGTCGGTCAATGTGACCTACTGAACAAACAATACAAAATTTTCTTATCAGCTTTCACAGAAGAGAAAGAAGAGCATGACAATAATGGAGTGTACTAGGAGTTTTCGGAACTCAAACGTTCTAGAGGAGAGAATAATAGATCAAACTCAAAACGAACCCCAAGTGAGCATGACAATAAATGAGCAGATGAAGGAATTTTCGGAACTCGTACATGATACTGAGGAGAGAACATTCAAAAAAAAAAAACCAAGGCAAACCCCAAGTGTGTCAAAGGATAGTGAAAGTAAGCTATAGTCGTCAAGGTCTAAAAATGTTAAGTCAGTGACATATCTGACCTACACGCTTGGGAATTGATATACAGAGGTACTTGGAAACTGGGTTGCCTGCCCAAGCGCACGTTCCCGAGCAACACTTAATTTGTTCGGCCGAGCTACATTGATGTCCATTTGGGCACCTCTTCAACACCCAACTTCAATGTAGAAGTCAGGTACATGTCTAGCCTGTTCGCCCGAGTACGACACGAAACTTTGAATACACGCCTTTTCCCCAGAGGGACCAGCTTCGTGCGAATCAGCAGCCACCAAAATAGCAGTACATGTTCTAGAGACTTTCACTTGTCCATCCGGTCGTAGAGTTTTTGAACGGCATTTTCCTTCCTCGCCTGAGCTACAGCGATGTCCATTTGGACACCTTTTCAATACCCAAATATTCAAATATATACATCTCTGATCTCTCAGATATATATTGCAGCATTTTGGACAAAATGTGACTCAGCTTTAATGTGAAAGATCCTTTTTAGACAAAAAATCAGATGAAATATCCTTTTCTATCAGGATCAAACTAAAGATTTCTTCACAATCTTAAAAGCATCATGGCCAACAATGCCATCATTGAAGCTCCAAAGTCAACGAAACTTAATTATAGTCACAGATCCTGTCCATTATTTACTCAAGTTTTCCAGATTTATCGCATAGCATGGGATGCGTTACTTCCTAAAGAATTCATGTAACAACTGCATATCGAGACAAAACTCATCTGTCTTTAATGAATATTCTCAATATTTATGGATATTCCACTTGATCATTTAACCAATCAGCACATGAATTTGCTTACTTGTTTAAATAATACACTGGAAAGTACCATATATATATTTCCACCGTGGTACGTCAAAGTTGTGCAACAAAAAATGGGTGGGATGATAAAAAGTCGTAGCTCTTGCTTAGGTGCTCTTTTGGTTCTGGGATTAGTTTTAAATGTAGCAGTGGTTAGCAATGCAGGAAAATCAAGCAGTTTTGTTCGGAAAGTCGAAAAATCGGTTGATATGCCTTTAGACAGCGATGTTTTTAGACCTCCTCCGGGCCATAATGCACCTCAACAGGTACCTTTCTTGCTATCTTTCCCACCTATGTTACTTAGACTCGCGTACTTGTGTCCATATTCTCAACTCGGCTGTTTCATGAAAAAAAGAGAATGATTTTTTGGTCAAATTGAAGTGTCGTGTATCCAACAAGGATACTCAAGGTAAAATAAAGAGTCCGAGTAACATAGCTTCCTAGTTCCTACCACCATTGAGCATGTTTCTCTGTCCTGTTGGTCAATCCTTTTTTTGATATTTATTTTCGCGCTGTATTGCTTAAAGGTTCACATAACACAAGGAGATCACGTAGGAAAGGGAGTGATTGTGTCATGGGTTACTCCAATCGCGCCAGGTTCTAGTTCAGTGGTGTATTGGAGTGGAAGCAGCGAACATAAATACAAGGCCAAAGGCATAGTCACCAAATACAAGTACTACAATTATACTTCTGGTTACATTCATCACTGCACTATCAGAAACTTGGAGGTTAATTAATTGTCTCATATCTGGTCTCACCTGTTTTTAAACTATAATCTTGATTGATTTTATACTAAATCAGATGTGTTTATAAAACCTTTGCAGTACAATACCAAATACCACTACAAGGTTGGAACAGGAAAATATGCAAGGACATTCTGGTTTGTGACGCCACCAGAAGTTGGTCCTGATGTACCCTACACTTTCGGTCTCATAGGTAAAATGCTAAGTTCTAACTATCGCTCTTCTTCTTACCTTGTCTTCGCTTATTTTTGGAAATGTAAGTTCAAATAAGTCAGATAATTTAAGTTCAGACAAGTTATGTTTAAGGCCAAGAAGTTCTAAGTTATGTTCAGGCTGAGAAAGTTAAATGAGTTTGGAGTTTTTAAGATGAGAGAAAATCAGGTGAAAATAATGCACCTTAAAGAATGCCAAATCAAGAAAAGAAATCAATGGTCAGTTTTGATTTTGGACATGCTTGATCATTACTTGTATGACTGTGCAGGAGATCTTGGCCAAACATTTGACTCAAACAAGACGCTTACACATTATGAGATGAACCCAACTAAAGGGAAGACCCTTCTGTTTGTTGGGGACTTATCTTATGCCGATACATATCCCTTTCATGACAATGTGAGATGGGATACTTGGGGAAGATTCGCTGAGAGAAGCGCGGCTTATCAACCATGGATTTGGACTGCTGGGAATCATGAACTCGATTATGCCCCTGAAATTGTAAGTACGCTAAGACTGTGTTTGGTTCGACATAAACATTTTCATTATATGATTTTCAGCGAACATGTTTTAAGGAAATAAAACACAATCAAAATTTTACTTGTTTAGTACAGACTGAAGTTACTGATATGTTTCATATGCAGAATGAAACTGAGCCCTTTAAGCCTTTTACTCATCGGTATCATGTACCATATAAGGCCTCCGAAAGCACAGCTCCTCTTTGGTACTCAATCAAGAGAGCGTCAGCATACATTATAGTATTGTCTTCATATTCAGCATACGGTAAGGAATAATCCAGTGTTTATGTTATTATCAAAACTGATCCTGAAAAGTTAAAATAAACTCTTGATTGTAATTAGAAATTTACTTCAGGTAAATACACCCCACAGTATAAGTGGCTTGAGGAGGAGCTACCAAAGGTCAACAGGAGCGAGACACCTTGGTTAATCGTCCTCGTGCACTTTCCGTGGTACAATAGCTACAATTACCATTACATGGAAGGCGAAACCATGAGAGTCATGTATGAGTCATGGTTTGTGCAATACAAAGTCGATGTGGTCTTTGCAGGTCATGTACACGCATATGAAAGATCTGTAAGTTCAATTTCCAAATTATTTCACAATCAACGTATATAAAGGGAAATTATCGATGCTAACTCAGTACTTTAGACAATTTTAAAAACTGGATGGCTGTCCGTGCTATTGTAATTAAAGTTTACACAGTTTGAGACTTTGAGCTTCCGGCATAAATGATACGAAACTGAGTGCTTTTTTGGTTGACATAAAAAAAACATCGGAATTAGAATTTCTTAGGAAGTGGAAGAGTATGAAATTGTTTGGTTGACAAAATTAGAGGAAGTTTTCCACAAAATGGAGGAAGGTTCCCTAAGTAAAAGAGGAACTTCGGGTGAGAAATTTTGCTTCCCATGACCAACCAAACATCATTTTACAGTTTCTAGGAAATAGAATTGCACAGGAAGAACAACTTATTTCCTATGAAGGTAGGTTCGTTGAACCAAACAACCACTAAAATTAAGAAACCATACTTGAATATAGAATGTCAGTATTTAGTAATATAGTAATTGAACCTTGATAGCAAAAATGTTGCAGAACATTTAAAAAACATCAATGAAGTAAATAAAAGTCTATGTATATATAAACATTGACTCAGTGAGGTAAGGTTGATCAATGGAGGCTCTTAGGAGGCTGCCTCATTTTGGCCATCTTAAGGTCATCATCGTCATGAGTGATGAAGCGGCCCCAGAACCAGTGATTCTTCCACACAATGCTCATTTCCTCAATAGGTATGCCTTTGGTTTCCGGTAGAAAGAAGTAGATAAACACAGACATCATAAACAAGAAGAAAGCGAAGAAGAGGAAGAGGCCGAACTTGAGGTGGCAAAGCATGGTGAGGAAGACCTGAGCCACAACAAAAGTGAAGAACATGTTGACTGATACATTGATACTTTGAGCTGCAGAACGGATCTCCAAAGGGAAGATCTCGCTAGGTACGAGCCAACCCAGTGGACCCCATGACCAAGCAAAGGCACAAACATAGGTGCATATGAAGATCACAACTAGTATTGCATACCATTGATGAACTTGTGATGATGGGTTACCACTTACCCCGAACTTTAGTCCTATAAGAATCGCGACAACTACATGACAAACAAACATCTGAATCCCGCCTTCTATAAATAGGATCCTTCTGCCCCATTTATCAACACCATAGATGGAAACCAATGTTGCTAACACATTGAAAGCACCCGTGATTACAGAGGACATGAGTGAAGCATTGTTCTGAAATCCGATAGTCTTGAATAAAATGGGAGCGTAGAACATAATCACATTGATACCTGTAAACTGTTGGAAGAAAGGTATCGCGATTGCCATGGTGAGATGAGGCCGGTATTTTCTTTGTAAGAGGTTTCTCCAAGGATGATTGACCTTCTTTGAGGCCTCACTAGCTTCTACTAAGTCATTGAATTCTTTGTCTACTTGTTTAATTCCTCGAATCTTCCTAAGGTTGGAGATGGCTTTGTCATGCATACCGCGCTCAATCAAAGAGTTAGGAGTGTCAGGGAGGACGAGGGATCCGATGATGATGATTATAGCAGGGATTGTGGCACCTCCTAAGCTTAACCTCCAACCCCAGTTATCAATCTTGGCAAAGAAATAGTTGAGAACATTGGCCACTAAAATGCCTATTGTTATTGAGAGTTGGAAGATGATGTTGAGTGCTCCTCTGTACTTGTATGGGGCCATCTCAGCCAAGTAAAGTGGTACCGACTGTGATCACACAAAAACTCATTAACTATAGATCAGTGCGACAGTACATAGAATGATAAAAGCTTAATACTTTTAGGTTTTTTGTTAGAAACAACCTTTTAAAAATTACTTTTTGCGAAAGACGACCGTTTAAAAAATTCTGGCAAAACACAACCTTAAATTAAATTTTTTTGGCACGAGACAACCTTTGGCCAGATTTGAGGGTTGAATGGCCGGATTCCGGCGTTGACCACCCCCCGCCCGGCGCCCCTTCCCCTGCGATTTCTGCGGCCCCCTCCCTCGCGATTTCTGCGGCCCCCTCCCCAACCCCTCACCCCCAACGCCCCCCCCCCGCGATTTCCAGTAGCCCCCCCACCCCTTCGATTTTTGCAAAACCCTTCGAATTAGAATTCCGAGTTGGATCTTGTGTGTTTTTTTTAAAATGGTGTTGCGCGGTGTTCGAAGGGGAGGGGGTGGGGGGTAGAGGATCCGCGTCGTCCGGTGTTGCGCTGGTGTTCGAAGAGGAGGGGGAGGGGGTGGGGAAATCGATGGGGTGGGGGAGGGCGTGGGGGCAACGACGGTGGAGTAGAGGGGGGAGGGGGAGAGGGGGGGGGGGGGGGGGTGGAGGGGAGGGGGGGGGGAGGGGTGGGGGCTGGGCAGGGGGGTTAGGGGGTGGTCAACACCGGAATCCGGCCAGTCAACCCTCAAATCTGGCCAAAGGTTGTCTCGTGCCAAAAAAAATTAATTTAAGGTTGTGTTTTGCCAGAATTTTTTTAAAAGGTTGTCTTTCGCAAAAAGTAATTTTTAAAAAGGTTGTTTCTAACAAAAAAAACTCATACTTTTATCATGATTATTAAGAAGGATTTACATTGTTTCTCAATCACTCACTATTTTCTAGCTATTCGGTCATCCCCAAATTCCAATAGTACTTTACATTTAGGGTTTTTTGACAGAAATGACCTAATAAAATACAAATTTTGTAGGGAAGGACCTAATAAATTTTTTTTGTCTAAAATGACCTATTAAAATACTTCCGATTGTTAAGAGAAACCAGTTTATGAATTTCAGGCCAAGAAAATCTAATTTTTTTTCTTCAGAAAATGTCTGCGAAATCATCTCAAGCAATAAAATTCCTGTCAAATGTAGTTGTGGTGTCCCAATTGCAAAAAGTCAACGTCGGAATATAGTAATTTTGGCCTGAAATTCATAAACTGGTTCCTGTTAACAATCGAAAGTATTTTAATAGGTCCTTTTAGACAAATTTTTTTTATTAGGTCCTTCCCTACAAAACTTGTATTCTATTAGGTCCTTTCTGACAAACACAAAATAAACCAACTCCCTTGAAAAATGGATCAGAGTACCCCAAACTTTGGGCGGTCCGCTTTTAATACCCCCAACTATGAGTTATTTTTAAATACCCCCAACTATTGAGGAGGTCCGCCAAAAATACTCCCAGATGACCTGTAACGTAGGTAATTTTTTTTATTTTTTATATCTCTTTTATTTTCTCTATTAGATTTTGTAAACCAAAACTCCCACCCCCACCCCCCTCCTCTGCTCATCCCACCACCCACTGCCACCTTCCCTCACCCCCACTACCACCCTCCTAATACCCCAGCCCCCTCCCCTAACCCGTCGAACCGTCGACGCGAACCGCTCGTCGTCGGCGAATGGAACTCCGGCAAATCAAGCTAATCTCCGATATCGATGAAGCTACTCGAATTAAGCGTCGGAAAGTTGAAGATCAAGAAGAGAGAGAAGATCAATTGCAGCTTTTTCAGGCACTAATATAAGAGCAACATGTAAATTTGAGATTAAGGTTCAATCGAAGGGTAGTAAAGCAATTTATCATGCTTTTTTCTTTTACTTTTGCATTTGTCATCAAATCATAAAGAATGTTTTTGTCTCGACATTTGGATTGATATAATTACTTCTTCAATATTTTCATGTCTAATTGGACAATTTAAGCTAAATTTTCGTTTCTCATTTTCTTCTACAGGCGAGCACAAGTTCATTGATGTAATCTACAAGCGGATTTTGAGATGGCGAGAGCAAGCGACGATTACAACCAATTAATCAGTCGCTTGCCGGAGATCTTCGTTGGGAAAGCAGAAAGATTAAATGCATTAATCAAGATTTTGAGTGTGGCAAACAAGAAGTGTATGAAGGACAAGAAAATGCATATGGGGCCGTGGAGAAAGCAAAAATACATGCAAGCAAAGTGGTTTAGCACTACTTATGAAAGGGTAGAGGAGGCTAATGCACCCGTAAATCGCACTTATTCGAATCAAATTAGCAAACCTGCAAGGGTTTCTATGTTAACAAGGGCTTCTATGCTAACAAGGGCATTGATGGATATGCCTAGGAAAGTAGTTGCAGTTCTGTAATTTCGTTCAATTTGGTGGTTTTCTGCATTTTATTTTGCATTTTGTTAAATGAGAGCGTATAGTAATCAGTGGCGTATCCAGGATTCCAACCCTATGGGTTCGGAGCCGGTAAAAAAAAAATCCATTCACTCAAAGTTCAATACATTTTTGTGACTTATTTCCCGCACGATCTTTCCAAAAAAATTCTAAACCCTTCATAGTCACAATACAATCTACACAAGCAAGAAATTTCAACTCCATGAGTCTAGACACTACAAAGTTCAATCACATTCAATCATTCATTCATTCACAATCCACAGTCCACAATCCACATTCATTCATTCAACATTTATTCAACATTCACAAATCACAATCCAAAATCAACAATCCACATTCATTCATTCAACATTCATTCATTCAACATTTAAATCTGAAATTTATAAAGCAACAAATTCAACTCTATATGTAATTCATAAATCTGAGTCAGTGAGTCTAACTGTCTAAGTAATACTAACAAGTGACAAGTAACAACTCCACAATCCACAATTCCACATTCATTCATTCAAGTATTCAACATTTAAATGATTAACAAAATTACATAATTACAATTACATATTCTAATCATCTAATGTCTAAAAGACTAAAATCTGAAATAGTGAAATTCATATTTAAAATTGAAGAATTGGGATTTACCGTTCAAACAGTTGGCTAGATGCGGTCGCCGGAAATTGAAGTAGTCGCCGGCTAGTCGCGGTAGGGAAGACGCTAAGACGGTGGTCAGTTGCTCAGTTCTTCGTTGCTTAGGGTCTAAGGAGTTAGGGTTTTGGCCTTTGTGCGCCGTCGCGGTGGGGAAGACGCGAAGACAGAAGTAGACGGTGGGGAAGACCGACGCCAAGAGGCCCAAGACGGTGGTCAGTTCTTCGAATCTTCGTGGCTTAGGGTTTTGGCCTTTGGGAGTTTGGGGGAATTGGGAAAAATGTCGGCTTTGAGTTTCAGAGTTTGTGTTTAGTTGTTGAGGGAGAATAGGGATGTGGCCGGCTTAGTTTAGAGAAGGAAAAAAAAACAAAAGTGTTCGCTGGATAGTGTATTGTAGATTCGAACCTTAGACCTCCAATCCCAGCCCGCGCGCTCAACATAAATACAAAACCACTGCGGCACTTGCTTCTTTCATGTTCTACTTTGCACGCATATAATATATATCTAATACCTAAAATATTTTTAATTAAAAAAAAAAAACGGGCGATTTTTTTCCAAAAATCACTGGGTTCAGGTGAACCCAGTGAACCCATAGTAAATCCGCCCCTGATAGTAATTGCGGGATTAGTAGGTAGATGTGTATTATAGTGGTTTTGGTTTTAGACGCCATCGAAGAAGGAAGAAAGAAATGAGGAGAGATGAGGAGAGAGATGAGCAGAGGGGGTTTATAAAATGTCAACGGTAAAAAATTAAATTTAGGGGCAATTGGTTGATTAAAGAGGTAAATAATGTCACAAGCAAAACATGTGCTGTTATTTACCAGTTCATCCGGTGATAACAGGTAAATGGAGTATTTTTGGCGGACCTCTCCAATAGTTGGGGGTATTTAAAAATAACCCATAGTTGGGGGTATTAAAAGCGGACGACCCAAAGTTGGGGGTATTCTGATCCATTTTTCCTAAATAAAAACCAAACACCATATAAATTAAAATGACTTCCCCA
Organism: Beta corolliflora; assembly: GCA_947648045.1. NCBI lineage: Eukaryota > Viridiplantae > Streptophyta > Magnoliopsida > Caryophyllales > Amaranthaceae > Beta > Beta corolliflora. The sequence goes on from CANSZD010000773.1 coordinate 370,363, forward strand.
AACACTTCAACCTCAAACACATTTAACTACCCCCAAGTAAATTGGATACCCACATTTAAGGGAGAAAAATATCAACAATGGTCTATCCAAATGAAATCCATATTTATCTCACAAGATTTGTGGGAGTTAGTACAAAATGGTTATGAACAACCAAACGATTTGATCCAAGAAGCTACTTGGGATGAAACACGGAGAAAACAATATAAACAGAATCGGATAAGGGACAATTATGCCCTATCCTTAATATATCGGGGAGTAGATGACACAATTCTCCCTACTATTATGGCTGCTACAACGGCCAAGGAGGCTTGGAGTATCCTAGAGACAAAATATAGGGGCTCCGAGAAGGTAATACTCTTAAACTCCAATCTTTATGGAGAGACTTTGACAATCTATTAATGACGGAAAATGAAATAATTCAAGAGTTTTTTAGTCGGGTAACAAATATCATAAATCAAATTCAAACTAATGGAGATGGAGATAAAATTGAAGATGCCCAAGTAATTCGAAACATATTAAGAAGTCTCCCCAAAAATTATGATCACATAGTGGCTGCCATAGAGGAGTCCAATAAAGATTTATCTAAATTAAGTTTAACTGAATTAATGGGCTCCCTTCTAGCACATGAAGATAGAATGCGTAGATTTACAGAGCAGCCACTAGAACAAGCATTTCAAGCTAAATTAAAATTCTCTAATAATGAAGAAAATAAAAAATAAAAATGGCTATGGTAAAAATTTCCAAAAAGGAGGAACATCATATAACCGTGGCCGGGGGAGAGGAAGTTATAAAAATCAAGGAACTCGAGATAATAATTAATCAGGCTCCTATTGTAATTTATGTAAGAAAAATGGCCATAATACACAAGATTGCCGGTATAAGTGTAAAAGATGCAAAAAGCATACTCACCTTGAAAAAGATTGTTGGTTCCGGCAAAAGGAAGAGGCCAATTTTACGGAAAATAAGGAGCCTAGAGATCAATTATTTTATACATGTTTAAATGCTCACCAAGAGTCAAATGATATATGGTATATCGATAGTGGTTGTTCAAACCACATGACTGGCAACAAAAATTCGTTTGTCAGTTTGAATGAAAACATAAAAACTCAAATTACTCTTGGTGATGGAAGCAACCAAGAGGTTGCTGGAAAGGGGACAATTGTCGTTAGAGCGAGAACGGCTCCTCTAAATTTATTTACGATGTCTTCTATGTCCCCGGGCTTGCACAAAATTTATTAAGTGTAGGCCAACTAATTCAAAGAGGCTATATGGTGAAATTTGATGCTAATAAATGCCTCATATTTGATAAGAGAAAAGGGCAATTAATTACTACTACTCAAATGGCTCCTAATAAGATATTCCCATTAAGAATGCAATTGGAGCATAATGTTGCCCTAAGTTCTATGGTGGATGAGTCCACATTGTGGCATTTAAGATTCGGGCATCTAAATTTTAACAGTTTAAAACTGTTAAAACAAAAAGAAATGGTGATTGGACTTCCACCTATAACTAATGAAAGAAAAATAATGCATAGATTGCCATTCCCTACGTCATCCTGGAAGGCCAGAGCTCCATTAGAGCTTGTTCATGCAGATATATGGGGCCCTACCAGAAATCCGTCTCTTGGCGGAAAAAGATATTTTCTATTATTTGTCAATGATTTCACTCGCATGATGTGGGTTTATATCTTGGAGCAAAAAACGGAAGCATTTTCCCACTTCATGCAATTTAAAGCCCTCACAGAAAAACAAAGTGGGCATTGTATAAAAATTCTAAGAACAGATCGTGGGGGAGAATTTACAAGTAAAGAATTTAACAGCTTCTGTAAGGAGCATGGGATCAAAAGAGAATTAACAGTAAGACGCACACCTCAACAAAATGGTGTTGCGGAAAGGAAAAATAGAACAATTGCTGAAATGGTCCGTAGTATGATGCAAGCAAAGAAATTGCCAAAATATTTTTGGGCCGAAGCTGTCCATACAGCAGTGTATATTCTTAATAGGTCTCCCATGAAAGCAGTAAAGGGTATGACGCCCTATGAAGTTTGGCATAAGAGAAAGCCAAGAGTGGAGCACCTCAAAGTATTCGGGTGCATAGCATATGCCCACATCCCGAAAGAAAATCGGGAAAAACTTGATGGAAAAGGAGAAAAATGTATCTTCATTGGATACAGTGACGAATCTAATTAAGGGGTATCGTCTCTATCAGCCTGAATCCAAGAAATTAACCATCTCAAGAGATGTCATCTTCGCTGAAGGAGCACAATGGACGTGGACGGAGAAGGAATCTCAACCACATGAAGGAGATTTTATTCAACCAAGTCCAAGTGAAGATGAAGGTCCGACTCATCCAACAACGCAACCATCATCCAGTCCATCATCACCGAGATCCCCAACAACATCCTCGAGATCGGTGAGTCCAACATCAGGATCAAGCTCTCAAAGCTCAGCTCCAGTAGTGCGACGTTCACAAAGAGATCGGCGACCACCAAGCTACTTGGAGGATTTTAAGTGCAATCAAGCTATCATGGCTCTCTTCACTAGCGAACCACAAAGCTTTCAGGAAGCAGCACGAGAAGATAAATGGGTCGAGGCCATGAATGAAGAAATCAAGATGATCGAGAAAAACAACACATGGGAGCTTGTTGAGAAACCCGAAAACAAAGAAGTCATCGGTCTCCAATGGGTCTACAAGGTCAAGTATAACGAAGATGGCTCCGTCCAAAAATACAAGGCTCTTCTCGTCGCAAAAGGTTACTCCCAACAACCAGGGATTGACTTTAACGAGACATATGCTCCCGTTGTCCGCATGGAGACTATCAGGTCAATCCTTGCTCTTGCTGCTCAACTTAAATTACCGGTCTTTCAATTAGATATCAAGTCAGCATTTCTAAATGGGGAGCTCGAAAAAGAAGTATATGTTGAGCAACCGCAAGGATATCTCATCGAAGGCAAAGAAGACAAAGTATACTGATGAGTGATATTTATATCACTCAAATACCTTATTTTCCTCATGTTTAGAGTCATTTTTCCTCTTCATTTATCACTTTCTAGCTTATTTTGCTTAATTTAGAGTAATTGAGTTATTTGTAGCTTATTTGTGAATATTAGTTATTTTGGCTATTTATATATGGTTTGGTAATGCTTATTTGTGTTTGATGTTGAAGGATCCACCTTAGAGGTCTCCATACCACACACCAAGCATAGAGTGGAGCAATTTTACCAAAATAAGAGCTTTTGGAAGGATTTGTGCATATGGGTCGTATTCAAACGGCCATAACTTTCATCACACAAAATATTTTTCAGTGATTCAAGTTGTAGATGAAAGTTTGGCTCGATAGCTTTTCAACGAGTGGTCACAAGCCCAATTCCGATGAAAAATGAAAGAGATATGGCTGTTTGAAGTCGGGTGCGTCTGCCAGAACTGCGCGCCCGCTCCGTATTGTCAAGCGCGCCCGCGCTGGAGGCCCAGAAACCTTCTGCCTGTGTGAAATTGTATGGAGAGCCCGCTCCAAACTATATGGAGCGCCCGCGCCACTTGATCTGTGCGGAAATCTCTGTTTTTCGACCCGTTTAATGATGTAATGTTTAAATCTTTTAAAAGGAAGGATCCCTAACTTTTGAAGGGGGGAGAGGAGAGCTAGCCTCCATAAGCTTAGTTAGAGGTTTTAGTTAGGGTTTTTAAGAGAGAGAAACTCCCATCTTTTAGAGAGAGAAGTGAGAGAAACTTGTTGAAAGCTTGGATTTTGAAGAATCTAAGAAGGAAACTTGAAGATTTGGAGACTCCTTGCAACTTTAATGAGAATTTCTTACTCTCTCTCATGTTTTATTGTTTTATCTACTTATTTTCATGTCATTTTCACTCTATTTACTTATTCATCCTAGATTAGTGTTTGATTTCATGTTTTTAGTTTGTTATTTAGTTCATCTAATAATTTATTATGATTTGTGAGTAGTTATTTTGCTTGGGAGGGGATCAAGCCATTAATGATATCATGAGCCTTTGGGTCATATTTGGGGTTATTTTGGAAAATGAAATCAAATGAGCAATAGGGGTTTTATTGTTGGTTTTTGTGATTAGCCTCCATGGAAACTTAATTATTAGTCACTTCAATGAAGGATTGAAAGATGAAATTGAAGAGTTGACTCCCTATTTGTTCACTTAACTAAACTTGCATGAAAATAGGGGTTTTAGTTAAGGGATATATTTAGTCATCTTGTTATTCATGCTCTTGAGTTGGGGGTTTGTTGCATGAAAATAGGATATAATCTCCAATTTGAGTAACCCTCTTTAGCTTGAAAGAGTAATTAGGGATTTGTTAGATGATCCCTTTGATTCATTCTCTTTATACTACCCCCTTATTTGCCTAATTGATTTCATGATTGAAATAATTGGTGAATTCCCCTACCCTAGTTCCTTTTGTTTAATAGTTTTTAGTTGATAATTGATAAATCTCTTAATTATATCTTAGCCTAGCTTATTATAATTAATATTTTCGGTGATTACCCTTAGTCCTTGTGGAAGAATGACCCTTGCTTGCCATTATACTTAGGTTAGTGGTTAGTTAGGTAGTTTGATTTAGGGGTTTTGTCCAACGACCAAAATATCCTATTATCATATACCACCTTCGTAAAGCCCTTTATGGGCTTAAGCAAGCTCCCAGGGCCTGGAATAGCAAAATAGATGGCTACCTACTTCAAAATAGGTTTACAAAAAGCCCAAGTGAGCCATCACTCTACATCAAGACTCAAGGAAAAGAATTTCTCGTCCTATGCCTCTATGTAGATGATCTAATCTACATAGGCACTAATCCGAAAATGATTAAAGAATTTAAGAAGGCAATGATGTCGGAGTATGAAATGACTGACCTTGGAGCCATGAAGTACTTCCTTGGCATGCAAGTCAAGCAAAGACCAGGAAGAATATTTCTCTTACAAGAGAAATATCACTAGTAGAAAAATGATGATTTGCGTCTGCTTATTTGCGTCGCATGCATGAAGAACTGACGCAAATGGTCAAGAGCAAATGATTTGCGTCGGATTATAATCTACGTCCGATGCAAATACCTACAGCAAATGAATGACAAGAGGATTTGCGTCGCGTATCCCTAGCCATCCGACGCACATGAGTATAAGGATTTGCGTCGAATGCGCCTATTGTGCGATGCAAATACTTGTATTACACGATTTGCGTCGGACGTATCGACCCATCTGACGCAGATGAGTAGGCGGATAAGAATTAGACAAAAATAAAAAAGTAAAGTTCGTCGAACATAAGTTGAGGTGCGACGCAGATAATTACAATATAAATCCCACTTTTTCTTCAGCCTTCTCTCTCTCCTATCTCTAACCTAGATATCTGGATGCCTCTCATCTCTCTTCAGCCGTTTTGCCTCTCTCATCTAACCTAGATCTAGTCTCTCTCACCACTCTCAACTCAACTCTCTCAACTTGGATCTCAACTTGGATCTCAACTCTCATCTCTCTCACCTACCTTTCTCCCGATTTCATTCTCTCTCCTCTGAACTGAAATGCGCCGTTCTCACCTTTCTTATACAGCATTAATGGCGAATTGAGCAACACCTCGTCTGAAGGCTTCTTTGTGGTTGTTTCAAGGCGGTGGTTCGCTCCGCTCAGTTCCTTATTTCGCGGAAATTTGATATTGTGCGTTGCAGTTGAACTGCGGTATCGTACTCTCTCTCCTGGTGGCCGCTGCTACCGATGCTTTACATGGTGGCCATCAGCGACGTTCGCCATCTCTTACAGGTTCAGTTTTTTTTAAATTTTAGATCTGATTTGTTTGGCCTTTCGTTTTTTTAATTTTAATTTTTTTTTAAGGGCGAAGGTGAAGGGCGACTGTAGTTGACGATGAAGATTGAAGAACATTGAGGTTATTAGATTCAGATTCAGATTGAAGAACATAAATCTTATGTAGCGTTACATGCTTTGCCGGTGGATGCGCCAGTATTAGATTCAGATTTGAGGTTATTTTTTTAAAGTTTTTTCCCCTAAATTGTATTGGATTAGCCTTCAATATCCGATTGTATTAGTCTTCGATTTTTTTTGATTTTTTTGGATCTATGTAATTCAAGTTGTAATTATAATTTTTTTTCTCATAATTTTATGTAGAGTAATGGTTGGATATTTATTTTTAGGGTTTTTTTTTTGTGTTAAACCAGATTTTTTTTGGGTTCAAATTGTTTAATAATAATGTTCCTTGCTCCTCTTCAATTCTTTCTTTTGGCTATTACAAAACCAATCACACTTTAGATCTTGAACCTTTTTTTTACTTTTTCATATTATTGTCAAACCAGTTACTTTGCAATTGAAAGTTTGAATCGTTTACCTATTTGCGTCGGATGTAGTTCATCGTCCGACGCAAATCACCAATCATTTGCGTCAGATATTATTCTCCATCTGACGTAAACCCCCCACCATATGGCATTATTTTGACTATTTGCGTCGCGTATTGCGACCCATGCGACGCAAATGGCTCTGAATTTACGTCGAATGCGCATCCGACGCAGATAACATTTGGACAATTTACGTCGAGACCTGTGCCGTCGGACCCATGTCCGACGTAAATGGTGGTCCCAGGTCCGACGCAAATCGTTCATTCTGTACTAGTGTATGCAGACGACCTACTTAAAAAGTTCAACATGAGTGAATGCAAGCCATTGGCTACACCAATTGCACTTAATGAAAAGCTATCCAAGAATGATGGCAAAGAGAAGATCGATGCATCTATATATCGAAGTTTGGTTGGCTCTCTCATCTATCTTACACATACAAGGCCCGACATAGTACATGCTGTCAGCATCGTATCCAGGTTCATGAGTGAGCCAAGTAAAGCTCACTTGGCAGCAGCAAAAAGGATTCTCAGGTACGTCAATGGAACAAAAGGTTATGGAATTCTGTACGAAACAGAGGAGAATCACAAGCTTACAGGATACACAAACAGCGATTAGGCCGGAAGTATTGACGACCGAAAAAGTACGAGCGGCTACGTCTTCCTGCTGGGAACCAAGGCCATATCTTGGTCATCAAAGAAACAAGCAACAGTAGCTCTGTCATCAGCGGAAGCAGAGTACGTAGCAGCAACAAGTGCAGCATGTGAAGTGGTATGGCTTAAAAGAATTCTCAAAGATCTACAATAGACTTCAGAAGAACCAACAACTATCTACTGCGACAACATGTCTGCAATAGCCATGACTAAGAATCCAGTCTTTCACAGCCGCACAAAGCACATTGAGATACGACACCATTTTATCCGAGAGCTGGTCGACAAACAAGAGATCGAGCTACAATTCTGCAAGACGGGGGAGCAGCTAGCAGATATTTTTACAAAGGCAATTTCAGCAGAAAAATTCATGCAATTCAGAAAACAACTCGGAGTTCAAGATTTTTCCCATTAGGGGGAGTGTTAAAAATAATGTAGAAAAATCTAGAACTTAGGTAGATAAGTGTATGTAGAATTATCTAGTCTAATCCAATGTAAGAAAATAATGATGAATCTAGAAAGAACAAGGAAATAGTTTAGGTAGGTCGGCTAAACAACCAACATTACATACTATAAATAAGGAATGATGTAAGTTGCAAAGGTATGAATGAAATACAACAATTCCCAAGTGTACCACTAATTCTCTCTCCTCCTTTTTGCAAATAAAACATCCTACTCTTAATACACCAAATCGTTCAAACCATCAGCCAAAATTCTAACAGCCAAATTTCTAACAGAGCCAAATTTCTATCAATAGCATCATAGGACATGATTTTATGAAAAAGATAATTTTCTAAGCGATGAAGAATCTCATACACGTGAAATCTTGTTAGATTTGATTTAACGTACATACTTTCATAACGTCTACTAAAAAATTTTATTACAAGGAGAAAACTCTGTAAAAGTAGATGTATATCTTTTTTTACTAACACAAACATAAAAGACAAAACTGAAAAGAGTAATTATCAAATCAGTTCAAGCACATACAGTGATACAACCAGACATATGACATGATTTAAAAAATTAAAGACTACTTTTTTGCTTATTGCTCACTTTTGAATTTCTCGAAAGGAGCAAAATTTGCAGAAGAGCGCCTCCAAGTGAGTAAAGTAGCGTTGCGTGTACTATGTTCATGTTACACCCGGGTGTATAATGAATGCATTTTTCTTTGTTAGTGTAAGCTTAGCATAGCATTACAAAAAAGTATTAAGTGGCTTGTTAAGTAAATTACCTGATTAGCAAATCCAACACCAAAACCAAGCAGTGCACGACCAATAATTAGCATAGCTACATTCTGCGCCAAAGCATTAATAATCGCGCCTGAACAAAAGAGAAGACCTCCAACTAGCATGGATAATCTTCTACCCAATTTCCTTGTTACAGTTGAAGCAACCAAAGAAGCCAACAAAGCAGCAACATATAACGTAGAAGTAAATAGTGTGACAATCTGACTATCAAATTTGCAGTACTGGTTTGTTGATGTGTCTAGCTCTTCTTTCTTGTAAACTGATGGGAAAAATTCCTTGAGAAATGATGGCATAGATGTCACACCCCCTTACAAAAAATATAAAGCAATTCATTAGAAGACATTACGAAGACGAAGTTTCTCTTTGAGAATTTCAAGTTGCAACAATGTGACTATTGACTAAAGTTGCACGAAAACGGGACAAGGATACGAACACGTGGACACGAGAAAACGCAAATTCTAAAAGTGAGAAATGCCGGGGAAACAGTTGGGAAACACAAAGATTAGGCTATATTTTGAAAGATTTAAAGACATTGAAAAGAAAAAGAAAACTTTTAGAGGGAAAACATTTCTTCTAGTAACAAAAACCTATGTCGATCTCAGTTCAATCAACTATCTATTTTCAAAAGAAAATTCAAAGTTTCTGAAAGTTTCCAAAAGTGTCGGAAATGGGTGCCAAATGACCAACTCAACCAAAAGGTTAAGCTAATGGTTGGAGTCACAAAAATAGTTTTATATTGTATTATGCCCCCTCACACACGAGCCCATTGGGCTTCTCATGTCTGGCGCTAAATATTCCACTTAGAAAAGGAGTGGTGGATGAAATTTGAACCCGTGACCTTTATGTCACGCTGACTCTGATACCATGTTAAAGGACCAACTTAAGCTGATGGTTGGAGTCACATGAATACTTTTATACTCTATCAATGGCAAATGTTGACCCAAAAGAGAGTTTTCGTGCATCATACACTATCAATTAGGAGAGATGTAGAATAATAATTTGGAATTTTTTATAATAGTACACATGTCTAATGTATATTAGAAAATATCAATCTATGTCCAACTTAGTAAATTGCAACAAGATAAACCTGAACTTCAATTTGAGATGGAGGGAGTGTGAGCGTATGACGTAGTATATACCTGAAATTCCGATATCATAACCAAAAATTAAACCACCCATAGCTGCGACAATGCATGTTACAAGCACAAAAGGGGTTAAGTTTCCCGGATACTCTTTCTCATGTTGAGACATAAATCCTCCTCCTGATGGCATTGGCATGTTGTTGTGTTTTGCATGTAAAGGGAAAAAGAAAAGGTTAATAAGATGAAGCAAGCAAAGAGAGTTAATGTTGTACGTTCTGATCAGTGTTCACAAGTACTAGCTGGTGTATAAAGCTATAGATGGTTTTTGCAAAGGTTTGAAGGGGGTCCGTGTTATACTAGTGGAGACTATGTTTGCATATTTTAGAAACTTGGCAACATCTGATGAGATAAAGTTTACACGTTTGAATTTATTCTAGATGTGGTGCATGCATCAAATATGGGAAGTTGGCTTGCCATAGTTATTGCTTGTCTAATTATAATATGTAAATCATGAAAAAATAGGGAGGATTAAAAAGCGAAAGTGAGAATAAGAAAAGTGTATAGTAAAAAGAAACAATTTGAGTTTAATATCTTTTCGGTTTTCCTATGATAATTTTTTTATGTCGATGTTTGTGTGTTTAACTGGTCTTATTATAGACGGAAAATTAGAAACTAATAAAATGAAGACATAATGGGCGAGCCTAATCACTCTGTCCATAAATGTTTAATAAAGGGGCAACAATAACAATGATACAACTATTCAGTGAGTAGATAACTTATTAAAGATAGAGCCACTAGTGGAAAAAAACGCAAGGGCTGCGGTGCAAGGGCTGCGTTTTTTTTAAAACGCAGCCCTTAATAGTGAAGGGCTGCGGTTAGCCCAAAAATCGCAGCCCTTCGTTTACGAAGTGCAAACGAAGGGCTGTGGTCAATGCAAAAACCGCAGCCCTTTTAGTGAAGGGTTGCGGTTAGCCGAAAACCGCAGCCCTATAAGTAATAAAGGGCTGCGGTTTTTAGGCTAACCGCAGCCCTTTATGGGTTTCTATTTTATTTTATTTTGAAATAATTCACACGGGCTTAAAATGATAAGCAGCTAGGGTTTATCCTCTCCCTCATTCTCTCACAAATCTCACGCTCCCTTCTCCCTCTTTCTCCCTTCGTTCTCACCTTCCTCCCTTCTCTCTCACCCTCCTCCCTTTTCCCTCCTTCCCTATCCGGCGGCAGAACAGACCACAACAACACGCAACGACGCAACAACACAACAACACGCAACGACGCAACAACAACAACATCACACGCAGCCATCAGAACGAACGAAGGAGAGAGAACGCGAAGGAGACGAACATCAACACCACACAACCACCGGAACGAATAGCAACACCACGCTGCCACCGTAACGAACAACAACACCACGCAGCCAACCCATCTTTTCTCTCTACCCACAATTCGTTCTAGATCTAGGGTTAGTTTAATTTTTCGTTTAATTCGGTGCCAATGACGAAAGTGTAAATTTTTCGGTTTTTAGTTTAATTTCTTAATCTTTGTTTTGATTATTTTTCATGTAATTTTCAGATCTAGAATTTCTTCTCTTTTTTGTATTTTAGTTCCGAAATTTGAATTTAGGGTTTTTTCTAGCGATTTAGGAGCAATTTAGGATTTTGTTTCGGATTTATTTGTGATAATTTATCCAGATCTTGTTGATTTCGTTTCATGAATTTATGTTTTGTACTGTTCTTTATAATTTCGTGATGCTCAAATAAAAACAATATATATACTAACTGTAGTTTTTGGATACATTTAGAACAAAAAAAATGCAAAAACAAAAAAAAAAATTTTGGGGTGACAAGGGCTGCGGGCTTTGGCAAAAACCGCAGCACTTTGTACAAGGAAGGGTTGCGGTTTTGGGCCTAAACCGCAACCCTTCGTTGTGGAGGGCTGCGGTCTACGCCGAAGGGCTGCTACGGTAAGGGCTGCTGGCCAAAAATGCAGCCCTTAGGGCTGTTTTGACCGCAGCCCTTGCGTTTTATTCCACTAATGAGCTTAAAAAACAATTTGAATTGATGATTTTTATCCTATTAGTTCCTAATGCTTATCTCCAACGGGTTATCTACTTAATGAGTAGATCAAGTTTATAGTATTAGGAAATAGACATGGTTGTGTGGATTTTGTTACGTTTGTCGCAATGAAGAAATTTAAAACATCCATTTTTTCATAAATTTATTTGTTACAGAATCAAAGATATCAGTGATTAAATGTGTACATTGGATAATAGGATAATCAAATAGGAAAAAGAAAGGCAAACCGAGAGAGAAAGTATAATCTTATTAATACAAATTCTTGAATGAGACATGTACATAATAAATTATTTTCGTACAATAGCTTTTTGGCCTAAATGGATCACTTTTATGGAAGCGACCTTTATCATTTGTTTGAAAGTGACCTCTTTTGACTAAAAAAGTGACCTATATCTGTACACTTAGATTCCAATAGACAAAGATTTGATGTCTTATGAATTATGCGACTTTTATTTATTTATCTTGTCTTTTACTCCCTCCGTCCCATAATATAAGTCCTGATTCTGTTTTTACACGGGGATTAAGGTAAAGTGGAATCTTGTTTTATTTGAATAAAAAGATTCATTTTTATTGGGAAACACCTATATTATTTTTTTCTTTTTTACAACAAATAAAAACTGAACATTAATGTTGCATGGTTTAATGTGTAGATGAGTTCAATGATGTAAAAGATTCCATTTTATCATTAATAATGGTGCATTGGAAGCTGAAATTATAAGGACTTTTTGGGAATTAAATTATTTTCATGAGGGCATTTTGGACATAATTATTGATTGAAAATAGAAATAGGACTTATATTTTGGGACACTTTAAAAGGAAAGGGGACTTATATTATGGGACGGAGGGAGTATGCAATATGTAATATTTATTTTAATGACATTGTCAATCGTGTGCCATTCTATAATTACAATGTAACATCCCAATTCAAAATCTTGTATAGGCTTATATGTACAAGTAAGACCTGTTTAGTATCGTCTGATTAGTAAAAGTGGCAAATGTTTAGTTGTGGCCTTGTGGGTGCTCTGTGAGCTTCTCGTGAGTAGGCCCAACTCACAAGCCCACAATGGAGAGGCTAAAAATCACATCTGATGAAGCTTTGACCACATCTCCCCGGCCAAGACCTAAGACCTTAAGAGATGGATTTTGGAGAGTTCGTAATTAAGCAATCTCTTATTGTCTAATGAAGATTGATCACATCTTAACCCTCTAATAATGTCGAATCAGCTAATGTTTTTGATTCTATATTCTACTAATCCCTCCATCTTATATTAATTACAAAACTGTTTGGTCGTTCTATATTAATTGCAAGTAATTTGCAACACATTCATTCTAGAGATGAATCCGCTATCTTTAATTATTTCTCACTCTACCACTATACTCCATACCTTCATTAAAAATGATAAAACAACAATAAAAAAATACTCACCTCTCACGTACTCCAATTGAAGGATCCACACAAATTTATATACACAAATTCTTGGAAAAGACGGTCTCACGTTAGTCTTAACGTGAGACCTGCCCAAATCCAAGATATATGTTTTTCAAAAACGGACCGCGTCTCACAAGTTCTCACGATAATATTTTTGGCGAATTAGTTAATGTTTTTGGCCAATTAGTTAAGTATTTTAGCACAATAGTTTAGAACTGGTAATCTATATGTAGACTTACATTATTTTTTAGTTAACATATCCAGTACATTAGTTAGTGTTGTTCTATAATTAGTTAAGCTCTATTGAGCATTATTTAGTTTCCAATATAAACGAAGAAATACCTTTTTTATAAATCTAAAATGTCAAATACAAAAGACAACCTGAAAAAAGAACTTAAAACAACATAGCATTTGAAGTAATTGAACCAATTTCAGTTTGGTTCTTGGAATTTATTTTTTTAGTCTTCTTAAAATTACTTTTCTTCCTTACACTTCTTTCCTTTAATTTGTTTTTGCACGATCGGAGTCTAAAATAACCAATGTAGTTGTACTTGATGAGCATTGTTCTTCTATAATTGGTTTTGTAGTTAAGACTTTGGTTAGACTTGCAGCAGTAGTCTTGTAGACTTCTTGCAGTACCTTTTAATTTCTTGCATCTTTATTATCTTGACTTTTGAGAATGAGATTGGAGAACTTTCTTTCGATTTCATATCGCCATGGGGTTATGTTGTTTATAACTGCTCAAGAGATTTCTCTTTTCCACACTTCGCTTTTTGCAAATCTAGTCCACCTTTTACACATGTACCTATGTGGTATTGTTGTGATTGAACAAATAAAATGTGTTATAATCTGGTTTTTATGTTATGACTAATATATTTCAGCGGTTAACTAATATACTTCACCACTTAACTAATGTACTTCACCGCTTAACTAATATACTCCAAAGACTTAACTAATTCATCCGTAAGCAATTCAAGGCAAGATAACTAATAGGTTCAAGCGCTTAACTAATTCCTTTGGTTTGATGCACGCGCGTGATGTCAGCATGACATCAGCTGGTCTCACATTAACACTAACGTGAGACCGTCTCTTAAAAAACGGACTCATTTATATATAATATATAAAATCACCCATTATCTTCAACTAAATCAACTTTAACAATAAAATAATATAACCCATTTCTCATTCAATGTACTATCTAGATCTCTATATGCAAAGATGTGTTGTAATTTATATGAGACGGATGAAATAAGAATTCATTCATCATAAACCCTAGGGTACTACGTGTGCTTGATATACCCAAAGACTAATTTTGCTTCATTTCAAACTCTCCTTTTTAGCATACATGTTGTTCATTTGGATTATTTCAAATAAGCAATGAGCAAAAAGTAGCCTGAAATGTACATGTGCACGATATACCCGGGTGTATGATAAATTTTGAAGCCAAAATTGATTTTCCTTGATACCTAACATAATGTGGAAAATGTTATTTAAAAAACCATTGGATAACCCCGTATCATTAGTGAAAACTTTTACTAAATATGTTTTCTTTATAGATGAAATAATATATAGAATTCAGATATTCCTCTCTTCTTTTCCCTATCTTACCTTTGAAGGGGGGAAAAGAAGAATATATCAAGATGAAAGGCACAATTGTACTTCTTTTGAGACAAAGAATATCCCATCTTTTTTTCCCCTACTCTTCCCATTCTTATAATTCCACTCCAAAAAAGTAATTGATAATGCTATAAACAAACAAAAACTCTTTCAGATTACAACCTCCGTCAATTGGTCAATGCAACCTTCTTTATCTCCTAAAGCTAATGTAAAAGCAAAAGCTTAAATTAAAAAAGAGTCAAATGATTCGGCCAAATCTTTACCTCCCAATCATAAAATCGTTACGCATTTACATAATCCGAAGATTCTCAAAATCCGAAGTCAAAAGTTGACTCTCACCGTTATGAATGACTAGAAATTAGAATGAGCCCAAATCTATATCGCTGTCGTTGATTTTCCTCTAGGTTTCTAGATCATGCACAACTTTCAATGAATCATATAAATCACATTAATTATCCTCTTATTTCATTCACACATACTTCATATTTCTACTCTGATTATTCTCCTTTTTTCATGCATATCAGATTGCTAAAAATATAGGAGATTATATGATCTATAATATAAGGGTAGAACTTTACTAAATTTGGTTATTTGGGGATAAATTCCTCCATTTTCCTAATTCATAACAATTAGAAATGGCTTTATTTCAAGCTTCTTCTTCTCAATCTGCTTATATTTTCTGGGTTTTTCTTGTTCTGGGTTTGATTTTAAACCAAGGTTTGATTTGTCATGGAGGAAAAACTAGCAATTTTGTCAGAAAAGTTGAGAAAACCATTGATATGCCTCTTGATAGTGATGTCTTCTCTGTTCCTTCAGGCTACAATGCCCCTCAACAGGTTAATTTCTCTCTTCTTTATTAACCATCACTCACAGTTGCTTTATCAATATTCAAAGTTTAAACCCAAAATTTGCATATTTTTGCTCATAGATATTTTATTTGAGATAAACTATGTTGTACGGAAACTTCATAAAAGTGGCGTTTTCCCTCGAAAACCTCAAGGGAACTTTTTTATGTATAGAATATAAATTATAAACTCCAACTTTCCGTGTCCTTTTTCGTATCCGTTTTCCGTTTCCCGTTTCCGTGCAACATAGGAAATACAAATAAAAAATGAATCCCTTTCCTGTTTTTTACTTTTTCAGCTGTTTTTATTTTTGGGTAAGTTTTAAATATTATTTTTGATGGGATGTGGGATTTTTTTTTTTATGGTGTTTGAAGGTTCATATTACTCAAGGAGATCAAAAGGGAAGAGCAATGATTGTATCATGGGTAACAATGGAGGAACCAGGTTCAGATGAGGTAGTCTACTGGAAAGACAATAGTACGGAAAAAAGAACTGCAAAAGGAAAAATGTCTAAGTACAAGTATCATGATTATACTTCTGGGTATATTCATCACTGCACCATCAAGAATTTGGAGGTTAGATTTATTGCTTAAATGCTAATACGGCACGTTTTAAAGGAAAAGATGATAGAGCTACATATAAGAAGCTAAAAGTGTAAATATTAAGCGATAACTAAGATTAATAACATCGATCAACGTGTGATTTTGTCATAAAGTTCTGAATTAATCATTATAAGTAATGTACTTGATGCTTATTAAAACCGAATTTTTAAAGCATGAAGTATATGAGTGTCAATTGATCACAATTTTGTCATGATTTTGCAGTATGATACCAAATATTACTATGAAGTAGGTGTTGGACAAACCCCAAGGACATTCTGGTTCAAGACTCCACCTAAAGTTGGTCCTAATGTTCGTTACACTTTCGGTCTCATAGGTAACTTTCTTTGAGATTGTTGCAATTCACATATTTCTAAGATCAACTAATACTTCCTCGACTTTCTTGATTGTAATTATTAACTTTAGGCTTTCTTTGGATCATACTTCATTCAGCACTAGGGTTACTTCTAGTATGTTTTATATGTGTTTGAGTTTTTTTTGCTCAAATTAAACCAATGTGAGCTATTCTTGCAGGGGATCTTGGACAAAGTTATGATTCAAACGCGACCCTGACTCATTATGAACAAAACCCGATCAAAGGGCAAACTGTGTTGTTTGTTGGGGATCTTTCATATGCAGATAATTATCATAATCATGATAATAGGAGATGGGATTCTTGGGCAAGATTTGTTGAGAGAAGTGTTGCCTACCAGCCTTGGATTTGGACTGCAGGAAATCATGAGATTGATTTTGCCCCTGAAATTGTAAATTCTTAGACCCTTTCTTCCCTTAATCTATCTAATCTATCCTTTGGATAACAAAATAAGTAAAGCAAACCAGGCTTTCAGCAACCAGTTTTCTTGCATCTATGATATTCTGTCACACTGCTAACTTATACAAAGTTCACTTATGCTATCACAGGGTGAAACACAGCCTTTCAAGCCGTTTAAGAACCGGTATCCCACACCCTACAAGTCATCAAACAGTACAGCTCCTTATTGGTACTCGATCAAGAGAGGCCCTGCATACATAATTGTTCTCTCATCATACTCTGCATATGGTAAAGCTCTAATCATCTTCTCATGAATCTTAATCAAAAGCATGCTATCACAGTGGTCTGTAGTAAGGACAGTTCTGAAAATTTTGAAACTTGTTCGCCATTCATTTTGGATGCATTTGTTTCTAAGTCGCATTTGTCAGGACAAATATGTCGAATTTGCTGTATGCATTCATTGGAACAGACACATCAGTTGTCCTGTAAACAAGAGGAATATCACTGGCTGTTTTGTCCCCGAATAGTGGAGTAACGGTTGAATATAAAATTGTCTGCATCTTGGACTTCTTGCCTCATCACAAAGACCTTAACAGCCAATTTGGCAGTAGCAAATGGTGGTAATGAATTTATAGGTTAATAAAGAAAGTCTCCTGGCAATGTTCATGATAATGCCATGAATCATGACGAAATACCTTTTTTCTTCATAAATTTCTATTACCACTTTAAAAGTGGTATATTAGCGGTAATGATAGTCAAAGCATATTACTTGGTTTTCTAAGCCTTGCACATCTTACAACTCTTTGTATTTGGGGATTAGAACTGCTTTTAATCCATTTAGCTGTTATATCTACTAAACCTGTGATTACTCATTCACAGGAAAGTACACACCACAGTTTAAATGGCTTGAGGAAGAGCTCCCAAAGGTCAACAGGAGCGAGACACCATGGTTGTTTGTCCTCGTGCACTCTCCATGGTACAATAGCTACAATTACCATTACATGGAAGGAGAGACAATGAGAGTCATGTATGAGCCTTGGTTTGTCAAACATAAAGTTGATATTGTGTTTTCGGGTCATGTTCATGCTTATGAGAGATCTGTAAGTTCAACTTGACTTCACTTACTTTCAACTGTCAAATCTGATTTAAATAGTCCAGAGGAAACCATTCTTACCCTTTAACTTGTGGTATGATTTGTAGAGACGTATATCAAATATTGGATACAACATCATTAATGGAGAATGTAGACCAATTGAAGATCAATCTGCTCCCGTTTACATAACAATAGGAGATGGAGGAAATCTTGAAGGTTTAGCAACCAAGTAAGACATCCAGACCTGTTTATATTGTGATTAATTAGGCTGTGTTTGGTTGGAAGAAAATCATTTTCCAGGAAAGATAGTTTTTTCATTTTTCCGAGTTTGGTTTGTGAAGGAGTAAAGATATTTTCCTTTGGTTAAAAACAGTTTTCTGAAGGGGTGGTAACATTTTTTTTCCTCGAACAAGGAATGCCATGATTTCTTTCCCATCCCTTGCCTTTCATTTTAACTTTTGTAAAAAAGAACCAAACTATTTTTAAAGCAGATTTCTATTGAAATAGACAGTACTTCACTTTCTAGGTAAAAGTTGAAAGATGCTCTTCACCAATACAAAGACAACCTAAATCATTGCTTATGTATTCCTCTCTTACTTGCGGCCTTAACAATTTAACTTGTGCAAATGTGCAGTATGACGGAACCACAACCGAGTTACTCAGCTTTCCGAGAAGCCAGCTTCGGACATGCCATTCTTGATATCAAGAACCGGACTCATGCCTACTATAGTTGGCATCGTAACCAAGATGGTTACGCTGTGAAAGCAGATTCTGTTTGGTTTTTTAACAGATTCTGGCATCCTGTTGCTGAATCTACAAGTGCTGTTGTATGATACTACTAATTATTCAGCACATTGCCAGTTGCTTCATTTTAAATTTGATCTGTCTTTTCCTTTTTGTGTGCTTTGCTAGATATAATGCATTAGGTGTTTATAATGGTGGAGTAAGAAGGGTTACAAAGTCCCCTGTATCTTCTTAAGCTCTCAAATTAGCATTTAAGTTATATAGGCAGATTTTTTTTATTAAGATAGGCAAAAATGATCAAGCGTCTGTTGTTGATCATATTGAATGCTTCTTCTGATCAAGGAAATTCTCTTGCATTTCTAAGAATGGCAAAAATGAAAAAAAGATTTTCCATTTCTAATCCACAAAGTATAGTGGTGTCTCGGTATAGTTACTAGTAAAATCCTTTTCTCTTCCATAATCAGCAAATTAATTCTTATTGTCAAAACCTTAAGCTTTTAGTATCTTAATTTAGCATTTTACTATCTATCTTTTTTTACTAACTTTCACTTTTGATAATTCTAGCGTTCTTATTTCCACCACATGCTTAGATCATCTGGTAAGGGAGCTACTCCAGCTTAACCAAAGGTGAGTTAGTTGAAACTTAATATGCTCCAACATCAACGGCCCGTTTGGTTAATGGTCATAAATGGTGGTAATAGTAATATACATACTATATAATTTAGTGCAAATTTATAAAAAAAAACCTTGTGATCAAGTTTCATTTTACAAATTTCCATTACCACCCAATACCACCATCCCGAGTGGTAATGGATTATAATTAGAGTTTAAAAAGAAAATAGATATTTTTGAATGAAGTAGCATCGCCATAAATAACTGGCCGAGAGGGATTTGCGATTTGTCTTAAAAAAGGATTTGATGTTTGAGTAAAGATGTACTCCTATGTGCTAGATATCGGATGGTTTACCTTTATATCAGAGTTTATTCTTCTATAGATATGTCAGTCTTCTTTTTCTCGAACTCCACAAAGCTTACTATAGATGTAGTTGTAGGTGAAGAATTTTGATCATATAACTTTTGGAAGCCAATGGTATAATGGTATTTTGGAAGAGAAATAAATGTCCTGTCTCCAGTTTGTAAAACATTTTTCAGTTCAATCTCCATTTCAAGATTCGGAAGCAACCAAGGTTGAAGCTTGGAACCATATTAGACTAGTCAATGCAAATGATTTCACTTAATCAGCCGTAGTAGCTCATATTTAATTCAGGGGATTGTTAAACGTCGCCCCAAAATTACTTAAAATCGCCCCAATTTTTTTTTTTTTGACTATTGTACCCTCCTCTTCTTTCCACCACCCCCACCCCCTGCACCGCCTGCCACCACTTGCACCACCAGCCACCACCCATCACCTCTACCTCCCACCGCCAACAGCCATCTCCACCACCGGAGAGAAATTTTTTTTTTTAAGTGGGCGATGGAAGGAACACGTCTGGCCAGGACGTTCCTTCCATCGCCCAAAAAAAAAAATAAAAAAAATGGCTTGGGTGGTCGATGGTGGTGTAGTGAGGTGGCAGGAGATAGATGGTTGTGGAGTGAGTGGCGGGAGATGGATGGTGGTGGGTGGTGGTTTAGAGAAAAAGAAAGAAAAGGATAGAAATGTAATTTCAACTTTTTTTGGGGCGATTTTAAGTAATTTATGGGCGATGTTTAGAAGTTCAGTTAATTCATTGTGCTCTTATACTTGGGTCCATTGTTAAACAAATCTTAGTCAATGTCGAATTAATGAAAGGGAGAAAATGAGAACTATGGCTCAGATGAGACAGCTTGACTGGCATAATCTGTAAACTTCGGAGTTTTGACTGAAAATAAGGCTCTCACTTATCATACAAGAAATAGAGAGGATCGGATAAAATGGGAACTAGGTCATTTGGCCATTTGGGAGGTATAAGGGTTGTTTGGGTCTAGCAACTCCAATTGTTGTAATTTTGAATCTGCTTGTAATATTTGAAAGTAACAAGCAAGTTGCTCAATTATTGGAGCAAGATAATTGATACCTGCTTGAGAACAAAACCTGATCCACTGAATGATGAACTACAACACCTTGTAGCTTGACTTGCCACATCATCTTTTTAAGCAACCTTGCTTGCTAGCTACAATGTCTCCCAATGGTAAGCTACATCACTTTTTAGCTTATCATTTTAAAAAAAAAAAAAAAATAAATAAAAAATTTCACATGGCATATTATAATTGGATGTGTTACCCTCTTATTTTTTCAAGCTACCCTGCTTGTTTGGGCTACACCTGCTTGCAAGCAGGTTTGTTTTTTCTCTCTCCAGTGGTTAAGCTACAGCTACATATTTAGCAAAAATTGCAAGCACACCCTTATATGAAACCATTGGAGATGCTCTGAGCAACTCCAATAGTGAGCTACGACACCTTGTAGCTTAATTTGCCACATCAGCTTTTTAAGCAACATTGATTTCTAGCTACAAAGTCTCCCAGTGGTAAGCTACAACACTTTGTAGCTTTGTCATTTAAAAAAATAGAAATAAATAAAAGTTTCAACATGGCATATCATAATTGGATATGTTTCCCTCTTACTTTTTCAAGCTACTCTGCTTGTTTGGGCTACACCTGCTTGCAAGCAGATTTATTTTTCTTCTCTCCAGTGGTATAGCTACATATTTAGCAAAAATTGCAAGCATGCCCTTATATGAAATCACTGGAGATGCTCCTTGCTAGTTGCTTGACTTCAAAAAGGTAATATGACTTGAAACTGGAAAAAAAGGGAAAGTGATGCTCATACTCCATATGATTGGTGAGTGTATCTCCATCAACAATAAAGACACTTTTTTTTTATTTCCTTCTTTATTATGATTGAATAAAAAATTAACCTTGAAAATATTAATTGACATGTGGGACCATACAAGCAAAAATGTGTTGTAGCCCATCAATGGGAGACTTTGAGTTAGAAAGTTGTTCCGGTATGGAATAAATGCTTGGGAGTGAACCGGTATCTCCCTAATATAACAAGCCGGTTTGATGTCCTGCAAGACAGAAGACGTAAACTAACCTCGGGGGTTGATCCGAGGAACGCCCCTCCGATGCCTAAGTCAGTAAAGGATAAAGCCGATATATCTCAAGTGGAGTATATTAATATATGTGAACGTACCTTATGACTCAGATCATGGAGGTATTTATAGGAGCCGACAGTGCCCTTAGCAAAGTAGGACTCTGCTCCTATTGGTTGGATACAATTCTATCATCTTTTAATATTTATCTTTAAGCCCATAGGCGCATTGAGTAAGTACTGGATCAATCCAAGCCCATTTGGCAATGGCCCAGGTGATGGATACCGGTAAGGCTCACCTGAGGTATACCGGCATGTACAATATCTTAGGCATCCGGCTTAGCACCTACCCAAGTATAATGGGATTCCTTTGGTGGGTTGACCTTGACGGTCAATGACGGTCTAACTTGGACCGGTAGAGAACTTGTACAGCCCCCATACAAAAGCAATATTGCTTAAAAAGCTGATGTGGCAAGTCAAACTACAAGGTGTTGTAACTTACCGTTGGAGTTGCTTAGTTTACATGGTCGCCCCAATAAAGATGATGTACAAAAATACCACTACTATATTATGTTAAAGATGTGTTCTCTTAATCAAATAGATACACAACCGTGTAGTATGAAATTTTAGGAGTCTAACGCCAAGGTGTGTGGGAGTAAATATGGTTCTTTTTTTTTTTTGACGGGAAATATGGTTCTTTTAACTTTATGGTTATATGGAAAGAGAAAGCTCTTTGTCTCACATCCAAAGAATAAATTAGTTCTTTTTCTCTTTGATGATTAAGAAGAGGAATAAAAAAAAAGGTGATCGAGTCGCTTACAAGCTTATATAATCAAGAAACCTCTTGTATTTCTTTTGTAATTTTGAGGAAGCAAAATTATGACTAATCTACAATATATAGTTCTAATATGATCCTCGATTTGTGGCAATAAATGACGAAAGAAAAGGAGAAGCATAGATGATAGATCAGATGATCATGTTGACTATGGTCTACGGGAGACTCGCTTTGTGGCTAAGTATAGTTTTGCTCTGAAGGAATTAAGGAGAAATTGAGTTTTGTCCTCTTTTGGGATTGATTTTTTGGTTTAAGAAGATATGTACTTCTTTGGGTTTGGCTCACTATTTAAGCCCAAACCGTTAGGTATTTTTCTCTGCTTGTTTTGTGTCCTTTGGCTGTGTGGTTTTCCTAAAATGTGTACCAAGGAATTTTTTCTTAGGCAAAAGTTAACCAACGCTAACAGACGAAAAAAAAATATAGCAGATCTTTTATACCAGGGAGGAGAGAGAAAATTTAAAAAAAGAGGATAGAGAAAAATATCATATACTCTTGTATTGGAATTATATATTATCATTCTATTTGTTTTATATAAATATGATCAGATTTAGGGTGTGTTCTCTTCAACTTATAAAATAAGTCTCAGGTCCAATAAGTTCAGTTCAGGTGTAATCAGGTTTGATCAGGTCTAACACAATACTCAAAATAAGTTCCAATAAGAGTCAATCAGGTCTAATAAGTTAAGTTCAAGTTTTTTCAGGTTCTATAAATATGAGTAGTTAAATATAAAATTGTATCTCTTATCCAACACCTAGGATTGTGAGACGTTCATTAGTGGGCTTGTTTACTTCTTTTTTTATTCTTTTGAGAGGATATAGGGACAATGAGCCAAAAGGAGTTATGTTTAATCAAAGATTCGGCAAAAGTATGGATACTTAGAAGGAAATGTTTCCTAATTCCTACAAATTCGTTTTGAATCAAGACAGTAATATGTTTTCTGACCTTTTACATGTAGTAAAGTCACTACTCGAAAAAACTATTTTACTTTAATAAGTTACTACTCGAGTAGCGACTTTATTGTTTATGTGATAGATTAGAGGGTTGGTTGTTGCCCTCATCAACTTGTTATAGATTTATCATCTCTAAATGAATTATCGTGTTATTCGCTTGTTTAAAATGATTGCACCAAAATAAAAATGACTGGAAGAAAATAAAATGCACAGGGCGACATCATCATTGACCATAAAAAGATATAAATAAACTACTCAGGAGATTATACAAACATGTATTTCTTAGTAATATTCTTAAAAATATTTGTAAAAATCTTATATGGACCTGGTCCACACTAATTTAGTGTGGACCTAATGCTAATTCATGTGATTTATGAAAAAAAAGGTCACTAAATAAAAATATAGATAGAAAAAATGAGTAGATATAAATTCTAAAGTTTGACTATGTGAAAAAAAAATGTTACTATATCACAAACTGAGAATTTCATCATGATAAACTAATGTAAGAAAGAGTGACTATATTAAAAAAAACGGTCACTATGATAAAAAGTAATTGTATAGTGTAACTTAAGATTTTTAAAAGGTTACTACATGGAAGAAAGGGTCACTATGTTAAATAAGTGACTTTGGTCCACAATAATATTAGTGTGGACCAAGTCCACGCAAGACTAACTCAAAATATTTTAAAACTTAAACATGTGAGCTTGATTTGACCGCAATATCTTACATCAAAAAACAAACACACTCCTAAACAAAAGCTTCTAACTTGACATTCCCATATAACAGTTACCCAAAAGTCCAAAACATTTCCATAGAAGGAAATTTTTTGGGGTGAGTTGTCAAATTAGCCAATTTCATGATCTTTTTGAACTTTCACAATTTTAACTCTAGATCAAGATCGACATAACGAGGTTCTAATTTTAACTCAAGATCCACATCCTCATTATGAGTTTTAAGTCTTAACTCAAGATCCACATAATCATTCGAAGGCTCCATTGGGTAAGGGTCAATCTTACCAAATTGGTCCTCCTCATCCTTGTTATTTTTCTCAATTCTTGGTGCCACCAATTCCTTTACAATTATGAATTTTCTAGGAAGATTTATTTTGTCCCTGAAATTGTAAAAAGAAAAAATCCAATCAAGTGAATCAACACAAAATCTTAACATAAATAAATAAATATAAAATTTGTAATTACAATTTTTTTGAGGGGATTTGAAATTACAGTTGTGTCCTTGATATGCGATTGTTTGAGTTCTTTTCCTTTTTTGTTTGCTTTTGGGTGGAATTCACTCTTGAACAATTATATATTCACAATTTATTTTTTAATTCATTATTTTTGAAAGATAAATCTCAAACATAAAGTTAATTAACTCATAGAAAATAAATATGAGAAGGTCACGTTCAATTCACCTTAAAAGAATTATATTTAATATAGATATATTCAATCAATATAAATCAGTTCTAGTTAGTAAATTCATTTTCAAATGTCAAAAATGATTTTTAATCCGTTCTAATTTGTAAAAATCACTGAATAACGAGAATTATGCCAAAGATAAGTAAATACCAGTTTAAACTATAATAATTAGCTTCAATTTGCAAAAATTAGTTCTACTTTAAATTTCATTTAAATAGCAATAAGGAGAGATAAACTAAGCCTAAAAATAAAATAAATAAGATAAAATAACCAACACAAAGAATTAATGTAATAAATTACGGTTCTCTCCCTTGGTTGAAATAGTTGGTGCTCATCAAAGAAATGCCTATGCCTTGATCATTCATCATGCCTCCATCAGCATTACTTGACTCCCCTTCTTGATGAAGAAAAGAAGCAACAAACCCTTTTGGTATCCATAAATTCTTGGTGCTATAGTTACTCTTTTTCTTACTTTTTTGATCAGTTGTTTGCTCATTTTCTGTATTCACGTTTAAGAACTTAGCTTCCAAAGAGTATTCACTCTTTTCACCATTGTTAAGAGGCTCCATGTTGAGTTACCTCTTTACTTTTGGCTACTTATTTAGCTTATTGAGTTGTTGGTATGAGCAAATTGCACCATTACCTTCACTATATTTGATTATATAGAGGGAGTGCAATGGAGTAAAAGCCACTAAGCCAGTAGGGGGAATGAATGCTCAGTTAGTAATACCTGAAGGGTATGTTAGTAATTTACTATAGCATTTGTGCTACCTAGTGAAAATAATAGCTCTAGACTGCCACTAGGAACTTATGAGTCACTGAAGGGCATTATAGTAGTTTACTATAGCATTTGTGCCACCAAGTGAAAAGACCGAATAGACCTAGGCTACCACTTACGAGTTACGAGTCATTGAAGGGCATGCATTATGGAAATGTACTTAGCATTTGTGCCACCAAGTGAAAAGACCAAAATAGCCCTAGACTAACATTGGGAACTTAATTACTAGTCAATGAAGGGCATAATGGGAATTTACTGTAGCATTTGTGCCACCACCCGGAAGACAAAAATAGCAGAGAACCTTTGTTTTTGGATTGAATTGATGAATATTCAGTTCGGTCCAGACAAATTTAGTTCAATTCATGAAAAGTCAGTTCAGTTCAAGAAAATTCAGTTCAGTTCAATTCAATTTAAACAAATTAAGTTCAATTCAGTCTCAAAGAATAGAGCCTAAATTACCAGTGGGACTTAGGACTTAAATAAGGGCATTATAGGAATCATTATCTGTGTGACTGTGTAGCAAGCAAAAAAGACCATTTTTTGGTGTTAGAGAGCAACTAATGAAGCGTTGTGGTGTAGACGAATTCGGTCTCATGTCTTAGTTACTACCCTCATAATATTTTATTAAGGACGGCATCCACACCTGAAAAACAAAGACTATCCTCGGAAAAGGACATTTTGGGCATTTTCATAGCGACGTTACAAGTTTTTGGGAAATTAATATTAGCGCCAAAAATAATAATAGTTGGATGTTAAGATTTTTCAATTTTAAATTTTTATTTGCGAATTAGGTTATTGAGAGTATTCCCGTGAAAAAAAGGTTGCCGAGAGTGTGGGTACTATTTGGCTACTTAAGCCCTGTTCTTTTGGAGTGAACCCGAACCGAATCGAAACGAACCGAATCGACCGAACCGAGAGAAAGCGAGCGAAATAACAATAATAACAATAATAATAATTTAAAATAATAATAATAATTAATATTAATATGAATATTAGTAATTTTGATAATAATAGTAATTATATAATATTATAATAATAATACTAATAATATTAACAATAATATTAATTAGTAATAATAATAATAATAATTAATACTAATAATAATTATTATTATTATTAATTAATATTAATATTAATTATAACAATAATTAGTAATAGTAATAATAATAATTAATAATGTAATAATAATTGATAATAATAATTATTATAATTAATAATGTAATAATAATAATAATAATAATAAAAACAATAACAAAAAAATAATGAAAATAAAAAAATAAAAAAAATAAATAATTTATTGTTATTACTCATAATTAGTATTATTAATAATAATAACAATATTAATAGTAATATTAAAAATAAATATAGTAATTAAAATATTAGACAAGATTGAACTTGTAATAGCCCTCATTTCTAAGCTGTCTTATTTAATTTTTAGCTAAATCATATATTAAATAATCTTATTTTATTTCAGTTGAAATATGATATTATATTTACTAACGATATTCGGTTATTCTATTGGTGCTAATATTATGTTTTATTCTTGCTGATAATATTTATTATATGTAGCAAGTAATATTTTAATGTGCGTTTAAGCAAGGCTAATTATTTTAGTAGCTTACTTGTAATATTATATTTCCGAAAGACTTTTGAATAGTTTGAAGTGTAATTAAATATAGTTTTATATTTTGATTATCCTATTTGCAAGAAAGTTTACATAAAGAAATTACTAAGTTGTATTATTAACATAATTTGGGTTTTAAAAGAAAAATAAAAGGAGACCCATTTACTTATTCTCTCTCCTCCCTCCTGTCTTTTGGTTCGTGGCTGCACAAGGAGAAGCCAGAGCTTCCTCCTTCATGTTCGTGTCTTCAATTGCTAGTGCCAGGGAATTGCTTCACTTTACTCATCACCAAACTACTCAAATTATGGCAATATTCATCTTCTAATTCTTCTCTCAATTGAAATAACAGAATCCCAAATTCTCCAAAGAAACTCCAAACCTCGCTCCTTTCTCTCACTCGCATCTCTCCCCACCGGCGTTGCTACCTTGCCGGTGGTGTGACGCCTAATTCTCGCCGGTGATGCGCGTTGATGCCGTCATTACTGCCGGTGTTGAAGGAATATGTCCTTAGACATTCCGGCAATTACTAAATATAAATAGGAATGTTATTATGAAGATAATAAAGTTAATTATTTTAGTAATCGTATTTACTTGCTAGAGAATAAATATGATTAATAGGACAATATTGATTGGGCCTATAACTAAAATAGATTAATCCTATGAGGTCACACATTGTAGCACAAGTTGGACAAAGCAATCCAAATCCATTTAGGATTAGGATTGGGCCGGTCCAAAGGAGAATAGGAGGAGAATTAGTTCTCCTAACTAACCTATGACTCTTCTATTATATATAAGATATAATATTAGGGTTTAGGTAATCAATCCATTAGTCAGTTTCTTTTCACTAGAGAGAGAAAGAGAAACCCTAAATCTATTCTCCCTAACCGGCGCCTATACCACCTAAAAGCAAGAGATTTCTTCTCTTCCGTTCTAGCAGACGTTGGTGTTACTGCGGTGCTCGTGGGCGATTAGAGGAAGCAACACTTGGGGCTCTCGGATCTTCAAAGCTTGCATACAACAGGAAATCACGCTACAAAGGTTTGATATTTAATCCCTATTGAATGATTCATATGTTTGATTATGTCTGCGATCCTATGATAGATGTTAGGAAATTGTTTCCTGAAATTCCGCTATATGCATCTATATATTCCTACAGTGGTATCAGTTTTGCCTAATTCATAATATTCATATGATCATATAATTGTATGTAAAGTTATTATTTTTATTCAATTAAGGGAGGATTTATTTATGGCTTGAATTTGCATAATTGATATTTGATATTAATTTATTGGAAATTGTAAATAATTGATTTAATTGTGATTTATGCTCAAATAATTTTATAAAGTTCCGATTTTTTTATATGAGGTGCGAAATAAATTGTTTAATTCACTCCAAAATTTTCGGAATTTTATAAATATATTTGTTAGATTTAAAATTGTTTAATGTATAATTTGATTAATCATTGAAATAATTTGTTAACAATTAAAGATTTGATTTTTAATTTGTTAAATAAATCTAATGTTCATCACCCACATAGATCTAGAATAATATGATGGCTGAAAATAATTTGATTATTTTTCCCACTAATTTTCGAATTTTATCATATTATTTATGAATTTTGGTTAAATTTTATGTTTAATTTGATTATTCATAGAATTTAAGGATAACAATTAAAATATTTGATTTTATTTGTTAAGATAATTCAGTAGGTCATCCTAAAAATTATTTTCGGATTTTTCGGATATTAATTGTTAATTTTCTGAATTTTTTGGATATAATTTGATTTTTACCCTAAATTTGAATTCTTGTTGGATTTAATGTTAATAAAGATTATACATTGAAATCTAATCTCAATAAACTTAAAATTTGTTTAAGATTTGTTGATTGATTCAAAATTTCTGCCATAATTTTCGGATTATTAAATCCTAAATCTGTAAATAAATTGTTAATTAAAGATTAATTAGAATTTTGGTAAATTGTTACAAAATTCAAAAAGGAAACCCACCATGGCTGGGTGGCCCCACCTGCGGCGGTGGAGCCACGATGGAGGGAAGTTCTGGCCGGCGGCCAAGCGGCAGTTGCCGGGTGGTGGAGACGCAACCAGCAGCACGTCCGACGTGTGTGGCTGCTGGCGCTCGCTGGCAGGGGTGCTGGCGTGTGCTGGCAGCGGCTGGGCTGGCCGGAGGTTTCTGGCGTGGATGCCGGAGACTCGTCGGTCGGTGCAGTGGGTGAAGTGCTGGCCGTGCGCTGGCGTTAGGTTCTGGTTGTTGTTGAGGTGTGGTGTTGGTCTTGTTTTCACGTGAAGTATTGCGTGAATTTTGTGGGTTTTTGGGTTGGCTGTTGACTGGCAGCCTTGTGCTGCTGGTCAACGGTCAACAAGTCAACCCCTCATAAAAAAAAAAAAAAAAATTTGTTTTTTAAGGAAAATCTGATTTTCCATAATTGAGCATAAATCCAAAAGTTTCCTATTTTGCAAATTTGTGAATAATAATGATTATTGCCATGTTTAAATGAGTAATTGAATTAAAATAATAAAGTTTCCTAAATAATTACTAGCTTAAAATTGTTAAGTTTTATGATTATTGTGGAAAGTTTTATTTGCTTATTAATTGTTAATAAGTAAATCGTTTGTGTTTATTTTATTTTGATATTATAAATGCGTGGATGTTTAATGTAATATGTATGATATTATATTTTGCATGATTATGACTAGTATGGCCCAAATTAGGATAGTAATTACGATCTGCGAATCGTTATATTTGAATGTAAATTAAATACGATCTGCGAATCGTTTGTATTTTTGTAACTTTAAATTTTAGTTATTTATTTAATTCAAATTATGTAATCAAGCATGAGGATCCAAGGAGTTTCAAGGATGGTGATCCATGGAGATTCAAGGGAGGATTCATGAAGATTAGTTATTTTCCTAAGTATAGGGGCCATACTAGATCATTTTATTATTGCTTTTATAATGTTCTTGCATTTATTTTGTTTAAATGCTTGCTTCTAAGTTTGTTTGTGGTTAATTGATTCAAGTGTTCACTATTGATTGACCATATTAGTAAACTTAGATCCCCAAAAGTAATATTGAGTTCAATTGCTTTTCCAAACAACACCTATAAAGCCTTAGATCATGAGTAATAGGTTACGCAAAGCGGGGTGTTGCTCATAGTTTAGGGGATAGTAGGGTATGTTTTTGAAACTTACATGTTAATGTTTGGTTTAACTCAACAAAATCATCAAAAGACAAAGTTTTGGGTTTTGAAGCTAAGAGATAGGAGTAACAAGGAGTTGTTAACTTTGTCTACCAAGAATTATAATTAGTTATAATTAGTAAAGTGTTTACTTACCTCAACTACTATAAATTGAAGGCAGGGCCAAAGTCCGTTTGATTGTAGTGGGAGGGGATCTTGGTTATTTCTTTATTCAATATGGGACTTTCATTTTGAATAAAGGGTAGTCGTAATTAAAATTTGTTTAATTATTGCTTTCTTGATAAACATTGATTGAATCTTGCTTTATTATTTGTTGTAGTAATTATGTCTAGTAACAACAATATCAACACCAACAATTCTACTTGTAATTTGCGCTCCGTCCTTTCGAAGGACAAATTGAATGCTAAACGTTTCATTGCAATTGAAAGGGATATGGGAATCGTTACACCAAAACCAAAAGTTCTTTGATGAGCACTATTGTTACACCCGTAACAAGGTTGGTCATTGGAAAAGTAGTTGCCCCAAGTATCGAAGGATCAAAAGAAAGGAGTTTCTAGTTCGAGATATGTATGTTATAGAAGTTAACTTAGCAACCTACGCTTCTTGGGTATTTGATACCGCTTGTGGTTCGCACATTATTTGTAATATGCAAGGCCTCAAAAGAAGTAGAACATTGGGAAAGGGTGAAGTAGATCTTCGCGTTGGCAATGGAGCACGAGTTGCTACATTGGCAGTGGGAGTATATAGTCTACTTTTACTTTCAGGATTAGTTTTAGAACTTAATAATTGTTATTATGTTCCTGCTATCACAAAGAACATTATTTCGATTCTTGTTTTGGATTCCGAAGGTTATTCATTTACAATAAAGAACAATTGTTGTTCGCGTATTTGAATGATATGTTCTATGTCTCCGCTAAGTTATCAAATGGTTTATATGTGCTAGACTTAGAAACCCACATCTATAACATAGACAAAGAAGAAACATAAAGCAAATGATTCAAACCCTACATACCTATGGCATTGTCGATTAGGCCACATAAGCTCAAAGCGCATTGAGAAACTTCATAAAGATGAAATTCTCAAATCATTTGATTTCGAATCATTTGATACTTGTGAGTTTTGCTTGATGGGGAAAATGACAAAGTCTCCTTTCACAGGTTCAAGTGAAAGGGCCAATGACCTTTTAGCCCTCATACATACGGATGTGTGTGGACCTATGAGTACGTTGGCTAGGGGAGGGTACAGTTACTTCATTACTTTTACCGATGATGTGAGCAGATTTGGATATGTTTACCTCATGCGGCATAAGTCGGAATCCTTTGAAAAATTTAAGGAATTCCAGAATGAAGTACAAAACCAACTTGGGAAGAAAATTAAGGCATTACGATCCGATCGTGGTGGTGAATATTTATCTCAAGAATTTGGTGATCATTTGAAGGATTGTGGAATACTTTCACAATGGACTCCGCCGAGAACACCACGGTTAAATGGCGTTTCGAAAGAAGGAATCGAACTCTACTTGATATGGTTCGATCCATGATGAGTCTTCTTGATCTTCCTATTTCATTAGGGGATTTGCGCTTGAAACAATGGCATTCACACTTAACAGAGCACCATCCAAAGTAGTGGAAAAGACACCATATGAAATGTGGACGGGGAAACGTTCCAAAATTGTCTTTTCCAAGGATATGGGGTTGTGAAGCTTATGTAAAACGTTTACTTTCTGATAAGCTTTCACCCAAATCCGATAAATGTCTTTTTGTGGGTTACCTAAAAGAGACTAAGGGATACTACTTCTACAACCAAAGCGAAAACAAAGTGTTTGTTGCTCGTAATGGTGTCTTTCTGGAAAAGGAGTTTATTTCCAGAAAAACAAGTGGGAGAAATGTATATCTCGAAGAAGTTCGAGATGAGCAACAAATGGATGAGGTTAACACCTCATCAGAGGCGGCCCGGCATGAAAATGCTCAGGAGGTGGTGCATTCAATTCACGTACCTCCTACCGTCCCACTTGGAGATACTCCATGCGAAGTCACTCAACCTAGTGAGATAGAAACTTCTCTTGTTGTTCCCCAACGTAGGTCTAGTAGGACCATCATTCCGTCAAAGAGATATATTGATTTCCTTTTGACTGAAAGTTCTGAAATAACGATTTTAGAATCAGAAGAGCCTACTAGCTACAAAGATGCTTTGGATAGTCAAGACTCCGAAAGATGGCTTGAGGCCATGAAATCTGAAATGGATTCCATGTCTGAAAATCAAGTATGGGACTTGGTTGATTTGCCTGATGGGGTGAAACCCATTGGATGCAAATGGATTTTCAAGTTGAAAACAGACAAGGATGGAAACATTAGTGTTTTCAAAGCAAGGTTGGTGGCGAAAGGTTTCAAACAAATTCATGGTATTGACTATGATGAAACCTTCTCACCGAGTAGCCATCTTTGAAGTCCATTAGGATAATCCTTGCGATTCTTTGCCTTTCATGACTATGAAATATGGCGAGATGGATGTCAAAACCGCTTTCTTGAATGGGTTCTTGAAAGAGGATGTGTACATGACACAACCTCAAGGTTTTGAAGATCTAGAAAATCCAGGGA
The DNA here is from genome assembly GCA_947648045.1 of Beta corolliflora. Lineage (NCBI taxonomy): Eukaryota > Viridiplantae > Streptophyta > Magnoliopsida > Caryophyllales > Amaranthaceae > Beta > Beta corolliflora. The sequence continues at coordinate 403,349 of CANSZD010000773.1, forward strand.
GGGTATGCAAGCTTAAGAAGTCCATTTATGGACTAAAGCAAGCATCAAGGAGTTGGAACCTCAGATTTGATGAGGCAGTCAAGAAATTTGGCTTTCTCAGAAATGAAGAGGAATCTTGTGTATACAAGAAGTTAAGTGGGAGTAGTATTACTTTTCTGGTCTTGTATGTGGATGACATACTTCTCATAGGAAATGATAAAACTATGCTTGAGTCAGTCAAGGAATGACTTAAAAATTGTTTCTCTATGAAAGACCTAGGAGAGGCAGAGTACATATTGGGAATAAAGATCTATAGAGATAGATCGAAAAGGCTAATTGGACTTAGTCAAGAGACTTATATCGATAAGGTTCTTGCAAGGTTCAAGCTGGAAAACTCCAAGAGAGGTTTCATTCCCATGCAACATGGCATAACACTTGGCAAGACTCAGTGTCCTTCGAGTCCTGATGAGGTCAAGCGTATGAGTAATGTTCCCTATGCTTTCGCAGGTAGGATCCATTATGTATGCCATGATATGCACTCGATTGGATGTTGCATATGCTTTGAGTATATGCAGCAGATACCGATCAAATCCGGGAGATGCGCCTTTGGATTGCGGCGAAAAACATCCTTAAGTACTTGCGAAGGACTAAGGATAATTTTTGGTATATGGTGGAGATGAGGAGTTAGTTGTTACTTGGATACACATATGTAAGCAAGGTTCATGCGAGGATAATATAGCATATCCTCTGACTAAACCGCTTGCTCAACCTAAGCATGAGTGTCATACTAGGTCTATGGGGCTTAAGCATATGGGAGAATAGCTTTAGGTTGTTTACTTCATGTTTACAATTGTAAAGACATTTGTTATGCTTTGAAATGTTTATCAATAAATTTTCGTTCTTATTTAATTGTTTGGTTTAGTATTAAATAAAATGTCCAAATAATTTGTGTTTTCAAATAGGATTATCGAAAACGTTTTGATAATGGAACCCTATAAAGTGAACGGAAATCACAATTTATTTAAAGTCCCTAGTCCAAATCACTAAATTGGACATAAGTGATTAATTTAAAAGACTAGTATATAATTAATTGATAGCAGCGGTTCCATGGGCTATGGAGACATAGAGATGTCTAATTGATTATATGGATGTATAGTTGATACATTGAGACTTGACCTAATTAGATTCTAAAAGTAGAATCAAACTACTATATTTAGTGGATTCCTTAGACATGAGTATGTCTTAATAACCACAATATAATTAGTTTAACTTTGACACTCGTTAAACGCCGCACCGTAAAAGGAGGTTATAAAGGCAGTGATCGGGTGGGCTAAGAATTGAGTGGGAGTTATGGTCATACAAGAGTGGATAAGTCCTCCTATTAAATAGGAATGGTGTCCGGGCCTCTTGATGAGCGAGAACGGAAAATTGCATGGCCATGCGGAATAGGATTAAGGAGTTAATCCTTATTTGAGCGATTCGAACTCGGCGATCAAGGAACAAAATTTGAGAATAACATTGTGTTATCAAATTTGACATTAAGTGACTTAAGGAATTTAACATTGCGCTCTTGTCTTCGGACAAGTGGGAGATTGAAGGAATATGTCCTTAGACATTCCGGCAATTACTAAATATAAATAGGAATGTTATTATGAAGATAATAAAGTTAATTATTTTAGTAATCGTATTTACTTGCTAGAGAATAAATATGATTAATAGGACAATATTGATTGGGCCTATAACTAAAATAGATTAATCCTATGAGGTCACACATTGTAGCACAAGTTGGACAAAGCAATCCAAATCCATTTAGGATTAGGATTGGGCCGGTCCAAAGGAGAATAGGAGGAGAATTAGTTCTCCTAACTAACCTATGACTCTTCTATTATATATAGGATATAATATTAGGGTTTAGGTAATCAATCCATTAGTCAGTTTCTTTTCACTAGAGAGAGAAAGAGAAACCCTAAATCTATTCTCCCTAACCGGCGCCTATACCACCTAAAAGCAAGAGATTTCTTCTCTTCCGTTCTAGCGAGACGTTGGTGTTCAACGGGTGCTCGTGGAGCGATTAGAGGAGCAACACTTGGGGCTCTCGGATCTTCAAAGCTTGCATACAACAGGAAATCACGCTACAAAGGTTTGATATTTAATCCCTATTGAATGATTCATATGTTTGATTATGTCGCGATCCTATGATAGATGTTAGGAAATTGTTTCCTGAAATTCCGCTATATGCATCTATATATTCCTACAGGTGTTTGACGCTGCTTTCCCCATTTTCTCTATCTCCTTCGCTCGTGCTACAGGTCCTGTTCTTCTTGTCGTTTGCTCGCGGTGATGCACCGCCGATCTGCCGGTGCTCTTTGTGCCGCCAGTCGTCGCCTACTCGTCGTCCCCGTTGTTCTTTTGTTCTCGGGGTTGTTGGTGTTGTTGCCCTGTTCATCTTTTTCTCCTTTGTCGCGCGTTGTTCTTTGCGGTGGTCGTCGTGGTGGTTCGCCGCTGTTCCCTCTTTCTCATTCGTTCGTTGTTGTTGTTTCGTTGAGGCGGTGGTGCCGCCGCCCGACTAGGTGGTGCTGGTGGTGTTGTTCGTTCTTTGCTATGTGATGTTAATATGTTCTTTGTAATTCCTTCTCTTTCTATTCTTCGATTGAAGACCCCAAGTTATGGGTTGATGAGGTATATTAAAATCAGCTTGATCTTGTTATTTTGTTCGATCAATAGATTGCCTAGATAGTAGTGTATGAGTTTTAGAAGTATGATTGAGAGCTTGCAATTGACCTACGTTATATTAGTTTTTGTTGATTGTTTGTTAGTTTTAAATGATGGTTTCATTTGGAGATGAACTTGATATTAGGATGCTTGAGTTTTAGAATTAGTTTATCATAGGGAAGTCCAATTAGTATTGCTTAATCGATTTGGGATTTCTTTGGTGATGAATGATGTGGTGATTTTAGTTTATATTGATAAAGTCAGTTTAGGTAGGAGCTAATATTTAATGTGATTAAGAAAGTAAGTTCTTCATTGAAGATTATGTAAGAATGGTTCATAATTAGCTTTATGCTTATTGTTGAGGTCAATTATGGAGATTAATTATGGAGTTCAACTTAGAGTTGGTGATCTTGGAGATTTATTAGCAGAGAATTGGATTTGCATTTCAGGTAACTTTTATGTTCAGTAAAATGTATTACTTATGCCCTCATATGTGGAACTCTCTGTTCTGGTTTTTTTTACAATTAAGTTCGTACTATGGCCATAGATATGAATGTGATGATGAACTGTTATTGGTTGATTATGAATACGCAATTGTTTTGCTGGCTTAGTTTATGAACTGAAAATAGAAAGTGGGCAAGGTATGGGTGGAGGATGGTTACTCTTTTGACCTGATATGGTCGGCTACGCTCCACAACGAACCTTGGGGGTAGTATTGCTGTGCTCCATAACAAACCTTGGAGGCAGCGTTTGTCCAAATCCCGTACTTGCCACTGATTTATTTAAGAGAATGAGCTATGCCAGCGTTGTAACGAAAAGGAAATGATTTGATAAATAAAATGTTTCTAACGGGCTGAAGTAAAGGTTACGAGTTTTCCACTCATTTTGGAATTTTGTTTGTTTTGTATTTCTTCCCTGAATATGCAGGTTTGGTGTTGTAAGCTCGGAATTGGAAGTGAAGCAAGATAAAGATGTCTTGTGGATTAAGGATTGAGTTTGTATTTTAGATAGTTCATTCAGGAATAGTTACTGATATTTCATTGTATATAATCAATTTGGGATTTTAGTCGAGTTATTGGTGTATTTAAAGGATATTGTTTTGTGGGCCCATAACCCACAGGTCCAGGATCGTATATTTCAGGTTGTTTCTGCTGCAAATGTTATCTAATTCATAAGTGATTAGTATTATTTTGGTGCTAATTGAGATTTGTGATTGCTAAGCGAGTTAAGCTAGCAGCTCGGGAATCGGGCTGTTACAGAACTGAACTAAAAATAAGTCCAAAAAAACAAGGCCTTAATTAGCCTGTTGAGTTGTTGGTATAAGCAAATTGCAATATTACCTTCACTATATTATAGGAGTGCAATGGAGTAAAGCCAGTAAAGGGAATGAGTGTTCAGTTAGTGATACATGAAGGGTACGATAGTAATTTTAATTATGTAGCTTCACGATAGTAATTTTAAGAAGCATTTGTGCCACCAAGTGAAAAGACCAAAATAGCCCTATACTACCACTGGGAACTTAGGACTTAAGAAGGGCATAATAGAGACCATTGTATGTGTGACTGTGTACCAAGCAAAAAAGACCATTTTTTGATGTTAGAGAGCGATTAAGCGCAATGGTATATACGGATTTGGTCTCATGTCTTGATTACCACCCTCATAAGATTCTATTAACTACGTTACACGACACTTTTCATTTTGGATGAAAGTACAATCCAGTAGGTGCATAAGTGTAATATCCCGAAAATTTAACCTTATTTAAATTAAATGATAATTAGTGGCTAGATTTTTGGCTTAATTATAGGTGTGACTAAAATTTGTTTGCTCTATATTAAAGTAATGATACAAGTCACAAGATGTTGTTTTGATTAAATAATTATATGTCATATGAATTGCAAAATTCGCAAAGAATAAAATATTGCAAAATAATATTTTTTTAGTTAGTGTTAAATTAACATAATAATAAACAAACTATTACTTTTAACTTCTAAGTACTAGCAAGTGATGAATTAAATTAATAATATTAATAAGAGGAGAAGGAAAAGAAAAACAAAGAGGGAAAGAAAAAAATAATAAAAAATAGAAACACATTGACTTCAAGTAACGATACAAGATGTTGTTTTGATTAAATAATTATATGTCATATAATTTGCAAAGAATAAAATATTGCAAAATAATAATTTTTTCGGTTTTTTCACCATATACCCCCGACAAATCACGAAATTCACCATATACCCTTAATGTTTCAAATATTCACCGTATACCCCTGAGTTTTCAAAACTGTGCACCATATACCCTTTTTCTAACGGAAGTTAAGTCACCGTTAGCTTTATTTACCATTTTGCCACCATTAACCTCTAACCCTAAAATCTAAACCCTAATCCCTTACCCTAATCTAAACCCTAACCCTAACCCTAACCCACACTCCCCTCCCCCTTCACCCCATTCACCCCCACACCCCTCCCCTCTAACCCAGCCCCACCCCCCCCCCCCCCCACCGCCGCGGCCCCCCACCCCCCCCCCCCGCCACCGCAGCCCCCCGTCCATCCCCTCCCCTCCCCCACGATTCCCCCAACCACTGCAGCCCCGCCCATCCTCCTCCTCTCCCCCTCGGTTCCCCGCCATCGGCGGCTCCACCCATCCCCCTCCCTCTCCCTCGATTCCCCTCGCCACTTGCATCCCCACCGCCGCAAAGACCAACCGCACGAGTTCGAGTCCCCCTTTCGAGTCCGAGTCCCCAACCGCCGGAAAGCACACACGAAGCACAATTTTTATGCGAGATCAAAAGCTTCGAGGTTCGAAATTCGAAGGGGGAGGGGAGGGGGAAATCGACGGGGACGGGGAAGGGGGAGGGGGAAATCGACGAGGGAAGGGAGTGGGGACGGGCGGCGGCGATGGAGGGGAAGGGGAGGGTGGGGCAGGGGTGGAGGGGAGGGGGAGGGGTGGTGGGCTGGGTGGGTTAGGGTTTGGGGGAGGGGAGGGTGGGTTAGGGTTTGGGTAGGGTTAGAATTAGGGTTAGTATTAGGATTAGAATTAAGGATTAGGGGTTAATGATGGCAATATTGTAAATAACATTAACGGTAACCTAACGTCCGTAAGAAAAAGGGTGTTTGGTGAACATTTTCGGAAACTTAGGGGTATATGGTGAATATTTGAAACATTAAGGGTATATGGTGAATTTTCCAATTTGCCGGGGGTATATGGCGAAAAAACCGTAATTTTTTTAGTTAGTGTTAAATAAAAATAATAATAAACAAACTACTCCATCCGTCTCTTAATAGATTGTCCATTTCTAATTTGGGCACTATTCATAGGTAAAGAAATCCTCAAAAATAATTTCCAATATATAAGATAAAACATAGTCATGTGGGGTCTTGTTGGATTCGTCTCATTGTGTACATTTTGAAAGTCAAACTTTTATAATTTTTACTAATATATAATTAAAGATATTAACGATACAAAACGTGCATTGACAAACGTGCATTAGAGAAATGGACAATCTATTAATGGACAGAGGGAGTATTACTTTTAACTTCTAAGTACTAGCAATTGATGAAATAAAATAATAATATTTACAAGAGGAGAAGGAAAAAAAAAAGGAAAGGAAAGAACTAATAAAAAATGGGTTTTGCTAAATGCCGCCATTTTTTTTCCTACTAACGCCATGTATTTTTGTACAAAAATACATGAATTGTATTCCTTTCCTCTTTCCCTTTGTTTATTTAAACTCACATGTATTTCCACACAACCCCACCATCTTAATTTCTTTATTCACTTTCATTCTCTCTCATTATTTCCGGCGTTGACCACGGTGTTTACCGGTGTTGACCAACTTTGACCGGCATTGACCAAGAAGAAAAATAAACTCCGGCTTCATGGCAAACAATGTAAGTTTTTTTTTTAAAAAAAAAAAAAAAAAGGCTGGTCAGGCGCCTAATTTAGGTGCCTTCATTGGTGGTGGGGCGCCTAATTTAGGTGCTCTGTACCATTGGTGGGGCGCCTAATTTAGGTGCCTTCACCATTGGTGGGCGCCTAATTTAGGTGCCGCACCATGGTGGTGGCGCCTAATTTAGGTGTCGCCCATGGTGGTGGGCGCCTAATTTAGGCGCCCAACCTGTGGTGAAGGCACCTAAATTAGGCGCCTGCATATATTTTTAGAATTTGTACACTAAGCTTGCGCCGGAGTTCGTTGTTAGCCGAGGTGTTGCCGGAGTTCTTGTTGCCGGAGTTATGTTGGCCGGAGAGAGGGCCCAACTTTGTCGCCGGAGTAATTGCGCCTCACCGGAGTTCATGGTGTCGCCCGAGAAAAATGCGCCTCACCGGAGTTAGGAGAGTGGGAGAGTAGGAGAGTGAGAGAGAGGGAGAGTATCTCAATAGTGATATACATATATACGTATTTATACATGTATATATGGCGTTAGTAAGAAAAAAAATGGCGGCATTTAGCAAATGAGTAAAAAATAGAAACACATTGACTTCAATTAGTTTCCCATTCCTTCTCCTTCTCTCTCACAAAACAATGGAGTTTTTTTTTTTTTTGAGGGGACAAAACAATGGAGTTTCAATGAATTTATTGTGTGCACCGAAATTCTGTCACCATCATCCCATTTCCTCCCTTCACAAGACAAGACCAACAAAAACTCAGTGAAATTGCTCCCCAAAACTCCACGTCAAAACCAAAATTTCCAAAACCTTTGATTTTTGCCAATTCAATCAACCCAAAATTTAGTAATTTGGAGCTTTTAAGAACCTCAACAATGACTATAAATAGCTATGTGTGCACCTCCGTGCCACCTCGCCGTTGAATCGTTGATCACCACCTGTTGAACGCCGCCGGAGCTCCAACCTGCCGCCCAGTCTTTCTTTCTCCCCTGTTTTTAGCCCATTTACGTTTCAAGCTATTCATGTTGTTAATGATGTTGATAACAATCTAGGCCCAAGTACTGAATAGTAAATAGAACTCTAAATGGCCTAAAAACTCGAATTCTTAGTACTGTATGTACTTTAGCCATATTAAACTAGGCTTATATGCACGCGATGCGTGCGTTAATTTCAAAACTTGTTATTATATACTTCATCCGTACTATAATTATGATTACTCTTAAAATGTGAAAGATTAATAGTTAAATTAATCTAAATATATTAATTCGCTAATGTAAAAAACTAATAAAGATTGTGAGTAATTTTTAATATTAATATTTTTTGTAAATGAATTTAGATATATTAATTCTTAAGATTTACTGAACATATATAGAACATTACACATACTTTTATTTTCAATAACGAACTGCGTACCTGATTAACAGTAAAGTATCCGCAAATTTGAGAATGTCGTATTTGAGAATGTCGTGAAGCTCCAATCTATGAAGAGAACTGTTTTTTTTTTTTGGAGTTGTGTTTATAATTGTGTTTGTGTTATGGAAAAATTATTTTGAATTTGAGTTGTCTATGTAATGAGAATGTAGTGTATTTTTTTGTCATTGTCTGTGGTATTAATGTTTGGTAAGTTCTTAATTATGAATCTTTTTGATTGAATCCTTTTTGTTGGCAAGTTTATGTGATTGAGCTTTTATATGAGTTGATTGGGTTTAATATAGATTTGATTGATTTTTTTGGCAAGTTTATGCGTTGAATTGGTTTTGATTAACTGGTAGAAGTTGTGTGTAGAAATTTGAAATCTAATATTTATGTTGTGGAGGGGCAATTAAGTAAATTTCAAGGGGGACACCATTGCTCCTCCCTTGGCTTATATAATAGAGATTCATACTTTTAATTTGTTGGCTAAGCTTTTAATAAAATAAACTAATTTGAATATGTATTGTAATAGTAACTAGTTTTTAGGCCCGGGATACGCGTTGTATAATTACATCTTTATTTTTTGTCAGAAAGTACCTTAAATATGATGTTTTTTTGTGAAAAAATACCTTATAAAAAATTATTGTAAAAAGTACCTTATACCATTTTTTTTTATTACGAAAGAGTACCTTTTGCCGAATTCTGTGAGTTGACCATAAACTCCGGCGTCGACTAGGTCACATGGTTGTTATGTGATCATTTAATCCCCAAAAAAAACCTAAAAATCCCCCCGCCCCCCCCCAAATCCCCCCAATTCTCCCCAAATTCCATTCTTTCTTCTCTCTTCTTCTTCTTCTTTCTGATCTCCAATTCAATTCTCTTTAATTTTGTTTTTTCACTGCTTTGTTTGCTTTTGTGCTTAACCCTATTTGAGCAAGGAAAGTGTTTTGTTACAACTACGTACACACATAGTGAAAGACAAAACAAGAGAAAAATAAACTAACAGAGAGAGAAACAAAGAAAGAAAAAAACTTCATTTATATTTCTCACAAAATCACTCCCAAAATGGATTAATTCTTCTTAGTTTTTGCTCTGTTTTGCCATCTCATCCTAATTTTGGGTGTTTTTTTTCTTCATGGATTAGTCATGAAACGTGAAGGAAGTTCAGGAATTTTAGCTTAAATTTACCTGGTTTTTTTTTTATGGGTTGTCATTTTTTTCCTCATATAATGTTCTACATGAAGTTTGCTCATCTGGGTTTTCTTTTTTTAATGCTCTTTTTTAAAAAAAAAATTAGGAAATATTGATAAATTTGGGTATTTTAAGGGTTTTGCAAAAATGGAGATTGAATTAACAAATAAAGTTGTTGTAGAAAGTGGACACAGAGTTTTTACTCTCATTTGCCAAAAACAAGAATCTCAAGAAAGAAACTTGATAACACAAACAGGTGATGCAGTTTGCAAGTTCAAGAGAGAAAAGAAAGAACAAAATTTAGTGGGTGATTTTTTGGGTTTTTTTAGAGTTTTTTGGGATTAAATGATCAAGTCAACGCCGGAGTTTGTGGTCAACTCCCATAATCCGGCAAAAGGTACTCATTCGCAACAAAAAAACATGGTAAAAGGTACTTTTTCACAACAATTTTTTTATAAGGTATTACTTTTTCACAAAAAACGTCATTTATAAGGTACTTTCTGACAAAAAAACCTTCATTTATTAATATTTTTAATAACATCAAGTATCATTTGGTTTAGTGGTTAAGACATTAGTATATATGCTTGTGATCTCGAGATAGAATCTTACATAATGTATTTTCTATTTTTTAGTGTATGTGGATTATATATATAGTATAAAATACTCTAAATAAAGGCGCCACGTGATATCATACTTGCTTAGGAACGCCTTTTAATATATTAGTATAGATTGACTATACTTCACTAAATATATGTGAGCATTTCTAATGTTGAATTCAGTTGTTATAATGATAAGTTTATGAAATAAATGAATAAATGTTAATAAAACCAATTTTTTTATATAAGCTTAAATAATGAGTCTCTTAAATAACTAAAGAGTAATTTCTACAATGATATTCAATAATAAATCTATTTATAAAAAAAATAGTTATAATACGAAATCACCTTCTTATAGCTGATTATAGACCTACTTAATATTTATACTATAGGACCAAATTTATGGTACGATTCGAAGTTTGACTACTTTGAACTCGTAACTTAAATCGGCATCAATAAAATCGCTTATTAATAATGAATGTAATAATAATAATTAATGGTCTAAATGTTAAAATAAAATGTTAAAATAATGAATGTAATAATAATAACTAATTGGTTAAATTAAAAGGAAAGGATACTACAGCGTCCCCGACTATCTAAGTTAATAGGCATGATTTCAGGTAATGTCTATTGATAACACCCGCATTCCCCTTCTAAATATGTTTTATATATAATAATGCTTAAGTACTTATGCTTTTATACATGGATTGCGGGATATGCAATGTTTTTAGATGAATATGATGTTACGAAATAATGCTATAAAATGATGACGTTATGAACGTATGATGATGTTATGTTATGGATGAAATGAGGGGAATATGATTTTCTATGATGAATATGAATTAAACTTAAAAGTCATGAAACATGATAAATTCAAGTGAAAGACGGTTCTTGGCAGCATTCTGTTATCTTGGGTTGTGCACGTACCTTCTGACCGGTTCGCCACCTTCCGTTTGTGAGGGCTAATGTCCTCGTATGGCACCGCACTATTATATTTTGGGCACTAACACCACCTTCCGTTTGTGTGGGCTATATGTTGTCCTAGGGTGGCTGTCTTCCGTTTGCAATGATGCCATGTTTTGGAAAGACGTCTCTTCTGTTATAAAGTTACCAAGTAAAATAAACTGTGTTGATAAAGGAGGATAATGATTGAGTTTTATGCTTTTATAGAATATGTTTGTGAAATGATTTTATACATACTAAGATTTGTTTTATAAGTCAAGTAAAAAGATTAGTATACAAGTTAATGCTAATGTAAAAGAAAACAAAGTAGTATTCTTCATCCCTTAAAAAGAAGGGTTAATTGGCTAAAATAGCACAACCTTTGACTCTAGTGCAAGAAACAGCACAACCTTTAACGGGTGCAAAGCGTAGCACCAACTTAAACACGTGGTGCAGAAAATAGCATAAATGACATCGGAGAACGGAGATTCCACTGGAGTTAGGGAATCTCTATTATTAATTTTAGTATTTTCTTTTAATTCCCTCCCCTTTTTTATTAGAGTTAATTGGGTAGAACAGCACAACCTTTGAGTCAAGTGCAAAGAACATCACAACCTTAAAGTCACGTGCCTGCATTACCACCACCACCCTCTTCCCTAGCCCACAACACTACAGCACCACAATTTCCCTCAACACCATCATCAACCTTCACCACACCAAACACCACCTCCACTCCAGCAACGTCATCCTCTGCCCCAAACACTGTAGCACCACCACACCAAACACCATCTCCACCACACCAAACACCATCTCCACCACAGCCTTGCATTACTCCCAGCCCACAGGAGCAGGCGCTCCGTACTAATTCACCACAAAACAGAAGAGTTGCAGGAAGTTTGAGCGACCATGGCGCGACCTCGGAATATTGAGCTAGGAGAAACTAAGATCAGCCGCCACAATTGTTACACGTCAATTTGTTGATGATGTGAAGTCGTGAAGATGTAGCACAACATCGAAGAAGCACTAGTGGAAAAACAAGGAAGGGCTGCGGTCAAAACAGCCCTAAGGGCTGCGTTTTTGGCCAGCAGCCCTTTCCATAGCAGCCCTTCAATAAATAAGAAGAGGGCTGCGGTTTAGGCCAAAAACGCAGCCCTTATAAGCTTGAAGGGGCTGCGTTTTCGCTTAAACCGACCCTTCTCTATGTGAAGGGTCGCGGTTTTAAGCCTAAACCAGCCCTATTTAAGTGAAGGGTCGCGGTTTAGGCTTAAAACCGCAGACCCTTCACATTCAAATTTTTTTAAAAAAAAAAATAAATTGCACCCTCCACCCCCGCCCCACCCCCCGCCCCCAAAGACACCCCACCCCCGCCCACCCTAGCACCCCCCACCCCCGCCGCCCAAAGACACCCCCACCCCCGCCCACCCCCCCCCCACCCCCGCCCACCCACCGCCACCCCCTCACCCCCCACCCCCGCCCACCCCAAAGCCCCCCCCACCCCCTCGCCCACTCGCCCGGCCCGCACACCCCACCCCCCCCACCCCAAAGCCCCCCCCACCCCCCCCCCCCCCGCCCCAAAGACACCCCACCCCCCACCCCACCCCCACCCCCGCCCCCCCCCCACTCCCCCACCCCCCCCCCACCCCCCACCCCCACCCCGCCCTTTGCCCACCCCTCCCCCTGCCCCCGCCCGCCCCCGCCCCCCCCTGACCCCCCCCTTCACTCCCTTGCACCCCCACCCCAGCCCACGCTCCGCCACCTCCTCCACCCATTTTGCCCGACCACCCCCCAAAGACCCAAGCCCATAGCCCGGCCAAGCCCCCACCATGGCCCCCCACCCAAAACCTCCCTTCGACACAAAAAAAAACCGATCAAATTGCAATAATAATATATGACAAGTTTTTGAACGTAATATAATAATTAAATTTAAATATGTATATATTTAATAATGTGAAAAATGTACATAGAATTAATACAAACTAGTAGATGTATCATAAGCAATCATCGCAAATGTGGGACGCCAACTTATCCCGAACTTCATGTAATTCGTCTGTGGTGAAGGCCCTCAAACGTGGTGTGTTATTCATATAAACCTTGCAAAACAACCAAGGAATAAACACATAATATAAGAATTCAATCATTTACGTACCGTAGTTAGTAGTTCTAAAAATGACATATACCTTCCCGAAATTCAATCAAAAAACAAATGCAAGCCTAAAACTCTACACACTAGTTATATTATACCTTATATTATCATATTGAAAAAGAGAATGGAGTTAAATGAAGCGATAAGTACGAATTAGACGCGAAAAGGCAAAAATAGGCCTAAAATGCCCTTTTCGTTCCCAAAATTCAACCTACAACAATTGCAAACTTAAAAATCTACACAATAGTTACATTATGCCTCATATTATCATGTTAAAAATGAATTTGGGGTTAAATGACTCGATAAATACGATTTGGAAGCGTAAAAGGCAAAAATAGGCCTAGAAATGACATTTTCGTTCCCAAATATATGCATGTGCTACTTTGGTTTCTAAACCAATTAATACCTATTACCAATCGATCTAATCTAAACTAACATATACTAATAAGTTACATACCTTTTGAAGATCATCGGCGTTAGTGCACTGGTTGACGATATCGAACATGTACCGTAGCACGTAATAGCCACATGCAAGTCCATCTTCTTGTTGCGGACACTAAATGTTCACCAAAGGATGCATCCAATGACATTCATGTTAATTAGATGTGTAGTATGTGGCTAAAAGTGTTTCTATATAAGGACAAATAAATTAGTCGTGTTACCTCGACTGATATCCAAACATGAGCTTTTGGTGCTCGAAGTCCTGTTGCACTAATATGCTTCATCACACTACATCAACAACATTATTATAAGATTAGATGTACTAACTGTTTATATATTTAAAGATGATGAATAATGTGTAATATTAACAAGTGCGCATATATTGAGTTTCGATTAGGCTACCTATTTAACAATGATTTGATTAGTAAGGTCCGTGGTGGTTGTCGACGCAAAGAATCAAAGTGGTAGACTTCGTTACGTGACAAACATATCGCAAGCAGTGTCCAATGAGCCCTACAACAAGAAAATATAGTTATTATTAATCGTAGAACAATTAATAGGTCAATTTAAGTATCGAATAATAAAAGTAAAGCGAGTTTAACAAGCATACTTTTCAATATAAGGAGCAAGAATGATCTGATGATATCCAAAACGAGATGATGCTTTGAAACTCATGTCAAGATACTCTTTCACTTCGGCTTTGTTTTGTAAGCAATTGTCATCTCGTATTATGTTTGGACATAACCAACCAAACATTGCACTAGATGTTGCAAGCAATTCATTGTATAATAACCTGAGAAATTATATTGATTATATTAAAAGTAAACCAACAATTACTTATTATGGATTTGAAAACTACTTAAGGCATATATATGTATATGTATATTTAATTTATATACTTATGTATTACCTCATGAATGTTTGTATCATGGAAACATTCAACTCTACCCCACATAAGAATTCTTTAATATCAACCTTTGAAATGAATGTCGATGAGTTCTCAAGGTAGTGGAATTGTTGCTCCCCCAAAGCAACCTCAATTGCGTTTTCATCGGGTAAATCGCTAGCGCACTCATGTAACCAAAAGCATGGCGTAGTAAGGCTCCGCACCACCTCTGGATCGATAATAAGTGGATTTTTTGTCTTAGAAACATTTCCCGTCACCACATTTCGTTCACCTTCATCACGTAAACTTGCTTTCTTATAAGGTGAACATGCCTTCTTTCCCTTCCTGGCATGTGAGTCGGCCTTCCCCCAAACCTAGTATTTAGTTAAAAGTAAAGATATTACTGACTATCATAGGAACTATAAAAGAAAACACGCATATATATATATATGAATGTTAATCATTGTACCTCATCTGAAAACCGCACCAATGCACGCGGCCACAGAACATAACTGCCAAGGGCATCATTTAGTAACTGTAGAACAACTTTCGGCTTCGGCAGCGGAAGAGGTAATTCTTCGAAACCTGACACAATTTCATTGAGGGTGACCACATAGTGATTATGATCCACTAACTGGTTATGCAATCGTACTCGGTCACTAGGGGGTTGTGCATGGCCATGAGCTACGAGGATGAAACTATCATAACCATCTCCTCCAGCTAATAGTTCACATGGTGTCTCTTCCTGTAAAAAAAACTCTATTTATAGTTAGTCTATGAAACAACATATATATAGTAAGAATTTCATGCATTTAAGAATAACATAACAATAGTTGTTTAACAAAGCAAAGAGATTAAGTGATTACCTTCAACTCGGGTCCTACAGGTGGATCAGGCTGGCTAGGTGTAGTATCACTACCCTTCTTGAATGCAGCAAAAGTCGGTAAACCCATTTGCTCCAAAATGGCGTTGAAGTTATGGGTCATCTCCTCCCTTAGCTCCTCCCGAGTGCGGCTTTCATAGCCTCCACATCTACCGACGTTGCAGAATTCACACTACTTACACTTGATTTTGTCGTCGTAGTGTATTGATCACCATATACCTTTCTCAAACCGAGGCGGACACCTCCTACGCCCCTCACGCGTCCACTGTGGTCCGGTCCTAAAGTTTCGTGCAATGCATCAATGTGTCCTTTAGGAGTGAACTCACCAGTTGCCTCTTTTTCCTTCAAGCCAATCTACATAAGTATAAGAGAGAAATGCTTGTGAGCGCAAAAGTTATATTATATATACCTTATATAACCATATAATCTGTACTTACAATGGCGTTGGCTATCTGTTGTGTTCGGGGTCAGGCAAGACTCTTTTTCCCTTTGCATCAACCCCATGCATCGAACACCACCAATCGAGGACTCTATCTGGTTGCCGAGGCTGTGCAACTGTCGTCATTGAGCCACTCCCCGTTGGCGTTGTCGACCCTATTGTGGGGTAATGGCCGAACATCCACTTCTCTCTCGCCTCATTGTACGAATGAGCACCCAAATGATGATAATACTTCCTAGCTTTTGCACTCGAGCTACTTTTCTCACGACTTGCCTAAAACACACAATTATAAACAAAGGTTAGCTACGTACGGTGCTATACAATATCTTTCGGATCTAAGTTTATTAAATCTTAATAAAATATTCTTACAATAGCTTGTGGGGTTGTTTTCTTGGCAACAAATGCTTCCCACTCTTCAGGTTTGATAGTTTTCCATATTTGAAATGGTAATTTGGATGGTGCAGATGATGTTTCCGGTGAAGCCTCAGGATCGGCTTGTGTTTCTCCGCCGTAGATGTTCTTCTTCTTTGTACCTACTACTTTCCTCCGCTTAGTGATCCACCCAGACACTAACTTAGCCTTGAAATCTACGAATCTCTGGGCAACCGCGGATAGAAATACATTCTTCTTGGCTTCATCATCTTCGATATTGAATTGATTCTACACAAAACGCAGTTCACAAATTAGTTTTCGCAAATGTTGTAATTTATATGCTATAAGTAATATTACACATATATTTAACTAAATAATTAAGAAACTAAACGTTATTGTACTTGAAGCTTACCATGGTATCTTCCCATAGACACCGCTTCAATCCCTCGGGCACCTCTTTCCATGAGTGCAAAATGGAGAGTTTATGCATGCAAATGCCAACTTGCATGCCATACTTTTGACGCCACTTTCCACAACGTTGACCCATGTTATCGTACTCCAAAGTCATATTTGTGTGTTTCCCTAGTGACTTTGTAGGTCCCCTTCCTTTTCTCTTTTTCGTCGCCAATGACTTCCTAGGCATTTGTGCATTTATCTCTTCACGGCGAAATCGAGACAATTTACCCCGTTCCTTTCTCGCATCGAAAGACTCATCCTCGGTAGTGTGTTCAGCACCACTTGTGGTGTTATCCGTATGCACATCCGCCATCTCCTTGAAATTGTACAAATAATGCATTAATATAACAAAAAATTAAAATTAACATTGCCACTAAGGGGGGTGGGGTGTGGGGAGGGAGTTCTGTGTGCAAGGGCGGCGGTGCGGGGGGGGGGAGGGGAGGGAGGGGAGGGGGTGAGGGGAGGGGGGAGGGGGGGAGGGACTGTGCGGTGGGGGGGGAGGGGAGGGGCGTGCGGTGGGGGGGGGGGAGGGGCAGCAGGGGGAGGAGGGGGGGCGTGCGGTGGGGGGAGGGGAGGGGTGTGCAGGTGGGGGGGGGGAGGGGCTGTGGGGTGGGGGGAGGGCAAGGGGGGGGGGAGGGCGGCGGGGGGGGGAGGGGGTGTGCGGTGGGGGGGGGAAGGGAGGGAGGTGTGCGGTGAGGGGGAGGGGGTGTGCGGGAGGGGAGGGGAGCGGCGGGGGGGGGGGGGCGGTAGGGGGAAGGAGAGGGGGTTGTGCGGTGGGGGGGGGGAGGGGAGTGGGCGAGTGGGTGGGGAGGGCGGGGGGGAGGAGGGGAGGGGGGAAGAGGGGGAGGGGGGGGGCGTGCGGTGGGGGGGAGGGGAGGGGCAGCGGGGGGGGGGGGGGGCGTGCGGTGGGGGGTGGGAGGGGGAGGGGCGTGCGGTGGGGGGAGGGGAGGATTTGGAAGCGAAAAGGCTAAAATAGGCCTAAAATGCCCTTTTCGTTCCCAAAATTTAACCTACAACAATTGCAAACCTAAAAATCTACACAATAGTTACATTATACCTCATATAATCATGTTCAAAAAGAATTTGGGGTTAAATGAATCGATAAGTACGAATTGGACGCGAAAAGGCAAAATTTGGCCTAAAATGACCTTTTCGTTCCCGAAATACAACCAAGAACAAATGCAAGCCTAAAAATCTACACAATAGTTACATTATATCTCATATAATCATGTTCAAAAAGAATTTGGGGTTAAATGACTCGATAAGTACGATTTGGAAGCGAAAAGGCTAAAATAGGCCTAAAATGCCCTTTTCGTTCCCAAAATTCAACCTACAACAATTGCAAACCTAAAAATCTACACAATAGTTACATTATATCTCATATAATCATGTTCAAAAAGAATTTGGGGTTAAATGACTCGATAAGTACGAATTGGACGCGAAAAGGCAAAATTTGGCCTAAAATGACCTTTTCGTTCCCGAAATGCAACCAAGAACAAATGCAAGCCTAAAAATCTACACAATAGTTACATTATATCTCATATAATCATGTTCAAAAAGAATTTGGGGTTAAATGACTCGATAAGTACGATTTGGAAGCGAAAAGGCTAAAATAGGCCTAAAATGCCCTTTTCGATCCCAAAATTCAACCTACAACAATTGCAAACCTAAAAATCTACACAATAGTTACATTATATCTCATATAATCATGTTCAAAAAGAATTTGGGGTTAAATGACTCGATAAGTACGATTTGGAAGCAAAAAGGCTAAAATAGGCCTAAAATGCCCTTTTCGTTCCCAAAATTCAACCTACAACAATTGCAAACCTAAAAATCTACACAATAGTTACATTATATCTCATATAATCATGTTCAAAAGAATTTGGGGTTAAATGACTCGGTAAGTACGATTCGGAGCGAAAAGGCTAAAATGGGCCTAAAATATACCCCATGCCCGACCTCCCCACCTCCCCCACCCCCTTTCCAAAGATCCCCCCGCCCTCCCCCACCCCATGCCCGGCCTCCCCGGCCCTCCCCCCACCCCATGCCCACCCTCCCCCACCCCATGCCCACCCTCCCCGGCCATCCCCCACCCCCTTTCCAAGATCCCCCGCCCTCCCCCACCCCATGCCCGGCCTCCCCCGACCCCTCCCCCCACCCCCTTTCCAGCATCCCCCGCCCTCCCCCACCCCATGCCCGAAGCACCCCCACCACCTACCCACCCTCCACAAGCCCTCCCCCACCCCCCTACAATCACATTTTACAACACAAAATAGAAGAGAAATTAAATAAAACAAAGAGGAGAGAGAGAGTGAGAGGGGAATTACCGACAATGCGGTAGTGGTGGTGGTGGTGGCGTCAAGGCGCGCCGAGAGAAGAGAAGAAGAAGGAGCTCGGGCAACGCCGGAGAAGAAGAGAAGAAGAAGTGTGCACCTAAGAATGGGACGGCGCTACGGCGATGTGTCGGTGCTCCGGTGATGGCCGTTAGGGCGGTGCGAGTTAGTGTGAGGGAGAGGAGTGAGTGTGCGAGTGAGTGTGAGGGAGAGAGGGTGGCCGAGTGTGCGAGGGAAATTAGTGAGTGAGTGCTACGTGTGTTGCGCGCAAACCGCGAGGTTGAAATGGGCGGGATAGGAAGGGCTGCGCTTATCCTAGAAAACGCAGCCCTTCGTGTATGAAGAGGCCGCGGTTTTAAGTCCTAACATGACCCTTCACAAAAAGGGCTGCGGTTTCCTTGGAAACCACAGGCCCTTCATACAAGAAGAGGCTGCGTTTTTAATAAAACGCGGCTCTTCTTCTGGCCCTTCCTTTTTTTTCCCCTAGTGAAGAGTAAAGAGGAGATCAATTTTTTGAGATTGAAGTTGAAATTTGGCAGTTCAACTGGAGAAGAAGAAGAAGAGAAGAGAGAGAAATAGAAAAGAAATGGAGAAGAAGAAGAGAAGAGAGAGAAATAGAAAAGAAATGGAGAAGAAGAAGAAGAGAAGAGAGAGAAATAGAAAAGAAATGGAGAAGGAAAAGAAGAAGGAGAGAGAGAAATAGAAAGAAAATACTAAAATAATGGAGATTCCCTAGCTCGGTGGAATTCCGGTTCTCAGGTGTCATTTATCTTTTCGCACCACGTGTTTAAGTTGGTCTTCTACCTACGCTGCACCCGTTAAAAGTTGTCTTTGTTTTTCCGCACTGAGTAGCCAAAAGGTTGTGTTCTAGCCAATTAACCCTAAAAAGAAAGGAGTTCATTCATCACACTTAGGTGGACCATGCATTTGCTTTTATAGAATATGTTAATGCTAACGGTACACCTAAGACTAATTTTTGCTCATTTGAATTTTTTTTTTTTACATTTTGTTCATTTAAAATTATATTTTTTAATACATTTTGCTCATTTGGATAGTTTCAAATAAGTAATGAGAAAAATAGGCTTTTAGGTTGTCATACTTTACGATACACCCGAGAGTGTATGATATATTTTTGAAAAAAAAGTGAAGTATTATTCACAATTGAATCTATTTTTTTGAAAAACAATTGAGAAAATTTAATTTAATTACATCACATTTTAGACCTGGCAAAATTTTAGAAGTCGTGCTCCTCTCGACCACCACGTTATTTCTCCTCTTATCTCTCGGCACTCCACTCTCCACCCAAACTAACCTCCAAGCTTTCATCATCAATGGCAACAATACAACTATCCAATACCAAATTTTCCCACTAATTTGAAATTATCTCTCTAAAATCACCATTTTCTTTTAACATACCACAATTTCACTCTCAAATTCAAATAAAAATAAAATGTTGGCTGCAAATCTAAGCACTTCATCTTCATTCATCTCTCCTTCACCATCAACTTCAAAAACCTATTTTCTCTCTCCTCCTTGCAATTACACCATCTCAATCCAATGTCGCGCGCCAGATTTTTCCGCAGCATCGTCTTCTTCGTCGCCTAATTGGTTCCAATTTCCCGACATTTCTGGACCTCGGATTCCTCGAGAAAACGACGCCGTTTTAGGGGGTGGCAACAACAATGGTAGTAGTATTAATGGAAAAAGAGAGAAAAAATGGTCGAGAAATCGAGAGAGTTATTTAAGTGATAATTCTGACCCTCTTCCTCTTCCTATGACTTATCCCGATACTACCCCTGCTTCTCCTGAAGATATCGATCGTCGTCTTAGTTGTGATCCTCAAATTGAGGTTAGTTTTTATTTTTTATTTAATCTTGATTAATTATATATCGTTTTTGAACTTTTCGGATATTTCGAGGATGATATTGATATTTTACTTTTGGGATATTTTAAGGGTGACGTTGATATTATTTATTTTAAGGAAATATTGAACTTTTTTCCATGTTGAGTGGTAGTAATTATTAGTTGATAATGGAAATTTTGTTGATGGAAATATTATCATTTAGAAATAGGATTGATTTTTCTTTCCTCAATTGTAAAGTTGTATGCAATTTACATTATGGAACTTGATTGGTGTCAGATTGATGAATTTGATGAGTATGGAATATCTATTTGATGTTCTATGCAATTTAGATTATATACCCGGGTGTACGGTACACCTAAGGCTATTTCTTTGCTCATTTGTAGAGCTCCAAATGAGCCATAAGCAACAAGTAGCCTTGGGTGTACGGTACATCCTCATGTACGGTATTGGTTTTGGATAGCACGGAGTTGGGGACGGGAATGTAAATGGGTACGGGTATGGGAACTCTATGCTTTTGAAATGTAGTTTGATGAAGATTGTTGATTTGGTATATTGTTGGATCTTATGTTCGTTACTGAAGCCTGAAAGTGTTTTGAGAATGGAAAGATGCTTAGAATATCCAACTTTCTGATTTTGTAACATGTTTTACTGTGACCCAAAAGCTAATCTTGGGCTTTCTTCATATTTTTGTTGGGAGATATTGCAAGCATTGTAATGTGCCAATGCGGGGACGATTTGCACTCAAATGAATGTTAGTGACGATTGAGAAAATAATGGTCGTTTCACTCACTTGGTTGTTTACTTTATTTGCCTAAGTATCCTCAATTTTATGAGTTCTTGTGCTTGAGCGCCACTATGGAAACAAATTGACTTTGGATTCATAGGCCTCATAATCAAGCACTCCGTTACCTAATTCAAGTGTGGGTACAGGAACACAATTCATCCCCTAGTTTCTTTTCTTGAATTAGCCCAAAAGTGTACCACTTGCTTATAGCCTCATACCACTATGTATGTTTCGGGTCACCGTTTGCGAGGGGCTTAGCATACTAACACTGATCAAGCAATATGGTCTTTTTCTATCTTATATGTGATTTTGATATTTTGGGTTTGTGGGGATTTTAGGACTGCAGGGTGGTTTTTTACGAGTGGACAGGCAAGTGTCGGAGTTGCCAAGGGTCAGGTTATGTCGATTACTACAACAAACGAGGGAAGTCCACCACTTGCAAATGCATACCATGTGCTGGAATCGGTAAGACTCTAGAACTCTTTAATATGTAGCTTTAGTCCTGAAACTTTAATTTTTGAGAGGGAAGTTCAGCCATAACAATCTGCATCACTTTGTAATGGCAAATTTTATTATATCATTTAGATGGATGAGCGGCATACCAAGAAAGGGATTAGTAAACAAGTTTATTTTGAGCTTTACAATGTAGATTTGCTAGGAAGGTTGAGAATAATATAGGGAAGAAGAGCTCTGCTGTAAAGACAAAGAATGTGATTAAAGGCTAAATTTAAGTTTGGAACACGTAGTCTGTGAGAAACTCTTTGGTGAAAACTGTATGTCCACGCACCAGTTTTCATGAGCAATGTTGTAGTTTATCAACTGTTGCCTTTGAACAGCTATTCATGAGACAACACACTAACTAAGTTTTACCTTTTTCTGCTAATGCCCTTGTCTTGATTGAACTATTTCCCCCCCCATATTTTTTCAGTACTCATATCCTCTCAGTAAGTATTGTAGTACGATAACCTGACTGGCATGTCTAAGGTATTTGTCTTTGAGATGTTCATCATATTGTATTTCACCATTCGCATCACTTTCATCTCTCCTCGTAGTTCCTTCCCTGCAACACCTTGGCCATGTGCGTTTCTGTCATCTGGTAATCTTGTTATTGAGTAATACAGGGGATATGGCTTCTATCTATGTCCTTTCTTTTCTTTCTAGTTATTGGATGTGCTATAATACTTTTCTTTGACTGATGCATATTCGATATTTAGTGCTTTAATGCAAGGTCAACGTACATCTAGTAATTCATATTGCTGTGTTTCGTATTTCTTGGCTGCAGGATATGTTCAGAAGATAACGGCCAGAAAGGACTTTGAATTAATGGAGGATTAGATGACGGAAAACTACCTTGACGCTCATTGTTGTTAGTTCTTCTTGCTTTAAAGTGTAATTACGTACATTAAAGATTATTCTGATGAGAAATGTTCGAATAATCATATTTATTTGAATTAATTTAATGAAAAGGAAACCTTATGAATACTGTAGAGGCTAGCAGCTGGAGCAACAAAAATAGATATCCCATTTTCAAGCTTCCTACTCTGGCTAAATCTCATTCCATGCTTGTTCATATCAATAAATTCCAGTCTTGTTTATGCTAAGTTTAGAAATCTAGAAGGGGCTTTCAAACGGGGACCTAGCATATACCTCACTTGTCCAGATTGTGATACAACCTGGAATAAAACACATATATCTCCTGATGCCACCATGTTGGTAGAATTTTGTTTGTAATACCTGTCCTGTTAATTATTCCTTGTTAGTAAAAGACTGTCGAATTTTTTTGGTCTTTTTGTCTGACTTGTTCCTGGTGAAAGCTCACAAGTGCTTGTTATTGTGCCTCTTTTTATATACGGAGTCTTTTTTAGTACCTGGGTTGTCCTTTGATTTGGTGTGTTTAACTTCAACCTTATCTGACAATGGGGACTATAGTTCAAACTAATTGGTGATTAGTTGTTATACTATTCCAATCTCTCACAATTAAGGATGTAATATGATATCACTTATCTATTTATCCTCTTCGCTTCATTTATGTGAGGACATATTAGAAAATCCATTTCAACACTGATTAGGATTAAGGGCACAAAGTTTTGGGAGATAAGTTGTTGGGTTCTTTATTGTTATTTTAACATACTATTTTATGTGATAGGATATAGGATAGCAGGAGGGTTATTTGTATCATTAGTTTAATGGAAAAGTATATATGTAATGAAGCAGTAGTTGGTCCAAAAGGAAAGTTAAGAAACTAGATATCGTTTCGAACTAATATTGGACAAGAGGAAAAAGAAACTGTTCAAATTCTGGGATAGAGAGTATGGCTATGTTTAGGATAGCAGGAGGGTTATTTGATGACTTTTAATCTTGAATGGAGGGCTGATTGATGGCCTGAGATTTATTGTGCTTTTTGTTAATCCACAATTACATATACCTCTTGAATGTGTCCAGCTTTTGTATCCCCCGTTTTTGGGGAATGTAACTGTTATGTCAAGGAAGCAGTATATGGCTGACTCATCTCTTAGAGTGTTTGAGGAAGTCTCTTTGTTTACCCAGCTTCTATAATGTTCTCTCTCTCTATATATGTGGCAAAATGGATTAATTAAAACAGCAATACTTCAACAATATTTTAATGTCTGCTACCAATACCATTGGAACTGTTGCTTCTGCAGCTGCTGCCGCTGTCTCTATGGTTTAGCTTCAGTTTCCAACATTCGATATACAATGCCACCGCATGGTGCCGCTACTATTGCTGCTGCTGCGGCCACCTCCATTCGTTATGGGAGGAATGTGCTTTCTAATAGTAGTGTAAGTAGCAGGGTGAGTGTGAGAGCCAGCATATCAGAACTGCTCAAGATGACAAGAAGAATGTCAATATACTTTGTTGCGCTTTTGAAGGCACAAGTCAACATGAAGAACTTGGAAAAAAATTTCAGGCTTTAGTTCAATTATTGTAATTTAAAAGTATTTTGTCTAACACAAAACTAACGGGGTGTCTTCCATTGTATACCAAAAAGAAAATAATACACTTCTAATAGAAAAAAGAGATGAAGATATGTGATCCCCTTGTTGCATTCGCAGTTTTATCTCTGCTAATTACGTTTGGAGATCGGTATGGTGTCTTGGTTTGTTCGCAAATTAGATCCTGGGGAAGGGAGTAGGATGAGCATCCTACACCTTCCCCTAAGTGACGTCGTTTTATTAGTTTTAGGAGAGCCAAAAATTGGCTTGGCTTTTAGCGGTATTTTTGAAAGTGGGCCAACTCCCATTTCAAGCTTTTGTACTTTGTTGCTTACATCACTCTCTCATTCACTCTCTTTCTCTCTCAATTATTTTTCAAGAACCATTTCAATTCTCTCTCATTTATTTCTCCCAGATTTTCATTCATTTCTATCATAAATTCCCAAAAGTTGATATTTGGTTTTATTTTCTGTTTTGCATTTTTAAAATTTTGCATGTTTTATGTACTCAATTTGTAAAATGGAGAATATAAGTGGAAATGATGGAATTTCAATTGATAATGTTATTCCTTCTAATGCAATGGGAGATTTAGGTGATGGAGGAGAAAGAGAAGAAGATGAATTACCAGAAAATTCTGGTATTTATTTGTTGAAGCAATTTTTTTGATGTACAAATGCATATGGTTTGTTGTACAATAATATACGAGTGTACATTTTGTATTTTCCAGTGATCAAAGTAATGACCATCAATGTACATTTTGTATTTTTCAGTGATCAAAGTAATGACCATCAGTGTACATTGTGATTTATCCTTATTGCGTTGGTTGTGGTACCTTTTTTTGATTACTAGCTCCACCTACAGTTGCATGTACATATACGTACCTTGCATGTACACTTTGTTGACATTCATGTACATTAACTGGTTTATAATCATTTTGTTATGTGTTGGCCTTTTGTTCTAATACCTATATTGAGTTTTTTTTTTTGTGTCTATTATGTTGAGTCTGAGACATCTGAATTGATACTCAAAGAAGTTGCTAATGACGAAGAAGCTTACAAATTATACAATGACTATGCCTTTAAATGTGGATTTGGGATTCGTAAGGCCAAAGTTTGTTGGAGATATGATACAAAGACCATTAGACAACGATTTTTAGTTATGCATGCATGTTAGTGAAGCTAATGTACATTTAGTTATACACAGTGAACATTAACGCAACTGTAATGTACACAGAACAAGGTCAGCTCTATAAAATAACTTGAACATCCAGTCATAACAACATTGTACATTCAGGCTTATTAATTGAACAATCTTGCTAGAACATTTGTACATTGAGTCATATCCAGTGAACATTCAATCAAACAATAATGTATATATTAAGTGAGCAATATCAGCTTCATAAAATACCTTGAACATTCAGTCATAACAACATTGTACATTCAAGCATAGAAATTAAACAATCTTGCTATAACATTGTACATTGAGTCATAACCAGTGAATATTCAATAAAACAATATACATTGAGTCATATCCAGTGAACATATTGAATTTCATCACTTTGAATTGTGGCACCTGGAGCACTATGAGGTATGGGATTTGTAATTGTACATATTGAATTTCATCAGTGAACAAACATCAACACACCGGTGTACAAAGAAACAAAGATTGCAAATTACTCACTTGACATCGACTTCGGGTTTTGGGTTACTTTCAATTTGGGGCATTTGTCATTGTACATTTTGATTTTGTTAATGAACAACCACGAAGCCAAGAATGTACAAAGAAACATAATAGAATAAAAGTATTCATTTGGCATCCTAGTTGCATGTAATGTTTCACTCTCACTTGTGGGACTGTCAGTGTCATTGTACATATATTGAATTTTAATGAACAACCATAGTCTATCATTTGTACCTTTACCCCAGTAATGTACAATCAATTTCACTTAATGTACAACAATGTAAATAATAAGAAGTAACCACGGTTTGTTTGCATGTTCATAAAAATAACAACATAGTTAATATGTTCAATGGAAGTCCATTATTGTACAACAGAAAGATTAACAATGTAAGTCAATTGTTCAAATCAAATTCCATCATGCAGCCCCATAAAATCGCCAATAACACACAATGAACAATAACAGACATCCAAAGTACAATCCTTGTGATATAGTGAACAATGTGTAAAGACAGATCTTCAAAGTAGAGATTCAGATATTTCTTCAGATTTTTCCCCTTTGCTCTCAAAAGGGTGGCCAATGGTATTTCTTCACTTTGTGTTCTTACAACCCCAAAAAAAAACGAAATTTAGTAACTAGAGGACGAAATTTAAAAAACGAAATCATTAAACATGGAAGGAGGAGAAAATTACTCAATTGTTGGGATATTGAACGAAATTTGGGGTATTGAATGAACTATTTGCAAAATTTATGACTAATTTTTGGGATGGTGGAAGATAATTATAGTGGATTGGAATATATGGAGGTTATGTAGGTTATGGAGTTTTTGATTTTTTTGGAGAGAGAAAATGTAGAGGGAAGTGAAATGATGGAGGTTGAGTGTGGGAAAGAGAGAAGTGGTGAACAGTATATCGGGGGAAATGATGGCGGTTGACATCAAATCAGTTATTAAATGGTGAATAGTAATCTGTCCAAATCGATTCTTTTGAATTTTCGACATATTAACCTGGAAGTAAGGGAATGTACATTGGGCATCCAAATCAATTACTTTTTGCATGTTCATTGGTGCGTTTTATTCTTCTTGCCTTGCGTTTTGGAGTTGGTGTAGGATGCTCATCCTACACCTCATACCAACATCTACTTATTGTGGTTTGTTAGTGGTGTGTTAGAAAAAAGGTCAAATCCTGTACAGGCAAAAAACATACTCTTTGAGTTCTTTTTTCCCCCTACTTTGACTTTAGGTCAAAATGAAAAACTTTGATTGTTTTTTCAGTTAAAAAAAAACTATTAGCATGTGCGATATTACAAGACTTTTTCCAATGTCTTTTAAATTTCAACATTTTATATAGTACTTATATGTAATTATATCAAGGGTTAAAGAGCATTGCAAACCTATAAAATGCAAAGTAGTATGAACAATAAAAGAACACAAGGAGCTTTTTTAGGGTAATATTATTTGCTTAGTACCATGAGATCCTTTTTTTTTATATACACTTATTTTTAGTCAAAATTGGACTATTCTCTCGTTTTTTTATCATCAAAATACTTGCAGCTAATATAATCCTAAATTAAATAGTACTACTATAATAGTGGTAAAATGTCGTTTCCGCTTGTCATGTACGATATATCAATTGCATCACATTAATTTACCAAGTGTTGGCCCAGTGGTGATGGGGACTGGCTTTGGTAGGACGGACCCGTGTTCGAATCCCCGCAACACCCTTGGGAGAGGAATGGAACCTAACCACCCCGAACTTGGCCTCGATCCGGATGTAGCCCGAAGGGTGAACCGGGTGCAAACACAAAAAAAAAATTGCATCACATTAACAATACTATTATTTTCTACCTTTAACTACCTTTGCAGTCTAGTTCTCCTCTTTTGAGCCAAAATATCATACGATGCTCAATAACCTAGAGTTAGATGAAGATTACATAACCTCACTCCATATTGGTAAAAAAATTGAAATACAAAACTTTTGATCAACCGAAGTTGCAAATCTTGGAAAACCGAAGTGATTTTTTTTCAATAAGAGGCGAATATTAAGTGTTTAAAGTTAACCAATTAGGATTACATTTCATAATCTTAAGATCTCTATAAGTACTTCACCTTAAAAAAGAGAGAAAACCAAAAACGTACTCCTTCTATCTCCTAATATACTTCCCATTTTTTATTTTAGCAATAATCATAAGCAAATAAATTCTTTAATTTTCTTTTTTCCAATATATAAGAAAAAACATAGTCATAGGGTGCTTGTTTGATTCGTCTCTATTGATTACATTATTACATATTTTTTTTAATATATAATTAAAGCGTATTAATAATACAAAACTGCGTTGAAAAGCGTGAAAAGGAAAAATAAAAATTACATTATGTTACGGATGGAGTGACTTCTCAAATTAACAGGAAAAAAATTAAAAAGGGAAAACAATAAAATCCTTCTACCAGTCTACCTACACCCGCCACGTGCAAATAATTAGTGTACAGTTACTGTACACAGTCTATGGTACCATTACCGAAATCTGCAATTCAAAGCTTCCTGTCTTTTTCATCGATTTCTCTCAATAATTCTACAACTCAACAAATTCTCCCAACGAATATTTACAACATAGTGTGTGTTATTCAACAAACAATCATTCATCAAAAAAGAGGCTTCATTTCTTCACCATCATCTTCAATCTTCATCTTCTTCAGATGAAGAAGAAGTTTCCAGAAAATTCCTAACAATGGCTTCTCAGGCAGAGAAACCACATCAACTCGAACAAACTGAGAAAGAGACGAAAGAAATTCCTGAACAACACGAAGAAGAAGAAGATAGAGAAATTAGGAGAGAGAATGAAGAGAAGAAGAATGAAGAGATAGATCCAGAGCTCTTTAGTTGCTTACTTCAACCAATCGTCGCTGATTCTGATCTCGATTACATTGGAATTCGCCGTCTTCTCCTTCATCGCAAGGCTCAATCTGGTGTTCATCGCAGAATTGTATGAATCTCTTGTTTATTTCCTTTTAATTGAGTTCAATTAGTCTGTAATCCGTGATTTTTTTCGTTTGATTTGATTTAATCACGTCAAATTTTGGATATATTAGATCGCTTTTTCTGTGGTTGAATTTTTGATCTAGATTGTTAGTCTTTTTCTAGTGATTTGGTTGTTTATGGAAGGTTGAATGATTCAGTTCCTTGTTTTTATTTATGAAATTTATGTTTAATTGTTATCTTGAACGCAATTCAAGTTGGTGTTTCTCTTCCATGTTTATGCAATTATGCATTTAGTTAGTTCAATCTGTCATTAGAATGTAGATAGTTTTTGTTAGGTGGAGTTGGTCAAATAATTGTCGATATTAAAATTTTTTGGTTTGTGATTTATTGGTGTACACACTTTGAATCTGATTATTGACACATCAAGCTGATGAAGGTTGTTCATGTAATCATGTATCTATTTATATATATTCTTTTCCTCTGTGTTTGCATTGTAGGATTGGAGATGTAATGGTAAAGGTTATGTGGCGTATCGTAATTTTATCGACAGACCCCGAAATTGGGAGAGCCTCCTTTTGCAAAGTCATTCAAGTACTCCTAATCAAAGGTTCGTGAATTTAGCATCCTACTAGTGTTTGCTAAGTTAGAATGTTCTATTTGAACTGGCTTAATCTTGAGACTTCGATTTACAGAGAGGCTGACATATAACCTTGATATTGAGAATCATTGTCTTTCTCCTCCCTCATGCTTTAATAAATCATAAGTCAGCTTTAGAAATTGTACTTACCCCTCCCGCTCCTTCCTGACCTCACTATTTTGCCTTTGCTTAAGTGAAGCATGCCATGTTTGAATTACTAGTGTTAAATTCGAATTCATGTTTCCACACAATTCTGACGTCAGGTTCATTTACTGGTTGATGCATCAGTGGACGATGGGTTGCATCTCCAGGTCCACTCTCCCTTTTGTTCGAGGTAGACAGCTTGAGCTCCAGCAGAGTACGTGCATGTTATCACCCTTTTACTTTTCCCTTTTTTATTGCCTATTATTGAGGTATGACTTGCTGAAAATCGTGAGATCTGGAAAATAAAAAATTTTCAACAACCTTCTACGTTTCCTGGGTAGTTGTATGGGCTGCAAAACTGTTTGCTTGACATTCTTTATTGGTTGAGAAAAGAGGATTAAGGAAAGGCAGTTGGTTTTATCCACTCACTAATGCAATCATGTTTTTGGTTCCAGAACTTGTATCTGGTAATCATCAAATCTGGCATCTAGTGCCTCACAATACATGCACAATGAGCGTCAAATTTATTCTAGGATAAATCAGGACTTCAAAGTTCAAACGCACAAAATTGTGGGATAGAAACTGGAAATTGCGCCTTGTCGATACTCTTATACATATTTATAGAAATTGCATATTAATTGTGATTGCAGGACCTGCGAGGTAGTAGCCAAGCAAGAAATAGTTTTGGCTCCAATACAAGTGACAATGACAATCGCTTTGACCGCCCACGGAAGAAAGCTGAACCGGCTTATTCTTTTGTTGGAATGCATTGTATCTTTGATCAATGCAAAGTTGCAGGTGATTATTGCTCTTATGTTCTATTTAAGTCTGAAGTACAGTAGTTAATTATATGATTTTAGCTTACTAGTCTTATTTGCAGTAACTGTATTGAAGTTCGGGCACATGAGTTCTGATTTGCTTGCATATGGAGCAGCTGATGGATCTCTGACAGTATGCAGTGTCTCAGACCCTCCTACAGTCACAAAGCAACTGATAGGGCATTCAAAAAGATGTCACAGGTTAAGTGAACTGGTACTGATTCTCCAGTCTTTTACTTGTGTCGAATGAATTTTATAGTCTTCCTTCCTGGATTCCCCCAAATCAGCTTTGCGTAGACTTGGTCTCATAGAACTCGACCAATGATTTTCGTGTGAAGGGTGGAAGGGTTGCTGTGGATAGAGTTACAGTTTTCTTTCTTCCAATGGTTTATGTGGAGTTTACTGCATAAAATGGCTATTATATCTTCTTACAACTGATAAAATTTGTGCTTCAATAGCAGATTCTCTGAGCAAAGAGAATATGCAATGAGGCCCACTGAATTTTTGAGCTCTGAGTAAATGCTGCGTGTAGGAGGCTATAACTACATATGCAGGCCATAAATAAGTGGTTGAAGTGATTTGTCAAATCTTAAATTGTGTGTGGAACTGAGATGAATTTTTGCCCATTTGTCCAGATTTTGACTTCACAGCGAACAACCAGTACATTGCTTCAGCATCACTTGATAAAACTGTGAGAGTGTGGGACATATCTAAAGGTGTGTGCATTCGGGTTATTTATGGAGTGTCATTGCAATGGTGTATACGTTTTCACCCTGTAAGTGTCCTTTTAATATATATGGTTATTCATTTTTTCAGTTACATTGTTCCTTTGCATATGTAACTTCAATTCTTTGCCTGTCTCCTTTTTCTTTGTTGAATTCACATTACTGTTATGTGCTTCTTTGGTCTTTGTTGGTTGCCTGTTTGGAGATGTTGATAAACAAGCCTAGATAATTATACTCTTTCAACAATGAAGTATTATGTTGGCTGTTATCTTACTTTACGTCGCTTAATGCAGGTAAACAATAACTTTCTTTCAGTGGGGAATGCTAAGAAGGAAATTAATGTGAGTTATCTACGATGTTTCAATTGCACCCAACTAAGGTGGCAAAAATGGCACTGTTGCTATTTGTTAGTAAATACTTGACTCAGAGCATTTGGAAACTTAATGGATGATAAATTGATAATGTTCTCTTCACCAGTGCTTAAAGTTCTGTTTTTTTGTTGTTACCATCCTGGATTCCTTGACATCAGCATTGTGGTTATTTTGCTATTGCAGGTCTATAATTTTAGTACTGGTCGATTGATTCATAAACAGGTTCTTGATGATGAGGTTACTGCAATGGACCATGATCATACTGGCCAACTGCTTTTTTGTGGTGATGCTCAGGTAGTCCTGTTTACACAGAATTTGCTATTGCAGTTCCTAGGAGGGTTCTTTGTCTTTTTCATGAATGTTGTTCAGCTGGATGATGTTTGCAGGGATGTATATATACTGTAGGTATGGACTCTCGCTATGGAGCTTTATCTCGTGTACATCGAAATCGGAATGGAAGCAAACGTAAGTCCCCAGTCTCAGTAGTGCAGTATCGAACGTTTTCTTTGCTGGCACGTGGTCCAGTTCTGCTGACATGCACTCAAGATGGAAGTTTGGCGTTCTTCAGGTTTGGATAACGATTTAGAATAATCAATTTACCTAATTTGAGCTTGTGGAGATGTTTGGGTCTGTGGAAATGATCATTACTCTTGTGCAGTGTTGCCTTGGAGGTAAAAGGATATTTGACACTGCGTTGCTCTCTCAAATTGACCCCAAGAGTGCATAGGATCCGAGCTTCTTTCTGCCCTTTATTATCCCTTGAGAAGGGGGAGTTCATAGGTTCGTTTCCCTCCTTTGCTTCTTTTTTCTTGCTTGATTACTTGGGCAATTTAAGCTTAAGTTAGACCTTTGAGTCCTGAGTGGAGTTTTTGTGCTGTTCACTAAAGAACTTTTTGCATCTACCCTTCAATATTTCATGTTCATCTGAAATGTAGTGTTATCATTTTGCCTTTTGGCTGATGATCGTTTTGGTTCATTCCTATCAGACCGATATAGACTTTATCTAGATTGAGAATGAATCGTCATTAAGTCTTGGACGGAAATTCCTTTTGACTTATTGTTCTATTACCATCATCTTTTGAGCTTTGAGGCTGATTTAAGTTTGTCTATACTGTGATAGATGTTAAAGTGAAATTATGACTCTGTTGAACATCCAAGTCATTTTCTCTGGGTGTTAATGCAAGCTGTGGAATAGCAAATATTTTCTGTGATTAGTGAATTTTATTACTGCAATTGTTATGGCAGTCTAGTTTTGATTTGTTTTATATGCCTGCTGACTCTTGCATTGTATGGATGAAGTTGCTGGAAGTGAGGACTCAAATGTGTACTTCTATGACTTGACTCGGCCAAGGCATACTTGTGTAAACAAGCTGCAGGTAAACTAAATTCTTCTATTGTTTTCAACAAAGATCCAGTACTCTATCTCAAGGAACCATATCTATTACAGGGTCATAGTTCAGCAGTAATAGGAATCACATGGAACAGTGGAGAGAACTTGCTGGCTTCATCTGATTCAGGTGGTACTGTTATAGTATGGAAGAGAGCAAAGACAAGTTAGCCCCTTATTTGCTATTTGGTGGCCGGCTTCAAATAGTTTGAGGTACATTCACCATATGTACATGAATATAGGGAACCACCGCCGATGCTGGAATGGTGAATCAGAGTTGCTTGATCTGAATTCTGAACCCTACATTGTCTTTGTCACAGAATCGAGCAAGAAATTGCAGCTTTCATACAACCAGCTTTTGTGCATCGTACCAATTTTCAGTGTTTTACCTTCTCATTACAGAGCATTAGAGCATATGCATATGGTATTTGTAGAGCATCACACACAACTACACAAGGCAATGTAGTTGATGCAAATTGTACCTGCTTGTTATGAACCTCACACAACGATTTCATGCGAAAAAACTCTGATTCTGTATTGCATCTTGAGTTTTCGGTGATAGGGGAGTAATGTTGGACAACCCCAAAATTCCCCTTTTTGTTTAGGAATGTATGATTTTCTCCTAGCTTTGAAATGGAACTTATTTTGTTTTCAGAAGGATTCACTTGCTAGTTGCTATACGGGCTTCTACAATCTATAGTCTATACGACTATACCCTTTGGATATGTTAATGGCTAAAAGCACCTCCCTTTGCACCCATCAAGTACCTTTTACGCTTAAAATCAGTGTGCAAAATCAGTGTGCAAAATCATGGTTTTCTCTCATATCCTCTTCTAAATTCCCCGCTTTCTATCTCTGTTGTAACAATTTTATTTCATCCACCCTTTTTTCATCAACTCTTAAGTCACTGATATTTGGCTAAAATTTTTAGATGTTCTGTTTAATTATTTTCTGTTGCTAGTTTAGATGAAGCAAGTGCAAAAAAAAAAAAAAAAAACTCTTGAAATCAACACCTTGTTTTTCACTATCAAGATGACCGTCTCAATCGTCGTCTCTTTACTCTATCAAACTCGTTGGAGTTGAGAAAGTCCCACTTCCTAATATTAAAATATTAATTATTCTAATTTTTGACTTTCAAATTATGCATCAAAGCCCAATTTTAAGTTAAATATGTAAAGTCGTGTCGGTTTCGGGTGGAAAATCTTAACGCTAACCCGTTTATTCAATCGTAAAATACATGTTGACTTGTTTATACAAACGTATCGAAATAGCTTAACACTAACCCATTTTTTTCGTATCAAGTTACGTGTCGTGTCGTGTTGTCGTAATCGTGTCAACTTTTGACATCTCTATTATCAACTAAACAGGGCTAATAAAGATACAACGTGCCTATTGTGATTTTTTTTTTGTTGGACGAAGTATTTATGAGAATAATTTTTCAACTCATTTTTACTATCTTCGATGCATACCTTGACTATGAAAATTGCACATGGAAAATAATTTATCTAGACTAGTATTATGTTATATATTTTTACTCGTTCGGGCGATGTCCCGAATCATTTACAAATGTAAATTTGAAATCTTAAATCAAACACTTGAGAGAAGTGGAAAAAAAAGAATTATGGGCATTGGATTTATATAAACATATAATTACTTACAAAAAACATAATACGATTTTTTTTAAAAAAATTAGGTAAATGTGTAAGAATATAACCTAAATGGTCAATTTGCCCCAAAACCTTTACCAAGAAAGGAAATGTTGCAACTAAATAAAAACACCTATAAATGGAAATTGTTCAACTAAAAAAGCAAAAATCTTAAATGAACCCCAGTCACACTTATATTAGTGTGGACCTAGTGGGCAAAAGAGAGATATTGTAAC
Source organism: Beta corolliflora (assembly GCA_947648045.1). Lineage (NCBI taxonomy): Eukaryota > Viridiplantae > Streptophyta > Magnoliopsida > Caryophyllales > Amaranthaceae > Beta > Beta corolliflora. Next base: position 438,234 of record CANSZD010000773.1, read on the forward strand.
CTTGGCACGTGTGGAATCGAATGCACCGCGCCTCTGAACCTCACCTTCCTTCTTTTACAAAGAACTTGGCTCTAAATTTCTCTCTCTTCCCTGAAAAAACTATTCATCTCTCCATCTTCCCCTTCATCTTCTACACCCCATAACTACTCTTCATCTTTTTCAATAAACTTCATTTTTGATCGAATTGAATTAAATTGGAAGATGTGAAATGAGGAGAAACGGGACTACTAGCGGAAGAGTAAAAATGAAGACGAAGAGATGGGGGGAGCTTTGCATAGTCAAATGAATCCATCTCCAAAGATTTCTTTTGGCACGAAAAAACCTCGGCGATTAAGTGTCAAATTTATGGAGAAGAAGGAAAGAGAAAAAGAGAGAATTTTATGGATGAATTCGTTGAGAATTTGAAATTAAGGTTTGTTTGATGTTTTCTCTAAATTGAATTCACAATTAGGGTTTCATAATTTGTTGGAGATTGTTTGATTGGTTAGAAATAGCGAATTAGAGTTTCAATTTGTTGTTTTCTTCAATTTGTGGTCTAACTTGTGCGATTGTTGCCGACCTTTGTGGCGCTTTGGTATGAATTAATTTCATGATGATTACCGACATGTGTAATCTGTATTTTGGCATGATTAAAAGGTCACTATGCTACCAATTTAGTTACTATATGTAAATTGGCATGATTGTAGTCATTATTAGGGTCACTATGGAAAAAATTATTGCGATTACGTAGTTGTGTGTTCATAGCTTGTGTATTTTGGTATTGTGGCGTGATTCTAGTTATGTTTTAAGAACTAGCATTTTGCAACTTGTTATGGACTTTGATTTTGTGATAAAAGCGCATTTGTTCGTATTTTGGCATGATTATTCCAATTTGTTTCAAAGTGTCACAATGAAATAACAAACAATCACTATGTTACAATATATATCACTATATGTAGAATGACATGATTTCATCTTTATCTATAATTGTACTCGCATCCATCAATTTTTTTAATATGGCCATAATGCAATTTAAAGCATAAAGTTATGTTTGATGATGATCCGAATCTTTGTCTTTCTTTTTTTCGAGAAGCATTTTCTTTAGCTCAATTAAGTAAAGTCTATTAGCTCAATCGGCGAGCTATGTGCAATTGCACAATGATGTAGGTTCAAATCCTACATAGGCTATGAAATATAAATCTCGCTTGATATTATTTTGTCTATGAAATGCATGGGTAAGTTTTTTAGAGAAATTTCTAAGATAATTTTATTTATTATAGCTAATTAAAAAGTGTGACTATTAAGTGTAACTATTTGTACAAAAAGGGTGACTATGGTTTGAAAAGGGTAACTATAATAAGTAGTAACTATACATTAAAAGAGGTGATTATATGAGAAAAGTGATCACTTTGTGTTTGAAAGTGTAGTAACTTTAATTAAGATGACTTATCGTAAAAACGACCCCAACTTTTATAAAAAAAGAGTAGAATTTAACTTGAATATAGAAAAAGGTGACTTAACATAAAGTACGTAACTACATGTCTACATCCCCTAAAAAAAATACTACATGTCTACATGTAAAAAAATGTGACTATATTACAAAAATGGTCACTATATATTAGGAAAGGTAACATGATTACGAATAAAAACATTCAAAAGACAGGGCTCCAATCTAATTGCTCCAATTTAATCATTTGAGATGTTACGAACCACATTCAAGGCGTCATTATATATCACTGTGTTTAAAAGTGTAGTAACTTTAATTAAGACAGCTTATCGTAAAACGACCCCAACTTTTATAAAAAAAGAGTAGAATTTAACTTGAATATAGAAAAAGGTGACTTAACATAAAGTACGTAACTACATGTCTACATCCCCTAAAAAAAATACTACATGTCTACATGTAAAAAAATGTGACTATATTACAAAAATGGTCACTATATATTAGGAAAGGTAACATGATTACGAATAAAAACATTCAAAAGACGAGGCTCCAATCTAATTGCTCCAATTTAATCATTTGAGATGTTACGAACCACATTCAAGGCGTCATTATATGTAAGGAAAATGGTGATTATATTTAAATAGGGGTCACTATATGCATGAAAAAGGGTAATTATTATTATATTTAATTAAATAGAGATCTCTATATGTATAAAGAAAGACGATTACATATAAATAGGGGTCATTTTATCTATTAAAAAAGGGTGATTATATCCACCTTGGAGTCACTATATGTGTAACAAAGGTCCTTATTTGTTAAAAAGAGCCCATTTATCTTAGCATGGGTACTTATAATAATGGTAATTTACAATGTAAAATAGGGTGACTATTTTTAAAAAAGTGTAACTATTTATACAAAAAGTGTGACTATATTTTTAAAATATAATTGTAACTTTATATATAAAAAAAGGGAGTATAGTTTGAAAATTATAGCTATAAAAGAGGAGTAAGTATAGGTTAACAAAGGTAACTACATGAGAAAAAAGGTCACTAAGATAGAAAGAGTAACTCTATAAGAAAAAAAGGGTACTTATATGTTAAATGTGTAAATATACGTTGAAAAGGTAGGGTGACTATATCAGAAAAAGGGTCATTATAATACAAATGTTGTGGTTGTGGCTATTAATCAATACCTTAATGTTGAACAAGGGTGGTAGTGTTAGACCAATTGAGTAGATGATTAACAATTTAAAACCAATAGCCTATGTAGGATTTGAACCTACATCCTCTGTGCAATGTTAGTACACAGTGCTCGACCAATTGAGCTAATAGGCTTATAGAACATAACAGGCGAGACAAATAGTCACTCAAAGTTTGCTCATTAACAATCTAATTATTGTTTTAGTGGACTAAATCATTTAATATGTATGCAAGAAATTTCAGCTATATAAATATCCAGAGCCTCTCATTTGAAGAAGCTATTCAAGAACTTGAGTTTACATATGGCAGGAGAAAAGTTCCAGAAAATCCAATTGAAGCAAGGCTCCTGCAAATTCAGCAAGCATGTCACAATACTGAAAACAAGTTTATCTACAAGGATATACCTAATAAGCAACATCATGATAACCATGGCCTGAATTAACCAAGAAGGATGAAGTTGGTTACTTAAAAGCTCACTTTACACCATTGTAGTCGTGCTACATAGCATACAAAAACTTTTGTATGATTTCTACACACCCTGTTATCCTTACTTGGTTTGCTTTACTTACACTAAATCCTACAGTGGCTGCATGTTGACGACATAATTCATATATATCATCAAGTGTCTCCCTTATGTGCCCTACTAACCAACCTGAAATATCTTCATCAACATTGTTTCTTGTGAATGTGAAGCACATTTAATAACTAAGTTAATATTTTTGTTTTTGCTATTCGTATTATAGGATATAGTGACCTTTTTATCAGTTGTAGTTACCATTAAGTATTTGATTATTATGACAATACTATTTTTATTATAAAAACAAATTAACTTACAAATGGTTACTATGTCATTTTAAAAGTAACTATGTTTTACTTAAAGTTTTTATTAGTTATTCTTTATTATATGGACATATAGTTACCTTCTTTATGTCATAGTGACATCTATTTTATATATGTCAGTGTTCTCAAGTATATGTTAATTAATTTTCCTATAGTAAACTCATTTTCAATATATAGTTACCTTTTTGCATGATATAGTTACTATATTTACCCAACACCATGCTTTAATCGGTGCATATTTAGATTTATATATAGTGACCTCCTTTGAAGTTGTAGTTACGGTAGATACGTATAACAATATACTCGAAATAAAATCATCTCCACAAACATCCAATTTAGTACGAAAATCGAAAAAAATTCAATCACTCATTGTATGCATAGCTTCAACTAAGCGAGATCATAAACAAACATACTACAAAACATTAACAACAGAAGCATAAAGAAATTTATACTGTGATTTTTTAATGAATCATAAACAAAATATCAACATAAAAACAAATTGATTTCGAAATAATTACCTTCAGCACTTGTATAAATAATGTCGTGATTTTCGTTTTCATCGTCTTTAATATTTGAAGCTTGAATTTCTAGATAAACTGAATTTTTTTTCTAATCATCCTTACTCGCACAAGCAAAGTTAATTTGGAATAACAACCTAATTTGATTCAACGTAAAATCGAATATCATACCTTCATTGTTGGTTCGACTCGATTCACACTCGATTATGTTGTTGTTGAGATTAGGTTGTGAGATTGTTGAAATTGTATTAGATTGTTGCTCCATAGTTCTCTTATCTTCTTCGTAATTTTGCTGATTTTGATCGTAAAATTCCGCGAGATTGCTGATTTTGATCTGAGGAGAGAGAAAAATGCGCAATTTGCTTTGAAAAATGCGGACTGCAGATCCGAGAATGTGGAGAGAGAATGTCTGGATTTTTTTTGAAAGTTGCGGGTGTACAAATGAGGAGAGAGAATGAGTTATTGTTTTGTTTGGGCTGCATTTTATTTTGGTCTCTTCGCACGTGTGAGGATATTGGTCCACAATAAGTTATTGTGGACCAGGTCCACACAAGTTAAACTCCTAAAAAAAACAGAGGAAGTATTTAATAAACAATGAAAGTTATAGCTTATTGGTTGGATAATGACAGTAATTAGTTACGAGTTCGAGATCTCTTACAAAACTTTCAAGTCTTTCAATATCACCAGCTTTCTCCACCATATGAAAGAAAAAAGGGCAATGTCTGCATTGAAGGAGGAGGACAGATTAACATCTCTTCCTGATACCCTCCTTCACACCATACTCTCTCTCCTCCCAATCGATTCCGCCGCATCCACCTCCGTCTTATCCCGCCGTTGGTCCCACCTTTGGAGTTTGGACCCACCTCACTCACATTTCCCTCCCACCTCTCAGTAGGCCCACACTATGGTCTATGGACATCCCTTTATTTGAGCTACCCACTTGTGTTTTTGAGACTACATCATTGGTACACTTGGAATTAACTGCAAATATTGAGGTTGGGTTTCATGATCATTTTGATTTTTGGTCTATCCCTTAATCATCCTAACATTAACTTTAAGTTTCCTAATGATGAATTTGGATTATTGATTAATCTTCCTAATCTTAAGATCCTTCATTTGTTACTTAATGATTCGCATCGGTTTTTAATGGAGACCCTTTTTAAATCTTGCCCAATGTTAGAAAGTTTATCTTTGAGAATGTGTTTTAATGAACATTGTCATGTTGTTAATATATTTGCATCCAATTTGAAGTGCTTGCTTATTAATATGAGTGGGAGCTCTTCAGATTATTGCAGATTTGTGATTGATGCCCCTAAACTGGAACAATTTGAGGTAATTGGTCCTTTAGTGTTATATGACTTTGTTAGAATCCCGAATCAGTTACAAGAAGCAAGGATTACCTTAACTTTGATGCCTCATCGAGATGGAACAGATTATGTTAGCATTCTACCAGGGATTCTTCATGGGATTTCGAATGTCAGGTCCCTTTTCTTACCCAATTGTGGTCTTCTTCTTCTTTTGAGTTGCGTTTATGGCATTGTCGTGCCAACGTTTCTTAATCTCGGTCATCTTAGCATAACCTGTGACGAGCTAGATTGGCCTCCCTCTGTACCGGGTTGTTTTCTGGCTCATATCAAGAAGATAGAGCTAACTGATCTTGTCCGGGATGACGTTGAGATGAAGTTGTTAGATAACATTTTAAGTTATGCAAGTGCTTTAGAGCAGCTTCGTGTTACTTTTTATGAGCATGATGGGGATGGAGATAGAGAACATCAACTGTGGAATGAATACAAATTCTGTAAGGAATTTTTCATGCTTTCAAGGAGTTCATCAAGCTGTGAGATTAAGTTCTTTGGTAATATGATCACTGCTTCAAGTAATGACTTCAGAAATGGTGTATTAACTTGTCAAATTGTAGAGTAATACTGCATTGTTAACTTTTGTTTGGCAAAGCTAAGGTCAGGTACAATTTTTTTTACTGTTGTGGAAATTTGATCTCTTCAGCAAATATTAGCTAATTTATCTCCTCTAGGACATCTTTGGTGTATGCATATGGTTTGATTTAGCACCTTGTGATTAATTTTCGTCTTTAATTCGTAATTTCTATTGGGTGTTTTTTTTTGGGGGGGTGTTGTGGGAGAGGCTGGGAGCATTGCCAAAAAGTGCAGGATATAGATATTCTTTCTGTTTGCAGGTTTTAATGATGTTCTACAACTCATATTGTTGCTAGTCAAACACCTTCAATGTTTACCAGATTTGGAGAATTATATAGGTTAAAAACGTGTGTAGCACAATTTACAACTGCTTAGACACTGGTACCATGGCCCATGGGTATATACATGGTTTCCTCATGTGTGTGTGTTGTATCATACTGGTTGTTGATAATCAATATAGAGGATTGAACAAGTGTATCGAGTGTGGTGCCGAGACTGCCAACACAGACCTGACTTTCAGACTTAATACAAGACATTGTGTGGTAGGCAGCAAATCAAACATAGTCATGCACCATGTATTTTGATCAAAAGATTAGTGTGAATCTCCATTGTGACTCGACCCTTCTACAACAAGATAATCGAGGGATGCAAAGTCACACTTAAACCTTTAGTCCTCTTGCTGTTTTGGCCATGCTTCCTTTTTTCCGGCTTGTTACAGTTCTTGATGACAGGCAAATGGCTGTTAGAGTCCATGAACTGATCTTGTGGTAAAATCTTTACTTGTTTCATTCTTTGGCGGTTGCTTTCGTATACGAGAACTGGATCACAGGGGACGAGGATCCAGCTCTGCAGCGTGCAGTTAAACTTTGTTTCCGATGCTTGCTAGAGCTAGGACTCTGGATCTGCAGCTTATAATTATCATAGCAATGATCTTTAGTCTGCAGTTTACCAGTTAATTCTCAGTAATCAAATTTTGTTGTCCAATTCTGTGTTTGTTGTGGCTTCTCTATCTGCTTCCTTTTCTCCCCCCTATTTTCTGTTTTCCTTTTGTTGCATTATCCTTTTCTGCTTCATACTCCCCCCAAATTAGTGAAGATGTAGCACCGGTAACCTTTTCTATTGAAGTATGCTTATGTAACTTAGGGATGATAATGTTGTGCTTTTTTCTTTTCTTTTCAACAGAAGTCCATCCTGTATTGTGAGTGCTCCTACATTCAGATTCCATTAGTTGAATAAGATAAACATATAAGTATAATTACTATAATATGAGAAAACACAAAAGTAATAGGATGAAGTTTACCATTTAGGGCCGTATCGATTGGTTGAAAAGACTTAAAGAAAACGTTGTTCACATTTACATTTATGAATTTTTCAAGCGAAAACATCTGCATTTGGTGCTCCTTTATTTGTTTGGGGGGAAGGGGGGAGAGAGGGCTCTATGTGGAATATTATTCAGTGGTGACGGTGAATGAATGAAGAGCACCTCAAGATACCAGTATGTTTGGTTCGATATTTTTGTGCTCTAAGAAATGGAATCATATATACCTACTCCTTATATGCTTGTTTGGTTCACCCCTTCCTCAATCCATTATCATTACTTGGTTGTGATGGACTCCCCTAATTTGTTATCTTTCGCTACCCATCAAGTACTTATATCCATTTGTTGGCGGTAAAAGTTAAAATTCCCTTTCCATTCTAAGGCTTAAACCAAACATCTAATAAATGTAACAAGTTTTGTTACCATCCGCTCCTCTATTTGATTTCATTCCCTTTCCATTCTAATAAAGGTAGCAATGTTTTTGTTTAGAATGAATTGGGACTAAAATTTGTTTGAAAATTACAAATTGAACTTACCAGAAAATGAGAAATCACTGAAAATTGGAAATTGAGACGTACATATGTCTGTTGCAGACGTCTAACCATAGGTTCAAGCATCCATGACAAACGTTTGCACCTATAGTGGGCGTCTTCCATAGACGTCTACACCTATAACATCTATAATAGGAGCCGAAACCTATGGTGGGGGATCATTCATAGGCGCCTGACCTCTCAGCGAATTTATTTTGTTAAATTGGGTGTTTTTTGATTGGCTAGGTTGCGTAAAATGTTGTCCTTTAGTTATATTTTTCCTCCTATTGCTGAAATAGAAGGTGGGAAATTTAATCAAAGAAAAAGGTGGGAAGAAGTTCTGGTGAGGGAGATGGGTCAAGAAAGAGAACGATGGTGGTGGTCTGGTTGAGGTGGTGCTGGCAGTGGTGTTCTTGAGGAGGTTGGACATGGGGTATGAAGGAAGGAGGGATTGAGGTTAGGATAGGGGGGAGTTGGAAGTGGGGTGTAAATGAGACGAGACAACTCGCGAGCTACTTGAGATCGACTTGGTCAAAGTTCGACTTGATTAAGCTCGAATTAAACTCAAGCTCGACTCGAGATGTTGACAAGTCTAGTTGAACCACTCGATACTGGACACGAAAACTCGTGAAAAGTTCGAGTACCCAACTTATATATTGCAAAATATCTAAATGCAACATATTTTCTATCTTATGGCTGCTTTTATCGAGTGAGCTCGACTCGAAATGCTAAGGAGTCGAGTCAAGTCAAGCTAGCACAAACTCAAACTCGACTCACAACATTTACACAAGGTGTATAAAAATACGAATAAATGTTAGTTATATGCTAGGTTTATTATACTACTTTTTATATTTTATATACTACATTTATTATCAAATAAACTATATTTTTTAAAAATATACTACCAGTAAGTGTTATATACTCCATCCGTTTTTTATTAATTTACCCACTTCTTTGGGCACAGAGTTTTAACATAAATTGTGTGTGGGACATAAAAGAAAAGGTGAAATATTAATTTATATTAAAGTTGTTTCTTTCCTTTTTTTAAAAAAAAAATATTAAATTTGATGTGTGTGGGTCACAAAAAGACAAATAGAAAAACTTTAGTCCAAAGATATAAACAATTGGTAGGGCCATTCCAATAAAGAAAAAAAGTAGGTAAACTAATAAAGAACTATCCAAAAAGAAAAGTGGATAAATTAATAAATACCAGAGGAGTACGTTATATTGTTTATAGTAGTGTTTTGCCTAATTTAGAACCGTTCTATACATTTTTTATTCATATAATAAAAAAAATATACCACCAAAAATTATTCTGAACATAAAGTTCAAAACAATTCAAACTTAGACATTTCACGTTTATCTCTATTATATAAGGGAATGGGGAGCTATGATGTCCCCATATAAAGTTACTTAACTGCCCATTAGTTAATCAACTCCGTACTACCAAAAAAGGGAAAAAACAAAGTCAAACTCAATATAACATTAAAAATTTAACTTAAATGTTGAAGGCAATTAATTTATAATTGAGCCACAAAAAAAAGAAATATTGACTATAAGATTTAGTACATTTATGCTGAAAAAAGTAAATAAGAATATTACATCAATCAAATATCTTATCAATCAATTCACAAACACAATTAAGTATTACATCAAAACGGGAAAATTCAATAAGTTAACAAAGTGAAATAATTTATTTAACACAAAAGACTATGTTAATAAAACATAAGGAATCCTGATAAATTCACTTAATATTCTTTTATCGTTCATCAAGTTTAATTTTAATAAAAGAAGGATTAAGTAATAGATGCTTAACCTACGAAATTTAGCCATAAAAAATATCTAATATTTAAATTTTTACCCATATTTATACCCAAAAAGACTAGAATTTATTTTTTAAAAAAGAAAAAATATCAGACACGCATCGCGTCGCGTGCATAATTTACTAGTAGGAGCTATAAACAAGCATTTCTCTTGCTCTAACAGTACGAGCTATGATAAACATCTAATTGCTAGATGTTAGTAAACATTTAGCAGGGGTAAAATTGTCAATTTACATGGGACCATAAAGATAAAGTTGTCAGTCAAACGAAAAGGTGACCTCGGAAAATGTGATGCTAGCAAATAAGTGTTCATGCAACTACAGATAGTGTTCGTGTAATTACAAACAGTGTTTATGCAAGTAATAAATAGTGTTCATGAAATATAAATAGTGTTTACAAATAGTGTCAGTCTAACAAAAAGTTGTCAGTCTAACAAAAAGGTTGACCTCGAAAAATGCGATGTTAACAGATACTCCCTCTGTATTTTTTTATCTTTCTCACTTACAATCTTGACACTATTCACAACTAGAGAGAATATTTTAAATTTTTCTCAATATATATATAAAAAAAATATAGTCATGTGGGGTCTTGTTTAATTCGTCTAAATGAGTAGTTTATTAATATTCAATTATTATAATTTTTACTAATATGTAATGAAAGATATTTAAGGTAGAATAAGTGCATTGGCAAACGTGCAAAGTCAAAGTAGGAAGGATAAAAAAATACAAAGGGAGTAGTGTACTAGTGTTCATGCAACTACAAATAGTGTTGATGTATGGTAAGTAGTGTTTATGCAACTAACAAATAGTGTTCATGAAATATAAATAGTGTTCATGAAACCAATTGGTGTTTTTATATATTAAAAGGTAAATAAAAATCCACAAACAAAAAGATTTTTTTTTTCTTTTTTATATCGTCTTTTATTAATTTAGTATTTACTAACATCTAACAATTAGATGTTTATCTTAGCTCCTAACAGTACTAACACTCTCCCTCTAAGGCTGTGCTGGAACAAAGAAAACGGCGATGTCAACCTCAAATGCCGAGGAAGATAACATCAACATTATCAGTCACAGGTCACAGCCATGAATACCCAAAAGAAGGAGAAGACAGAATAAGCAGGCTCCCAGATAGCCTTCTCATTAGTATAGTCTCTCTCCTCCCAACCGATTCCGCCGCTACTACCTCCGTCTTATCTACCCGTTGGCGCTACCTTTGGACCCACATCACCCACCTCTCCTTCCCACTTCCTGGAAAACCCAAATTCGATGATTTAATGTATTATGTAACAACCGTTAATCACATTCTCTCTCAACTCTCCGACAAAATCCACACTTTTGACCTTTATTTCTCTTACCATTTGACGGAGTATGTACCTGAACCAACCTTAAATGTCGCCTCTTCTTATCTGCTTTCTTGTATTTATCGAATTTGCGGCCGAAATCCGGAGGTATTTAAGGTAAACATCCAATTTCGTAGTGATGTTACTTCAACTTTCTTTCAAATGCCAACTTGTGTGTTTGAAACTCAATCATTAGTTGAACTCAAGTTGCATGGTGATAATCAACTCCGTTACTTTGATGATGGAATTATTGGAATAATCATTAATCTTCCTAATTTGAAGAAACTTCACCTTTTTCTTCGTGATTCACATTATCCTTTGATGGGTACTCTTTTTAACTCTTGCCCGTTGTTGGAAGATTTATATTTGTGTCTGAATGTGAGCGAGGATGATTACATTGTTGATATATCTTCCCTTAATCTCAAGTGTTTGAGTTTAGAATTGACTGCAAGGTCTTCAACCAATTGCAAGTGTCTGATTGATGCCCCTAAGTTGGAGAAATTTAATGTTAAGGGTTATATAGCGTTTTATGACTGTGTTACATTTCCAAGTAACTTACAAGATGTGAAAATTGACGTAGATGCCCAATTATTCCATGCTGATCGTGGCGAGGTACTAGGATTAATCCAAGGGATTTCCTGTATTAGGTCTCTTGTGTTGTACTGTGAGCCTTCTCTGCTGAAAATTCTAAGTGATTTGGGTAGCAATGACATACCGGTTTTCCATAATCTGATACATCTTAGCTTTAGTGGCGATTGCGATGAATGGGAGGACCCATTACCAGATTATCTATTAGGTAACCTCAAGGGGCTAGAGATAATAAAATTGACGGGTGTGGACTGTGAGATCGATCTGCTTCGACGTATTCTGAGTAGTCTTTCTGCTTTGGTGGAGCTTCGTGTTTCAGCTTGTGAAGTTCCTACAGTAGATCAACTACGAATGGAATACGAATTCTGTAAAGAACTTTTTATGCTTCCAAGGGCTTCACCAAGTTGTCAGATTGAGTTCTCTGGTCAAATGGTCACTTCATCAAGCAAGGACTTCAGAAATGGAGTACTTACTTTACTTGTCAAAGATATGGCACCTTTATTCTGAGACAACTGAGTCGGGTACGCATCTGTTTACTTGTGGTAACCTTAGCTTCTTCTTTCTGGTAATGTTATTTTTTTTTTATCTTTCATGTTGTATGGTTTGGATTTTAGTCTTTTGATGAGTGTTTGTAGTTATTGAAGGAAAAATTTCATACTTTTTTCTTTGTGGGAGGCAGTGTTGACAGCTATTTGTCAAAAATATTACATTGGTGGGAGAATTGGAATGAAATTATATTGCTCATACAGTCACATAATCCCTCTAATTTCTGGGAGATTTGGAGTGTTACATAGCTGAAATATGGTGCTAAATTGCATACTTTGATCCCGCATGCTATGCTAGATACTTGATCATGGACACAAATGTGTACTTCTATGACCTGACTCGGCCAAGGCATACTTGTGTAAACAAGCTGCAGGTAAACTAAATTCTTCTATTGTTTTCAACAAAGATCCATTACTCTTATCTCAGGGAACCATATCTATTGCAGGGTCATAGTTCAGCAGTTATAGGAATCACATGGAACAGTGGAGAGAACTTGCTGGCTTCATCTGATTCAGGTGGTACTGTTATAGTATGGAAGAGAGCAAAGACAAGTTAGCCCCCTATTTGGTGGCCGGCTCCAAATAGTTTGAGGTACATTCACCATATGTACATGAATATAGGGAACCACCGCCAATGCTGGAATGGTGAATCAGAGTTGCTTGATCTGAACCCTACATTGTCTTTGTCACAGAATCGAGTAAGAAATTGCAGCTTCCGTACAACCAGCTTTTGTGCATCATACCAATTTTCAGTGTTTTACCTTCTCATTTCAGAGCATTAGAGCATATGCATATGGTTTTTTTTTTTTTGGTGAAAAGGAGCAATATATAAACTTAAGTTAACGATACACCGTCATGCAACCTATTAAAATAGGTGCAAATCCGCAACATAAGTGTTCATATAGTAACTAGGGGGATGGGAAAATATCCTAGTTACATTACAATCTAAATCCGAGAGCCTGCCTTCCTTAGCCACCATATCCGCCAATCTGTTGAACTCCCTCCTGCTATGCACGATCTGGATTCCCGAGGTCTTGGTCCACCACTTTCTACACAAGAGTAGAAGATTAGAGTATTTGTCCGAGATCAAGTCTTCATGAAGTAACTCCACAGCTACCCTGCAATCTGTTATAATGATAGGATGACAATAGCCCCTTTGAGAGGCGATAATAATGGCCTCCAGGATTCCCATGAGTTCCGCGGCAAGCAGGTCTGTAGTATAACATTTCCGCTCAAAACCCAAAACCCAGGTTCCCATGTGGTCGCGGAGTACACCACCCAGTCCCGATGGGGATAGGAGACTAACAAACGAGGCATCCACACGCAACTACACAAGGCAATGTAGTCGATGCAAATTGTACCTGCTTGTTATGAACCTCGCACAACTATTTCATGAGAAAAAACTCTGATCCTGTATTGCTTCTTGAGTTTTCGGTGATGGGGAGTAATGTTGGTCAACCGCAAAATTCCCCTTTTTGTTTAGGAATTATGATTTTTTCCTAGCTTTGAAATGGAACTTATTTTGTTTTCAAAAGGATTCACTTGCTAGTTGCTATATATGTAGGCTACAATCTATAGTCTAAACCCTTTAGATATGTTAATGGCTAAAAGCACCTCCCTATGCACCCATCAAGTACCTTCTACGCCCTAAATCAGTGTGGAAGTCATGGTTTTCTCTTATATCCTCCTCTAAATTCCCCATTTTCTATCTTTGTTGTAACAATTCTATTTTCTCCTCCTATTGGTGCTGAAATAGAAGGAAGGAAATTTAATTAGAGGAAAAGGTGGGAAGAAGTTCTGGCGAGGGAGATGGATGAACAGAGAGGAAGATAGTGGTGGTCTGGTGGGGGTTGCGCTGGCAGTGGTGTTCTTGTGGAGGTTGGACATGGGGTATCAAGGAAGGGGAATTGAGGTTGGAAGTAGGGGTATAAATGAGATGAGATAACTCAGCAAGCCACTTGAGATCGATTTGGTCAAAGCTCGACTCGATTATGCTCGAATCAAACTCGAGCTCAACTCGAGATGTTGGGGGGTCAAATTGAGAAACTTGATATTGGACTCGGAAACTCCCGAAAAGTTTGAATAACCAATTTATCTATGAAGAATATACCTAAATTCAACAGATGTTCTACCCTAGGGTTGTTTTTATCGAGTGAGCTCGACTCTAAATGCTAACGAGTTGAGTCAAGTCGAGCTAGCACGAATTCAAACTCGACTCGTGTTATTTACACCCTACTTTTTATATTTTATACGGATTTTTCACCATATACCCCCGACAAATTATAAAATTCACCATGTACTCTCAATGTTTTAGATATTCACCATATACCCCTGAGTTTTCAGAACTGTGCACCAAATGCCATCTTTCTAACGGACGTTAACTTGCCGTTTGAGTTATTTACAATTTTGCCATTATTAACCCCTAACCCTAACTCCTAAATCCTAACCCTAATCTTAACCCCCCACTCCCCCCCCCCCTCCGCCAAGCCCTGACCCCCACCCCCATCCCTCCCCCCCCCCCCCTCCCCTTCGATTTCATGGGAATTCATGGGAAATTCATGGAAATTGGTTAAATTTTGTTAAATTAATTAATCAAATTCATGAAAATTGGTAAAATTTATGGTTGACACTGGGGAAATAAAATTCCCATGGGAATTTCTACTTACCTAGGGGTACCCAAGTAAGTAACTTCCTCCATTTTGACTCAAAATTCCTAGGAATTTCTAATTCCTTCATTATGCTATTTTGTTGTCGACCAAACAACTCACCAAATTTTCAATTCATAGGAATTTCTATTTAACTTGTTTTCTCATATCAACCAAACAATCATTAGATTTATATACCCATGAACATACGCACAATATATCCAACTTGTTTTTGTGAAGGTGACCTTGAAAGTTGAAGTTAGACCTACTTTTCAAGCGAAACATCATATACGTTACTCGAGAAGACAGTGACTTGGAGATTCAAGCTTCAACTTTTGGTCTTCAACATGAGTTTGCAGATATAACTTGGCTTTAATTAAATTTAGCGTTAAGCTATCAGAACCTCAAAACATATGTCCCTATCGTGCGAAGCATATGAAAGCTTTTTTTTTTTTTTTTTTTTTTTTTGAGAAAAAGCATATGAAAGCTTTGTTCTTGTTGATTGTATCTATTCATTCGTTAACGTGCAAAACTTTTGCAAATATCAAATCGTATTATGATAAATAAATAAAATTGAATAAAGAAAAGAATCTATTTAACAAATAGAAAGAATCTCGCATATTTTTTCCAATTGAGAAATGCTATACGTAGACTCGTTCTTTAAACCAACATATTTTCCAATAATTGAATAATCCAATAATCGTACTTAATGACGAATTACAAGTTTAAGGTTATCTGAGATAGGAGTGAAAATGATAGAGTTATTTGGGAAAATGGTCTAAATGTCAGGGTCATTTAAAATAATTTCCCTATGTTCCGTAGTGATAATGTTTTTCCTGGTGTTACTTCATACATATGCCATGATTAGGAGTAATTCACCAAGGTCAAACTGATTCTCAGTAAACATATTCTCCGAAGCTTATGCTTAGATTTCCCACACAAAAAAAAAGTCCATGGATGATTTCAAACTGTCACTAGATACATACGCCATGATTTTGCACTTTATAATATTGTTCATACACCAGAACAAGACAAATTGACGAAGCTGGACGAGGCCTGCATGAAGCAACCCAATCCAACCTTTACGTGATGTGATAACTAGAAATTAGATGGCTGTAAATTGGGAACGAGAGATCATTGCTGAAAAAAAATGAGCTAAGCAAACTATAAACTTCTACGGTCGAACACATTGAGAATTACCCACAAATAGTGTTAGCTCTAGTAACCAAAATATATATGCCAAACTGGATCCCAGTGGTTGCACGCCTGCTCAACAGGTCAGTTCAATATGGTTTGGGACTTGGGTAGTTACTCAGCTATCACCAAGCACACAATCAGATGAGCAAGCATCGCCGTAACACCAAAAGGATTAAGTATGTCGTTCCACCCTTAATTTCTGTAGTAGAACAGGTACAAAATTCTCCAATGCCGTTTAGTTACAATGGAAATACATGGCGATCATTACAAGATATAGAGTGCATGACAGAGAATTATTGCTTGGCCACAACATCTGATTGGTACAGAAAGGGAAACTATAGGCCAGAAAAAAAAGTTTCTTAAAGTGAGCGAAATATTTTTGGTATATATCTCCTATTCACTAATACTTGGAGCCTGAACGTTATCAAAATGAACAACTGATGGATAAACATCATCAAAGATTCTTCTAGTTTCTCTTGTATCGGAAACCTTCATCATTTTACAACTCATAGTACACTCACTCATCTGATTCAGACAATGAGCTCTCGATAGTTACAGAATCAATAGCAAGTAACAATACATCATGCAATACGAATATGTACATGTCCAAAATCAGAAATGATGCTACATTCTGACTATTATGTAGACAATGAAGTCATGCAGCACAAAGAAACAAGAAAAAGTGGAGGAGAAAGGAACATAAAAGCCAAAGAAAGCCAGAAAAAAGGACAAAATTAATAATTGGAAAATTAATTAAAGAGTAAACAAGATGCATACAGAACATCATTTGCGCAAAAATAGATGAGGAAGCAATATAAAATAGCAAAAGCCAACAAACATAGCAAGCTACAAACAGTCCTAGCACAAGCAAGCCAAAGCACAACTGAATCCTTGTACAGTGTACTGCACTTCTTTGCAAATGAAAGCAGAGACCTAAGGGTGAAACAAGTAAATATTGAACATGAGAAAAAAGTTCAATATGGATTCTCATAGCTAGTTGGATAGAGCTCATTAAAAAATGCATGATCAAATCACTAAATGGCAATTCCTCAAATTCTTGTTTTCAAAATGTAAGAAATTCTAATGTGACCTGAATTTATTTACGAACTTACAACGCACACTCATGCTGAACTTTTAGAGAAACATAATGCATATCTAGGTTGAGTACTGGACTATGCCCATCACAATCAATCAAACCCAAATGTCAAAGTTTATACCAAAAGCGACACACTTGACTCAAGACTCAATCCACTATCAAACCAGAATGAATATATGTACGCCTTTTATACCATGTAAACATCCATGATCAAGTATCTAGCAAGTGCCATCAAAGTATGCAATTTAGCACTATATTTCAGCTATATAATACTCCAAATCTCCTAGAAATTAGAGAGATTATGTTAGTGAGGTATGAGCAATATAATTTCATTCCAATGCTCCCACCAATGTAATATACTATTAGACAGATAGCTGCCAACACCGCCTCCCACAAAGAAAAAAGCACGAAATTTGCCTCTAATAACTACAAACACTTATCAAAAGGCTAATCCAAAACATACAACATGAAAGATAAATAAAAAAAGAACTAACATTACCAGAAAGAAGAAGCTAAGGTTATCACAAATAAACAGATGCGTACCCGACTCAGCTGTGTCAGAAGAAAGGTTCCATATCTTTGACAAGTAGAGTAAGTACACCATTTCTGAAGTCCTTGCTTGATGCAGTTACCATTTGACCAGAAAACTCAATCTGACAACTTGGTGAAGCCCTTGGAAGCCTGAAAAGATCCTTACAGAATCCGTATTCCATTTGTAGTTGATCTACTATAAGAACAGGACAAGCAGTAACACGAAGCTTCTCCAAAGCAGAAAGACTACTCAGAATACGTCGAAGCAGATCGATCTCACAGGCCACACCCGTCAAATTTATTATCTCTAGCCCCTCGAGGTTACGTAATAGATAATATGGTAACGGGTCCTCCAAATTGGCGCAATTGCCACTAACGCTAAGATGTATCAGATTATGGAAAACTGGTATGTCATTGCTATCTATTGGAACTACTCAAGCTACTGCTGCTGGTAATCAAGATGAAGATGCTGCTGCTCCTATTGTTCAGTTCTATCACACGCCAGCTGTCAGTTAGATAGTTAAAGTTTGTTGCAAGTTGTTAGAGTTTGTTAGCTCTATGTATATATATATTTCTCCCCCTCTCTCTATTGTAATTAATTCTTTCATTACATAAAAATGAGAATCTGTCTGAATTCTTTTCTCTCTCTACAATTCTATTTTCTCTGAAACAATTCTTCACAAATCATCATGGTATCAGAGCAAAACATCATTAGTTCTTCGCTCATACAACTGAAATTCCGCATCCGATTAAAATTTCTGCACTAAATCTTCATATGAAGATCTGAAACGCAGGAAATTCTGAAAAATCCAGGTCTATTTCTTCCTTAATCTGAAAAGTAGCTGAAAGTTTCTTTGAATATCATCGAGTTTATTCAAATTCACCTCTGAAATTGTAGAATTATGATGTTTAGTTGATATAACCTGAACAATTGAAGTTGTTTGCTGCAATCAATTGTGCGATTTACAAATCTCATTGATCGTTGATTAAACTGAACAATTCTCCTTCATTTTGTGATTCAATAATTCTGAATTTCTGCAAATTTCTCTGAAATCATAGTTTTAGTATCATCTAAAACTCTGAATACTTCCAGAATAGTCTGATTTCTCAAATTACTCTTTGATTTCATCTTCCTGATTTTGTTTATTGTTAACCTGATTTCTCAATTTCTTTCTAAACTCATCCTTCTGATTTGATAATCTACTCTTATCATAAACATGCCTGAAAACGAAACACCTAATTCTACTCCAAATACCTTACCTCTAAATCAAGATCCTAGTAGTATATACTACATACATCCATCAGACTCAAATTCAACACAAATTGTTTCTGTTAAGTTCAATGGAAGTGCCTTCAATGATTGGAAGCGTTCAATGATCATCTCTCTATCTGCTAAAAACAAGCTGAAGTTTGTAGATGGAAGTTTGGAGGTTCCTGATATTGGAACAAAAGAATTTGTTGCTTGGGAGAGATGTAACAACCTGGTAATTTCCTGGTTGTTGGCTAATTTGGATCAAACTGTCAAGAAAAGTGTTCTTTTCTTTGAAACTGCAGCAGAGATATGGAAAGATCTAGAGGAAAGGTTCGGATATTCCTCCATGACACAAGTGTATGCTTTAGAGCAAAAACTTGCTGACACTGAACAAGGCAATGCTACTGTGTCTGAGTTCTATACTCTCAAGACTATTTGGGATGAAATCAATGATGCTCATCCTTTACCATACTGTACTTGTCATAAATGCACTTGCAACTTGACTCAGAAGATATATACTAGAGATCAAGAACAGAAATTACTTCAATTCATGATGAAGTTGAAAGACTGTTTCTCTACTGTAAGGGGGAACATCCTCATGACAGAGCCTCTTCCTAAGGTGGCTCATGCATATAGGATATTTGCACAAGAAGAGAGGCACCAAGAAGTTGCACAGCTTTCTTCTCACAATGAATCTTTAGCCTTTGTTGCTGACAAGAAGCCATACAAACCATATCAGAACAATTCTCAATACCAGAAACCTACCTATAACAAGTCACAGAACTTAACTGGCAACAAGAGGCCTGGTTCACACTATTACTGCACTCATTGCAAGGTGCCAGGACATAGTATGGAGAGATGTTTCAAGATTCATGGGTTTCCACCAGGTTTCAAGGGGTTTAAAGACAAGAGAGTTGCAGCCTTGACACATTCTAATGACACGCATGATCCTGATACTAATACATATGAAATCAAGCCTGATTCAATTTCTATTGATCAGTTTAATCAGCTGATGAGTTTACTTCAGCAACAATCATCTAGTTCTGGAGCTCAAGCTGCTGATGCTCAGAACACATCTGGCCATGCTCTTGTAGCAGGTACTTACTGCTTACTCACTTCCTTTAATAACACGTGGCTATTAGATAGTGGTGCCACTGACCATATTTGCTCCACTCTAGCTTCTTTTCACTCCTATACTCCCACAAAAACTCCTGATCATCACATCACCATTCCTGATGGAAGGCAGATACCTGTTCTTCATGTTGGTTACGTGTGACTCACTAAAGACATTATCTCGACTAATGTGCTTCACATACCGATTTTGAGTTCAATCTCATTTCGGTGAACAAACTTTGTCATGATTTGAGTTGTCAAATCACTTTCACTCATGATTCTTGTTTTCTCCAGGGACAGACAGGACCTTCAATGCTTCTTGGTAGATTGAAAGGTGGCCTGTACAATGTTGATTCTTCTTTGACACCAGAGAAGCCTTTACTTTCTTCACATGCTTCATGTTTTTCTGCTTTAGATACTGCCAAACTATGGCATCTTCGTCTAGGACATTTACCATTTAAACAAATAACACATGTACTCCCTGATTGCATTGTAAAATCATGTCATCATGATATCATTTGTCAAGTATGTCCAGCAGCAAAACAAACTAGACAATCCTTTCCTGTTAGTAGCATAAAAACCACCAAAGCTTTTGAAATGCTACACATTGATGTCTGGGGTCCATATAAGACCAAAACATACTCAGGTTGTACACAATTCCTGACCATAGTGGATGACTTTACTAGATTCACTTGAGTCCATTTTCTGAAATACAAATCTGATTCAGTTCATGTTCTAGAAACTTTCTTTAATTACATTTCCACACAGTTTAATGCTCATGTTATATGTGTGAGGTCTGATAATGCCAAAGAGTTGGGTGAAGGTGACATGAAGAAGCTCTACATGAACGAGAGGCATATTACACCGGACCGGTTGTTCGGATACTCCCTGACAAAATGGGGTTGTTGAAAGGAAGCATAGACACCTCCTCAGAACCTGCTAGAGCTCTTTTCTTCCATTCTAAGGTGCCAGCTAGATTTTGGGGTGATTGCATCATTTGTGTAGCTTACCTCATTAACAGGATGCCACTTCACAGTCTCAACAATGCTATACCTTATGCAAAACTTTTTCAGAAGGCTCCTCTTCTAGATCATCTCAAAGTGTTTGGGTGTCTATGTTACATGTCTACCACAAGAGTTCATAGGTCCAAATTTGATCCTAAGGCTCATCCAGGAGTGTTTCTTGGCTATTCTGTCACTCAGAAGGGTTACAAAGTTCTTGATCTTACTAGTAATCAAGTTATTGTGTCTAGAGATGTGGTCTTTCATGAAAGACACTTTCCATTTCAGTTGATTCCTACTGATGCTGCAAATTTCTCTGAAGAAATTTTTGTTCCAGCTACTACTTATGACATTTATGCTGATGACTACCCTCTTTTCTTACCTACAACCCATTCAGGATCTGCATCCACTACTATAAACACACCTCTCTCACATTCATCATCTTCTGAGTCTATTCTCACTCCTACTTCCTCTCCACCTACTATAAACACACCTCCTTCTGTTACATCCTCCACTGTTGTTGACATTAGTCATGTTATTCCTCTTTCACCACCTCCTAGATGTTCTACTAGAATATCTAAGCCTCCTGCATACTTGAAAGACTATCATTGTCATTCTGCAATTGATAGTTCTCTTCCTCAACATTGGTGTAATCTAGTTTCCTATAATTTTTATCCTTCTTCACATAAAGCTTTCATCTCTACTGCCATTTCTGAAATCAAAGAACCACTGTCCTATGTTGAAGCCTCTTCTAAGCCTGAGTGGGTCACTGCCATGAACAAAGAAATTCAAGCCCTTACAGATAACCATACTTGGGACTTAGTTCCCTTACCACCTGGCAAGAAAGCTATAGGTAATAAATGGGTTTATAAAGTTAAGCTCAAAGCAGATGGCTCCCTTGAGAGATGTAAAGCCAGATTGGTTGCAAAAGGATATAATTAGAGATATGGTATAGACTATGAGGAGACCTTCTCCCCAGTAGTCAAAATGCCAACCATCAGATGCATTATAGCCTTAGCTACTCATCACAAGTGGCCTATTTACCAGCTTGATGTAAACAATGTTTTTCTCCATGGAGAATTACATGAAGAAGTTTACATGAAGGTTCCTGCTGGTTTTCCTAATCCAAACAATTATGTTTGCAAGCTAAACAAGTCTCTTTATGGACTTAAACAAGCTTCTAGGCAATGGTTTGCCAAGCTTGTCCATGAACTCACTAATTAAGGTTTTTCTCAGTCCAAAAATGACTATAGCCTATTCATCAAGAACTCTGAATCCCACATTACAATGGCAGCAGTCTATGTGGATGATATCATCCTCACAGGTACTGATATTACTTCTATTAATACTCTTAAGGCTCATCTTCACTCAACATTCAGCATCAAGGACCTGGGCATACTTCATTATTTTCTTGGCATTGAGGTGGGTTATGTACCTGAGGGAGTTATTCTCAGTCAGAAAGAGTTTACTAAGGAGCTGCTTGCAGATTGTGGGTTTGACATCTCTAAGAAAGCCACTACACCTCTCCCTCTCAACCTTAAACTTCAAGCTTCAGTTGGAGATATGCTTTCTGATCCTGAGGTTTACAGATCTCTTGTTGGTAAATTGAACTTTCTCACTAACACTAGACCTGATCTAGCCTACACTGTCCAAACTTTAAGCCAGTTTATGTCTGCTCCTAGATCCACTCATCTTCAAGCCTTACTTCACACTCTCAGATATGTCCATAGCACTCAAGGTCAAGGCATTCTTCTCACTGGCCATGACTCTTTAACCTTGCAAGCTTTTTCAGATTCTGACTGGGCAGCTTGCAGTGACACCAGAAGATCCATTACTGGCTACATATTATTGTTTGGCAAGTCTCCTATTTCTTGGAAATCCAAGAAGCAAGGTACTATAAGCAAGTCATCTTCAGAAGCAGAGTACAGAGCCATGGCTGCTGCTGTTGCTGAAGTCACTTGGCTTGTAAGGTTGCTGGAAGAATTGGGTGTTCATAACCTCAAGCCTGTTACCTTATTTTGTGACAATGAAAGTGCCTTGCACATTGCTAAGAACCCTGTGTTTCATGAAAGAACGAAACACATTGACATAGATTGTCATTTTACAAGAGATAAAGTATTAGAGGGTCTTCTACAACTATCCTATTTGCCTACACATTCCCAGTTAGCTGATGTCTTTACCAAGACTTTGTCCTCACCTCACTTCAGGTCTCTTTTATCCAAGTTGGGATTGGTCTCTTTTCCCCCTCCCAACTTGAGGGGGGGGGTATTGGAACTACTCAAGCTACTGCTGCTGGTAATCAAGATGAAGATGCTGCTGCTCCTATTGTTCAGTTCTATCACACGCCAGCTGTCAGTTAGATAGTTAAAGTTTGTTGCAAGTTGTTAGAGTTTGTTAGCTCTATGTATATATATATTTCTCCCCCTCTCTCTATTGTAATTAATTCTTTCATTACATAAAAATGAGAATCTATCTGAATTCTTTTCTCTCTCTACAATTCTATTTTCTCTGAAACAATTCTTCACAAATCATCACTATCCAAATTACTTAGAATATTCAACAGAGAAGGGTCACAGTACAACACAAGAGACCTAACACAAGAAATTCCTTGGATTAATCCTAGTACCTCGCCACGATCAGCACGGAATAATTGGTCATCTACGTCAATTTTCACATCTTGTAAATTAGTTGGAAGTGTAACAAAGTCATAAAACGCTATATAACCCTTAACATTAAACTGCTCCAACTTAGGGGCATCGATCAGGAATTTGCCATTGTAAGAAGACCTTGCAGTCAATTCTAAACTCAAACACTTGAGATTAAGTGCTGATATATCAACAATGTGATTATCCTCGCTCACATCAACACACAAATGTAAATCTTCCAACAACGGGCAAGACTTAAAAAGAGAACCCATCAAAGGATAATGTGAATCACCAAGAAAAAGGTGAAGTTTCTTCAACTTAGGAAGATTAATCAATAAACTTCCATCATTATCAAAGTAACGGAATTGATTATCACCATGCAACTTGAGTTCAACCAAAGATTGAGTTTCGAATACACAAGTTGGCATTTGAAAGAAAATTGAAGGAACATCACTACGAAATTGGATGTTTACCTTAAATACCTCCGGATTTCGACGACAAATTCGATAAATCCAAGGAAGCAGATAAGAAGAGGCTACATTTAAGGTTGTTTCAGGTACATACTCCGTCAATTGGTAAGAGAAATAAAGATCAAAAGTGTGGATTTTGGCGGAGGAGAGTTGAGAGAGAATGTGATTAACAGTTGTTACATAATACATTAAATCTTGGAATTTGAGTTTACCAGGAAGTGGGAAAGAGAGGTGGGTGATATGGGTCCAAAGGTATCGCCAACGGGTAGATAAGACGGAGGTAATGGCGGCGGAATCAGTTGGGAGGAGAGAGAGTATGGTAATGAGAAGGCTATCTGGGAGGTTGCTTATTCTGTCTTTTTCTCCTTCATCAGGGTTATCTTCCTCGGCATTTGATGTTGACATCGCCATTTTCTTTGTTCCAGCGCGGCCCTTTTCTTGTTCTTATTTCTTGTTCGAGAGCGATTAAGCACAATGATGTAGATGCCAGGAGGACTGTAGGAGTGAGAGTGATCAAAGGAGCAAACCCCAATGATTTAAATTCAAAATCGTTTAATAAGGGCGAAGGCAATGGAATTGGGCAGGTTTATGAGAGGAGACGCTCATATGGAGTGGAGTGGGCAGTGGGCACTCAACTATGACCAGCATTTCTTAAAAGTTAGACAGTCTCGACACAGTAACCGAATATGAAAAAAATGGGTCATTGTCAATTTTTTTGACACGTTTATATAAATGGATTAATATATTTTACAATTAAATAAATGTATTGGATTAGTATTGAGATTTTTAATCTTAAATTGACATAACTTTACACGTTTAACTTAAGCATATAAGACTTAAGCCAAGAAAAAAAACCCTAGCCGCTATCCCCTCCTCTCCTCTCTCTCTCTCTCCTCTTTTCACAGAAAACCCTCTAGAGGGACTGCCAGGGATGTTTTCGTCCATGGTAAGTCCCTCTTTCTCTCCTTTTTGCAGTTTTTAGTTTTTTTTCTTGTTTTTTTTCCTTTTTTTGCAGTTTTTAATAAGTCTCATCTGTGTGATGGCTTTAGTCTCCTTTATGGTTTTTGTAGTCACCTCCATCACGGCAGGTCTATTAGTTTGGTTTCTTTGTGTGTTAGCGAGGTTTGGACCCTGACTCCAGTTGAAGGTTGATTTGTTGATAGGATTTTGTGCGGGATTGCAACGGCGGTCAGTACTTTACGTACAATCGGTTGAATCAACTCTAGTTCTACATCAAAACTACATCAGATCGTTAGACCCCCTCGTAGAAGGCTGCATCATACAGCAATGTGAAAGAGGGTATTTAGAAGGGTTATTTCTGCTCAACGATCGTGGTTTTGTCATATTAGAATTAAGTTTCTTTCAATTTGATATGTATTTTTCAGTTTATGACTTCTATTGTAGATGTCGTACGACTTTATATTAATGAATGAATTTTCACTTCAAAAAAAAAACTTAAACATATAAGAAAATAAATACTTTATTACTATTTAGGGTATAAGTTGGCAAAACATTATACTCCATCTGTTCCATAATATAGTTCTGACGTTTCATTTTCGGTGTCCCAAAATATTGTGCATACTTCATTTTTTATCAATTTGTTTGGACTGAATTATCCTCAACTTTTACACAAACTTTCCAAAATATTCATACATTTCTTTCAAAATGTGTGTTACTATTAATCGCTTTGCACCATTCCAAGAAAAAAATATTGTATTTTTTTAGTTTTTTTTAAAGGAAAAAAAAAGTATTTTCAAGACAAAAGTACTTCATTAATTTTTTTTTTTAAAAGAATCCTACTACTCCCTCCATTCTCCTTAATTTCCGTGAAAAGAAGAAGTAAGCACTATATTATGGGACGGATGGAGTATGAATTATCTAAATCCTTTTAATATACTAGCAAGTCATTTCCTAAATAGAAACGGATCAATAAATATTGGACGTGAAAATTCAATTTTTTTGTTAAGATTTTATAAGGATTTTGATAAATAGGTTAAATGGGTCAATACAGATAATCGCTTAATTGAACAGGTCAAGTTACTGTCGAGGGTCGGGTGGGTTCAATGTAACACCTTTTGACACAAATACGAAATAGACACGACGTGGCCTATTTGATAACTCGAATCTCCAATTGTTCGGCAAAAAGTAGCGGTTAGCTGTAAACTTTTAACTTTTAGTTGTGAAGGTAGCTATCAGTTTTCGCTGTGAAACTAGCTGTTTACCGAAGAAATGTTCGGTAATCTCTATTAATACTCCTTCCATCCTAGAAAAATTTAAACAATTGTTGGACACGTAGTTTGATGTAATTAATTATAGTACGGTTATCAAATGTTATTTTATTAAAAAATAGATTTGATAGAAGTTGGTGGATTATTTTTTATGCAAAGAGAGAGAATTATGTAGTTTTTCATTAATAAAGTTAGAGTATGGGCCAAAAGGTTGTAAGAATAGTAGTATAATAACGGTAGGGACATGCCAAAAATAGAAGTGTTCAAACTAATTATGAATAAACAAGAAGGAAAATGTTCAGACTATTTTGGGACGGATGAAGTATGTAATAATGGTAGCTAAGAAAGTTTGTGTACCACGTGACACTCTCTTCTAAGGCTCTAATGCAAATGTGTTTTATTTCCAAGTCAAATCCTTAATTAAAAAAAGGAAAAATTGTCAGAAACAACCTTATAAAAGTTACATTTTGTGAAAAACAACCTTATATAATTTTTTTTGTGAGAAACAACCTTTAAACCTTATTTTTTTGTGAGATGAAACCTCAGGGAGTCTTTCCGGTGTTGACCACTGATTTCCGGTGTTGACTTCTTATTTCTTCTAATTGCACTCTCTTTCCCTCTCTTTTTACCGTAAGATGTATCATTTCCCTCCATTTCCTCCCCTTATATAAACCCTAGTCACCTCCAAAGTAGATATAATTTCCCCAAAAAAAAATCCCTTATAGCAAAACAATTTCCAGTTAGGTAAATTAGGGTTCTTCTTCTTAATTAGTCTTGTGCCATATCAGTTGCTTCACTTTACTTCTTTCTTTTGGTTTTTTTTTCAATCTGTTAGCCTGATTTTTTTTTTTTTCAGAATTATGGTGAAATGTGGATGTGGATTTGCAGTAGCAACGAGGACATCTTGGACCCATGAGAACCCAGGGAGAAAGTTTAGAGCTTGCAAGTTTTACAATCATGAAACTGGGCAAAGGGGGTGCAAAACCTTTAAGAAGCACATGAATTTTTGCAAAATTAACAAACTTTTGCAAAAATTAGGGCTCTAATTTTTCCAAGAATCAACAATCAAAATGTATAGCAGCCATTCATACAAAAATCCAACACTCATCACATTACCATTGTTTAATATCATAAACCCTAGCTTACAAATAAACATCTGAATTTTGGAAATTAATTAAGGGGAATGAAAATTTACCTTGTTTTGTAGATAATTTCGACCTTCTTCTCCCTTTTACTTCTCAAAGATGCTTTCTTTGCTTTCCCTTTACCAGCCATTGATACAAAGTAGAGAGAAATAAAAAAAAAATCGAGAATTAGTTCAACAGTAAAAGAAGAAAAAAAAATGCATAATTTAAAGGGAGAGTACTCATTACCTGCAAGTTGATTGAATTGTTCTTCACTTCATTCAATGGGTTTGCAGTTCATTCAATGCGTTTGCAAGGGATTTGCAGAGAAGAAAGGGAGATGAGATGGTTTAATTTTGAGAGTGGAGTATTTTAGGTGTTTGTTGGAGGGAAAATGGGTAGAAGAGTGTGTTTAGGAAAAAAATAGAGTGCAATTAGAAGAAATAAGAAGTCAACACCGAAATCGTGGTCGGCTAGGACAAGCACTCCGAGGTTTCATCTCACAAAAAATAAGGTTTAAAGGTTGTTTCTCACAAAAAAAAATTTATAAGGTTGTTTTTCACAAAATGTAACTTTTATAAGGTTGTTTCTGACAATTTTACCTTAAAAAAAAGATTATTTAACTAGAATAATACAAATTGTGACCGTTTCGCTCATAATAATACAAATTTAACCTTCGATTATTATTTAATAATTCAAACTTTATACCAAATTTCTCATAGTAGGTCAATCTGACTTACAACCTGTAAAACAATTAAAAAAAATTAAACAAATCAACTTTATTCTTCCCTCCTCCTCCCCCACCCCTACCAACCTGAACCACCCCCACAACCCTTCCCCTACCCAGAAACCACCACCCACCACGTAATCACTAGCAAAACCACCCCCTAACAAGCAACTCCTTCCTCCTTTTTTTCCCTTCCTCACCACCAGTACCCCCACCCCCTTGTTGTTGCCTCCCACAAATTCTCACCACCAGTAACCCCCGCTCCTCTTTCTCTCTCCTTCCCCTCCCCCAACCACCTGAAACCACAAAATTTTGGGTTTTCCTTTACCACATAAACCATGATACCACCAAAAAAAGAGCAACCCTCATCAACGGTGAACAAAGAAGCAGCACTCTACAATGATAATTATTCCACCGAGTTAGACCACAATGAACATCCCGCAAATAACACAATATCCATTTCCAACGTCGACGAGCTCAATCTGAGGGTCGAGACTTTGGCGAGATAAGAATCGCAATCGGAGGCAAAAATCGTCGACCACCAGAGCGAGATCGAGTCATTGAGGAGAGAGAAACAGGCATCATTGTCATACCTCAAGGCGACGGAATCCATTGCTAAGCGAGTTTTCGAGCTCAAAGGCCATGTTGGGGGTCCTTTTCTTCGCGCTGAACGAAGGCGAGGAGTTGAATCGCAAAAATCATGAGTTGAATTTGATGATTTTGAAGGTGGAAAGAAAGCGAGGAGAGAGGAAAAGCAGGGAGATGAGGGTTTGGGGAGGCTAGGAGGGTGGTTTAGGGGGGCTATACAGGTGGTTTCGAGGTGGGGGGGAGGGGCTGGTGGTTGAGGAAGAGAGAGACGGTTTTGGGTGGTGGTGCTGTGTTATGGTCTTGTGGATTTGTTTTGTAATTAAAATTAGAAAACTGACCAATTAAATTATGCCACGTGTCTCGATTAACTTGTTTAGCAGAGGTTACATCCTGGTTTTGACCTACTATAGGAATTTTGTTTTAAAGTTTGAAATATTAAATAATAATTAAAAGTTTGTATTATTGCAGTGTAAACAATCAAAGGATGTATTATTCTAAGAATGCTACATGTTTTGTTCAAATAATAAAAAAACGGTTTTTCACCGATACCCCGAGTTTTCAAAAATTCACGCGCATCTCCATGTTTTCAAAATTCACGTGCATCCCTAAGTTTAAAACTAATTCACGTGGTACCCTCAAATCCCTTAATGACTAACGGTGTTAACCGCCGTTAGTCATTAACCCTAATTTTCTCGTTTTCAACTCTAATTAACCTCTAATCCTAACCTTAATCCTAACCCTTATCCTAACCCTAACCCTAAACTCTAAACCTAAACCTAACCACCCCTCCCCCACCCTCCCACCACCCTTGCCCCCCCGCCCCACCCCCCCACCCTCGTAGCTCCCCCTCCCCCACCCCCAAAGATCCCTCCTCCCTACCTCCCCGCCCCCCCGCAGCCAACACCCCCGCACCCTTAACCCCCGCAGCCCCCATCCCTACGCCCTCCACTCACGGCGGTGTTGCCGTAGTTTTTCTCTCTCCTTGCGGTGGTTCTTTTCTCACAACCACTACTTGCAGTCTCTCCTCTCGCTTTGTGCCGTAATCCCTACCGCTGCTGCCGCACGACACCGCCAAGACCACCACCGGTGCTTCGTCGTCCGGTGTTGCGGGCCTCGTGTCCCCGTTCTTCCTCTCGTCTCGCTGCTTCCTCGCTCCGCCTCTCCCCGCTTCAGACTACGCTTGTCGCCGCACTAAAACCGCCTCACAGTGGAGGGGGCTGCGGGTGTTAGGGGCACGGGGGGTGGAGGGGTGCGAAAATGGAAGCGAGTTGGTGTTGTGGGGGGCGCGGGGGGGGGGTGGTGCCGTGGGGGGGAGTGATGGTGAGGGAGGGGGGGGGGAATACTGAACCGAACTGGGTGGGGAGGGGGCGGCGCGGGGGTGGGGGAGGGGGGTCTGGGGTGGGGGGAGGGCGGGGTGGTGGGAGGGTGGGGTTGTGGGTTAGGGTTAGGGTTTAGGGTTAGGGTTAGGATAAGGGTTAGGGTTAGGGTTAGGATTAGAGGTTAATTAGAGTTGAAAACGGGAAAATTAGGGTTAATGACTAACGGCGGTTAACGCCGTTAGTCATTAAGTGTATTTGAGGGTACCACGTGAATTAGTTTTAAACTTAAAGTGCATCGGTGAATTTTGAAAACATGGAGGGTACCACGTGAATTTTTTGAAAACTCGGGGGTATCAGGTGAAAAAACCGTAAAAAAAAGTAGTACAATAATCAACAAAGCAGCTGATATATTAGGTCTTTATATTCTACCATATGTAAATATATTTTGATAAATATACCACCAAACTTTATTCTGAAAAAAATGTTCCAAAACATTCCTAATTTAGACATATCTAGTTTATAGGAGCTATAAACCAGCATTTCTCTTGCTATAACTCTTAACACCAAAAAGAAAACCCTCTCACTCACCGAAAATTCGAAGGTGCGCACGAAAGTACCTTCCTCTTGGTGCGCACGGTCTGCAATGAACATCTGCAGTTTCCAATGAACATTTGTGGGACCCACCTCAATTTCTCTTTCCTCAAAATTTTCACCCCATGTGCGTTGTAAACCAATAAACATCAAGATTATTCCAATGGACATTGTAGTCTAATGAACACACGCTAATTTTCAATGGACATTTGCAATTTTGGAATGAACATTTATGGGACACACCTCAATTTCTCTTTCCTCAACTTTTCACCCCATGTGTGTTGTAAACCAATAAACATCCAGTTTATTCCAATGAACATTGTAGTATAACGAACACACGCTATTTTTTGTTGAACATTTGGAATTTTGGAATGAACATTTATAAAAAATTTAGTGTGATAAACACATTCTTTCTGTTGAATGAACAATTGCAATTTTGGATTGAACATTTTCGCCTAATTTCGAAATTCAGTATGTTTTCGAATTTTAAAAATTCAAAATTGCCGCTGATTTTTAAAATTCAAATTTCAAAATATTTTTCAAATTTACTATTGTTCATTTCATATTGTTGATTCAAATGTTAGTTTGTTCATCCAAGTCTTCAAAATGTTCTTTCAAATTACTTATATGTTCATTGTGATAAATATTTATGTTGTCATTACTTATATGTTCATTGGAGATGAACCTATGTTCTTTCCATGCGTTTTTAGTTTAATGAACCCGCGTTTTATGTGTTTGTTCTTGCCGTTTTGGATGATGCGCACCATCCTCTACCTACACTCGTGCGCACCATCGACGGACTGCTCACTCACTCAGTCACTCTCACTCTCTCAAACCTACCCAATTCCATTCCAACCCTCAAGCCCTCGCCCCAATTAGAGGATTTTGAATTTAAATCATACGGGTTTCCCGTTTCCCCTTTGTCACTCGTACTCAGTCTACATCATTTTCCGAGAGGCGAGAGCCTTGCTGGAACAAAGAAAATGGCGATGTCAACATCAAATGACGAGGAATACCCTGAAGACAGAATAAGCAGCCTCCCAGATAGCCTTCTCATTACCATACTCTCTTTCCTCCCAATCGATTCCGCCGCCACTACTTCCGTCTTATCTAGCCGTTGGCGCTACCTTTGGACCCACATCACCCACCTCTCTTTCCCACTTCCTGGTAAACCCAAATTCGATGATTTAATGTATTATGTAACAACCGTTAATCACATTCTCTCTCAACTCACCTCCCCCAAAATCCACACTTTTGACCTTCATTTCTCTTACCGTTTGACAAGAAATGTACCTAAAACAACCTTAAAACTCGCCTCTTCTTATCTGCTTCCTTGGATTTATCGAATTTGCCGCCGAAATCCGGAGGTATTTAAGGTAAACATCCAATTTCGCAGTGATGTTCCTTCAATTTTGTTTCAAATGCCAACTTGTGTGTTTGAAACTCAATCATTGGTAGAACTCAAGTTGCATGGTGTTAATTACTTTGATAATGATGGAAGTTTATTGATTAATCTTCCTAATTTGAAGAAACTTCACCTTTTTCTTAATGATTCACATTATCCTTTGATGGGTACTCTTTTTAAGTCTTGCCCGTTGTTGGAAGATTTATATTTGTGTCTGAATGTGAGCGAGGGTGATTACATTGTTGATATATCTGCCGTTAATCTCAAGTGTTTGAGTTTAGAATTGACTACAAGGTCTTCAACCAATTGCAAGTTTCTGATTGATTCCCCTAAGTTGGAGAAATTTAATGTTAAGGGTTATATAGTGTTTTATGACTTTCTTACATTTCCAAGTAACTTACAAGATGTGAAAATTGACGTATATTTCCAATTATTCCATGCTGATCGTGGCGAGGTACTAGGATTGATCCAAGGGATTTCTTGTGTTAGGTCTCTTGTGCTGTACTGTGAGCCTTCTATGTTGAATATTCTAAGTAATTTGGATAGCAATGACATACCAGTTTTCCGTAATCTGGTACATCTTAGCTTTAGTGGCAATTGCGCCGAATGGGAGGACCCATTACCAGATTATCTATTAGGTAACCTCAAGGGGCTAGAGATACAAAATTTGATGGGTGTGGACTGTGAGATCGATCTGCTTCGACGTATTCTGAGTAGTCTTTCTGCTTTGGAGGAGCTTCGTGTTACAGCTTGTGCAGTTCCTCCGGTAGATCAACTACGAATAGAATACGAATTATGTAAAGAACTTTTTATGCTTCCAAGGGCTTCACCAAGTTGTCAGATTGAGTTCTCTGGTCAAATGGTCACCTCATCAAGCAAGGACTTCAAAAATGGTGTACTTACTTTACTTGTCAAAGATATGGAACCTTTCTTCTGACACAGCTGATTCGGGTACGCATCTGTTTATTTGTGGTGACCTTAGCTTCTTCTTTCTGGTAATGTTAGTTCTTTTTTTTTTTATGTATCTTTCATGTTGTATGTTTTGGATTAGCCTTTTGATAAGTGTTTGTAGTTATTAGAGGAAAATTTCGTGCTTTTTTCTTTGTGGGAGGCGGTGTTGGCAGCTATCTGTCTAATTTATTACATTGGTGGGAGCATTGGAATGAAATTATATTGCTCATACCTCACTAACATAATCCCTCTAATTTCTAGGAGATTTGGAGTATTATATGGCTGAAATATGGTGCTAATTTGCATACTTTGATACTGCTTGCTAGATACTTGATCATGGATGTTTACATGGTATAAAATGCGTACATATATTCATTCTGGTTTGATAGTGGATTGAGTCTTGAGTCAAGTGTCGCTTTTGGTACAAACTTTGACATTTGGTTTTGATTGATTGTGATGGGCATAGTCCACAGCCTAAATATGAATTATGTATCTTGAAAAGTTTCAGCATGAGTGTCCATTGTAAGTTCATAAATAAATTCTGAAGGTTACATTAGAATTTCTTACCTTCTAAAAACAAGAATTTGAGGAATGGCCGTTTAGTGATTTGATCATGCATTTTTTTAATGTGCATTATCCAACTAGCTATGAGAATCCATATTGAACTTTTTTCTCATGTTCAATATTTACTTGTTTCACACCTTTAGGTCTCTGCTTTCATCTGCAAGGACTGCCGTACACGGTACAAGGATTCAGTTGTGCTTTGGCTTGCTTGCGCTAGGATTGTTTGTAGCTTGCTATGTTTGTTGGCTTTTGCTATTTTATATTGCTTATCTATTTTTGAGCAAATGATGTTTCTTATGCGATTTGTTTACCCTTTAATTTTCCAGTTATCAATTTTGCTTTTTTTTTTACAGGCTTATTTTGGCTTTTATGTTCCTTTCTCCTCCCCTTTTTTTTTTTGTTTCTTTGTGCTGCATGACTTCATAGTCTCCATAATAGTGAGAATGTAGCATCATTGCTGATTTTAGACATGTACATATTCGAATTGCATGCTTAATTGTTACTTGTTATTGATTTTGTAACTATTGAGAACTCATTGTCTGAATCACATGAGTGAGTGTACTATGAGTTGTAAAAGGTTGAAGCTTTCCAATACAGGAGAAACTAGAAGAATCTTTGGTGATATTTACCCATCTGTTGTCCATTTTGATAACGTTTAGGCTCCAAGTATTAATGAATAGGAGATATACTGAACATATTTCGCTTACCCTTAGGAAACTTTTTTTTTCTGGCCTATAGTTTCTCTTTCTTTACAAATAAGATGTTGTAGTCAAGCAATGATTATCTGTCATGCACTCTATATCTTGTAATGACCGGCATGTATTTCCATTAGGTTGCATTCTCTTCACCTGAAAAAACCCGAATTCATTTGAACTGAACTTATTAGACATGATTGACCTTGATTGATCCTTATTGGAACTTATTTTTTAGTGTTGTGTTAGGACCTTATCAAACCCGATCCGAACTATTTTTTTTTAAGGTGAAGAAAGACACCGGCGTTGGAGAATTTTGTACCTGTTCTACTACAAAAATTAAGGGATGGAAGGACATACTTAATCCTTTTGGTGTTATGGCCATGCTTGCTCATACCCAAACCATATTGAACTTGACCTGTTGAGCAGGCGTGCAATCACTGGGATCCAATTTGGCATTTATATTTTGGTTACTTACTAGAGAGCTAAGATTGTGGGTAATTCTCAATGTGTTCGACCATTGAAGTTTATAGTTTGCTTAGCTCGTTTTTTTCCAGCAATGATCTCTCGTTTTCCAATTTACAACCATCTAATTTCTAGTTATCACATCACGTAAAGGTTGGATTGGGTTGCTTCATGCATGCCTCGTCCGCTTGGACGCTTGGTCAATTTGTCTTGTTCTGGTGTATGAACCATATTGAGAAGTGCAAAATCATGACATATGTATGTACTATGTAGTGACAGTTTGAAATCATCCATGGACTTTTTTTTATGGGAAATCTAAGCATAAGCTCTGGAGAATGTGTTTACCTAGAATCAGTATGAGCTTGGTGAATTACTCATAATCTTTGCTAGAATATTGATTGACCATGGACTTATAGAGATGAGGAAAAACATTAACACTACAATAGAAAATAGGAAATTATCTCAAATGACCCCGATATTTGAAATGTTTTTCCAAATAATTGTAACATTTTCACCGCTATCTCGGATAATCCTAAACTTGTAATTCGTCATTAAATACGATTATTTGATTATTCAATATTGGAAAATATGTTGGTTTAAACAATGAGTCTACGTATGGGATTTTTTAATAGAAAATACTATAAGAAAAATATGTGATAATCTTTTTCTCTTTGTTAAATGCATTCGTTTCCTTATTCAATTTTATTTATATAATACGATTTGATTTTTGCAAAAGTATTACACGTTAACGTATAAATAGATACAATGAACAAGAACAAAACTTCCATATGCTTCTCACGATGAGGAGATATGTTTTGAGGTTCTAATAGCTTTACACTAAATTTAATTTATTAAAATCCAAATTCAATTCATAAATTAAATGCAACATAATTAATATTTAATAAAACTTTATGTTGCTCATAAATTTCAATTCAATTTTTTTATATATAAATGATAAAGTTATTTTTATTTATTTTATTTTTCCAAAGCGAACTACATTCTACACCAATGTGAAAGTTTATAACTTAGGGTCCGTTCTGTTCAACTTATTTTAACTTATATAAGATTTTATAAGATAAGATAAGATAAGATAAGATAAGATAAATAAGATGTTCTGTTCAACTTATCTTCACTCATTTCAGAATAAGATAAGATAAGACAAGATAAGATAAGATAAGATAAGATAAGATAAGATCAGATCAGATCAGATAAGACAAAATAAGTTGAACAGAACATACCCTTAGTGCCCAAAATCTGAACCTCAATTTCGGAAGAAGAAATTGCATGTAAAATATGAATGAAGTATGTTGTCTTTTTTCATAAGTTGAACCACACATTTCTAAAAGTGGAGTGGATAACGTATTGCTTTAAGTTATTTATTTATATTTAGCACATAGGCTAAATTATTATGTCACTATTTTTATGTATGTGACATTTCATTGATTATTGATGACATATTTACACCATCATTTTGGCAAAAATATCACAATAGCAATTTTGCATATATATCCAATGTTGAGGCAAGCCTCAAGAGAAATTTGTAGCTTTTATATAGCTTTAGGTAGCTTTTACCTTTTGAAAAATTATTGTAGTGATCGCCAGAGTAGTTTCTAGAGGTAATTTTTAGGCAGCTTTTAACTTTTGAGTAGTTTTTGCCAAAAGTTAAAATTATTAGCTTTGGAGTAGATTTTGTCGAAAGCTATTCTTACATACTTCCTCCGTCCTATAATTGACTGAACACTTTACTTTTATATTTGTCCCAAATTAGTTTGAAAAGTCTTATTTTTAGCACGACCCCACTTTGCTATTATATTACTTTTCTTACGACCTTTGCCCACACTCTAACGTTTTCGATGAAAAACTAATTGACTTTCTCTCTTCTTGCATAAAAAAACCCCCACAAACTCCTACTACATCTACTTTTTTTAAAAAAAAACATTTGATACACACTACAACTTATTACCTTAAACTACATGTCCTAAGAATTGTTCAGATCTTCCTGGGACGAGGGAGTATTATTTATATTACCGAACATTTCTACTTTAGACAGCTAGTTTCACAGCTAAAAACTAATAGTTACCTCTAAAGGTATAAGCTAAAAGTTTACGGCTAACTGCTGCTTTTGCCGAACAGCTGTAGATTAGAGTTATCATATAGGTTATGTCTTGTCTATTTCGTATTTGTGTCAAAAAGTGTCACACTAACCCGACTCGGCCTTCGGCAGTAACCCGATCCGTTTAATTAAGCAGTTATCTGTATTGACCATTTAACCTATTTATTCAAAATTCCTATAAAATTTTAAAAAAATTTATTTTTCATGTCCAATAGTTATTGATTTGTGTTTATTCAGGTAATGGCTTGCTAATATATTAAAAAGATTTAAAGAATTCATTAACTTTTGGATTTTTTTTCCCTAAATAAGGTCAAAGTGAGTGTTAATTCCTCATATGCGCTGAACTTGAAATTGATTCCATGGATACCGTCCACGTAGGACAGCACGCGAGAAATTTTATTTTCGGCAAACCAAACCGCTACTCAAAGTAGCGATTAACTTTAAGTTACGTCGCTACTGTTGGTAGCGATTTACGAGGTAAAACCGCTACTCAGAGTAGCGGTTTATACCGTAAATCACCACTGAGCGAAAAGGAGGAAAAGCACGCCACACAAGCATGTTGCGTCCAGCAAGCTTGCGCCTAGCGCAGGCCAGCTGCGCGCCACGCACGACCAGTGCGCTGGACGCAGCATGCTTGCGTGGCATGCTTTTCCTCCTTTTCACTCAGTGGTTTCGATTCAGATCGAACCGCTACTCTGAGTAGCGGTTTATATGCGTGCGTTATAGCTTGTCTTAGGGACACAATGTAACC
Organism: Beta corolliflora; assembly: GCA_947648045.1. NCBI lineage: Eukaryota > Viridiplantae > Streptophyta > Magnoliopsida > Caryophyllales > Amaranthaceae > Beta > Beta corolliflora. The sequence continues at coordinate 475,762 of CANSZD010000773.1, forward strand.
GCTATTCGAAGTAGCGGTCAACTTCACATTATTGGTATTAACCGCTACTTGGAGTAGCGGTTTTATAAAAAAACCAAAATTATGGCGTCCTGTCCTATGTGGACGGTATCCATTGAATTAATTTCAACGTTCAGCGCATATGAGGAATTAATACTCCATTTGACATTATTCATGGAAAAAATTCTTAACTTTTGCCAACTTTTACCTTAAATGGTACTAAAATGTTAAATTTTCCTATATGTTTAAGTTAAACGTGTAAAGTCGTGTCAGTTTCAGGTTGAAAACTTAATATTAACCCGTCCCATTTATTTAATAGTAAAACATGTACTGACCCATTTATATAAACGTATGAAAAAAATTTAACACTGACCCATTTTTTCATATTCGGTCACTATGTCAACTTTTAACCGTTCTACTTTCTACTACCGTTTGGTAGTTGGTTATAAATAGTGGTAATGAGAATAATTTTGTGAAGAAATCATTGTCCATTTCGATGGTAATACTAATTTATCCTAAAGTGACTATTTTTCTTTTTAAATTTGCATTCACATCCAATACCACGGTGGTAATGAGTGGTAATGAAAATTTTTTCCCCTTAAAGAAAAATACACAAGCTTAAGGGTGAGATTGTTTCTCCATGGAGAAAAAACATAAACTTAAAAGTTGAAATTACTTCCCGATAAAGATTTTAAAGGTGTTTCTCTGGTAAGTAGATGCTCGTCATAGTTGAGTGCCCACTCCACTAGTCCACTCCATATAGGCGTCTCCTCTCACAAACCTGCACAATTGGCCAATTCCATTGCCTTCGCCTTTATCAAACGATTTTGAATTTAAATCATTGGGGTTTGCTCCCTTGATCACTCTCACTAGTCACTCCTACAGACTACAGTCCTACTCTCATCTACATCATTGCGCTTAACCGCTCTCGAACACAAACAAGAAAACTTCACTTCGAGGACCGCGCCGGAACAGAGAAAACGGCGATGTCCACATCAAATGACGAGGAAGATAACATCAACATTATCAGTCACAACCATGAATAGTTGAATACCCTCAAGACAGAATAAGCAGCCTCCCAGATAGCCTCCTTATCACCATACTCTCTCTTCTCCCAACCGATTCCGCCGCCACTACCTCCGTTTATCTAGCCGTTGGCGCTACCTTTGGACCCACATTACCCACTTCCTGGGAAACCCAAAATTGAAGATTTAATGTATTATGTAACAACCGTTAGTCACATTCTCTCTCAACTCACCTCCCCCAAAATCCACACTTTTGAACTTTATTTCTCTTACCATTTGACTGAGTTTGTACCTGAATTTACCTTAAGACTTGCCTGTGCTTATCTGCTTTCTTGGACTAATCGAATTTGCCGCCGAAATCCGGAGGTATTTAAGGTAAACATCCAATGTTCTGGTTATTTTCCTTCAATTATCTTTCCAATGCCAACTTGTGTGTTTGAATCTCAATCACTGGTTGAACTCAAGTGGGGCATCACTGGCATGTTGTTGATCGATTTTCTTTCTTTGATGATGATAGAAGTTTATTGATTAATCTTCCTAATCTGAAGAAACTTGACCTTTTTCTCCGTGATTCACATTCTCCTTTGATGGGTGCTCTTTTTAAGTCTTGCCCTTTGTTGGAAGATTTACAGTTATGTCTGAATGTGAGCGATAAAAATCACATTGTTGATATATCAGCACTTAATCTCAAGTGTTTGAGTCTTGAAATGATTGACAGCTTGTCAAACAATTGCAAGTTTCTGATTGATGCCCCTAAGTTGGTGCAATTTGATGTTAAGGGCTATTTAGCGTTTTATGACTTTGTTACAATTCCAACTAATTTACAAGATGTTACAATTGAGGTAGACCAACAATTTTTCTATGCTGATCGTGGCGAGGTACTAGGATTAATTCAAGGGATTTCTTGTGTTAGGTCTCTTAGCTTGTTCTGTGGTCCTTCTCTGTTGAACTCTCTTAGTGATTTGGATAGCAATGGCCTACCAGTTTTCCATAATTTGGTACATCTTAGCTTTAATGTCGATTGCGACTATTGGGAGGACCAGTTACCAGGTTATCTATTAGGTAGCCTCAAGTGGCTAGAGATGATAAATTTGACGGGTGTGGACTGTGAGATCGATCTGCTTCAAAATATTCTGAGTAGTATTTCTGCTTTGGAGGAGCTTCGTGTTACAGCTTGTGAAATTCCTACAGTAGATCAACTACGAATGGAATATGAATTCTGTAAGGAACTTTTTATGCTTCCAAGGGCTTCACCAAGTTGTCAGATTGAGTTCTCTGGTCAAATGGTCACCTCATCAAGCAAGGACTTCAGAAATGGTGTACTTACTTTACTTGTCAAAGATATGGCAGCTTCACCTTTTGTATGACACAGCTGAAATCGGGTACACATCTGTTTATTTGTGGAACCTTAGCTTCTTCTTTCTGGTAATGTTAGATCCTTTTTTATTTATCTTTCATGTTGTATAGTTTGGATTTTAAGCCTTTTGATAAGTGTTTGTAGTTATTAGAGGAAATATTTGTGCTTTTTTCTTTGTGGGAGGCGGTGTTGGCAGCTATCTGTCTAATATATTACATTGGTGGGAGCATTGGAATGAAATTATATTGCTCATACGTCACTAACATAATCCCTCTAATTTCTAGGATGTTTGGATTATTATATAGCTGAATATGGTGCTAAATTGCATACTTTGATGCCGCTTGCTAGATACTTGTTCAATGATGTTTACATGTTATAAAACGGGTACATATATTCATTCTGGTTTGATAGTGGATTGGGGCTTGAGTCAGGTCACAGGTGTGTCGCTTTTGGTATAAACTTTGACATTTGGGTTTGATTGATTGTGATGGGCTTAGTCCACTACTCAGCCTAAATATGCATTGTGTATCTTGAAAAGTTCAGCATGAGTGTCCGTTGTAAGTTCGTAAATAAATTCAGAAGGTCGAATAGAATTTCTTACCTTATAAAAACAAGAATTTGAGGAATGGCCGTTTAGTGATTTGATCATGCATTTTTTTTAATGTGCTTTATCCAACTAGCTATGAGAATCCATATTGAACTTTTTCTCATGTTCAATATTTACATGTTTCACCCTTAGGCCTCTGCTTTCATTTCCAAGGACTAAGGATTCAGTTGTGCTTTAGCTTGCTTGCGGTACGATTGTTGTAGCTTGCTATGTTTGTTGGCTTTCATCTATTTTTGAGCAAATGATGTTTTGGATGCATCTTGTTTACCCCTTAATTTTCCAGTTGTCAATTTTGTCCTTTTTTCTGGCGTTTTTGGCTTTTAGGTTCCTTTCTCCTCCCCTGTTTTTTTTTTTCCTTTGTGCTGCATGACTTCATAGTCTCCATAATAGTGAGAATGTAGCATCATTTCTCATTTTAGACATGTACTTATTCGAATTGCATGCTGTATTGTTACTTGTTATTGATTCTGTAACTATTGAGAGCTCATTTTCTGAATCAGATGATTGAGTGTACTATGTGTTGTAAAAGTATGAAGCTTTCCGATACAAGAGAAGCTAGAAGAATCTTTGATGATGTTTATCCATCTGTTGTTCATTTTGATAACGTTCAGGCTCCAAGTATTAATGATTAATGAATAGGAGATATATACCGAAAATATTTCGCTCACTTTAGAGAACTCTTTTTTCTGGCCTATAGTTTCCCTGTCTATATAGATCAGATGTTGTGGCCAAGCAACAATTCACTGTCGTGCACTCTATATCTTGTAATGATCGGCATGTATTTCCATTGTAACTAAACGGCATTGGAGAATTTTGTACCTGTTCTACTACAAAAATTAAGGGATGGAACGACATACTTAATCCTTTTGGTGCTATGGACATGCCTTCTCATCTGATTGTCTGCTTGGTGATAGCTGAGTAACTACCCAAGTCCCAAACCATATTGAACTGGCCTGCTGAGCAGGCGTGCAACCACCGGGATGCAGTTTGTCATTTATATTTTGGTTACTTACTTGAGCTAATACTGTTTGTGGGTAATTCTCAATGTGCTCGACGGTTGAAGTTTATAGTTTGCTTAGCTAATTTTTTTTCCAGCAATGAATAATGATCTCTCGTTCCCAATTTGCAACCATCTAATTTCTAGTTATCACATCACGTAAAGGTTGGATTGGCTTGCTTCATGCAGGCCTCGTCCAGCTTTGTCAATTTGTCTTGTTCTGGTGTATTTTTTTTTTTTTTTTTTTTAGGTGAACAAACGGTACCATAAAACTTAACTTGTCAGGGCATAAAGCCTTTTACAATCCATTCTTAAAATGTCTTTGCAATAATCCGGGGGGAGGGGGAGATGATTGATTACATTAAGGGAATCTGGCCCACTCCTACACCCATGACATAGCGCATCCGCAACTTGATTGTCCTGTCGTCTAGCGAACAATATTTTCGTTTCTTGGAAGTAGTGCTGCAGCTCCCTGCAAGCCATAACAACATCACTGTAAAAATCTTCATAATCCGGTTGTGTATTTGTGATCATCTCCACTGCTTGCTTGCAATCCGAGTATAATACAATATGCGTGTAATTGGCCTCACTTGCCATATGTAAGCCTTGGCGAAGTGCTAGTAATTCTGCATGTAAAGGGTTAGAGGCATAGGACAAGCAATAGAAACCACAACACCACTGACCTTGAGAATCACGTATTACACCTGCAATGCATATTTTAGTTTCAATATTCACAAAGGATGCATCAACATTCACATGGACCCATGGGTGAGGAAACTTAACTCGGGTGGGAGTAAGGGTTAAAGACGAGGAGAGGCTTCTGTTTTGATTAGCATTAAATTCTTTGGCAAGGGTGAGAGCATTTTTTAGAGTAATGGGGGGTGGGGTATAGGGTGTAGCATCAAAAATGAACCTGTTGCGAGCTTTCCATATCTCGAACCAGAGGAATGGAGCCAGGACCGACCATTTTAGGCCATCAAACTCTTGGTCTATGTTAACAACAATTCTAACCCAGTCCTCTATATGCGTGGCCTCCCAAAAAATGTCGGGTGGGGTGACAAGCATCCATACTTGGGAAGCTTTTGCGCAGTCTCTCATAACATGTAAGGTGTTTTCCTCCCCCCAATTACAACAAGGACAGTCCGAGGAAGGGATGATTTTTCTCGAAAATAGGAGTAACTTAGTAGGGATCCTGTCCCACCAAAGCATCCACACAAATATCCTAAGTTTGGGACTTGTATTCATCTTCCATATCCACTCACCTCCCCTCTTTGCAGCCCTATGATGAACATAACTTGCATAGGCTTGGGATAACGAGAAAATACCTTTTACCACAAGGTTTGAGAATTTTTTATCTGAATTTCCGTCAAAGGGAATGATATAGGTACTAATCCGGTCTGCTATGAATTTTGGGAGGGGAAAGGATATTGCTTTAAGGTTCCATTTGTTGCTATGAATAAGATCCCTGACGTTAAGGCTTGTTTCGGCTTGCGATAAAGGCCCTGGATCCAACTACGAAGGCTACCTATCCCTAACCAATCATCATGCCATACATTGATTGACTTTCCATCTCCTAATTTCCATCTTGTATTCCTTTCCAAAAAAGGAAAACTTCGACCAATATTCTTCCAAACCTGGGACCCTTTACGAAATGCTATACTAAAGTTGGACCTAATATACTTCGAAGAAATACAATCCTTAGCTAAGCTTGGATCTCCTTGTGTTAATTTCCATCCAAGCTTGGCTAACATAATGTGGTTAAGGTCACTATGACTTCTAATCCCTAGACCCCCCATATGTTTCGGAAGAAAGGTGTGAGCTTGCCCTACCAGATGAATGCGTTTGACGCTCTCGGAGTCACCCCAAAGGAAGTCATTGCAAATCTTATCTAACTCACGAAGCGTGGTCTTGGGCAGTTGCGTGACTTGCATATAATAGGAAGCAACCGTATTCATTGAGGATTTGATCAGGGTAAGTCTACCTGCTCTGGATAAAAGTTTGACCTTCCACATGGCAAGCTTCCTTCTCACTTTGTCAACCACAAACTGAACCTCACTTCTCTTTGGTCTTTTGTTAGACAGAGGGAGACCAAGATATAAACCTAGATTCTCACTTTCCTGAATATTCATTGTTTCTTGGAAAAGGATTTTGTGATCATCTGAGGTGTTTGGGGAGAAAGTAAGGCGGCTTTTTCCTTCATTAATCTTTTGGCCGGAAAGCGCACAAAAAGTTTGGAGAATTTGACGAAGAGTAAAGGACGTGGCTTCATCCACCCTCCCAAAAATGAGGAGGTCATCAGCAAACATTAAATGTGAAATAGGAACCCTATCTTTTCCTACCCAAAAGGGTGTCCATGCCTTCTCAAGGCAAGCTTGATTAATTAGGCTAGTTAAGTGTTCCAAACAGATGTTGAAAAGAAAGGGTGACATAGGATCTCCCTGACGAAGGCCTCTAGAATGGTGAAAGGTTTCAGTTTTTTTGCCATTAATGAGAATTGAAGATGAAGCTTTGTTTATGCAATTCATGATGAGGGTGATAGAATGGGGATCTAAATTATGATCGCCAAGACATTGCCTAATGAAGTCCCACTCTAGTCTATCATAGGCCTTTTCTAAATCCACTTTCGTGAGCAAACCACCCCCGACTTTCCTTTTTCTTATGCATAGTATGAAGGACTTGGAAGCTACCACAAGATTAATATCAGTGCCCCTCCCTTGTATAAAACCATTTTGATTCTTGGAGACCCAATTGGTCATAAAGGGTTTCATGCGATTTACTAATATCTTGGTCACAAGTTTGTAGATCGTGTTACACAAGCTTATAGGTCTCAATTGTTTCACCGTTTCAGGGTTCGACTGTTTGGGAATAAGACAAATTAATGCTTGCCCTAGTTCTTCCGGAATATCCCCTTTAGCAAACCACTCTCTAACCTTTCCACAAACATCATCCGCTACGATGTGCCACTCTTTTTGAAAAAATATGGGGTGAAAACCATCAGGCCCGGGAGCTTTAAGCGGTTTCATGGCAAAGAGGGCTTGTTTAACTTCCTGGTCAGACGGGGGTTCGGCTAGGTGAATTTGGTTCCCAAAGGACCCTAAAATGGTTCTATGAGACCTAGTTTGATCAGTGTTGTATAGGTCAACATAAAAATCCCTAATCAATTTATGAAGGTCCTTAGGGTCCGAGATAAGGTTCCCAACACCATCTTTCAGGCAACGGATTGCACTCCTTTGGCGCTTGATAAGCACACTTCGATGAAAGAAAGCCGTGTTTCTATCCCTTGGCTCCCCCACTCAATCCTACTCTTAGCTAGCCAAAGCCATTCTTCTTGCAAAAGAAGGTCCATAAGTTCATTTTGGAGGCTTTCTTCTAGGTTAAGGTGATAAAGGGAGTCCGGATTATATTGTAGGTAGTTTTGAATGCCCTTGGACGAGCATTGACTCTTTTCTTTTAGCGTAAACATTACCGAACACCTTACCATTCCAAAGAGACAACTCATTGCCTACTCTTCTAAGCTTTGTGCTAATTGATTCCTCACTACCTACCCAAGCTTCTTGAACTACCCCTTCGAAGGTTGGATCCTGGAGCCACATAGGTTCGAAACGGAATGGTTTTTCCCCAGATAATGTAGGGGGGGTCTCAAAGGTGCATAGGATTGGCGCATGATCGGAGGTGATCCGGGGAAGATGCCAAATACAAGAGTTAGGATATTGAGTAAGCCAATCATCATTTCCAAAACCTCTATCTAACCTCTCAAAAATGGGATTAGTTTTCCTTTTATTAGTCCATGTGAATTTTGGGCCATTGAAACCAAGATCAAGCAAATTGCAGATATTAATAGTGTGATTAAACAAGTTAGTGCGATGGGTGTTTATTGGGTTGCCCCCCCATTTTTCCGATTGACATAATACTTCGTTGAAGTCACCAACAACAAGCCATGGCATACAAATAGTTTGTGAAATCTCATGCAAATTATCCCACATTAATCTCCTTTTACTAAACTTAGGGCTAGCATAAATAGCAGATAAAAAAATAGGGGGGTTCGAATTTACCTCAACAATGGCGTGAACTCCTTGAGCATTCTTGCTAATAATATGAACATTCACGCGAGCGGAATTCCATAAAATTAGAATGCCCCCAGCGTAGCCAATAGGATCGACAAGGAACCAAGAATCAAAAGGAAGGGTACCGACAATGTTGGCCGTGTGAGCTCGGTTGGTTTTTGTTTCGGCGAGAATGAGGATGTCCGGCCGGTTGTGAGTGATAAGATGCATAAGGTTGGGTTTAAAGGTGTTTCGCGCTAAACCCCGCGCATTCCAATATAGGACAGACATATTATGAGGGAGGTGTGGTTTCCTCTTGAGTGCCTTTATGACACCCGTTTGTTTTTCGGCCCATGGGTTGACATGTTCGTCGGTCATTGGGCACACCCACTTGTGCCTTTGCGGTTTGGCTCTCATGGTGGTGGTTCTTAGGGGTCTTACGCCTCTGACCTCGTCCCATTGGAGTGTTAGTGCTAGTTGCTTCAACATGGGTAATATGTCCATCTCCATGATTGCATTGGAGTTCCCGAGAGATGTCCACTCTATTGCCGAGAATTTCAGCCGTATCCTTGTTCTCATTTGTGGAATGAATGGTTGCGGGTCCAGCCACGGTCCCAACAAGTGTAGCACTTCCCTCTCTTCGTCTTCGGCTACGACCTCTTTCCTTAGTAGCCGGTTGAGAAGTAACCATGGCACGGTGGTAGATGCGCCGCATCTTGCAATTGGGGGAAGGTGAGCGGGCTCTATCACTCCTTGGTGATACATTAGTAGGCCCAAGTTCGCTGGTTCCACCTCTTTGGGGTTCAATACCAGTGCCTTCACTTCCGCGAACGATAATTCGTCCATCATCTCGCCCTCTTGGCGGAGATAAAAAACGTGTCTCTGGTCTACATCCATCAAGAGTGGGAGCATTGGCTTGGAAATTATGTGAGGATACCTCCACTCTATTCTTTGGACGTGAGGGGGGGAGCGAGGTGGAGAGTCGGGGGGTGAATTTTCGGATGATGGGGGTGACGGCGGAGGTGGGGTGATGTCCGACCTTGTCACTGCGTGTGGATGAGTTGATGAGGAAATGCTTGGGAACATCTTGAAGGGGGTTTGGTTTTTTCGGGGGTTTGAAAGGTGTTCTCGGTGAGAATTTTTGTTGACTTTTGGCTGGCATAGGGGGTGTGGTTTTTCGGTGTTTGGGAGTTAATATGGCTAGGAGATGGTTTGTTTGGCGAAATCTGAGTAGCAGGGGATACTTTGTTTGGTTGAGTGTGAGCCATGATTTGGCTTCCCAAGGTTCCATCTTTCGAAATTTCATTGGAGTTTAGGGGAGTATTTTCTGAATTTTTGTCAGACAGATTTTCGAGGAGAGAGAAGGGATTTTGTATGCATAAATTACTACTTTTAGTAGGAGATGACCTCCTAGGTTTATAGGTAGGTGGCTCTTTGGCAGTTTCATCTGACCTAAGAGATTGAGGGTTGACAAAGTTGGCTTTTTTAGGTGTCCATCTTTTAGACAAGAGGGGCCCATCGTGTCTCGACCCTGCGGGCAAGGGTTGAAATTTCCCTGTTTACCCGACACCGGGTCCATCCACCTTCCTTCTTTTTTCCCTGCGAGTTCTGCGATGTGTTGCCTACCACCGGCGGGTGTATGCTTTGATTCTTTTCGCTATGACCGAATAGGTTACATTTAGCGCAGAACCATGGACCATCCATAAAAGTGACTTCTTGAAAGAAATTTCCGAGCCAAATTCCTGTAGGTGGTTGTTTTCCTTCCTCTAACAGCATGCAGAATTTAGCAAATCTCCTACCTTCTCCTTGAATAGTTGAATTATCCACCCTCAAAAGCTTCCCCATTGATCTACCAATGCTTTCTAGCATCTTTTCTTCAAAGAATTCCACAGGGAGTTCGTTTAATATGGCCCACGCTGCTCCGAGCTTTGGCACGTTCTTTGACGGGCGAAACCCAGGTTCCCAGTTTTGAATCCACAAGTGGTAGTTCTGGACCATCCATGGCCCCTGAGAGAGAAGGTGAGTTTTGCGCTCGACTGTGTCACATTTGAGCGTATAAAACCCACGCCCTAAAGCAAAAAGATTTGGGAATTTTGATAAATTCCACGTTTTTTTCAGCTCACTGGATAGAAATTCTTTAGAAAATGACTTTCCCACAACTTTGATAATCACTGCAAGCATCCAGGGCTCGCTGAGTTCTTTATACTTTTCAATTGAGATGGGAATGAAAATGTCCCCGTCCTTAGCCACCTCCGGGGGGGCGGTGGACGCAGGATAAAGGACAGAAGGTAGAAAAGCTTTTTGATGGGGAGGGGTGTTGTGTGCTAGAACATGGCTAAAGGATTGCTTGATTAGAGCATGGGTGGGAAGGATGATTTCCGTGGAGGTTTGGGGTGGTGCTGGAGGGTCAGGAGGGAGAAGAGGAGGAGGGGGGGTCTTGGTTCCAAAGGTCGATCCTGAGGCTATGCTGCTGGAGTCCACAGGGGGAGGGGGGTTTTTTTGTGCCGTGAGGGCAGGTACTCCCTGGTCTCTCTCATGGTCTTTCTCTCTCATAACTCTTTGTTCTGGTGTATGAACCACATTGAGAAGTGTAAAATCATGGCATATGTATGTAGTGACAGTTTGAATTCATCCATGGACTTTTTTATAGGAAATCTGAGCATAAGCTTTGGAGAACATGTCTATTGTCTACTGAGAAATGAGAATATGAGCTTGGTGAATTAGTCATAATCTTATTTTCACACATACCTCCTTGCTAGAATGTTAATTAGACCATGGACTTAGAGTGACACCAGAAAAAATATTAACAGTATAATAGAAAATAGGAAAATTCTCTCTAATGACCCTAACATTTAGGCCATTTTTCCAAATAAATTTGACATTTTCACCCCTATCTTGGATAAACTTAAACTTGTAATTCGTCATTAAATATGAGTATTTGATTATTCAACTCTTGGAAAAATATGTTGGTTTAATGAATGAATATACTTACAGGATTTTTTTAATAGAAAATACTATTGGAAAATTATCTGAGAATCTTTCTCTTTGTTAAATACATATGTTTCCTTAATTCAATTTTATTTATTTATTATAATATGATTAGATTTTTGCAAAAGTTTTACACGTTAGCGTATGAATAAATACAATTAACAAGAACAAAACATTCATATGCTTCCCACGATGGGAAGATATGTTTTGAGGTTCTAATAGCTTAACACTAAATTTAATTTATTAAAACCCAAAATAGCTGAACATTAAAACTTAGAAAATTCATTTCATAAATTAAATGCAATATAATTAATATTTAATGAATTTTATGTTGCTCATGAAGTATATAAATTATAAAGTTATTTTTTTCCCTAAGTAAACTATATTATACACCAATGTAAAACTTCATAACTTGATTCCCAAAATCTTAATCTCAATTTCATAAGAAAAAGTGCATGTAAGATATAAATGATATATGTCGATTATTTGATAAGTTTTTTTTTTGGTAAAGAGAATTTCCTTGCAAGAAAGGGGAGAAATTGGGGATCCCTCTTGTAAGGGATGGGAATCTAATCTTGTCACAAAGGTTAAAGGAAGGTCTGAAAACTAATTAATTTATGTATGTGACATTTCATTAATTATTGATAAATATTTACACCATGATTTTAACAAAAAATATCACAAAAGCATTTTTGCACAACAGTTAAGATTGTTAGCCTTGGAGTAATTTTTGTCAAAACCTACTATTTTTACTTATTATTCATATTGTCAAACACTTCTACTTTAGACATCTAGTTTCACAGCTAAAAGCTGATAGATACCTCCGCAACTAAAAACTAAAAGCTAAAAGTTTACAGCTAACCGCTATTTTATCCGAACAGCTATAAATTAAAATTGTCAAATAGATCATGTCGTGTCTATTTCATATCAAAAGCGTCAAACTAACCCGGCTTGTTTACCTAATCGTATTGAAACCTATTGACAATAACCCGACCTGTATAATTAAACGGTTACTCGTGTCGACCCATTTAACCTATTTATTCAAAATTCCTAAAAAAAGTTAACAATAAAATAATTTTTCATGTCCAATATCGATCCATGATTATTTAGGTAATGACTTGCTAGTATATTACAAGGATTTAAAGAATTCATTTAATGTTTTGCCAACTTATACCCTTAAATGGTACTAAAATGTTTATTTTCGTACATGTTTAAGTTTAACGTGTAAAGTTGTGTCAGTTTTGAGTTGAACATCTCAATACTAACCCTGCCCATTTATTTAATACTAAAACATGTGTTGACCTATTAATAAACGTGTCAAAAAAATTTGACACTAAGGCTATGTTCAGTACCTTAATTTTACTTATTTCATAGTATCATATTAGATCATATCAGAAAAAATAAGTTCAGATCATGCTTATATTTAAAAATTTATTATTGTTGTTATTGTTGTTGTTGTTGTTGTTGTTGTTGTTATTATTATTATTATTATTATTATTATTATTATTATTATTATTATTATTATTATTATTATTATTATTATTATTATTATTATTATTATTATTATTATTATTTGTGCATAGTAATAAAATGATTGTAAGAGTAATACTATTAATGAAATGCAAAGTAATAATAATATTAGTAATAATATGTTCTACAAAAGATAAGTTTAGATCAGATAAGTTCAGACCAGATCAGATCAGAAAAAACAAGTTCAAATTAGATCAGTAAAAATAAAGTGGACTAAACATAGCCAAACCCATTTTTTCATATTCCATTACTGTGTCAACTTTTGATAGTTCTACTTTAGATGCATGTCCAGCCTAACCCAGCCGCTTGGGCCATGTGGGCCGAGCTTGCGAAAATCCTGGTCCATCCCGCTCGAATTGTGAAATTGGTGTGTGGGATGTGGACCAGATTTTTGAGCCCAACTAATGAAAGCCCGCTACTAAAACCGCCCAACCTGGTCCACGAAACGGTCCAGCCCGGCCCATGAACCAGCCCAGCCCAGCCCAAGTAATTATTCAACCAAATTGTATATATTTTAATCAAATTGTATATATTTTAATCAAATCGTATATATTTTAATCAAATTGCATATTTATAATTCAATCAAATTCAAAAATAATGAAATTATTCATTAATATTAATAATTGTATATATTTTTATTCATTTTGAAGGTTTCATGTAACAATAATGAATAGTTCAAATGACTAAATAATTTTCAAAAAGAAAAAATCTCATGCTGGCCCGCCAGACCCATCCAGCCCGCTAGGCCCATGAAATGCCAGAACCGCTTCCCAAATCGCGAAAATCGGTAACAGACCAGTGTGGACCAAAAATTTTCAGCCCGTGGACAAGCCTGCATAAACCGTAAATTTCATGGTCCACTAAAGCCTACGGACTAGCCCACCCATCCAGCACTAGTGACCATCTCTACAACTTCATATGGGCGTCTCCTGTCATAAACCTTCTCAATTCCATTGCCCTTGCCCTAAATTAACGATTTTGAATTTTAATCATTGGGGTTTGCTCCCCCTTGTTCACTTTCACTCAGTAGTCAGTACTTGGTCTACACTCTACATCATTGCGCTTAACCGCTCTCGAACACACAAAAAACCTCCAACCTAGGGCTGTGCCGGAACAAAGAAATCGGTGATGTCGACATCAAATACCGAGGAAGATAACATCAACATTATCAGTCACAACCGTGAATACCCTGATAAAGGAAGACAGAATAAGCAGCCTTCCATATAGCCTTCTCATTACCATACTCTCTCTCCTCCCAACCGATTCTGCGGCCACTACTTCCGTCTTATCTACCCGTTGACGCTACCTTTGGACCCACATCACCCACCTCTCTTTCCCACCTCCTGGAAAACCCAAATTCGATGATCTAATGTTTTATGTAACAACCGTTAAACACATCCTCTTTCAACTCACCTCCCCCAAAATCCACACTTTTGACCTTCATTTCTCTTACCATTTGAGAAAAAATGTACCTAAAACAACCTTAAAACTCGCCTTTTCTTATCTGCTTCCTTACATTAATCGAATTTGCAGTCGGAATCCGGAGGTATTTAAATCAAATTTGTTGGTTTTTTTCCTGAAATTTTATTTCCAATGCCATCTTGTGTGCTTGAAACTAAATCACTGGTTGAACTCAAGTGGCATGATGATAGTCAATTTTGTTACTTTGGTGATCATGATCATGGAAGTTTATTGATTAATCTTCCTAATCTGAAGAAACTTCACCTTTCTCTCCATAACATACATTATCCTTTGATGGGTAATCTTTTTAAGTCTTGCCCGTTGTTGGAAGATTTACATTTGTGTCTGAATGTGAGTGAGGATAATTACATTGTTGATATATCTGCCCTTAATCTCAAGTGTTTGAGTTTACAATTGACTAAGAGCTCTTCAGACAATGGCAAGTTCCTGATTGATGCCCCTAAGTTGGTGCAATTTGATGTTAAGGGCTATTTAGCGTTTTTTGACTTTGTTACAGTTCCAACTAATTTACAAGATGTGACAATTGACGTAGACGAATACTTTTTCTATGCTGATCGCGCCGTTGTACTAGGATTAATTCAAGGGATTTCTTGTGTTATGTCTTTTAGCTTGTTCTGTGGTCCTTTTCTGTTGAAATCTCTTAGTGATTTGGATAGCAATGGCCGACCAGATTTCCATAATTTGGTACTATTAGCAATAAATGCAATTTCTAGGACCTAGGGTTTGCTAGTTAACTTCAAGTTCAACAATAAATGCAAAGTTGTAAACTTTAAGTGAGAAAAGTAAGCAATAAAGAGAGACAAAGATTTAACGTGGTTCGGTCAACCTTGACCTACATCCACAAGCAAGAACCTTGGAGTTTTCTTTAGCCTCTATAATGGAGGAATTACAATGGAGAAGAAGAGAGAGAGGAGGAGAGAGAGAGAGTTATATTTTGTGGCTAATTTGAATCTTAGGGTTCTAGATGACTTTAGGATGCCTTATATATGACATCCTTAAGTTTACAAAATGACCCAAAACCCAAAACATTAAATCCCGGAAAAATCCGGATTAAATCGCAAAATCCCGAAACAGGGCAAGCTGCCCGGCCGGGCGCCCGCCCGGGCGAACCAGCCCGTCCGGTGCAGGCTTTGGGCTATGAATCTGCCTTCGAGGCAGAATGTGGCCACGAAGTAGGGCCCGCTCGAGCTTGAGGCACGTCCGCCCGGGCTGTGCTGCCCGCCCGGGCCCATCACTCGCCCGCCCGGGCTGCTCTTCTCGGCCGGGTTGTGCTTCGCTCGTTCGGGCTGAACTTCGAAGCCCTCTCTCCTTTTCTCCTTGGTCACGAAAAATCAAGGCACAAATAACAATTCTCCACCTTGACTTGAATTTCTCCAATCACCTCCAATAACACCAAAAATACTAATCAAACTCCAAAGCTCTACCCCATAGGGGCCTACAACAAACAAGAGGAGAGACCCACCAAGTTCACACACAAAGTGAACTTAGTGGTTGGCAAAGGCTTTGTCAACATGTCGGAGGGGTTCTCCTCGGTACGAATCTTCATCAATGTCAACTATTTCTTATCAATGACATTCCGGATGAAGTTGTACTTCACATCAATATGCTTCGTTCTTCTATGGAACGTGTTTTGGTTCTTAGCCAAGTGAATGGCACTTCACAAAATACGGACACCTCCTTAGAACACGAGCTAATCTCCCCAACCAAACCTTTAAGCCACTTTGCCTCCTTGAATGTCTCGGTAATTGCCATGAACTCCGCTTCCGTAGTTGAAAGAGCTACAACATCTTGTAGCGAAGATTGCCAACTCACGGTCGTACCTCCCAAGGTAAACACATAACCCGAAGTTGATTTCCGATCATCCAAGTCTCCACCATAATCCGAATCACAATACCCAATCACACCATTTGCATCTTGGCCAAACTCCAAGCAAATGTGTGAGGTACCCTTCAAGTACCTTAGAAGCCATTTCAAAGCTTCCCAATGCCCTTTCCCGGGCCTTGACATATAACGGCTCACCATGCTCACCGCTTGAGCAATGTCCGGCCTAGAACATACCATGGCATACATCACACTCCCAACGGCACTAGTATAGGGGATGTGAACCATGGCCCTTTCTTCTTCTTCGGATTGAGAACAAAGCTCCTTTGAGAGCTTGAAGTGAGAACCGAGAGGAGTAGAAACGGGCTTTGCATTGCTCATTGAGAATCTCTCAAGAACCTTCTCAATGTACCTCCTTTGGCTAAGGTACAACGCCCCCTTAGATCGATCTCTCCAAATCTCCATCCCAAGTATCTTCTTGGCTTCACCAAGATTCTTCATATCAAACTCACTACTCAGCAACTTCTTCAAATTGTTAACCTCAATCAAATGCTTGCAAGCAACCAACATATCATCAACATAAAGCAAAAGGTAAATGAAGGAACCACTTACTAGCTCTTTGTAGTAGACACAACTATCATAGGAGCTTTTTGTGAACTCATGAGCCAACATAAACGAATCAAATCGCCTATACCATTGCCTAGGAGATTGCTTCAATCCATACAATGACTTTACCAAACGGCACACATGCTCTTCTTTCCCTTCAACCTCAAAACCTTCCGGTTGCTTCATGTAGATTTCCTCCTCCAAGTCCCCATGGAGGAAAGCGGTCTTAACATCAAGTTGGTGTAGCTCCAAGTCTTCCATAGCTACCAAGGCAAGTAAAACTCTAATGGACGAGTGCTTCACAACCAGTGAGAAAACTTCATGAAAATCAACACCCTCAACTTGAGTGAAACCCCTTGCCACAACTTTTGCCTTGTAGACGGAACCTCCCGAATCCGATGTACCCTCTTTTCTCTTGTACACCCATTTACACCCAACGATCTTCTTCTTCTTAGGTGCAACAACTAACTCCCAAGTATTGTTCTTGTGCAAAGACTTCATTTCTTGCTTCATTGCCAACAACCACTTGCTTGAATCGGGTAGAGACATTGCTTCCTTGTAGGAGCATGGATCATCAAAGGTCTCTACCTCATTTGCCACGGTGAGAGCATATTGCACATAGTCACACTCCTCAATATATCTTTGAGGAGGCTTGATTTGCCTTCTTTGTCTCTCACTAGCAAGTGCCTTGCGTTGGGTTTGTGGTGAACCCTCAACATGCCTCTCTTGGGTGAGAGCATCATCATGTGAAGCACTTTCAAGCTCCACCTTCTCCTCGGTGTCATGAGATGAACCTACATCATTACAAATAGCAAGCTCCTTCTCCGGAGGGATCATACATGATTCATCAAACACAACATCTCTAGAAGTTATTACCCTCCTAGATTTTTCACACCAAACTCTATATCCCTTAACCCCCAAACCATAGCCAACAAATACACATTTTCTAGCTCTAGGTTCAAGTTTATCCTCATTTACATGAATGTAGGCCGGACAACCAAAAACTTTCAAATTAGAATAATCACAAGGAGTTCCGAACCATACCTCTTGAGGAGATTTAAAGTTAAGGACGGAGTGAGGAGACCGGTTCACCAAATAACATGCCGTTGCAACCACTTCGGCCCAAAAGATCTTCCCCAACTTGGCTTGGGAGAGCATACATCTTGCCCTCTCTAGGAGAGTCCTATTCATCCTCTCCGCAACACCGTTTTGTTGAGGCCTCCCAACACAAGTTCTATGACGAACAATGCCTTCATCAAGACAATACTTAGTGAACTTCTTTTCAACAAACTCTAGGCCATTGTCGGTTCTCAAAACCTTGATCTTCTTGTCGGTCTTCTTCTCAATCATAGTCTTCCATTGAAGAAACACATCAAACACACCATCCTTGTGCTTGAGAAAGAACGACCACACCTTCCTAGAGAAATCATCAATTATTGTGAGCAAGTAACTACAACCACCCAAAGAAGTCTTCCTAGAGGGACCCCACAAATCCGAATGGATGTAATCAAGAGGTCCTTTGGTGTTGTGTATTGCGGGCTTGAAGCTAACCCGCTTGTGTTTACCAAACACACAATGCTCACAAAAGCCAAGGTTGCCTAGCTTCACATTATCTAGCAATCCTTGCTTGCAAAGTTCGGACATTCCTTGCTCTCCCATATGACCAAGCCTCAAATGCCAAAGCTTGGTATCATCGTCACTCATAGTGGCGGTGGAGACATTTACCGAACCACTAACCATGGAACCTTGTAGTACATACAAGCTTCCCCTTTTAATACCCTTCATCAACACAAGTGCACCCCTAATAACCCTCAATACTTCACCTTCCGCTATGTACTTACACCCATTGTTGTCAAGAGTACCAAGAGAGATCAAGTTCTTCTTCATTTTCGGAACATGGCGGACTTTGGACAATGTTCTAACCGCGCCATCAAACATCTTTATATCCACGGACCCTATGCCAATCACCTTGCAAGTTGCATTGTTACCCATGGTGACCGTGCCTCCATTATACTCCTCATATGAGGTGAACATGTCTTTGTAGGGTGTCACATGAAAAGAACATCCCGAGTCCATTATCCATTCACTCTTGCTCTTGAGCCTATCATGAGTAACAACCAAAGCTCCACTTTCGCCATCGGAATCAACATAGCTTACATCGGCGGAGTTCATGGGTTCCTTGCCTTTCCCGGGCTTACTATCCCCCGATTGCTTTTATTTCAACTTATAGCATTCGGACTTAATGTGCCCCTTTAGATGACAATAATTACAAGTCTTGTGCTTATTAGAATTGGGCTTCTTTGACTTAGAACGCCACCTATTCTTACCACCATTACCACCTTGACTAGTAGATGCAACATCATTTGATCTACCTCTAACAAACAAGTCATCACTAGAGTTTGATGATTTAGATGTCAATTGATTATCAATCAACTCCCTTTGTTTTAAAGCATCTCTAACATCATCAATACTCAAATCATCTCTACCATACAAGATAGTTTCCCTAAAATGCTTGTATGAAGATGGTAATGAACACAACAACCATATAGCCAAATCTTCATCATCCAAAGTCACATCAATATTTTGAAGATCCATCACAATAGAATAAAACTCATCAATATGAGACTTAAGAGAATTACCTTCCTCAAGTCGAAGGTCATACAATCTACTCTTGAGTAGAAGTCGGTTGGTGACACTCTTTGCCATGTAAAGAGACTCCAACTTCAATCATAGACCCGCCACGGAATCCTCCTTAGCAACTTCCCTCAATACTTCATTCGAGAGGCAAAGTTGTATAGCCGATAAGGCCTTCAAATCCACTTCTTCCCATTTCTCTTCAGTCATAGTAGTAGGCTTCTTCACCTTGCCCTCTAGAGCCTTGTGAACACCATTTTGAATCAAGATTGCCTTCATCTTCACTTATCATAGTCCAAAGTTGATGGACCTATCAAACTTCTCAATATCAAGCTTCATTGTTGACATATTCTTCAAAGAAATCAACTAGAAACCTCCCAAACCTTAAGCTCTTGATACCAATTGTTAGCAATAAATGCAATTTCTAGGACCTAGGGTTTGCTAGTTAACTTCAAGTTCAACAATAAATGCAAAGTTGTAAACTTTAAGTGAGAAAAGTAAGCAATAAAGAGAGACAAAGATTTAACGTGGTTCGGTCAACCTTGACCTACATCCACAAGCAAGAACCTTGGAGTTTTCTTTAGCCTCTCTAATGGAGGAATTACAATGGAGAAGAAGAGATAGAGGAGGAGGAGAGAGAGAGTTATATTTTGTGGCTAATTTGAATCTTAGGGTTTTAGATGACTTTAGGATGCCTTATATATGACATCCTTAAGTTTACAAAATGACCCAAAACCCAAAACATTAAATCCCGGAAAAATCCGGATTAAATCGCAAAATCCCGAAACAGGGCAAAGCCGTGCCCGGCGCCCGCCCGGCCAAACAGCCCCGCCCGGCACCGAACCGGCCCCGCGGTGCGGGCTTTGGGCTATGAATCTGCCTTCGAGGCAGAATGTGGACACGAAGTAGGGCCCGCCCGAGCTTGAGGCACGTCCGCCCGGGCTGTGCTGCCCGCCCGGGCCCATCACAGCTGAAGTCGCGTACATATCTGTTTATTTGTGGTAACCTTAGCTTCTTCTTTCTGGTAATGTTAGTTCTTTTTTCTTTATCTTTCATGTTGTATGGTTTGGATTTTAGCCTTTTGATAAGTGTTTGTAGTTATTAAAGGAAAATTTCGTGCTTTTTTCTCTGTGGGAGGCAGTGTTGGCAGCTATTTGTCGAATATATTACAGTGGTGGGAGCATTGGAATGAAATTGTATTGCTTGTATAGTCACTTACACAATCCCTCTAATTTCTAGGAGATTTGGAGTGTTATATAGCTGAAATATGGTGCTAAATTGCATACTTTGATGCTGCTTGCTAGATACTTGATCATGGATGTTTACATGGTATAACATGGGTACGTATATTCATTCTGGTTTGATAGTTAGGTTAACCTGAACACTACATTTAGTTGAAGGCTTATGGCCCACTCGATACATTTATCCTAGATCCGCCCCTACTTTTAAAAACAAAAATTTGAGGAATGGACTTTTGGTGATTTGATCAGGCATGTTTTTAATGTGCTTTATCCAACTAGCTATCAGAATCTATATTGAACTTTTTTCTCATGTTCAATATTTACTTGTTTCACCCTTAGGCATCTACTTTCATTTGCAATGATTACAGTTCATGAGACAAGGATTCAGTTGTGCTTTGGCTTGCTTGCGGTAGGATTGTTTGTAGCTTGCTATGTTGGTTGGCTTTTGTTATCTTATATTGCTTCCTCATCTATTTTTGAGTAAATGATCTTTTGGATGCATCTTGTTTACCTTTAATTTTTCAAATATCAATTTTGTCCTTTTCTTTTTGGCTTTTATGTTCCTTTTATCCTTTCTCCTCCCTTTTTTTTTTTTTTTTTTTTGTTTCTTTCTGCTGCATGACTTCATAGTCTCCATAGTAGTGAGAATGTTGCATCATTGCTGATTTTAGACGTGTACATATTCGAACTTCATGCTGTATTTTGTTACTTGTTATTGATTTTGTAACTATTGAGAGCTCATTGTCTGAATCAGATGAGTGAGTGTACTATGAGTTGTAAAAGGATGAAGGTTTCCGATACAAAAGAAACTAGAAGAATCTTTGATGATGTTTATCCATCTGTTGTTCATTTTGATAACGTTCAGGCTACAAGTATTAATGGATAGGAGATATGTACCGAAAATATTTCGCTCACCTTTAGGGAATTAACTCTTTTTTCTGGCCTATAGTTTTTTCTTTCTTTACAAATCAGATGTTGTGGCCAAGCATTAATTCTCTGTCATGTATTCTATATTTTGTAATGATCGGCATATATTTCCATTAGGGTGCATTCTCTTCACCTGAACTTATATGAACTGAACTTATTAGACCTGATTGACGTTGATTGATCCTTATTGGAATTTATTTTTGAGTGTTGTGTTGGACCTTATCAAACCTGATCTGAACTTATTAGACTTGAAACTTATTTTTTAAGGTGAAGAGAACACACAAGAATTTTGTACCTATTGTACTACAAAAATTAAGGGATGGAACGACATACTTGATCCTTTTGGTGTTATGGCCATGCTTGCTGATCATACCCAAACCATATTGAACTGACCTGTTGAGCAGGTGTGCAACCACTGCAATTCAATTTGGCATTTATATTTTGGTTGCTTACTATAGCTAAGACTGTTTGTGGGGGTAATTCTCAATGTATTCGACCATTGAAGTTTATTGTTTGCTTAGCTCATTTTTTTCAGCAATGATCTCTCGTTTCCAATTTACAACCATCTAATTTCTAGTTATCACATCACGTAAAGGTTGGATTGGGTTGCTTCATGAGGCCTCACCCAGCTTCGTCATTGTCTTGTTCTGGGGTATGAACCATATTGAGAAGTGCAAAATCATGGCATATGTATAAACTAGTGACAGTTTGAAATCATCCATGGACTTTTTTGAAAGCATAAGCTCCGGATAATGGCCCTGTTTGTCAATTAGCGGATAGCTGTTAGATGTTAGATGATTGTATTAGCTGATAGCTGATTGTATTAACTGATTTGACTAGCTGATTGTATTAGCTGTTTGTATAAAAGTGTTTGGTAAGTAGCTGATAGTTGATTGTTACATAATTGTGTAAAATCAATAAGGACCTGTGCATAATTTATTGTTGTACCTTTTACTGTTTATTAATGTAATTTTCAACAAATTTAGGACATAAATGTAATTGGCACACTCATTTCCCAACCTCTAATGTCAAAAACTCCTCCCCTTAGCTTTTTGAAAAAGAGCTTTTTGAGCACAATCAGCTAATTGAAACCTCTATTTACCAAAAATTCAAATTAGAGGATTAACTAGTCAAATCCTCTAATATGAGTTTAAACCTCTAATTTTACCCCAAACCTCTCTTTACCGAACAAGGCCAATATGTTTATATGAGCTTGGTGAATTACTCAGAATCATGACATATGTATGTAGTGACACGAGGAAAAACTTTAACACTGCGGAACATAGGCAAATTATTTCAAATGACCTTAACATTTAGAACATTTTTTCAAACTCATAAGTTTCTATTCAAATTTTATATATATAAATGATACACTTATTTTATTTTATTTCCTTAAGTGAACTACATTCTACACCAATATGAAAGTAATAACTTGGTGCCCGAAATCTTAATCTCAATTTCATAAGAAGAAATTGCATTAAAATATAAATGAAATATGTCTTCTATTTCATAAGTTGAGCCACACGTTTTTAAAAGTGGAGTGGATAACAAACTGCTTTAAGTTAATTTATTAAATTTTACATAGGCTAAATTATTATGTCTTTACTTTTATGTATGCATGTGACATTTTTCTTTTTTCACTATTAACATCCACCATTAACAATCTTCGACCTGCTATTTTGATTATTTTCCTCACTTTTGAACTTAAATTCTCACAACCGACATCAATTGTTCACCATCGAAGTCCATCTTCATCTCTTCGTCTTCCTTATCAAACCCTTTTTTTAATCTTAATTTGCATCACTTCAATTCAAGCTTTGGCGTTAATTATGGTCTTCAGTTGCCATGAACAAATTGACAAGAGAATAAATTGAAAAGAAACCACATCATTCTCGTGCCACAACAACAGCGCAACAACGATGGTGGAGGGCTGCGAAAATCACCAACAACAGCGGGTAGAGGAAAAAGATTTAAAGAATTCATCAATGTTTTGCCAACTTATACCGTAAATGGTGCTAAAATGTTTTCCTATATGTTTAAGTTAAACGTGTATAGTCATGTCAGTTTCGGTTTGAAAATCTCAATACTCAACCCATTTATTAAATGGTAAAATACGTTGTTGACCCATTTATATAGACGTGTTGAAATTTTTTGACACAAATGCAATTTTTTCGTATTCGGTTATCGTGTCAACTTTTGACAGCTCTGCTTTAGATGTTCGTCATAGTTGAATGTTCGCTCAACTTCATATGGGCATCTCCTCTCACGAATCTGCCATCAATTGCATTCACGACCCATTTGGTAGTCGGTAATAAATGATGGTAATGACTAATGGGAATGAATTTTAAGTGTCGTGTTACAAGGGAAGCACCCTTAAAATCTCCATGGAGAGACAAGTTCAACACCTAAGTTTGTGTTTTTACTCCATCGGGAAGCAATATCATTTCTAAGCTTGTTTTTTTTTCTCCAAGAGGAAATAATTTTCATTCCCACTCATTACCACCTTCTTGTTATACCTTTAAAACCTCCATGGGGAGACAAGTTCAACTCCTAAGTTTTTGTATTTTTCCATGGGAAAGTAATCTCACTTCTAAGCTTGTGTTTTTTTCCTCCAAATGAAAGCAATTTTCATTACCACTCATCATCACTTACAAGTTGGTATTGGATGAGAATGAAAAATGAAAATTTAAGAAGAAAAATAAACATTGGAAGATAAATTAAGCAACCTTGTGAGAATAAACAATGATATTCTCCACAAATTTACATATAAATTTATTGTCATTACCACCATTTATAACCAACTACCAAACGAACCGTAAGTTCCATTCCCTCGCCCCTAATGGCCTGATTAAACGATTTTGCTCCCCCTTGGTCACTCTCACTCCTGCTCTCATCTACATCACTGCGTTTAGCCGCTCTCAAACAAAAGGAAAAAAATTCTCCCTCCTAGGACGGTGCCGGAACAGAGAAAACGGCGATGTCGACATCAAATGAATACCCTGAAGACAGAATAAGCAGCCTCCCAGATAACCTTCTCATTACCATACTCTCTCTCCTCCCAATCGATTCCGCCGCCACTACCTCCGTCTTATCTAGCCGTTGGCGCTACCTTTGGACCCACATCACCCACCTCTCCTTCCCACTTCCTGGAAAACCCAAATTTGAAGATTTAATGTATTATGTAATAACAGTTAAACACATACTCTTTCAACTTACCTCCCCCAAAATCCACACTTTTGACCTTTATTTCTCTTACCATTTAACGGAGTATGTATCTGAAACTACCTTAAAACTCGCCTCTTCTTATCTACTTCTTTGCATTTATCGAATTTGCCGTCGAAATTCGGAGGTATTTAATGTAAATATCCAATTTTCTGGTTTTTTTCCTGCAATTTTCTTTCCAATGTCAACTTGTTTGCTTGAAACTCAATCACTGGTTGAACTCAAGTGGCATGATGATAGTAAATTCTGTTACTTTGATAATTATGGAAGTTTATTGATTAATCTTCCTAATCTGAAGAAACTTCACCTTTCTCTCCGTGATTCACATTATTCTTTGATGGGTGCTCTTTTTAAGTCTTGCCTTTTGTTGGAAGATTTACATTTGTGTCTGAATGTGAGCGAGGAGAATCACATTGTTGATATATCTGCCCTTAATCTCAAGTGTTTAAGTCTAGAAATGATTGACAGCTTTTCAAATAATTGCAAGTTTCTGATTGATGCCCCTAAGTTGGTGCAATTTGATGTTAAGGGCTATTTAGCGTTTTATGACTTTGTTACAATTCCAACTAATTTACAAGATGTGACAATTGACGTAGACGAGCAATTTTTCTATGCTGATCGTGGCGAGGTACTAGGATTAATTCAAGGGATTTCTTGTGTTAGGTCTCTTAGATTGTTCTGTGGTCCTTCTCTGTTGAACTCGCTTAGGGATTTGGATAGCAATGGCATACCAGTTTTCCGTAATTTGATACATCTTAGCTTTGATGTTGATTGCCCAGATTGGGAGGACCTGTTACCAGGTTATCTATTAGGTAACCTCAAGGGGCTAGCCGCTAGAGATAATAAATATGACGAGCGTGGACTGTGAGATCGATCTGCTTCAACATATTCTGAGTAGTAATTTCTGTTTTGGAGGAGCTTCGTGTTACAGCTTCTCAAGTTCCTACAGTAGATCGACTACGAATGGAATACAAATTCTGTAAGAAACTTTTCATGCTTCGAAGGGTTTCGTGTTACAGCTTCTCAAGTTCCTACAGTAGATCGACTACGAATGGAATACGAATTCTGCAAGAAATTTTTCATGCTTCCAAGGGTTTCGTGTTACAGCTTCTCAAGTTCCTACAGTAGATCGACTACGAATGGAATACGAATTCTGTAAGGAACTTTTTATGCTTCCAAGGGCCTTAGCAAGTTGTCAGATTGAGTTCTCTTGTCAAATGGTCACCTCATCAAGCAAGGACTTCAGAAATGGTGTACTCACTTTACTTGTCAAAGATATACCAGCTTCACCTTTTGTATGACACAGCTGAAGTCGCATACGTATCTGTTTATTTGTGGTAACCTTAGCTTCTTCTTTCTGGTAATGTTAGTTCTTTTTTCTTTATCTTTCATGTTGTATGGTTTGGATTTTAGCCTTTTGGTAAGTGTTTGTAGTTATTAAAGGATAATTTCGTGCTTTTTTCTTTGTGGGAGGCAGTGTTGGCAGCTATTTGTCGAATATATTACATTGGTGGGAGAATTGGAATGAAATTATATTGCTCATACTGTCACTTACATAATCCCTCTAATTTCTAGGAGATTTGGAGTGTTATATAGTTGAAATATGGTGCTCAATTGCATACTTTGATGCCGATTGCTAGATACTTGATCATGGATGTTTACATGGTATAACATGGGTACATATATTCATTCTGGTTTGATAGTGGATTGGGGCTTGAGTCGGGTGTGTCGCTTTTGGTATAAACTTTGATGTTTGGGTTTGATTGATTGTGATGGGCATATTCCACTGCTCAACCTAAATATGCATGATTATCTTGAAAAGTTCAGCATGAGTATCCATTGTAGGTTCGTAAATAAATTCAGAAGGTCACATTAGAATTTACCTTTCAAAAATAAGAATTTGAGGAATGGCCGTTTGGTGATTTTTTTTTGGTTAACGGGAGCAATATATTAAAACTGGGTACTAATAATGTTTAATACAAATCATGGACCAGTAGTAGTATCATGGAGCTGTTTGGTGATTTGATCATGCATTTTCTTTTATTTGCTTTATCGAACTAGCTATGAGAATCCATATTGAACTTTTTTCTCATGCTCAATGTTTGTTGGCATTTGTTATTTTTATATTGCTTCCTCATATATTTTTGAGCAAATGATGTTTTGGATGCATTTTGTTTACCCTTTAATTTTTCAGTTATCAATTTTGTCCTTTTTCTGGCTTTTATGTTCCTTTCTCCTCCCCCTTTTTCTTGTTCTGTTTTGTGTTGCATGACTTCGTAGTCTCCCTAATAGTGAGAATGTAGCATCATTGCTGATTTTACACATGTATATAATCAAACTTCATGCTGTATTGTTACTTGTTAGTGCTTCTGTAACATATTGAGCGCTCATTGTCTGAATCAGATTAGTGTACTATGAGTCTAAAAGGATGAAGCTTTCCAATACAGGAGAAACTAGAAGAATCTTTGATGATGATGATCTATCTATTGTGCACATTTTGTTACAAAGAATTAAGTTATGGAAGCGTGACATAGTACATGATAGCATTTGGCTACCTGGAAGATATTGGTTAGTGGCTCACTCTTCCTGTGTTTCCTTGTCTTGTTTCAGGCTTGGTGAGCAATGAAGTTGTTCATTTTGATAAAGTTCAGGATCTTAAGTATTGATGATTAGTAGCATATGTACCAAAAATATTTCGCTCGCTCTAGGGATCTTTTTTTTCAATCCTGTAGTTTCCTCTCTGTACAAATCAGATGTTGCAATCAAGCAACTCTATGTATCCATGCACTCTATATCTTGAAATGATCGGCATGTATGTCCATTGTAACTAAACGGGGTGAAGAATTTTGTACCTTTTCCACTACAAAAATTAAAGGATGGAACGGCATATACTTGAACGTTCTGGTGTTATGGCCATGCTTGCTCATTTGATTGTGTGCTTGATAATGGCATTATCTGAGTAGCTACCCGAATCCATATTGAACTTGCTTGTTGAACAGGCATGTAACTGCTGGGATCCAGTTCGGCAATTGTATTTTGGTTGCTTACTAAAGATGAGATTGTGTGTGGGTAATTCTTAATGTGTTTGACAATTGTAAGTTCAAAGTTTGCTTTGCTCATTTGTTTTTGAGCAATGATCTCTCATTTCCATTTTACAACCATCTAATTTCTAGATATCGCGTCTCGTAAAGGTTGGATTTGGTTGCTTGGTGCAGGCCTCACCCAGCTAGGCCAGTGTGCCTTGTTCTGGTGTATGATCCATATTGAGAAGCGCAAAATCATGGCATATTTATGTAGTGACAGTTTGAAATCATCCATGGATTGCATTTGATGGGAAATCTAAGCATAAGCTATAGTGAATTACGCACAATCTTATTTTCACACATACCTCTTTTGCTAGAATTTCGAATACCCCATGGACTTGGAGAGTGCTTGGTTGGTGGAGACACTTACGAGGAAAGACTCTTTTTGCTTGATTCGTATTTGTTGCGAAGATAGATCTCCTAGAGGTAAGAAAACATTTTCCTCCTATCTATAACTTGCCCTATTCAGGGCAGGCAAGCTCTACATAGTACAACAAAGGAGAATTTATTGGCTTTTATCCAATTCATTTAGCAGACGAGCATATAACAACTTTGTGCTTAAATATGTGGCATAAGTTCCATACAATTTGAGTAAAGTTTTTCGGGGCATAAGAACCCGTTGAATTATTTTGCTTGCTGTAATTACAATATAAGAATTTCCCCCTGTGCTTTCTCAGTTATGTAAACAACGATCCTTTATATTACACTACCTCCATAATGGAACCATTTCTCTTTGCTTCTTTTTATGACCTTTCTACGAGCAATTCTTCATCGTACTTTGTCGCGTTGAAGCTTAGATGAATTGTAGCACAGGTTATTAACCAACATACAATATGTGCATTTTATCAACTCCACATACTACACCAGATACCCTTCTCCTACACATTTCTCTTCATATATAACATAGGCCAACCTAAATCACGACTAAACATACCATAATCACTCTAAATAACTTTATGGTGTTACAGGAAGACATCCTCGGCCTTCAAAAGAAACAAGGCACTACTTATCTAAGTTTTCACGTTTAAGCTGCAATCCCTCTATAAGAAACTGGCAACTTTAAAAACCTCCGTTTGCTTGAAGGCTACCGAGGTCCATCAGAAATAAAATAAGCAGTCTCAACTCTCAATATACACCTAACTCATGATATCACTCCCATCGCTATACATCACCTTCTACGCCGTTTTGTGTCCACCTGTAATACCCACAATTGGAAACATGAGACCGCAGAATAGTAAATGAGCCAAAGAAGTAAAGCATTATAACCTTCAAGCACAAATTACTACTTTATATATCCTTTAGTCATTACAAGACACTAATAAATAACGGAAAGTTTGGGGGGAGAATGAGCTTCTATTAACATGCCAACACTAGTGGAATGTAGTTAATAAGAGAGGAATGAAATTAAAATCATATCAATTCCCTTCTTCCCCCATGTTATTTCCAAAAAACAGAAAGCAAACATCTCCCTTTCCCTTCCGGCCTTCCTCGCTTCTCCTCCCAATTCCCCTATTTAAACACACTTAGATATTACCCAAGACTAGAGTGGTCTGATAGAATAGATTTGGTTTTCAATTTACATTGAGCTATTGAAGAGCACTGATGACATACAAGTTACATCCATCAACAATAAAGGTTACCTATCCTAGTGATTCAATAAGCTTCATATGTGCTCAATTTCCAAAAGAGAAGATAAAAGACAAAACAGCACTTTAACAACCACGCATTGCATAGAACAGATGCATTGCCATACGCCATATTCAGTTGTGCTGAATGACTAATCCTAGTAGTATCATGAGCTTGAAGACAAAAGAGAAAACTAATTAAGCTCAAAAACTGCGCATTTAGGGACAACATCAATAGCGAATGAGGAAGCTGGTTTCAGCACAGATGATAGATGGCGAAGGTCCTGCAATATCTTTCCTATACTCTGAAAAAAAACGAGTCCATGTACAATGCTCCCATTACAGCGAATAATATCTTAGTATCAGATAGTAGACATACATGTATTTAAGAGAGCTCAGTCCCAAACCCCACAAAAAAAAAATAAAAAAAAAAGGTTCGGAGACGGAAATGAAAAAGACTAAATGAGGGTAACATTGGGAGCAGGCAAATAAGGGGATGGCGAAGGGGAGATCACTATCCAAAAATAAAATGGGCGTATAAAGGTAAGCCACACACTCTTAAATAAACTCCATACATCCCTAACTAACATGCAAGTTGCCACATAATTAATTAGAGATCAATTTAAAAAGTAGAGATTTAATATACAGCTACCATCTTCGCTAATTAAAACTTTAGGCTAGTAAATGACGCATGCTTGGGCATTGCAAAACTCAGAGGTTTAATGCATTGAAAACAATAAAGTGTCAAGATGGAATAGGATTATAATAAATTCGCAGAGATTTTCCTTATCCACTCTACCATTTTAAGAGAATGTTCTTAGCTTTATATCCCCATCGACAATGCCAAAACCTTAATTCCAATAGCATGGTGTCAGGTGCATGAGACAACAAATTATCTCTGATGATTGTTCGGATAAATATACTGCCTTCAATCTCTTCTGTCAAGTGATGTGCAGGCTTGCAGCAAACCTAATTTATTCATATCATAAGTACGTCCTCTATTCAAGTCATCTCTAATGTCCCCCGAATTGTTCTTAAATCTCCATAATCCCAACTCTCAAGTACTCTTAACGACGCATCATCTAATCGACATCTCATATGCCCAAATAATAGAAAAGGATCTTTTTTATTTGATCCGCGACTCCAATCTTCCAAATATCTTCATTTAGCATTCTATCTCTTATGGTGTTACTCAACATACGCATCTCTACTACACCCAATTCCTCTAATGATCTTTCCTGACTATCAAAGTCAAACACTTCAAAAGTAGAGGACTTACATATAATCAAGCTGAACCTGTAAATTTTTTCTTCCAGCCCTATAGGTAAACTAGGGTTGCACAAAAGCTCAACTGTTCCTCTCCACTTGAGCCACCCTCACTATATCCCAAGTCATGTCTTAGCCAATATCTCCAAAAGAATAAATTTAACCAAAGTACTTAAAACACTAAGTTATGAGAGCTCATCACCAATTGTCACTACATCCCTGATTGACTCTCTCTTATAACTAAATCGCACTCCGTGTATGTAGTTTTAATCCAATTAAGCATAAACCCTTGAGATTATGATTTCGCCTCCATCACTCCAATTTAGCATTAACCCAACTCTAGTCTTGTCCACCAATATAGTATCATCCGCAAACAACATACACAGTGTCAAAATTCACTCCCCATGCTTACTAATAAAACCGTGAACAAAAGAGCTCAGATCCATTGTATTCTTTACTACTGTTGAAAGATTCAAGTCCAATTTCTCTACTATAATTGGAGTTAAACAGATAACAAAAAAGAAAGAAAAAGGTTAATTATAGATGTACCCGTTGAGGCTTCCATCAAACCCACCACATAGGTAGCAAAACCAACCTCATATGGGGCTTCCTCAATCTTAAAGACAAAAAAAGGAATATCCATGTGATTTCCCAATCCCAATCGCAAAAAAAAAAAAGATGTAAACAAGATACCTACGAAGTGGAATACTTTTATAGCTTAATGTCTAAAACTAAAAGGCAAATCATTCATCAGTCTTGCATAAAGCATGTTATAGTCTCTTGCTTCCTGATTTCATACATTTCTTTCTTTACCGGCAGCCTTTACAACTAACCCCAGTTCATGTAACTGAAGAGACAATACAGAGTACAGACAGCCACCAAACATCCAAGCTTCAAGAGCAAGAACATCACTTTAAGATGTCTTCCTTCCTCTCAGTTCACTCATCATTCACAATCATTTATACTTACAACTTCATACTGATTCTTCTAATATGAATTGTACTCAATTAAAAGGGCCACTACTCCAATTAAGGTCATAATCTAAATCTAGTAATTGATTTCGATGCAATGAGGCGCTCACATGTTCAAAAGCTTTGTACAAAATGCCAATTCCCTCTTTCCAACTACATATTCCAGTTTTATTCAGCATAACTTATCCTTTGCAGCTAATTCCCTATGTAATTAGTTCAGATCGAATATTGTATTTTAAAGAGGAGGAATAACTTCCCATCCCTGTGTAGTACACCTAAGGGAATCAATAGAAAGTCATCACACAAGCAATTAATATACCTTTGTATCAGAATGTCTAGAGGCAGCATGTGAGTTCTGCAACTTCTTTGGATCGTCAGAGGAACAATTTTGGCAGAAGAAGTGATCAAGTCTTTTAGCTTCTTCTGCCGTCATTTCTATACAAGCAGGGTGAAACCTGAATAAACAAGGCAAAGCCCCTGAGGATTAATGAGAGGAGGAGGTAAAAGTGGCCTAATAAAAGCACTGTTTGTTATTTTTACAATTAACATATGCAATAACATTTTTGCCAGTTCATGCTTGACCAAGATGTTTTGGTATCAAATCCATCCAATAAAGGGTAAACAATATTGCTTTGCAAAGGTGCATTGTTGACTCATTACACCTTCAAATCTCATAATTACATTAGTTACTGCATCCCACCAAGCATTGTTAGTCATGGATACATGGAAATGGAAGCTTAGGTTTGAGATGAGATCTTTAACTTTTTTTCTCTTCTTTCCACCAATTTCTGACAGCAGCATTACAATTTACAGTATCAGAGGGAGGATAGGAAGACATGACACAAACTTCAAAACACCAAAAGAGAGATTTAATTGACAGATACGCTAATGTGATAATATACCACAATTTCTGCCGAAGTTGCTGCATTTCTTTTGACAATATTTGCCAAGAAATTCTCACAAGAGCCTTAATATTCTTGTATGTAGTTCACATGGCTACATATCTATGCAACAGCATGTTCATTTACCTAGACATGTTTAATGGCATGTAATTGAAGCCAAAATAAGTAGAAAATATACAAACTACAGTGAACAGACTACAGAATTATGAAATGGTTGATGGATTTATAAATACTCCTCCTTCGGAAAACCTGCATAAGAGTCATTATAAATGTTATTCATCAAACATACCAAGAAATTGTTACCTTAGTATGCATATCAAGGTGATCCTGTCAGCTTTTAAATTTAAAAGACCCAATTTTGATTAATATATCATAAGAACTTATCAAGCTCAAAACTCTATGCTGCATTTCAGAAGTGAGCCCATGGCATACCAGCACCCTTCATCTCTTTGTAACCCAACAAATTGTTCAACAGAAATATCAAAACCAATAGCAAGAGAAAAAACTCATTTTACCTACTCTCTCCACCTCACCCGGTGAAGTTTCAACTCCCAAGTTAAGCACTGAAGTGTCAGCACTATTTACCAATTACAATTACAATTACACATGGATCACTTGATAGAAGCAATGTTTTAACTTTTAATACTCCAATAAAATCAAACACTTCGCAACTAAAACTTAGAAGTTTAATGCCAAAATGGCAAACTTATCCACTACAAAACAATCATAACATCACAAAAGACGACCACACTAGAATATCAAAAGATAAAATTATCAGAACTGACACTCACCAATCACTGCATCCTTCACACTGGACCATCAAATCATCCGGATTGTATGGCATTTCACACTTGCAATACCTGCAAAAACAATCCAAAACAGCAGAAAACCTTCAGTTATGCTATACACAATTACACATCTAACAAAACCCCACGTTTTCAACAATAAAACTCAATAAACAAGTAGCAATATAAACCCCAATCATATATGTTTTCTTTGATTGATGAACAATTAACTCATCCTAATCCCAAAAACAGATAATCAGAGAACAAAACATTAACTCAAATTATCACTCGGAATCTGGGAGCAAATCTTCCTTCTTCGGAATCAAAGCTATTTTCCTGCTTCCGAAAATAACTCTTAACAGTTACCCTCATCCCTTTTCAACTGAATGATACTGAACCTATTTCCATATCAGCACAACTAAACCATGTCAGATTACAACAACAATGCAAACTCACCTTTCCCCCCAAAAAAAAAGAGATCCAAACACATCATAATTTCTAAATACGATAAAAACACGCCAAAAAACCATACAAAACCCAACTAATTACCCTAAATTCACACTCCATTTTACCTTCACTCACTCATCTCTTCCTTTCTTTTCCTTTAATTCGTCAATTCGATTCAATCAAACAAAACAAGTTCCCACATGTCACCTCACATCAACCACATAAGAAAAACATCAAAAGTACAAAATACCACATCAATGATCAATCAATCATAACTCATTTCACAAAAATTCCAAACAAACACGCATTTCAACCAAACTAACCAAACCCACAAACAAAACCAACTAATTACACTCTTCAATTCACAATTTTCTCATCAAATTTGAAAAAACAAAAAAAAAAACTCCACATTTTTTTAAATACAATTTCAAAAAACCTAATTCAAAAAAAAAAAAAAAAAAAAAGAGGAGAGAGAGAAAGAGTACAGACACGGCAACACGATCAGGAGTAAAAGCACCGGTGGAAGAGTTATACTCAAAACGACAAAAGAAGTCGTCGTTTCCAACAGCATCAAGTTTAGTATAACTCTTAAAGCTATGAACCAAACACTTCCCTTCAATAGTATCAGCACTTTGAACATCAAAATGATCCGACAAAAACAACTCTTTTGACCCATGAAACTGTCTTCTTCCTCCGATTGATTCTTCTGGCCTATAATACCACCGCACGTGCACACGCACGTTTATCCCACGTGCGTCTGTCTCTATCCTCTCAACACGCGCCACGTAGGACGGGTTCGACGCTTCTGCCGGCCTCATCAGCACACAGTCTCCGGCTGCATATATAAAAACCAAAAGAACATATTTTTTTTAGAGAGAGAAACAAAAGAATGAGTTTTTTTTTAGAGAGAGAAAGAAAAAGGATGAGTTTTTTTTTGTTAGAGAGAGAAACTTACGTTTGATGATTTTGTTGAGGGGTTTAATGGTAAATGCGTCAAGGGTGCGTTTGGAAGCTCGAGGTTTACCCATGGAGGAGAGAGAAAGAGAGAAAGAGAGAGAGTTTTTCAGGTGGAGAGAGAAAGAGTTTAGTGAGGTTTCTATGTTGCAGAGAGAGAAAGGAGAAGATGACTATGTGAGTGAAATTGGGTTTTTATTTTTTTGTTGGTTTTGTTTAAAATTTTGAAATGTTTTTTTTAGGGTGGGTTGTGTTTTAGGGTGGATATATTATGGATTTTGTGTTTTTTGGCGGTGAGCGTGAGATATGCCGGTGAATAAGCGACCGACGGTACGGTTAAAGACTTGGGACTTGGGACTTGGGACTTGGGACTTGGGAGTTCAGTCTTACTGAGTTGAAATTTACCTTTTCTTTTTTTTCCCCCTCTCGCACGGGGTCCACTCGCTTGCAGCCCAACAAGCCCCAAACCCCCTCTCCCCCCAACAATATTGAAATTTTACTTCCACCATTGGAGATAGGAAATCATACCATTGGACCCAAGGGTCCTTGGTAGAGTTGAAATTTACCTGGTAGTTGACGACTTGATGGGGTATACTAATAACTATAGGTTAAATTGAGGGTGAATTATCAACTAATAAGAATGTTATGGTAATTGAGATTAGGAGTATCTTGGTTTTTGGATATTAAGGAGGAAGTCCTAAATCAATTGAGTTTCGGCCTAGAAATATATGTTTTGTCTGAAATTAATTGACCTAATTACATCTTATTAATCTAGAAATTCATTATTTTATGGCAAAGAGAACAAACACTCAATGGTACTTTTCTCTTTATTTCTCACTGAAGGACAAGGATTAATGACATTATTCCATTCTAAGGGTGTAATCCCTTCACCTGAAAAAATCTAAACTCATTTGAACTGAACTTATTAGACTTGGTTGATCCTTATTGGAACTTATTTTTTAGTGTTGTGTTAGACCTGATCTGAACCTATTGGACCTAAAAGTTATTTTTTAAGGTGAAGAAAACACACTCTTAGTAGGAGCAAGTTTATGTGGAGGGGCTTTTAGAGCTTGGCAAGAATACATAGTCCTTTTAATAGGTTCGCTTTCACATATATCATTATGCATCGATCTTAATTCATCAAGCATCATCATTATTTAGCATAGCCATAAATATAATCCACCCGAAATTACCTCTAGAAGCCTCTCACCACCGTCTTACAATGCTAGGATGCTTTGAGATTGTATCATATGACCAAAAGGTGCATTGATATATCATGAGGTTTGTTGCTCGTGCCCCGCGAAGGTTCCAAAAGCCTTTAAACATGGCTACTTTGGGCTAATACTTCACTTTTTCTGGGAATAGAAATGTTTATTATCCGACAATTTGTTTGCATATCTATCATTTAGAGCTAAAATAGCTTCGAAAGTCATCATATGTTTGTTATTAAGCATGGATTAAATTTCAAAATCCTATTATGACCCTTGGATGCAGGCCACTGGGTTTATTACAGGGGCCTTGAGAATGTCAGAACACGTGTAAATTTGGCTATTTTGGGACTAATTCTGAACTTCTTTGAACCGACAATGTTTTCTTTTTGGGACCTTTCAATAGAACCGGAAGGCCTTGGGATAATTCTAGGGTGATTTGGACCCTCTACATTTGTCTTAAAACATCTTCTACAACTTGTTGTGTATATATCTCTTTCAACCCCGAAATTTCTCCAATGCCACCATATTCCTGTTGTTAATCATGGACTAGCTTTTAAATAGCCTCCTATAAACCTTAGATGTATCTCATAGAGTATGTTACCCGATCCCTGATAATGTCGAAAAACGTGTATTTATATCTTCAAATGTGGCTGTTTTGGGGTTATTTATAAACTTTTTGATACTCGGCATTGTTTACTGTATGGGACATTTCTGAGGGACTCAGGAGGTTTTAGATGATTCTCGGATGACTATAACCCTCTATATTGCCTTAAGTCATTTATAGCTTATTTTGTATATCCAATTCAACCCGAAAATAGCTATAAGGGTTACCATATGTCCCTTCTTAAGCATGGAGTAAATTTCAAATGGCCTCTTACGACCCTTTGATTCATCCCACTGGGTCTCTTGCTCGGGCTTCGAGGATGTCCAAAACGTGTACTAGCCTTCAAATAGCTTGCTGTTTTGGGTTATTTATGGACTATTTTTTAATTTGACAATGTTTTTTGTCTGGGATCTTCTCGAGAGACTTGAGAGGATTTGGGATGATTATCTATGTATGATTGCATTAAAGTTTTGAAGTTAGGGATGTTTTTTTTGTCTCAGGCCTTCTAGAGGGACTTAAAAGGATTTGGGATTATTGTCAACTTTTGATTCCCTTAAAGTCTTAAGTTTCCTTTTATAGCTTGTTTTGCTCACCATTTAACTCCCAAATAGCTCCAAAGGCCACCATATGCTCATTTTAAAGTTGATTAGCTTTTAAATGACCTCTGATGACACTTGGATGCATCTGATGGTGTTTGTTGCCCAACTTTTAGGAATGTCCAAACACTTGTATATAACCTTCAATTTTGGCTATTTTGAAGTTGTTTCTGGACTTTTTCGGACTTGTAATTGTTTTTTTCTTGGACTTCTCTATGGGTCTCAGGATTGTTTAGGATAATTCACGGGTGACTGAGCCCTCTATATTGCCACAAAATACCTTCTATGGCTTATTTTGTATGTTTATGTTCAATCCCAAAATAGTTACAAAGGTTATCATAGGTCCGTTCTCAAACATGAATTAGCTTTCAAAGGCTATTTTATGTGGTACACTTGACAGATACATGATCATTTGTCAAAACTCTCCTCTTTACCTTCATGCTATTTTAGATATTGATTGAGAAGGTAACAAAAACTACTATAATTCCACTATGAGTCATGTAATCTTTTGCACTCAAACACCATTAATTCGATTACAACTTGGGAGTAACAGAAAGTAGTACCTTGTACCTATATATACCTTCCAAGAAAGAAAAGAAATTAGTACCTATTGTTTTTATTTTAGCCATTGCATCGCCCATTTGGTACAATAATAGACTTGAATGCCTTGCATAGCTATAGCTATGTCTTGTGTTTTTCAAATAAGTGTTACGCTTTGACTTTGACGCTGTAATTGTCAATGCAAAACAGATGAGGTATATTTTGTACATAACTTCAGTGAATAGCAAGCTTTAACAAAGCCCTACACTTGGCCACCTACCTTTGACATTATTTATCTCCAACTACCAGCTAAGAAGAGTCCAGAATTTTTGTTCAACCTATTAAAGTCGTCACTAGTAATTATATTTCTAAATATCAAACACAAATTTAAAGCCAACCACAAGTCCACAAGTCCACCAAAGAACGTACAAAAATCTTCTCCTTGCATCCCAGCCTTTTTCCAAATATTGAGAACTAGTGTTGATTAAATTCATCAACAAACACACAAAAGGGTGTTCACAAATTAAATGGTATATGGCTTCAAATGGTAAATAGTCAAGGTGAAATAACTAAAAAAAAACTGTGATTATTGCAGCCTAATTTTACTAAAAAACTGCTTCAAATGTACTAATTGAGGATATCAACAAGTTAAGATGTCAATCATTCTCTAGAGACAAAATGTTTGGTGCTTGATAGTTAACTGGTTTGATAGTAACCACAAGAGAAGTGTTATTTTGGGAGTTTAGGGTTGGTCATCATCATCACCAAGAAACATGGTGTTCATCGAGTACAAAAGATAGTAGCTTTGCCTTAAGAAGAGAAGGCAGAATGCTAGACTTAGAGGGAGAAAAAAAAGGAGTCAGTTCGGAACGGAGAAGAGAGAGAAAAAAAGGTGGAATGGAACTATAAGACCCTATTCCTTTGGGCTGACCTGAACTGTGAGACCCTATTCTTTTGGGTTGAACTAAACTGAACTAAACTAAAGTGAGCTAAACTGAACTAAAGCTACCCAAAAGAACAGGGTCTAAACCATTACTTGTCGCCTGAATACTGGTTCAAAATGATGATTTAAGTTGTCCGCCTTAATTTCCTCTAGAAATCTAAAGAGTAGTACCAATTGTAGAAAATTAAACCGTAATTAATGTGAGTTTATGGAATCATCAAAGCTCTATCACTTTGTAATTCATATGCTTTAATTCTCCATATGTTCTCTTTGTATGTTCGGAATATGATTCTGTAAATGACCAATGGCATGCCTATGATGATATGCTTCAACATTGCAACTCAAAACAGATTCATCTAAACATAGTAATTAATAAATATTATGAAAGTGCATTTACCAAAACGCATAAATTGCATATTTTCATTACAACAAGATTCAATGCTGCACTTCAGAATAACACCTGATCCAGCTACAGTCATCAACATGTACAAAGTCGCCAAAATGACTATAGTTAAAATGTCGGTTTTCCAAATTTGAGTCACCTGTACATCCTTGTAATGCTACTTTGCTAGAAACTACTGTGCAGTTTGCAAAAGGTTGAGAACATCTTCAAGCATATCATATTCTTCTACAACTTCTGACAAGTGAGAATTACCTACAACAAGGGCCGTTATATTTAAATTAGTTCAATGACATGTATTAGGCGCATTGACAAGTTAAAGATGTCCAGAAAAGGTTGTCATATTCCCAAGATGGTAATGGTTTATAGTTGTATATCCTAATATACCCCTATAAAGTATGTACTTTCTTTGTTTCACTATAGTTGTAACTTGCAACACACTTGCCATTGCACGATACCATCAGTGGCGGACCCAGGAATTTAAATTTGGGGGTACGGATTACGGACAGACAACAAACACAAAAAAAGGGGGAGAAAATTGTTCAATACATCGTTGGCGAGTCTAAAATTTGAACCACGTGGGTTTGAAATAGTCTGAAAAAATGACGATCATTAATTGATAATATTTTTACGGAATTATGGACTATAAAAGTAATGAGGATCTCATGTGAATATACTTTTCCCTACATATAAATCACACGTGATGGTCAAAACAGAGTGTGTGATGAGTGTCAAAGTACAAAATATAACAATCATAACAAGGGGAGTATTAGTTGTTTAGAGACTGAAAAATGGAAACTGGAAACAAATGGGGGAAAAAAAATTCAGAGGTAAAGTATTAGAGGAGTAACATTCAAAATATTAAAAAGAAAATGAAGTGACAAAAGAAGAAATAATAGATGCAAAGTGCAAAGTGCAAAGCTGCAAATAATATGTTGGCTCCAAAAGAGATATTGGGTAACATAATTTGAAAAAAAAAAGATCTATCAGGATTCGAACATAGGACTGAAGAGGAGAGAGAACTTATATTAGTGGTATGACCACTAGAGCAACTTGACTGGTAACATTATATCCTACGCGGGAATGGTATATCTGTTTCTTTAAAGCTGAACTCTGTTTTTTAATTAAAAACGGGGGTACAGTTGTACCCCCATGTCCCTTAATTAGGCCCGCCACTGGATACCATTAATATAGTTATTTATCTATTAGTAAAAATAAATAATAAGTTGACATTTTAAATATATACATTGAGACTAATCCAACAATATTTTACATTAGAACATTCATATTCTATATATACAAGTAAAATAATATAGGTAGTGTTGGTATACGATATTGCAAAACTCAAAGTGTTGCAACTATTGTGAAAAGGAGGAAGTTATAAGAGGTATCTTTTTTTAAAATGTATAATATGAGCTTTGTAAGGGGTTCTTTTGTCAAATATAGCTATATCCTTAATTTTAAAGGGTTGGGATAATGTGAAAACTAATTAAGGACATACAGAGCATAATAGAAGAGCCAAAGAAGGAAGAAGGAAGAAGGAAGAAAACATCAAACCTTCGGTG
This sequence comes from Beta corolliflora, assembly GCA_947648045.1. NCBI lineage: Eukaryota > Viridiplantae > Streptophyta > Magnoliopsida > Caryophyllales > Amaranthaceae > Beta > Beta corolliflora. Next base: position 516,131 of record CANSZD010000773.1, read on the forward strand.
CAAGGCCTTTACATCCTCAGCTAGCGACTGGCTCTCTAAGAAAGGATCACCAGAGTCCTTTAGATCAACTGGTTCCATCCCAAAATCCTGACTTCCACGGTACTCATTCCACTCAAACCACCTCTTTGCAATTTGTTCCTTCTTGAAACATGTAAGATGGTCTTCCTCTTCAGGCGAGTCAGCAGCAATCAGTCTGTAAGCAAAAACTTTCTTCTCCTGACCAGGTCGAAATGCACGCCCTATTGCTTGGCGAGAGACAGATGGGTTCAGGTGCACATCCAAGATTATAATCCGAGAGGCACCTACTAGAGAGATTCCTTCTCCACAAGCTTTGATTGATCCAAAAAAGACCCTTGCATCAGGGGAGTTGTTGAACCTATCCATATGTAATTCTCGCTGCTCAGTAGATGTATCACCACATATCATGAAGATCTCTTTACCAACGGACCAACCCTTCCTACAGACAGCTAATCGTTCAAGAAACTTCAGAGGCAACAAATACTGGCTAAACACCAGTAGCTTTTCATCAGAGCTTTCACACAAACCCAGCATGTTAAGGAAAAATTTAGCCTTTACGCCATCTCTCATATCTATCCTTTCAACAAGCTCATCGATTTTCGCATCATTAAGCAGTGAAAGTTTTTCAGTCCCAGAATTGATATCTGAAAACTGCTTCAGCCTTGGGTGGGTGTAAACTGCACAGCCCAAGGAAGTTTTTCTGAATTTTGTTTTCTCCCTCTTCTTCAGCTTGTCAACTTCAATTTTCTGTTGAGGGCTCAGACCAAGAAGAACAGTGAAGTCTACAAGTCCTGGGAGATCATCCAAGAAGTCTCCCCTGTAGTAGTGCAGCACTTTGCTAGTCATCTCCCGCAAATCTTTAATAACAGCCTCCTTTCTTTTCCAATCCTCATCCTGCTGAAGGGTGTACTCAACAAGGTCAAAAAAGTTGCTCTCCACATTCCCCCCCTTTAACTGCTTCTTGAACCCATGAAACTGCACTCTACTCATGATCCGTTTCTTTATGCTACGAGGAGTGTCAAGCTTCAGAAATTTTGGACGGACCAAATTTAAGATAGTGAAAACCTCCTTGACGTGATTTTGATATAGTGTGCCAGATAGCACTACCTTTCTAGGAGTCTGAACCTTGGCAAGTGAGTGCAGCACATCAGTATTCTCATTTCTGGGAGTGTGACCTTCATCCAAGATAAGAATGGAAGGGCGTTTCAGCAGTACCTCTTGGCAATAGGCAGTTGTCTTGCATGAGCTGTCACCAGTAACAATAGTAGAGAACTGCTTATACCCCAAAAACAGTATGCTCCTCTTCTCTACCCACTGTTTGAGAACTACCTTCTGCTGAGTCCTATTGTCTGCTTTCATGGAGTAAAAGTCAAGCAAAGGAATGTCCTCAACTTGCCATCTTTGAAACTCCTTTTTCCATGTAGGAAGAATACCCTTTGGCAGCACAACCAACGGCCTAGCATCTGGATACTGAGCTAGAAAACTCTGCATGAAACTGATAATCATGAAAGTCTTTCCAGAGCCAGGAGCATGTGCCAATATGCAACCACCAGGATTTTCAGTAATTAAGTTGCTTAACAAGAAGTTAAATCCCTCTAGCTGATGAGGCTTCATTTGCTTCTTATGCCTGGGATGAGCAGAGATTTCAGCCACAGCCAAATCATGCCCAGACAGCTTAAGCCCATCCAAATTGACGTCGGTATCATCATTGTCTCTGTTAGAACGTGAATCAGACCTGTAACTTCTCACTCGAGCAGCCTGAAATGAAAATTTTGGATCAATGCTATGGAAAGCGATAGTATTTAGTAAAATCCAAACAAACCTCCACCTAGATAGCAGAGCGCCAATCCGAACAAACAAAAGCCAATACTAATACTGACACTGCCTAGAAAACTGGTTATATCAATAAAAAACCATACAAGCTTCCACTTAAAAAATATGAGAAACAGAGTACCATTACAACCAAACAAACGACAATTCTAAAACTGACATTGACGCACACCCAAAAAGATTATATAAAAAGACAAAATAAGTTATCTCAGTGATCACAGATGAATTGTGTCCGACATATGTATGAGTCAAACTCAGATTTAAAATAAACTAATTGGACTTTTAAATTAAATGTCTCCGTGCCATATCAATAGATCGTACACCACCGCGGTTAGTCGGTTACTTAAGGTACACTGAGTGATCCAAGTAGCACAGAATTAAATCTAGCACCACAAAATCAATTAGGAAACCATTGACAACGAAAATCAGGAGAGTAAGCATTCATAAACATAGATATGAAGCAGATCCTAGACAGAATATAAGATTCACACATAGCATAACTGCATAGGCACATATCTTTCATAAAAAGAAAAATAAAAAGAAACGCTTTTCTGTTTGGTCCCTCTGTTTTACCATGTAGATTGCAGTTACCTAAATTATAGGATTAACATCCCTGTTAATTCAAAACCACTGACCTATCACCTATGTAATCAAGGAATCACAAAATTACCCCTCAAACTTTACCCAGAGAATTCAATGAGAAATTCCTAAAAACTTGTACACTTATTATAACTCAAACTGTCAATTTGACACTGAGATAAACATCTCACATCTCAATAACTAGAGATCTTCAAATTATGGACAAAGTCCCATCTGTAACAAGAATTCGTAACTCAAATTGTCATTCTAACTCAGAGTTGACATCTCGAAACTGAAAACAGAAAGATCTTCAGATTATAGACACAAATCTCTGTCTGTAATTTGATTTATCTAGATCAAAGTTCATGTTGGCTTCCTAGCAAAGTAAAATCTATCTTTATGACCAAAAAAACATCTATTAAACCAGGTAATGTTAATTGTTTCCAATGTTATAGCAGCTTGAATAAACCCCAAAATAGAATCAAACTTATTTCCACATACCAGACAATAGAAAAAAAAAAAGGTAACTTTCAAATAGATACCATGCCGAGTAGTGAGATTAATAAAACATAAAGTAATTGACACCTTTATGTACTGGTAATCAAATATAGTCTCAATTGCCCTTTGAATGACGCCGCAAACGCGGCATACATAGCCTATATCATCTTTGAGGACATATGAATGATCACAGCCCTCGTCCTCTTCCACTGAAGGTTCATCACCTGATTGATCAACTGGAACATCCTACAAACAGAAACATAAAGAGCAAATTATATATATTTGTTCAAGAAAAGGATTTCGGAAATAGTCATTAATGACAAAACAAAATAGAGACTCGGCCTCTCGCTACTGAATAATCAATGAATAGACCAAGAAACTGCTGGAAGGAAAGGTCCAAGGCATGATAAATGCATGAGAAAAAGCCTAATATAATGCAACATCAATTTTCAGTAGACAGTCATCAACATACAACTTACAAGTCATTACGAGATCAAAACTTCAAATACTGTCTCCTCCTCCTTTCGCATGGTTCGGAAGCTAGTATATTACAGTCAAGTGTTCTTTGTGTTTGATTATATTGAACAAAGAGAAAACCTTTAACCAAAAAAGAAAAGAATGGTGTCACCAAGCCACCAGTTCATTTCTTATAATCAAACCATCATCTTATCAAACTTGTGAAGAAATTTCAGGATAAAATTTCAAGTAAACTGGAATTTATCAGGTGGCACAAGGTATTGAGGAGAAGTTGATATACATATAAATAGCAAATTCGTGAATTTAAGTAAGCATCCTTTTCCAAAAGTAGTTTAGAGCTTTGTTCATGCTACCCTTTCCCGGAAAAGGGACGCAAAGCAGAAGATACACAGTGAACGAAGCTTTGAGTCATCCAAATATATATTACTGACAACCAATGCACACTTCACAGTTCACACTTTGGAACTTCATGGCATTTGACTATTTGAGCACTGCTCATATAACCATGGATGCATCATCAAACAAGCTTTCTAGCTCAGTTGTACAAGATATAACAAAAGCCCAGGATGCAATACAACGATAGAAGGCAAAACAACAGTATCTCTATGCAGGCATATCCATCCCCCCCACTGAAAATCCTCATGCCACTACACCAGTTCAAATCCCTTCATTATATTTAAATATATATATATATATATAAAAAGAGAGAGAGAGAGAGAGAGAGAGGAAGCAAATGGCATTAAATGAGAACTCAGGCATCTCAGATGCTCTAAAGCAAAAATTGCACAAACCTAAGACTTAATTCACCAGACACAATGCCTACAAAGCAAGAACTGACATACAGAAGAAAGGTCGATTCCAACCAGCATTAAAAAGTTTATCAAAAATAGCAAGAGAGAAAAAGAATGGTAAAAAGACGCAATAAAAAATAAAAATAGAGCACCAAAAATCACATAGCACGGCCATACATCGTACAAGGATCACAATTCACAATAATACCTTGGAAGATTCTAATGCAAAATTCATCTGACTCCACATTTCAGACAGATCTTCATCTTCAGCAACAGACCCATGATCTTCCTCACCCAACTCATCTTCGACGCCCACGTAACTGCCTTTGTCCTTTAGTTTATCAATATTTTTCTCCTCTCCTTTGGGAGTATTGACGCCCATGTGATTGCCAACCTGTTATACAAATTATCACATGCCAAAAGAAAATAGATTTGACGGATTTACAGTAACCAAAAGGACAACAATGACATTGAGTTATAAAGAGCAGCTAGCTCTAAGTCACAAGTAGGCACTAATAGCACAGCAAAAAAAAGGTAGCAATCGCGAGTCAAGACGGTTTTTATTTTTACTTTTTAGAGCAATAAGAAGTCAAGACATATTTTTGGGGAGGGGCAGATAACAAGTCAAGAATTTTTTATCAATGCAATAGGAGAAATGGGAGAGGGCAAAGAGTTTCGTGATCAATGTTCTACAGAAGCTTAGATCATTCTTAATCTATAAGTATAACTGTATAACTATGAGAATGCAACTTGTATAATGGTGATTGATTTAGGCAGAGAGGTACTGCAGCACAACCTAGCCAACAAAGGTAAACAACATTGGTTTGAAAATCAAGCTAAACCTGATTTATTTGAAAAATCCAAAAGGTAAGAAGCTTCAAATCAACAATCTCGTAGCCTCTTGATGCAGGAGTAATTCAGCATACAAAATTGAGCTTGAACCTTCATTGCTTTTCCGTGATGGTTTGACTGCTGATTCCTACTCAGCATGCCGGACAGGGATATGTAATGTCAATATGCGGGTATTTGTCCAAAAAGCGCTTTCATTATACCTTAACCTCTTCTGTTTCCTTTGAAATTGTGTTACAAAGATAACTTGGGCAGACTGTATATGCCAGTAAAATAGCACATATACCATAATACCAGTATGATTCAAATACTCCCTCTGGTCTTTATTAGTTTACCCCTTTCTTTTGCACAGAGTTTTAGGGGAAACAATGTTGTGGGACATAGAAAGAAAGAGAAACTATTATTTTATATTAAAGTTGAATGTATGTGTGATGGAAAGTTAGTGGTCCCATTCCAAAAATAGAAACAAAAGAAATGGGTAAACTAATAAGGGACATCCCAAAAAGGAATACGGGTAAACTAATAAAGACCGGAGGGAGTATTACAAAGCAAACAAGCTGCAGTCTTATCAGTTAACTGATGTATGCTCTCACCCGAAAGCACATTTGCAATTTGATATCACATTTTGACTAGCGACTACACTCACTTAACAAGACAATCAATATTCACAACATGTCAACCTGAACCCACAAAAAAAACAACTTCATGAAAGAAAATATAAATGCACAAAAAAGCGATGTGGAAAACTTGGTATTATAGAAGAAAATAATCATTCCTTTTACAAAAGGAGAAAGTATCAAGAAAAGTCCTAACAAAAATTTTTTTTTTTAAAACTCTGTAAAAAGTAATACAAAGAATAATTAAACTATTCTGTGAACAATACAAAAAAAAAACATTATATTGATGTAATATGGGTCCTTAAATAAGGAGGATTAAGGAATCTAACCAGCAAGCTCTCTGTAAGGAAATCAATAGTAAGCGGAGGCCTGGGAAAGGCAATCTCTTGAAAGTGACTGAAAGGTTTTCGGTCCACATCTTCCTCATCATCCGACTCAATTATTAAAACAGGAGCAGGCGTTGTAGTGATAGATTTAGCGTCAACATTCTCCAAATCAACTATATCCTTACTCACCACATCTCCATTTACATTGTATCTTGCACCCGGTGATGTGCATTCAAGATCAGGATACATTGTAAATAGAGAATTGAAAATCTGCATCTTTCGTGCAACAAGTGCTTCAACATCCTTTGTCACAGATCCATACTTACCAGAATTAATGCTCTCTAACATATCTGAAATTGTGAATGGATCAGAATAATCAAAGATTCTACCACTTTCTCCACCTCCTTCATTCGAATATTTCATCCTTTTGCTATTCATATCATAACTATCTGTTCCAAGAAAATAAAAGCTCAGGTTACATATGCACCGGATATAGAAGTTGAAAGTTCAAGCATATATCTATCAACCCTATATTCCGTCGTTCAGCTCTACATTTTTTGAAATAAGTGTGGAGACCTTGATTACATCCATCACCATCATCCAAACAAAACATCCTCTCAAGTCTCAACAATCCTACCATCCTACGGAAGACGTGGAAAAAAAAAGGAACCTAAGTACTGCTCCGAGACGTTAATGTAGCAAATTAAAATTTAACACCGTGTTTAGACATAGCTCACATAATCCTCGTCATCTGAGATTACACTAAGATATCAAACAGTCCAAAAAAACGACGATTAAGTAACCTCATGAAGAACTCATCTTAGTATCATGCACTGTGAAATCATAAAGGTATAGGATTAGTGGATTATTCACTTCCTCTTCCCAACAAAAAAAAAACAGAAATATACTAACAAAAACTACAACCACATATTTCTCCTTCAGCCTGCAAATTCATGAAACTCATGGAAATATTCCAATGAAACTCGAGACACACAAAAAAAAAAAAAAAAAAAAAAAAAAAACTCAAATTTCTCCCCCAAAATATTAAAATATTAATGCTAATCCTAAAAGCAAATTAAGGAGAGCAATTATATCAAAGAAAAAATGTATATGCAGCTAGTTTGACGAGAAAAAAAGGGAAGAAAACTAAATTGACAAAAAAAAATGATTAACCTGTACAAACTTCTGCAGCTCCTCGCTTCATATTCATCCTCTTTTTTCACAAAAAAATTGAGGGAAAAAACACAAATTAGTACAAAAAAACACATGAAAACTATGTAAAAAATAGAATGTATTTGCATGATTAGTTGAATTTCGAGATGATCACTAAAAAAGGGGAGAAATTGACAAAGATAAAACCCTAAAGACAGAAATCGAAAACCATGAACAAAAGAGAAGAAAAGAGGGCTTTACATTGTAAAAACGACGGCGGAGAGGCGTGTTTGTTGATCGAAACGCGGCGTTTGGGGTGGTGGAATGTGAAGAGTGGGGAGGGAGTGGCAAGGTGCTGTGTGATGAAGAAGGAGAGAAAAGACAGAGAGAGGAGAAAGAAAATAATGGTGGGGTATTATTAGACCAATGTCCACTATTATTATTACCTTATTACCCTTGAAGTAACACCTAGAAGATGGAAAAAAAAAAACTTTGTCTACCCACTCAATGATCAACCACTAGAGTCTAGAGATAGACATAAATACTTTTTATGTTATTAATTGCACTATTTTACTTTTAGCACTACTCATCAACCAACTTTTTTTTTTAGAGGAATTCATCAACCAACTTTGTTAAGCTGTCTTACATCATTATATAAGAAGAATCATAGTCAAGTAGGTCTTGTTAGATTCGTCTCAATGCAAAGATTTCAAATATCATATTTTTATATTTTTTACTTATGCACAATTAGAGATATAAACGTTCAAATAAGCGTCTCGGCACACATGAAAAAAAAAGCATGATGCAATTGAAAAAACAGATGAAGTACATAGTGGAAGCCAACTCAGCAATATAAATGAAATTCTTATTTTCTATTTCTAGTGGGTGTGTTACCGGTGGGTCAATCTAGCATTCTCATCATCTAAACTTAATCAACCTTCTTTAATGAGTGTGTCACATCTTATATTTGCTTAGATGAACTAGTCTCAACTCTCAACTTACTACTAGTAGTTCTCAATGGCCATTATTTGAATTTTTTTCTTATATGGACTGAAAATAAGGTGAATAAAAGAGAATTTCCCTTCCTTTCAAATTATAAGGTATGCATTATATTCGAAGTCAAATTTTAAGTATTATTTACTCTCAATCCATGTTGATATAAAATTAAAGAAAATAATATTACTATAGTATTTCTCAAGAAAAATATAATGGCATGATTTTCATAATTTATATTTGCCATTTTATAAGAGATATTTGTGGTCAAAATAAATTTTTGTAAAGTGTGTGCTCCTCAAATGCTATTTGGTTCGCATATAAAAATCATAGGAAGTGAAAGATAATGGTACTGTTTGGTCAACAAAAACATGGGAAATCACACGTCTTAAGAAATTCCAATACCACAAAATGGAGGAAGTTGCTTACCTAGGTGCCCTGGGTAAATGGAATTAGAGGTGGCAAACGGGTCATACGGGTCGGGTCATGATGGGTCAACTTTGCGGTCGGGTTACGCTCGGGTCGGTCCATTCAAGCGCGATTCGGGGCTACTAAATTTCGAGCCACAACAGACCGGGTTAGTTTGAATCGGGCCGTGTAAATTCGGGACGGTTTAAATCAGGTTTCTAATCTGGCAAATAAATAATACACATATAAGACAAAATAAGGGCAGTGGCTAAGTCGTATATAGTATTTCATGGCAATTTTTTCCTTAAATTTGTTTAAAAAGTAACTAATATTACAACTTTTCAGATCTGGTTCGGTTCATCGTTATCGGATCGGTCCCCGTGCCGGGTCGATTCAAGTCGGTGGATTCCGGGCTATTTACTTCGGATCGTTACAGATTACTAATTTCGGGTGGAGTCCGGGACTCATGTCGGGTATTCCGGGTCGGTCACCGGGTACGTTTCTATTTTACCGGCTTTAAATGGAACTTCCCATGAGAATTAAATTCCCATGTTCAACAAAAAAATATTTTCCACTCCCTAGAAAATGCTTAGTAATAAAATTATGATTAAATTATATGTTTTTTTTTATATAAAAAATAGGAACTTTTTTTTGGGGGGCATCAGTTTAACTTTTTCCAATATTGGTGAAATTTGCCGATGATTTTCTTTAGATAAGTGAGATTAAGGCATACCCGGTCGGGACTTCTCGCAGGCTAACCTGAGTTAAGCCATGTTCTTTTGGATTGAATTAAACTGAGTAATAGTAATAAATTAACCTAAATTTCATTTTATTAAACTGGAATTATGTCCAAAATAACAGGGGCTTAGCAGGCTAGACACTTTAAAATTGGGGAAAAGAATAAGGGGATCCACTTCCGAAGGTTGAAAGGTGTGATCCTTTCCACTAAGCCGAACTTATTTTGGTATTTACTAATGAATATGGAGTCCAAGTTTAAGCAATGAGTACATACTAATACTTTGTTATGCACATAGCTTGTTTTGAAGTGGGTCGATGTTACTTGATTGGTGTTGCGAGTGTTGTGATGTAACCTTATGTATATGATTATTAGAAGTGGGCTTATTGTATCGTTATTTGAGGAGGTCATGCATTTCATGAGCAACTCTTATTGTCGGACTCCAGACAATTTAGGGTTTGTTTTGTTCACCTTATTTTAAGTCCTTATCAGACAAAATAAGTTCACACAAAGGTCTAATAAGGACTAATAAGGTTTAATAAGTTCTGATAAGTTCAATTCACCTAAAATAAGGTTTGACACTCTCACAGAATGAGGTTTAAAAAGTTAAGAAGTTAAGAAAATTTCATATAAGGTCTAATAAGTTTAGATAAGATAAAATAAGTTGAATAGAACAGACCCATAATATTTAATATTTATAATCTTAAGCATACTTGGACAATTGCACGATCATATTTTGTAAGGGCACCATTCTTTCCTCTAAACCTATACTATTAGCTCAATATGAAAGAGCGTTTCACGACAATACACAATGTAGGTCCATTCTTGTATATGACTATATTTTTTATACAAAAAAATCTATAAAATTCTTCACCATAACTAACATACTAGAGTAATGATAAACAGGATTTCCTTTATTGGTCAGCTCACTCTTCAGGTACTTTTACTCTCAAAAGTGCATATGCCATGCTCTATCAGGCTACTCTTCATCATAATGAAAATGATGCTAGTTCTACCACCATTTTTAAGACTATATGGCATCTTCCAATTCATCCAAATTGGAAAGTTTTCTTATGGAAATTGGTTCAGAATCGTTTACGTACCTACTAGAGCCAACCTACTTACAAGAGGTTTGTCTCTCGATCCTAATTGTTATCAATGCCACCACACCTTGGAAGATCAACATCATATTTTTCGGAACTATACTGAAGCTTCTGTTTTTTTTTAGTCAGAATTCAATTATGCTCCCTTCAAACCAATATAATCCATCATCTCAAACAGAATGGATTATTACACATATCCTGCTCTTTCGAAGCGAGGATGGTCTTAATAGTGCGCGTCTCATCAAGCTCATTATATCTATGTGGTCTCTTTGGCTTCATAGAAATGATCGTGTTTTAGGGATAGTCAAGTAATCCCAATGACATTGCAGCAACAGTTCAACCATTTCCTTTCATTATTTCATTTGAAGTGTACACAACAACATCTCTCAGGCCTCAGCTTCAATTCCTCCACCCACCGGAGAATAATGACATTTTCCCTCCTGGTTTCTATGTGGCAAATCTACGAAGGGAGAAATATGGCACTCCGAATCATATTATTCTGGTTGATGGCGCATGGGATTCTAAGACTACAAATATGGGGTTAGGCTGGTGTATACAGAATTCTAGGAATTATAATACACATGATATCCATGGCGGAGGGAGTTATGGTTCAACTATTTCGGCGTTGCATGCTGAAGCCTTGGCTTGTCTTCACGCTCTTTATTGGGCACAACAAAACCAACTTCACCATATCAATAACCTTTTTACCGATTCTATAATCTAGTTCATGCCTTGCACGATCATATAAGCCCGCAGATAACACTAATCCGAACCTTTGAGAAGATAAAGCTACTAGCTAGCTAACTCGTTCAGCTGGTGTTGCATCACCAAAGTTCTGCGCAACAATGTTGCAGATGCAGATATGATAGCCAAGAAGTGTCTTGCCACTATGACTTCTTTTACTACTACTACTACTGTGCTTTAGTTTTCTCTGTTTCTCTCAATCGGTGTAAAAAAAACTAACATACTAGAATGTTGATGTACATGAACTTATATTACATGAAATGTCATGCAATTATATCACTCCATGATGTATCCATTTTAAGAAAATTATTTATTATATAATATGTTATTCACACTAAAAATTATATACACATGAGAGAGATTTTAGATGTGAAAGAAGTAACTTTTAATTGCACATAACATGAATACTAGATGTACAAGAAATAGTTTTTTTTATTAGACAATAAAGAGATTTTGATTGTACAAGAAATAACATGTGAATGTATGTGAAAGAGTTAAATGTACATGACATAAAAATTAGTTGTTTTTTTTTTTTGAAAGAGAAATTTCATTAATTGAAGGCCAAACGACATCTACAATAAGTAATAAAGAAAAACAAGATACAATCAAACAAGATCAGATCAACTTCGTCTTCGATGAAACTACAATGAACCAGATCGAATATTGTGGCGCAAGTCCCTTGTATTTGTTGTCCCAAGCAACTATTAATGGAACCGTCTATCATTTTGACATAGTTTGGAGAAGAGCATTCTTGATCTATCCATATTGACTGCATCCGAGCTTCCAATACCTTCATGTTGATAGTTTTGGACTTCAACCAATGAGAACAATTTCTCATACCTACAAATAAAAAAACTAGACTCGCAACTCCCATAGGGGAGAAGGAGACCTCCACAACAGAGAAGACTAGTATTCCCATATCAGGACACAAGAAACTCTCATAAAGAGAGACTAACTTATTCAACAAAACAAAAGGACAAACTAGAAAGTAAAAACAAGAGAGGAAAAGGGGCTTATCATGGATGAGATCATCCATGGCAGCCCCTTACTGATGATGGGAAAGGGGGAAAAAGGGAGGCGGCTAGAGAGAAAAACTAGGTTTAGGGTTGAGGGAATATGCATACATAAAAATTAGATATACAAAGAGAATTGGGTGTGTAAGTGATAAGTGCGTTTCAAACGCACTTTATGGACTCATTTTAGCTCATTTTGATCCTCTTTCTCCCCTTTCTTCCCTCTTTCTTCTCCCTTTCCCCTTCCGTTTCACTCACTTGATCATTCTTGATCATAGTGACATTTTGCTAGATTTTCATTCATATTTGAATGAATTTCTAGTACTTTTACTTTCACCCTGTTTTGCCATGTTCTTAATGTAGGTGGAACTACTAAGCTGGCTACGCGTTGTAGAGTTGGCAAAGGAAGCAATGAAAATAGAGAACACGTTGAGAAATGGTGCGCTTGCACCATGCCCCATGTCCGCTCGCACGAAGGAGCACATTGCACAATAGAATCTTGAACATAGAACTTCAAATAGACATAGCTTTCAAACCACAAATCGGATGAAGGAAATTCCAATTGGAGGTGAAAGCTTGTTTCAATAGCTTTCCAACGACTGGTCATAAGCTTGATTTGGATCTAAAATGAAAGAGTTATGCACATTTTAAGTTGAACTGTCCGACCAGAGCAGAAGAAATGGTGCGCCCGCACCTGATTTTGGTGCGCCCGCACCACTCTGGTGCGCCCGCACCATTCCTGCGAAGTTTGGCCACCTGAATCAGTAGCCTTGGTGCGCCCGCACCACCTTTTTCCGCCAGAAATTTGTAATGCTCGTGGCTATTAAGAACAATAGAGGTTATTATTTTTTCCTTATGCTTTATTCTAGTTTTTAGAGAGTATTATTAGGGCTCATACTAGAGAGATAAACACCTTAGTTTTGTTCTTAGATTGGAGATCCTTAGATTAAAGTTTGTGATTTCTACACATCGAAGGTACTTTTTATTCAATTTAATTTCAAAGTTTCAGTTTTTATTCTCTCTTATCATTGTTATTCTTTGTTCATCATATTATTAGATCTCTTATATTGTAGGTTCTTAATTGCTTATTTTTATTAGAATAATTGTTCTCTTAATCATGTTTAGCCCTAGATTAGTTATAGATTTCTTGTTTTATTGCTTAGAATCCATGATTACTAAGTAGTTTCCTATCTAGGGTTAGGGTGAAAGTATGGATTAGGGTTTAAATGTATTGTTAATGTGATTGTGATGATTTAAAGACGTTTATGCATTGATTTTGGTGTTTTGAGGCCTTATGATAGATATTGATCACATTTGTGCTTTGGTATTTTGAATTCAAATGTTCTTAATTGAATTATGAACTCTTTTATCATCCCCATGAATCAACTTAATTTCTAGGCCAAGATATTGGGTAGAAATTAAGGGGATCCTATATTAGGGGTTTTCCAAATTCATTGGATCTCTTAATCAATTGACTAAAGACCATTCGAGAGAGGATTTAGTTGATTGATTAAGCGATCATTCTCGAGGACCATTCGAGAGAGGACTCGAGTATTTTAGAGGAAAACTAAACCTTGCGTAATCGTTGCCTTTGAATCACAATTGCATTAATAGTCGTTGTCCACTTTGATCCATACTAGTAACCTTAACTCTAGTGTCTTCCTTATTCATATTTTCATCTCATACTATTTGCTAGTTCTTTGATAATAGTTAGTTTTAGTTGTTATAAAAATCATTCAAAACCCCCCAAAACCCTTCAATTAGGTAATTTAGACTTAATAGACTTTGATTAATCCCAATTTCCCTGTGGATCGACCCTTGACTTGCCTTTACTACGTTCTTAGTAATTGCTTGTTAGGAGTTATAAATATTGTTTGAAAAGCGATTTTTGGTGCCTTAACGACACACTAAAAACCGTCTTATCAGTAAGAAGTAACTTCTTAAAATAAAAATCGGGCTACTGACAATCTTACAAGTAACCACCTTACAATCTTACATACTAGCTTCTTAAAATTTAAACTACTATGTAATCCAAATATATAAATATAATAAAGTACAATAATCTATCAAGGGAAACAAATATACATTTATGATTCATTTTCTATAAAATCAATTAATTTTTAAATATACAATCTAAAAATTTGAAACTTGTATATGGAATCAAAAATTCATTTTTTTCATGTTGAGTCAATGGGATTTTTTTACAACCTTAGTATTTCAAAGCTTATCGAAATTCTTACTATGAAACACATAACATATTGACCATAGGTACAAGGCAATAACTGAGGTTGAGGTGGTGGAGTAGTGGCATCGCTTCCCACCTCATATCCCCGAGGTCTAGGGATCAAACCTCATAGGACTCATTTGAGGATTTCCCCTTATCCCCCCTCAAGTGAGTCCCCTTCATCTTACCTTAAAAAAAAAAAAAAAAAAAAGGTACAAGGCAATAACTTGAAAATGCATCAAAGTTTAGGTTTTTAATAAAAAAAATTAATATTATAAATACATGTCATATTTCAATTAACAATGATTTGCACATAAAATATGAGTTCGAAGAATATCTCATACCTTTTAAAAAAAATGATACTTTCTCCGTTTTTTTTACATGTTACACTTTCACATTTTATACTATTCACAAATTTCACTTTGACCATCGTTTGTGATTTATACGTGAATAAAAATATAGTCAAGTGAGATATTGTTAGATTTGTCTTAATATGTATTTTCTTAATATGTGCTTTTTATAATTTTTACAAATACAAAATTAGAGATATATGCCCTCAAAATTTTGCATTGACATGCGTGAAAAATGAAAGTGTAACATGTAAAAAAAAACGGAGGAAGTATATGAAAACTTTCTAATAAAAAATGAAAATGATATCGTAATTTTTTTAATTGGAAGTCAAAAGTTAAACTACAATGTTCTAAATGTATACAGTATATAATATAAATAAAATGACTTAATTCTCAGTTTCTCACAATTCGATAAATAACCAAACACATCGTTCGGACTCCGGACCCATGGATAGATAGACTAGCAGCTAGTCCCCACTACTCTTCATTTTCCAATAATTCAACAATTACCAATCAATGAATCAAACACATTGTCACTATGCATAGCTTAGCTAAAAAAGGGCCAGATGTATATTTGGATCATTCATAGCAAATTAGTAATAAACAATAGTGTTAGCCTTGACTTCTCTTCGCAAGTGATAATTTTCACACTTTCATTTCGGTCTTCTTGGCGCCCGCCAATCACCCCCGTTTACAGAGAGAGAGGGATACAAAGAGAGTGTATTTTTTCGGATGTAAAATCAACCTCTTTAGATTCCCCCTATTACTTCACTAAAAACCCTCCACTTTCTCTCTTCATTTTTCATTTTCTCTTTCCAACAATCACAAATTTCCTACTAAACTTCAATTTCTCCTTCAAATTCGTTCCCTTCAATGGCTTCCCAGCAACAGTTAAACGCCATTAAGGTAAACTTCTCTGCACATTTTTTTTTATTTTTGCATGCCCTAATTTTCCGCTTTCTTCACTGTTTCGATTGATTTTTGGCGTGAATTTTAAATCTATCTAATTTTAATTTTTTATTTTTGGGTGAAATTTAGGGTGCGAAAATTCTCATGGTTGGTGCTGGTGGTATTGGATGTGAACTGCTCAAAACTCTCGCTCTTTCTGGTTTTCAAGACATTCACATAGTGAGATTTTTCTCTACTCTCGCTCCATTTTTTTAAAATTTATTTTATTTTTGTTATTACTAAGGTTTAATTGAGTTTTGAAGTTTAAGGGTTTTAGGTTTTGCTTAAATGGAGTTTATAGTTGTAATTGGACGGTTTTAGTTAAGTATGTGCGAAAAAATGGTGTGAAATTGTTTGGTATATAATGTGTTTTAATCTTTTTTACTCATTTTGTGAAAATGCTTGTCAAATTTGGTAAAGAAACCCTCTAAAACTGTATGAGCCGGTTTAAGTGGATTATGAGAAACTATTAATGCGAAATTATTACTGGTTAACAAAGGTTCTCAGTAAGCGAGTTTCTTTCGAGTTTTGGCGGTTGACTTTGAATTTTAGTTAGGTAAGCTGAATTTTCACTCTCTCTGGGATGGAGGATGGTTTACCATTGCTTTTGAAAGTATTATAGATGGTAGAGTTGATCCTTTCAAATGTAAGCTCACTCAAGTTAAATGTAGGTCGAAAAGAGTACAATTGAGAGTTGGGACACTTGCTATCGTGATATGTGCTAGTGTTTCTTGACTTGGTTGGCTTTCTTTTCACATGAATGTGTACGTATGTGTTCTGATGCTTGGATTAGGGGTTCTTTTTAGTGCTTTTTGTGTATTTGGTGTGCCAAGTGTCATGGTGTACTTGAGAGTTCGAGGAGTTGAGATGGGCACTCTGGTGGGGAATGAAGTGTCTCAGTGACATAAATGACCACGACATCACATTGTTTGAGCTTTGTGTTGAAAGTTCAGTGTAATCATACCATGTGTAACAGGTGCTGAAAGGTGCCAGATATTTAGAACAGAATTGTCTTGTACATCTATGCTTTAAATTTACTATATTAACTAACTTTGACTTGTCCTAGGAAAAGCATCTTGAACTTTGACTAATCTTTGTCACGGATCCTATACAATCCATCATAGATTTGTCGAAGTTGTCGATTTCTTCACTTGTGAGTTGTGACACTGTTTCTCAGGGATGCCTCCTATTTTGGAAATATATATGTTGAACATGAAAAAGGAAGAAGGGCTTTACTTGTAAACATGCGAAAGATTATCTGTTTTCTCCAAGGTCTCGACTCTTGATGCTTGCTGATTTGAGGCTTGGCATGTAGAGGAAAAGATCCATGGAATTAGATGATGGTAAACTTTGAAGGTTAAAATTAGGATATTTGTATGCATTCATTGCTGACTGACTGTAATAAGAATTGAGGTGATTTAGCAATGTTCTGAACATAGTATTATTATTATTATTATTAGTAGTAGTAATATTATTATTGCTTTTTTTTATTATTGTTGCCAGGAAAAGTTGTTAGAAATTACCTATTATATACTATTTTCTGCGAATGACTACTTAATACACATATATCTTGAACAACTACATAATCTGCACATTTCTCTGGCAACACTTCCAATTGACTTCTCGTTAGGTTTTATGTCAAGATGGCCCACTTTATTGCATCCCTCCCTTTGGTCCACTAACTTTCCTCTTTCTTTTTTTTTTTAATTTGTTTTTTCAAATTAGTCGATATGGCCCTAGGAGGCTAGGAACTGACAGAGAAATGCATTTGGACATACAACTGAAATCGGAAAAAGAATGCAACCAATTATCTGCAAAATGGCAACAATTTCTCACCTTTTTTCTTTGCCATTTTGTTATGAACTAATTGCCCTTTTCCCAACTTTGAAATCCTGTGCTAGAATTGACAAGTATTTAGGAATATTTAACACTCAAAATACTTGTAAGTGCCCTTCAAGATTTAGAAGATGTTGTGATGTGTTCAATTGGCACAAAGTTGTTCACTTGGTCTGCACAAATTAGAGAGAGAAAGGTGAGGTAAGAGTGGGAAGCTGAATTATGGGCTATTGTAACGTAAAAGGTATGAAAAGCCGTCAATTGGTACTGTTGCCCCTTACTTTTTTCTTTTAAAAACTTATTATGTAGTACTTTGTTCAAACAATTAAATTAAGTAGTCATTCGCAAGGTGGTTTGTATTAGGATTTTATGACAAAGTATCCTTATTACTGTTTTTGTATACTGCAATTTAGAAAATAGTTATTGCTATGTTTCCTTTCCTTTTTTTGGAAATAAGTTGTTATTGGTTACCAGCTGTTCTTCCTGTTGTTGCTGTTGCTCCTGCTGTAGTTTTGTTTTTTACCGTCTCATTTTTTCTGATGGAGAACAAGTTCAGAAGAAGATTTTGAAAATTGTTTGTCAGTATGCATCTGATGGTGCAAAAACATTATCCAGTGGCCACATTATATTTACTCGTTTCTGTTCGCAGATTGACATGGACACAATAGAAGTTAGCAATTTGAACAGGCAATTTTTGTTTCGACAGTCTCATGTTGGACAATCAAAGGCAAAAGTATGTACAACCCCTGTGGCTTCGTGGTTCATGGTGACTTTCTAGAAATTGAGTTTATAATACTAAAATCTTTGTTCAGGTTGCTCGTGATGCTGTATTGAAGTTCAGGCCTCATATAAGTATTACAGCCTACCATGCTAATGTTAAGAGCTCTGACTTTAAGGTGGACTTCTTTAAGCAGTTCAATGTTGTTTTGAACGGTCTGGATAATCTTGATGCTAGGCGCCATGTAAACCGCATTTGCTTGGCAGCTGGTGTTCCATTAGTAGAGAGTGGGACAACTGGGTTCTTGGGACAGGTGAACTTTCTCATAACTTTCAAAGATATGTGATTATACATGAAAAGCATAAGGCTGGGCATCTTTCTTTCTCCCTTTTTCCTCAAACATTGCGTCTTACTGCTTTTGTCTGAAAGACTACTTGTCACTGCCCTTAATCCTGACAATCAGGCTTAGTTTGGCATGAATCTTGTTCACTAGCAGGCTAGCAGCCTTAATGCCCTGGCAACAAGTATCATTCCTCATTATCCTGGTTAGGTCAATGGGTAGAAGGCTTAATGTGGCATGATTAGTGATAATATACAAAATTAGCATGCGTATGCATCTAGAGGAGCTACTTCGATTTCAAAGAAGTATGTCCTTCAGTCAGATTGGTTATTTTGATTCTGTTCCATGTGGCCCCAGTTTCTATTTTGTTGTGATGGTTTGTGTGAATTTGTCATTTGAAAATTTTCTCAACATTCATTTTTTGATCTGTATCGTTTTATGCGGTGGTGGAATCAGGTAGCTGTGCATGTGAAGGACAAAACTGAATGTTACGAGTGCTATCCTAAGCCTGCTCCAAAAACGTATCCTGTTTGTACTATTACTAGTACACCATCAAAGGTATGTTCTTTTCCCTCCTTAACAACCATCTGCTGCATCCCTATGGCCTGCTTTTCACTGTAGTTTGTATTGTTGTAATGAGTTTGCATTTTGGCTTGCAGTTTGTTCACTGTATAGTTTGGGCCAAGGATTTACTCTTTGCCAAGTTCTTTGGTGACAAAAATCAGGAAAATGATCTCAATGTGCGTTCAAGTGATGGTGCTAGCTCCTCAGAACATAGCGATGATGTTTTTGAGCGTAGGAATGATGAAGATGTTGAGTCCTATGGAAGGAGAATATATGATCATGTTTTCGGGTACAATATTGAAATGGCTTTGTCTAATGAGGAGACGTGGAAAAATCGCACCAGGCCAAAGCCAATATATTGTAGAGATGTTCTATCTGATAATCAGCAAAATGGAAACCTCGATAAATGTGGTTCCTGTAGTGATTTAGCTTCAGTTTCAGCAATGGCATCACTCGGGCTGAAGAATCCACAGGACGTGTGGAGCTTGGCAGAGAACTCTAAAGTATTCCTCGAGGCTCTGAAATCTTTTTTCTTGAAAAGAGACAAGGTTTTGTTCCATCCTATCTCCTTTTTCTTTTAATAAGCCAAAGATTTGTATTGGCCTTGGGGTATTAATGTGTAGTTATTGCCATGAACAGGAAATTGGCAGTCTTACTTTTGATAAAGATGATCAGTTAGCTGTTGAATTTGTCACTGCTGCTGCTAATGTACGAGCTGCTTCTTTTGGTATTCCTATGCATAGTCTCTTCGAAGCAAAAGGCATTGCTGGCAATATTGTTCATGCAGTGGCAACAACAAATGCTATAGTTGCTGGGTTGATTGTCATTGAGGCCATTAAGTTGCTTAATATGGACTTGGAAAAGTTGAGGTCAGTCCTAGATCCTCCCGTACCTACTTCTGTTAAATATAGCAAAAATATGATTCTGAATCATGGTTCCAAAGTTTGCTCATCAAGGAGCAGATTCAGGAATTGGATTTATAAAACCCAATTGCAAACTCATTGGGGAATGTGGATTGTTTCATGTTGGGATTGAGAACAAATGTACAAGATCTGTATTTCATGAACCTCGTGAATCATATGATAAGCAGAAAGAAGAAATACTGATATACATAAACTTTGAAAAGCTTTTTTTTTTATGCTTATATGGGTACATTAAACAAAAGAATAGTTGTTTTACTGAACAGTTATATACTTCCTTCATCCTTAAATAAATTGTACACTTTTTCTTTTGAGATGTTCCTAAATTAACCTCAATCTTCTATACCATGTAAGGATTATAATCTTAATGTCAGTTTTGCCTTTTCCGCCTCCATCCATCAACTTGTCTCTATGTTAAGATCTTCTCTTACATTACTCTCTCTCTCTCTCTCTGCCGACTTCTAAAATTTCATTTACATTTAACCGCTATGTATTATGTCTATGCCAAACTACAGTAAAATAAGTGGATCTTGATTGCGATCCCATGATGATAAGCACATGTGTCTCTGTAAAATTTGTGTACCAAAGCATTTGCTTTTGAGGCAAAATTGTTTCAGATATTGGAATTCTTTGACTATTTTATTAGTCCTTTGCCAAACAGTTTTTTTTGGCCTGATATCTTATTTGACGTCATTCTGTGATGTTTGGCTGCTTGGGTCTATGTTATATCTGTGGTTTCTTTACAAGGTTGATAACTGAATGTACTCCTTGTAGAGTGTGTGTTAACATTATGTGCTCATCTTCGTTATACGAGTCTTTGCTATTTATTGTGTGCATTTAAAGTAAACAAAATATCCTCGTTACTGCCTTATAGAAGTGAAGAAAAATGCTCAGAGTTGAGATGGTCCCCCTTGATAGGTGACCACGTTTATGAAATGTTGCTTAATGAGCTGTCATTCTTTTTATTGCATGTCTATTACTTAGCTGATGGACTGTGTATCTGTATGGTAAGTTAATTTATGTATTTGTTTTCTTGTAATGCAAATCCAGGATGACTTACTGTAATGAACATCCAAAAAGAAAAATGCTTCTTATGCCAGTTGAGCCATTTGAGCCTAACAAAGCATGCTTCGTCTGTTCTAAGGTAATGGTTTTTTCCTTGTCTACCTCTTGATCTGCTGTTTGACTTCCGTGAATGACTTTTCCCCCTTTTATTGATGCTGTTTCTGCAGACCCCATTGACACTTGAGGTTAATGCTTTGCGCACGAAGTTACGGGACCTTATTGAGAAAGTTGTCCGAGCAAAGCTGGGAATGAACCTGCCAATGGTGATGACTGGTCATTGCCTGATATATGAGGTTGGTGATGATCTTGATGAAGATGAGAAACGGAATTATGAAGCAAATCTTGAGAAGGTGGTTGCTCCTGTGTTTTTGTTGTAGCTTTATCAACATGTATACCGTGGTATAATGAAGCTCTGATACTTTTGGTTTTCTGTTCCAGGTGCTTTCAGAGCTTCCATCTCCAGTGACAGGTGGTACGGCCATCGTAGTTGAGGATCTTCAGCAGGAATTGTCCTGTGAAATTAACATAAAGCAAAGGTTTTCCTTTTGGTTTCTTCTAAATGTCTGACCTTTAGATCTGATAGCACTTAGTAAGCCTGGAGAAATTTCAGTCTTCATGTTTGTGTTGGTTTTCTTGCTGACCGGTGTTCATATCTCGTGCTTGTATTTTCTGCCTTAAGAAATTATAAACTCATACGGAGTCTTCTTGGTGCTTCCTAGATGATATTGATTGATGCTATGTCTTCATATTTGGTGATTAAGTTGTATGCGGTTGTGAGCTGTTGGTTTCAGAGAACGCCTTGGTTTCATTATAAACTCCAGTACGTTTGTTGTTCTTAAAGACATCAAGGAGTCAAATTGATGCATTTGAATTTTTCTCGGTTTGGGGCGGCCAGCATAAAACATAGTCCCATATCATGACATGAATCGACAAATGAAAAACGTGGGGGCGTCCCCTACTCAGCGACACGCTGCACTTCATAGACCCGGGTGTAGTGATAAGTATGCAAGGGTTGCTAGGTCGTCGCCCGGAAGCGGCGCGCCATCCCGGCGCCCGGGGTGGTGTCAAATATGCAAGGGTTCCCGCATCGGGGACGGGTGCGGGTAAAGAAGTTAGTCCGGGGGTAGTGGTAGTGGTAGGGGTAGTAGGTTGCGCTTTGGAACATGGAACATTGGCTCTTTGACGGGAAGATCGGCGGAGGTGGTGGAGGTTATGAGGAGGCGAAAGATTCACATAATGTGCCTTCAAGAGACTAAGTGGGTTGGTGGAAAAGCAAGAGAACTAGCCCCGTGGGGTTATAAGCTTTGGTACTCGGAAAGGATAAGTGTAGGAATGGAGTAGGCATCATTATTGATAAGGAATATATTGATGATGTGGTGGAAGTTTCGAGGAAGAGTGACCGCATTATGAGTATCAGGCTAGTATTAGGGCGTAATGCGGTGACTATCATAAGCGCATATGCGCCGCAAGTAGGATTGGAAGCATTTATTAAACAACAATTTTGGGAGGATTTGGAGGAGGTTGTGCAACGAGTGCCTATTAATGAAAAATTGATCATTGGTGGGGATCTTAACGGACATGTGGGCACTAGTCGAGTTGGCTTTGAGAGCATTCATGGAGGTTTTGGGTATGGGGAGAGAAATGAAGCTGGAAGTGATATCTTGGATTTCGCATTAGCCTATGGTCTTAGTATTATGAACACTTGGTTTGAGAAAAGAGAATCTCACCTTGTGACGTATAGGAGTGGAAGTAACGCGAGTCAGATTGACCTCTTTTTAGTAAGGAATGGTTGGCGGAAGAGTTATACAAACTGCAAGGTGATACGGGTGAGAGCGCGACCACCCAACATAGACTAGTCGTGCTTGATTTCGGGGTAGGGAGTCTTTAAGAAAGCGAAAACCCAATGTGGAGCCGCGAATCAAGTGGTGGAAGCTCCAAGGGGAGCACAAAGAGAACTTCTTAGCTAAGATGGCTAATAAAGATATTTGGGCTTGTAACACGGAAATGGATGTAGATTCGATTTGGACAAAGATAGAACTTGGTATAAAGGAAGTGGCGAAAGAGGCCCTTGGAGAATCTAAAGGAACTGTACCATCAAGTAAGGACACATCTTGGTGGAACGAGGAGGTGAGACAAGCGATAAAAAACAAACGAGAAAGTTATAAACTTTGGGAAAAGATAGCGGCGATGTGAACTATGAGAAGTACAAAGAGGCGAGAAAAGAAGCCAAGAAGGCAAGGGAAGCTAAAGCACGAGGTAAACAAAGAGCTTTATGCAAGATTGGATACGACGTAAGGTGAAAAAGACATTTATAGAATTGCGCGTATGAGGGACAAGAAGACAAGAGACATAAGAAAGGTAAAATGTGTCAAGGGTGTGGACCAAAGAGTGCTTGTGGAGGATGAAGAGATAAAGGATAGGTGGAGGTCGTACTTTGATACCTTGTTCAACGGTGATAAAGCACAAGACATCGGGGATGTACACATTCCGCCAAGTATGTTAAATCGAGAGTTTATGAGGAGGATTCAAAAGGGAGAAGTCGTTGCGGCATTAAAAAAAGATGGGATTGAAGAAAGCTACGGGGCCGGATGGCATACCTATCGAAGTTTGGAGGTGTTTAGGGGGGAGAGGAATCGAATGGCCGACAAACATTCTTCAACATGATTTGGAGACACAACAAAATGCCATTAGAATGGAGGAAGAGTACTTTGATTCCTTTGTATAAGAACAAAGGCGATGTACAAGATTGTACCAACTACCGAGGAATCAAACTAATGAGTCATACGATGAAACTCGGGAAAGGGTGATTGAGCAAAGACTTAGGAAACATGTGAAGATATCGGAGAACCAATTTGGATTTATGCCCGGAAGATCGACTATGAGGCCATCCACCTCTTAAGACAAACAATGGAACTTTACCGTGATAGGAAGAAGGATCTACATATGGTTTTCATTGATTTGGAGAAGGCATATGATAGAGTACCAAGAGAAATACTTTGGTGGGCGTTGGCAAGGAAAGGTGTTCCACAAAAATATATAGATATCATCAAGGATATGTATGAGGGGCAACTACGAGTGTGCGGACTACGGTGGGGAGGACGTAAGAGTTTCCTATTACGATCGGAGTGCATCAAGGTTCCGCACTTAGTCCCTTTCTCTTTGCCCTAGTCATGGACGAACTAACGAGGTCAATTCAAGATGATATACCATGGTGTATGATGTTTGCGGATGATATTGTGTTGATTGATGAAACAAAGGAAGGTATTGAGAGAAAGTTGGAATTGTGGAGACATACATTAGAAGCCCGGGGTTTTAGATTGAGCGAAGTAAGACGGAGTATATGGAGTGCAAGTTCGGTGGGGTTACAAGCAGCGAGGCGAGGCGGTCACTTTGGATAGCAAAGTGGTTCAAGGATCGAACGTCTTCCGTTACCTAGGATCCATTCTCCAAAAGGATGGAGAACCTGGATGGAGACGTGGCTCATAGAATTAACGCGGGTTGGTTAAAGTGGAAAAGCGCCACCGGATTCCTTTGTGATTCCGGCATTCCCCAAAGCTTCAAGGGAAAGTTCTACCGTACGGCAATTAGGCTCGCTTTGTTATATGGCACCGAATGTTGGGCGGTGAAACAATGCCACGTCCATAAGATGAACGTGGCGGAGATGCGTATGTTGCGGTGGATGTGTGGCCACACAAGGAAAGACCGATTAAGAAATGAAGTGATCCGAGAAAAGTTGGAGTTGCATCCATTGAAGAAAAGATGAGGGAGAATCGGTTAAGATGGTTTGGTCATGTGAAAAGGAGATCAGGTGATGCACCGGTGAGAAGAATTGAAGAGTGGAGGAGTAACCAAGTTGTAAGGGGTAGGGGAAGACCTAAGATGACTTGGATGAAGGTAATTGAAAGTGATATGAGGTTACTTGGGATTGAGGAGAGCATGACGTTGGATAGAAGTGAGTGGAGGGGCAGTATCCATGTGGAGGAAGGGGTGTGATTTCTGCATTTATTTGTTTTTCTCAATTGTGTTGGTATTAAAACCTTTTGTTGAAAACCTCTTTTAAAACTTGTTGGTGTAAACCTTGCTTTAAAAAAAAAAAAAACCTTTTTATCACTCTTGGCGATGCCATCTCCTTTGGTGACGGTTTCAGTTGACGATTCATGTTAGCCGACCCCAAATCACTTTGGGAATAAGGCTTAGTTGTTGTTTTGTAGTGAAGGAGGTGTTTGGAGCTTAGTTTGAGACTCTGTTTTCTATTTACTGCATTTTCTCGTGGCGCTACTTTTTTCCCCCTACCTTCTCTATCTTCCTTTGTTTCTTTAAACATCTCCCCTAAGTCGCGATTTGGGGGGCACTTGAGTCAGCCTCTGGCGCCCGACTACGTCTAGGCCCCTATCCAATTTTTGGGTTCCGATTTTTTTCAAAGAAAGGGAAGCTGGCAGGGCCCCTCAACCTCAAGTCCTTTGTTTTCTTTCTCTCACCCTTTCTCTTAAACCCCCCTTTGTACTCGTGTTATTTAAATTTCTTACTCTATGTTTGAGGAATCTCTATATGCTATTTTTGTGTTTACTAATTTATTAGGAGGTAAAAAGAATTTGAAGACGGTGCTCTATGTCTCTATCCTTGTGATCCTCTCAAGTCTCAACACATATCCTGATTTAGTTCCACCCTGAATTATTTGTGTGGCGTTTGTATTACTTTTTAAGTTGAGATAATTTGACAAAAATACCTTGGGCCTTTTTTTTTTCCTTTCCACTTTCTAAGATTTTTGTCATTTTTCGTTCTGGGATTAATGTTCAAATAACACTTCATCTAGTAGTGTACATACAGTCACACATCATCTTGTCCTTATTCTGTCACAAAGGTACCACCAGTATCTCTCCTTCAATTTCTTCATTGTGTACTTAACATCTTAACCCCATTGCCTTAAGTGCCAGCTTAATGGCTCAGATCAGATGTCCATTTTACCTTCGCCTTTCTGCTGTTAGCCTTAGCCATGTCTTCAGCTTTTGCACAATAGTGCTGCCTGAATACTTTGGTCAACTATATGTTTCTTTGCCAAAAATTTGAATTTTCAGTACAATATTAAACGATTTCCACCCTTTTTCTTCTCCCTTAGTTCAAACTCAGCAAGGATTTACTACATTCAGAGTAATTTCTGAAGAAGTATGCTATTTGGCCTCATCGCTATGACCTGATTACTTGTGGCACCTCATGGGTTAGAACTCCATTTTAAATGTGCCACATACAATTTGACTCTTGGAACATGAAGAAGTGGTTGATTTGACTTGGATTGATGGACTTGATTTGAATGATTGGGGCATGACGTTCATGTTTGTAGGTGCATTGTTTTCTAGCCTATAGAGGCTGTGAACCTAAAATGCACAGGGAGCTTGTTTTCATCCTTTCTTGGGGTAAGGGTGGGGATATCCCAGGCTCAATTGCCCCCCTTAACTGACCAATAATTGTTTTAGCAAGCAAGGGTTTCATAGATGATGACTGAGGGCTAGGGGAGTTGCAGAGGGTTTACACATTCATCTGAAGGGTGTTGACCTAAGAGATAAAACATTATGCGATGTCAACCTAAGAGATGGTCGTTGATGTCTCTCTTCATGTTTTAAAGTATTATTTCTAAGTTGATGAAATTTAAAGCCATCTTCCTTATGAATGCCTCATTGTCTGTTTAAAACCATGAATCAATTTCTCATGGGACTTTTCTGGAGCCAGCTCTCTCTAATTATTTTGTGAATGCCATTCCTGCATTGATTTTGCAGAGAGGAGTTTGATGAGGAAAAGGAGCCTGATGGGATGGTTCTCATTGGATGGTCACAAGCTCCAACTAGTACAGAAAAGAATGGTACTGTTCAGAATGGTGAGAGCACATCAGGTACAACTGAAGTAATGCCTTTAGATATTGCAGAAGTTGGGGAAGCTGAAGCCAATGCAGCTTCTAAGAAAAGAAAATCGTCGGACCCTTCAAATTCCTCTGGCTCTCACCCTACAAGTGGAAATGACATAAGAAGCAAGAACAAAGAGGTAATTTTGGAAGATGATGGCGATGACCTTATTGTACTTGAGAATTTGAATTCTGAACCAGCCAAGAAGAAAAGACTGGTATAAATCGCTTTGGATATTCTTTTTGAAAAACTTTTTAACCCTAATTCACCATTAGAGGTCTGTTAGATTGCCTAGCATTTGACTGTGAGTTAGGTCTGTTTTCTCTAGCTTTTGACTCTAACACAGTCTACTTTTGTCACCTTGTCTGAAAGGTTCAAATGTAGGATGATTTTAGCATTTTGTCACTCTGTAAATTATTGACTGATTCACCTTGTTATTATCTGAATCTATTGGAATCTTGTATAAGCTGACCCTTGAAATTTTGCTAGCTTTGATATTGATTATCAAGCTGCTATTATGAATTTTATTATGCTGTTCCCAGGACTTCCCATGTCATGTTGGCTGTTTCCTTACCCCATTTCGCATGGTTAATCTGGTAAGTTTTAACTGCAATGTTACCCCAGATTTTATTGTTTCTAATGGTAAATTAGGGTTATTTTGTTTTAAAAATCAGACAGTGAATTGTCGACAGCATGCTTTTGTATGCAGAAAGCCATGTGATTTCATAGCTAATGAAATAGGGTTAATGAACCTCTTTGCTTCATTTAGTCAATTTTTCTTCCTTGAACTAATCAATATAAGTATGCATTATTATTTGAATCTTATTTGCCATCTCTTTGTCTATGGCCTCTCTCTTGTTTACTATACTGATTGTCTAACTTAATGTGTACTTTTGAAGTTTTGGTCATATCAATAATGTTATTTCTCTTTGATATACCACTCTAATATTATAATATTATATCAAAAGAGTATTTACAAAAAAAAATCTCATATCTTATAATTTAGTTTTATCCTTTGAAATATACTGCTTATATAAGGGAAGCAAGTACCAGTTTTTAAACAAAAATTTTATAGTAGTTATGCAGGTATATCATTATTTCACACAAGCATCCTAAATTATAAGGACCTATTTCAGAATCGCCCCTGTTTCTGCCACTGACTATTTGTGTATAAAAAAAATTAGTACCATGCAAATTATGGTCTTCTGATTTTATGAATGAGTTTCTTCTGGAACTTAGATTTCTTGCATTTGTAGGAATTCAGCTACTGGTTGCTACATCAATCTTTTGTCCAAGACATCAGATTTCTTCACTTCCAAGGCCAAACCTGTCCATGGAATCAGGTTACTTCTTGTGTTAATGCTTGGTTTTATTTCTATACCTTCCTCTCTAGCCCACGGTTGTACATTGTGCCATTGTGGTGGATGCAATTGCCCCGATATATGTGACCATCGAAACGCAGGCTGTTTGAAATTTTGCAGAAACTCATACGGTTCAAATGTAGGAGAGTATAGGGTGTTTCAAAATTAAATGCTTAGTTTATCTCATGAATGTTTTTACAGTATGGAAAATCTGCCTGTTCTTATAGAATCCTAATCCCTATATTAGTATTTACAATATGATTTAACTAATGAAAAAAGTAGGAAAAGGATTTGCCATATCTTTTCCTGACGTTTCTGTAAGGGCCTTTAAACACCTATGCATGGCATAGGAGCTCGGTTGTTGCCGGATATATGCCTGCATGGTGAAGGAGGAGCCTGCATGTTTTCTTCATTTATGTAGTTCTTCCTCTTCTTTGGCTTCCTATGATCTTGTTTCTTTAAATCGTCTAATGTATGGACATCCGCCAAACATGCAAATGACCTTGATTTTCCCGAGTAGTATCGGGATAATCCTCTTCTATCAACCAAAAACAACAAAATGAAACATCATAAGCTTGATTATGTCAAAGCCATAATAGACCTAACAAAACTAACCCGTAACGTCATGTCATAAATGATTATACTTACTTTCGTGGAAGATTCATCACTAGAGCATCCATGTCAAAAATGTCTGCAGTTCTAGTTTTATTCTCCATCATTTTGAGAGAAAAGAGGTTGGGGTGGGGTTTGAGGATGGGAGGAGCCTTTGCTGCCTAGGATATAGGGGATGAGATGTATAAGTTTATATAAGTTGGTGGCTGAAGAAAAGAGTTGGGAAGGATCAATTGTTTCAACATGTCATATATGGAAGTTACTCATTTATAGCCTAAGGAATATAATTAGATTTTGTTTATTTCTAAGAAAAAACTAGTGGAATGGTTTTGAGCCATAAAAACCTGCGTGTCCACCTTATTTGCAGATGGCCGACGTGTGAATCAACGTTGATATATGTTCGATCGTTTGGCTCCTTACTTTATGTTTGGCTGGTTGAAAGCCTACCTTATTTTAAGGCATCATATATGATGTTTGTACCCTTAGCATGTGTTTTAAGGTAGCGAGGAGTTGGGATAATAGCACTACTAAGCACATATGGTATAATTCTGTGGGCTGATTAGGCTATTAGCAAGAACTTTTTCCACAACTAGCTAGTGGTCTTCAATTTGTAATTTGACACAACTGCACTAAATTTAGAAGTGTTCGACAAGTTGTTGGTTTTTTTATTTATTATTCTTTTCATCTAAATGGTGCAATATTTAAAGTGTTGGAAGTACTTTAAAATGGATGAAGTATTGTCAAAAAAAGAAATGGATGAAGTATTAAACAAACTAGGTGGGTCACATGCGCGCTTGGGAAACAATAAACCAATTTAGAATAATTAGGTAATACTTGAGTAATACTCAGTTTTTGAGTCTATTGACAAAAAAAATCTAAGCTCTAACTCATTATTAACAAAAGGTCACTACCTAAATGAAATTGAACGATTCAATGCAAATATTTATTTAGGAGGGGAATTTAAGGTGGGAAACCTATTTTAGTCTTCTATTTTATTGTATAGTATATATTACCATATTTCCAATTTATTTAAAAGAGCAAAGTGTGTACCTTTTTTCCTCTCATATAGAAGTCAATAGTTTTCATGTTTATTTGGCTTCCAAGATAGGTAATCTTAATTTTATAACGCTCATATAATTTGAAAAAGAGTACTATGTTGGCTTATTTTCATTCTAGAAGTAACGACAATAAGTTCTTGTTAGCATTTTATTTCCTTAAAAAGGAGCATAAACTATCTAAAAGTGCATTGTTATTGCTCCTTTCAAGGTAGGTATACTTACTACTTAGAGATAGGTATACTCAGACTTTTAAGAAAAGTAGGTATACTGACCTATAAGGACAAATCTTATTTGGGACGGTTATGGGATAAGAAGTAAATGATATAGATTATCTAAAATATATCTATGAAAAGTTAAGTGCTTAATTTCTAACTGATGATGATTATGATGTAAGGAAGTCGTCATCAAGCCTTCTTTTTATGTATATTTATCAAAGTACTCAGAGTAGATAAGAAATGAAGAATGATTCTGCATATTAGTTCATTTATACTAATTGGAATGAGGTCTAATTCAGTAAATATATATGGACTTATGATAATGGGAATTTGTTCTCCGATAACTCAAAATTCCTATAGGCCATAGCCCATATGTAAGGTCATGAAATACTGCATCTTATTGACATTCATAAGTCCAAAGGAGAATATGCACTCTTTGAACTTCAAATTACCTTTTCTATATAGAAAAAATAGTTGATAAGTGACCAAATAATGAGCTGTTTTTTTTAGGTCAGAGATGATAATTAATAATTTTTTTTTAACATGGAAAACATCTCGACACAAATTTTCATCCGCCTCTCATATCACTTGACATATGTACATTGATCAATCAAGGCAAATAAACATATTAAGTAATTACTGCATGTAAATTTACACAGCCCCATAACTTTAGAAGTAAGTTTTCTATAAACATCACTATATAACACCATTGAATTGTTTTGACATACGAAAAACACACCGAAAACAAAACCACCTTCATCAATCATCATCATCGTCATCAAAAGCCTCTGTACATGAGCATTGGTTTACAAATATTCCAGATTTTCAAGGATTTCTTTTGTTTTTTTATCTTCCACTGAGGTTGTTAAATTGGGCTAGTAAAGCAGTTCCAGACCGTTCGTCAATGGCTTGTGTCTGCTCGGGAATGATTGCGCTAGGGCGAGTTTCTGGGGCTGAGTCCACTCCTGCACCTGCACCTGGAGCTGGTGCAGTGGAATTCACGTTTGTAGGAATATCTTCCGTCTTTCCTTGAGTCGAGGCCTCTTGAAGTTGCAAAGCGTACTCCAAATTCCATAGTACATCACCCATTGTAGGTCTGTCACTTCCATACTCAGCTAGACATTTTTCTGCTGCCTCAGCAAATTTCTTCATGGATTCGGGTTAATCGACCCAACTAAGATTGGATCAAGGATTTTTTCTAGCATACCTTTCCTCTTCCAATTCATCGCCCATTCAGCAAGGTTAACTTGTTCTCTAGATAAGGTTGGGTCAATGGCAGCGCGAGCACACAAAACCTCGAGCAACACCACTCCAAATGAATATACATCTGACTTATCAGTTAGTTGTTGTTTCCTGAAATACTCAGGATCAAGATACCCGAAACTACCCTTAACTGCTGTACTGACGTGGTCTGCCTGTTGTCCAGGGCCGTCCTTAGAGAGACCAAAGTCAGCCATCTTTGCAACAAAGTTTTCGTCAAGGAGAATGTTTGTAGTCTTGACATCTCGGTGGATGATTCCTTGAGCTGACCCTGTGTGAAGGTAGTGGAGTCCACGAGCAGCTCCAATGCTAATCTCAAGTCTTTGCTTCCATGGTAATGGGGGCATGTTCTTGCCATAGAGGTGGTCGCGTAAGGGTCCATTAGACATGTACTCATACACGAGGATCATCTCATTGTTCTCGTCACAATAACCTATCAGTGACACCAAGTGCTTGTGGCGTAGCTTAGACAACATTTGTATCTCGGTCATGAACTCATTGATTCCTTGCTCTGATTGAGGGTTGCCTCGCTTCACTGCTACCTGTTCATAATCGAGACATTAATACAACAACAATAACAAACCAACAATATATTTATGTATATCAAAGCCTTTTACGTAAAGGATCGTATTGACTCTATGAACCAAGAACGTAAAGCCTTTTTATGTGAAGTGTTGCAATTAAAAAAAGCATGAAGTGGAGTATGAGTTTTCATCTAGTAAAAATCAATATGTTTCAATAAAAATCAGCTTAAATCATCAAAGTCCTATAATAGTGAGTTTAATTCTTTTAGGGTTTTGTTATTTAAGTTAACAATGTTTAACAAAAAAAAACATAGTAAATAATATATAGCAGCAATATTTAAGGATGATAACCTGGTTGCCATCCAAGAACCCAATGTAGACATTGCCGAATCCTCCAACACCGATGACACCAGTAGCGTCAAAGTTCTTGGTAGACTCTTTGATCTCGTCAAAGGTGAATTTACGACCAAGCCCACCAGTTGAGAAGATACTACTCTTATGAGACCCATAATTACTCTTACCAAAGACAGTAGAGTCCCCTGCATGAAGAGGAAGCAACCAAGATGAGAAGCTATTCCTCCTTTGCCAATCCTGAGGCCTCTTATGCCACTTGATCACCATCGCTCCCAACCCAACAAAGGCGCCAAACATCATAGCAAACCCAACTGCCGCGACTGTTTTCTTGTGTTTACCATCACTTATAGCCTTTCCATCTGGACCGAATTCCCCATCCAAACTACTTACCGAGTTGTTCATCTTGAACACCTCGACCCCATTAAGAATAGCGTTTTTAGGCCCAGATTCTATTTTTGCCGGTCCAATTTGAACTGATACTTTGTCTTGTACCAAAGAAGAGTCTACAACAATGTCTTGGAAATTAGGGGTTGCTAGCTTTCCAGTCAATGAAGATAAATCCAACCCAGAAATGGCACTTTTCCCATTAATATAAACATTGAAATATAGGTCATTTAAGGCTGTACTTACTATATCACAAAAATGTAATCTTACTAAGTAAGAATAAGACTTCTCAACATTAAAATCCCATGTAATATTAAAGCTTTGCTCCATGGTGTTTGCATCAGCCATTTCAGCCGCTGTGGAGTATACCGTTTGTGGTGCTATGTAAGGGGTGACCCCTTCAGGGTACTTAATAACAGAGGTTTGAACATTGACATTTTTAGCCATAGGTTTATTCTTGATATAATCTTCATCAGGCACCCAAGTTCGACCTAGGGTATCATTTTCAGCTGTGATTCGGCTTCCACCTACATTAACACGATACATTGTTTCGAGTGAGTTGTGATTCAAGCCATCAAATTGGCCAACGGGAGATAAAGATTGGCCCGAATCACCAATCAATTTATCTGGTGCGGTGGTAACCTCAATGGCATTGATGAAAGCAGCTGAGTTTTTTTGAGGCTCAAATTTAATAGAAAAACTCTGAGATTTTACATGGATGAGGTACTCTTTTTTGGTGACGTTTGTAGCACTAAAGCTATGAAGTAAGGTGACTTCATTGGTAAAAACATTGAAACTTGCCGTCTCAAGCTTGAAAACATCGGTTTTGATAGGGAGGAAATGTAGACGAACCCAATGCCAACCAGAGTCTTGTAATGTGAATGTGTAGGTTGCATCTTTTAAGAAGACTCTCGCGGAGGAATATATTTTAGAAGGGACATTCGCATGCGAGTCAAAAACCAAGTATTTGTCTTCTGCCGAAAGAAAGCCTTGGGCTTCTTGGTCGGATTGATATGATTTTCCTTCAGGAGTACTTACCTTGTCATTGCTTCCACACGCAATGTAGAAGTTGTCCTTTGGGTTGAAGGAAGTTGGGGCCGCGAATGTGGGGATGGCGAGGGAGAGGAGAAGAATGAGGGTGAATATTGACATTAAAGAGGATAATGAGGATGGCAATATCCGGGAGGAGGAATGAAGGGTAAGTGGTTTTTTATCCTTGTCCATCATCATTCCTCCTAACCCAGGAGAGGGTTGAGTGTATGACTAGGATAATTAAACCCAAAACAAGAGCAAGAGATAAGGAGGGAAAATGGTGAAAGAACATGAAAGTAAAAGTAAAGTTTAATTTTGCTGTTTTTTTTTCCCACTCTTGAAAATCGGAGGTGATTTTGAGTTTTCGGGATGTTGGTTTTGGTTGTTTTTTTGTAATTTTGATGGATGGTGGAAGTAAACTAAGTTGAATTTCCAAAAATTGTGCCAAGTTTGTTGGGTTGATGATGGCTTTTTTTAGATTAAAGTTTTTGTGAACTATTTATTAGCTTTAATTAGCAAATATATGATGGTTAAGGGTTGTCAATGTCTCAATTGGTATAATGTGATTGACATAGTCAATGACAACTTAACTTTATCTTGGACAAAATGAAAAAAAAAAAAGGTTGCTACAATAGTTGAGTATTAAGAAAAAAAGTTGCTATATATAATAGCTGAGTATTGATTAAGAAAAAATAGTAACTTTTCATTATTTCATTGATTAGTTTTTTTTTTACGGAATACATTAAAGGAAATAGTTCCATCTTTTTTTCCCCTTTAAAATATACAAGGATTTTTTTCTATTGATAAGTATTCCATCTATTTCTATATGGAGAATTAACTAGGATTGGTTGTATGTTGTAAATATCCATCTCGTTTGGTCATGACCGAATCATATCATACTCCATCGATTTCTAAATATATGGCACGCCCTCCAAGAAAATTTTGCTTTAACCACAAAAATCTCTCATAATATGGATTTTTTTTAACATACCATTATATTTTTATTATAAAATATTTTTATGATATCATTTTCTTAGGGCTTTGCTATTTAACGCCCTAAAATTACCTACTAACGCCCTAAATACAGTATTTTTATACCGTATATGTATACCTCCATTTCTTTTCATCTTCCATTTCTTTTCTCTCTTCCTCCCTTTCCCTTCCCTTTCCCTACCACCACCGGAGCCGCCACCACCAACACCACCGCCACCATCAACACCACAACAGGAAGAATACCACAACTTCTGAATTTTTTTAAAAAAAAAAATAGGGTGAGGCGTCCACCATGGACTCCCCACCACAGGCACTGGCGTCCATGGTGGGCGCCTGCACCTGTGGTGGGGCGTCCATGGTGGACCTCCCATAACAGGTGCAGGCGCCCACCATGGACGCATGTGCATGTGCATGTGCATGTGCCTGTGGTGGGGCATCCATGGTGGACGCCTCACCCTATTTTTAAAAAAAAAGTCATTTGTTGAGCGAATTATAATTTGCAGATGTAGATCATTGATGCCTTGTAATTGGAGGTTGATTTGGTGGTCTTGGTGATAAAGGACAGAAGCATTGAAGAGGATGAAGTGCAGGGTCTGTTAGTTCTTTTTCCTTCTTCGTTTTCTTTTCTTCTGTTATTTCATTCTTCATTTTTATTTTGTCTTTTCTTCTTTTCTTGGGCTTTTAAGCTTCGACTTGAAGCTTTGGCTAAAATTGAACTAATGGCTTTCCCTCAAAAAAACAAAGTTGAACTAATGAGTGATGAGAGAGAGTGAGGAAGTAGTGGGAATGAGTTTGGTTGTATAAATATATGAGGGGTGGGATATGTATGTATTTTGGTGTATTTAGGGCATTAATAGGAAAAAAATAGGGCGTTATTTAACAACCCAGTTTAGAAACTCTTGTGAGAGAAAATGCTCCAAAAGATGCTAGGGATTTCTAGAGAGAGAAAGCGAAAAAAGAAAAAGAAAAAATACAAAGAACCTTCAATGAAACAAAACCCTAACCCTAAGTTCTTCTTATGGACTTTTTCCGATCCTGATCTATCCATTCTCAAATCTTTTTCACTGCAAATCCATCTTAATACTCCCTCTTATGCTATAGATATTGAACAAAGTTGTTTCTTTTACCCCTCTGAATCGGCTTCGAACGCAATCATCACCATCGCGCCGACCATCCACATCCACCATCGTCCCGCCTCCGCCACCACCGCTACGACCACTGTCAACATCCACCCGCACATAACCTGTCACGGCCTCCCTGTTGCGCCGTGTGGGAAGGAGCTCCTTCCCCTTTTGAATTTCATTTGGTTGAGATTTTTCTTAATCACTTGCTATCTACTGATTTCATTCTTAGTCATTATATCCAAGAATTTATCACTCATTTGGGTTCATACTGCTATGGATTTAATGGTCTTCTTTGTCGCCACTATCTCGCGAGATTCTAAACTCAAAATGCATTGTTTCATTTCAGATTTTCATCATGCTATATTAATTATAGAAAAGTGTCTACTTCTAAGCATTGTAATTTGGTTATGCTTTAAATATTATGCTCACTTACACTTTTCTTGGTTTTGGCTGGACTTTTCTACTTTTTCATTCAATGGTCCTAGACTTCTGCCAAATAATTTATACCATCCTTTTATAGATTTGATTGTCTTCTTTAACATCACTATTTCAACTTCTCTCATACTTCAGGTTTATGGTTGGACTTTATTTTTTCACTGTACTCTTTTACCTATTAAAGAACACCTAGTCCTGCATATTTTTCATTGGCTTTGGTATGTCTTTTGTGCTCATTTGCTGATTACCTGTATGATGTCCAGGAACTGTGCCATGTTTTTCAGTCTTCATTTTGTTATCTTTATCATTGCTCTGCGAATTTACTGGATTCTTTGTCTCTGGAATTTTAGCATTTTTCGTGTATTATCTTCCTACGTTTACTTGAACAGAATGATTAATTTTCTAAGTACCATTGTCATTCCTGTTTCTGTGGGCAATAGCTTTGTTGCTTATAATGCATTCTATCTTAACATTACAACTTTTACTTTCGTTGTTCTCTATATACTCCATGACTTTTCTGCCTTCATATCTTCTCTTACATGCCGCTTAATTAACAGTTTTAGTTTTCTTAACTATCATTTGAATTGGGGTTTTACACTCACTTGGATTCGAGTGCTCCATCACTCGCAGAGGAATTGGGATGTACTCCAACTAATATATTATCATATTGCTTATTGTCTGTATTTCGTTCTCTTCTTGTTTGTTTTGGGTTATTGCTTTGCATCTACTTTAGCCAATTGCTCAATATGGTCTATGATGTCTGGAGGCAAGGAGAATTATTTCACCTTGCTCTCGCAATGCTACTTTATTATTTGTTATATTGCTCTTACCTATTCCTGGATTTGGGTTTCCACGCCCACTTGGACTCGAGTGCTCAATCACTCGCAAAGGAACTGGGATGGTTTTACCTCCCTTAATGTTGTTTTCTGGCTTTTCAGGCAGTCTCTCAGAAAGACTCATAGTTGGCGGTCTAACCATCCATCTCCAACCAATCATACATCTTATACTCCTTTTCTTGCAGTTTTAATTAAACTCTCTTTGCTCACTTGGACTCGTGTGTTTCATCACACGCAAACGAAATGGGGTGTTTTCACACCCCTTAATGACTCTTGCTCTTGCTTTTGTTCTTATCGCAGGTACTTAATAAAAGAACCTTTGGAGGAAGACTTTTTTTGTCTGTTTCCCATGTTTATTATGTGGCAGGATCATTTTTTCATCATTTCAATCCTCGGAGGAAGAGAAGAAATGCCCATCTCTCTTCCCGCTGGCTTTTTATCGCCAAATCCGATATCGGATTGGTTTGCTAATGGACTGTTAGTCCAAATGTATAGTTATCTAAATGACCAGGCTCTTGAAGCCTTATTGAACCGAGTGCTTGACACTCGTTTTTGCAAAGGGGTGGTTTTACACCCCCTGACTCGTTTTCTTTCCTTGGCAGGCCTATTTTCTCTTCTCAGCACTGAAACAAGGATAGGAAGAAAGGTAGTGAGGCCATTTTTTTGGTCTATGTATGAACAAGTTTATTCAAAACCTACCAAACGAATCTTTCTCACCAATCCGGTTATTATATGAAGATATTATGTTGGAACATTCAAGGGGGTAAAAAAACCCCAAGCTTTGAGTGAGCTTATATACCTAAAGAACAAATATAATCCGGATATTGTCTTCATCATTGAAACCTTAACTAATAATAATAATAGCCATCGAATTTTTAAAGCTCTACACTTGCACAATAAATTAGTTATTGATCCAATTAACCATGTGGGTGGAATGTGGGTATGTTGGAATAACTCCAATATTATTGTTCAAAATCATTACTCTCATGATCGTTTGGTTCATCTCGACGTTCTCTACAAGCCACACAATAAAATGTATTCAATCTTGGGTACATATTGCCCGACTAAAAATATCGAAAAGGTTACGTTCTGGTCTTTTTTGAATAACTACGTTACTACTCTCTCCTCCCCCCTGGCTTATGCTTGGAGATTTTAATGAGATGCTCTCTCCCAACGACAAACTAGGCGGATGCCCTCTGAAACAGAACCAACTTCACCGACTCCCCCTCCTCTTGACTAATTCTCAAGCAATTGACATTCCCTGTTTACAACAAGCTTTTTCGTGAAGAGGCAACCATAACAACGACGTCATTTACGAACGTTTAGACAGGGCCATCTGTCATAAAAGTTTCTTCGACTGCTTCGACAATAGCACTATTTTCTATGGTAACTTTACTGTTTCCGATCATGCACCCATTATTTTCTCTAGCAATGATGGGGAAATCACAAAATCGCCTCCTTTCCGGTTCCAAAAATTTTGGACGATAGACAATGACTCGCATAATATTGTTAAGAGAAATTGGAATATTCCAATTACAGGCTCGCGTTTCTATCGTATTCAGCAAAAGCGTAATCGCATTAAAACTGAACTTAAATCTTGGGCCAAAACAAAGTACAAGCACACTTCAAATAAACTACACCACAATGACGAAAAAATAAAAGAGATACAACATAAACTCTGGCTACAACCGTATAATCAAATCCTAATTAAACATATTAATCGTCTCATTTTGCAAAGAGAAAAACTAATGCTTTTTAACCAAAAAGCTTGGGGTTATAATGCAAGGAAAACTTGGCTCACCCAGGGGGATCGCAACTCTAGATTCTTCCATAATAGAATGAAGAAAACAAAGGCCCACTTGACTATTTTCAGATTAAAAAATGATCTTGGCCAATGGATTGACTCTCATGACGATCTTACTGCTCTTCTTTCAGATTCTTTTAAGAAACGATTCAAATCTTCACACTCCGCAAATAGACAGATTGATTTGAACTTTATCAACCCTTTCGTGTCCCAACAAGACTCCGATAAACTCTTTGCTCCAGTCTCTGCCGAAGAAATATAAAATGTTATCTTTGATATTAATCCGTTAAAAGTCCCAGGCTCCGATGGTTTTGGTGCAAAATTCTACCAAGCTTACTGGCCCATCATACAAAGAGAAGTAACCACTGTTATTCAAAGCTTCTTCTTCCATGGGAAACTCCCTCCTTCACTGAATCATACTCTGATCACTCTTATTCCCAAAAAAAAGGCTCCCGAAACCCCGGATCATTTCCGTCCGATTAGCCTAATCAATACTATTTATAAAGCAATTTCAAAAATTTTGGTTAACCGTCTACGACCAATTTTGCAAAACGAAATAAGCCCCCTACAAAATGCTTTTACTCAAGATCGCTCTATTCATGATAATCTCCTAATAGCTCAAGAAGCTCTCAATACATTCCATAAATCTCAAAATAAGACTGGTTGGTGTGCACTAAAATTAGACATGGAGAAAGCTTATGACAGAATTGAATGGGATTTCCTTTGGGAAACTCTTCGTGCTTTTGGTTTTCCCACCCTATGGATTTCATGGATAAAAGAATGTGTCACAGATGTTTCATACTCAATCAAAGTGAATGGCCAACCTTCACCCTGGTTCCGGTCCTCCAGGGGCCTTCGTCAGGGTGACCCCCTATCGCCCTACCTGTTCATTATCTGCATGGAAGTGCTAATAAGGAAATTGACTATCCAAAGCCAAGTCCCCAACTCAGGCATTGGCTTTAAACTCCTTCCGAGAACTGCTAATATTCCCTGTCTCCTTTTTGCGGATGATAGCCTACTCTTTTGCAAAGCTACTACGTCAGCTTGTACCAATCTAAAAAGAGTACTCGATGACTTCTGTACCATCTCTGGTCAATTAATTAATTTCCACAAATCATCGATCATCTTCTCCAAAAAGGTCAACCAGCCTCGTAAAGTGGCTTTAGCTAGCCATTTTAACATGCTCCCTAATTCGTCCCTGGGCAGATATCTTGGAATTTTCTTTAGCTCCCACCATCCTTCTAAAGCTGATCTCTCTCCCATATTATCCAAAAAACAGAGCAAATAATTAATTTGTGGGAATCTGGCTTCCACTCCAAAGCAAGGAGATTAACTATGATCCAGGCCAACTTCGAGGCCCTACCAGCATATACATGCGCCTCAACTATGTTGACACCTGGCATTGCTACCTCTATTGATTCTCTTCACTGGAAGTTTTTCTGGCGTCAA
The DNA here is from genome assembly GCA_947648045.1 of Beta corolliflora. Lineage (NCBI taxonomy): Eukaryota > Viridiplantae > Streptophyta > Magnoliopsida > Caryophyllales > Amaranthaceae > Beta > Beta corolliflora. Next base: position 556,565 of record CANSZD010000773.1, read on the forward strand.
AATATGGAAAGAAATGCAACCCCACTAATTGCCTGGGATAAAATCTACGGACCACATTCCCAAGGGAGTTTAGGCCTTAGAAAAACTTTGCCAATGAATAAAGCCTTTATTGCAAAACTTGGTTGGAAAATTCTCACCGAACCTAATAGTTTTTGGGTTAAACTCATTTCCGACAAATATCTTCAAAATCAATCGTTTTTTAACTGCAAACCTAAGCCAAATGACGCACCCATTTGGAATTTTTTTTTACTTCAACGCCCATTACTCCATAAAGGCATTCGTTGGAAAATCGGAGATGGTTCTCAAATTCTTTTTTGGCTCCATAACTGGTGCCAAGAGGAAAACTTAATGACCATCTTAAAGTTAAATGAAAATCAGGTTGATGTTACCCTGCTATTAAAAGATTTCATTTTACCAGATAAATCTTGGGATCTTCTCAAATTAAAAACTCTTCTCCCTGACCACATCATCAAATGCATTAAAGGCATTCTGTTACCGTCTGCCTCCCTCCGTGATGAACCTATTTGGGGACCTAGTCCTTCAGGACTATTCACAGTTAAGTCCGCTACTTGGTTGGCTCATAACCTCCCTCATAACCTCCCACCTAGCAAGGAAAAATGGCCTCACCGTTGGATTTGGAATCTCGATATCCCGCCAAAGCTAAAGATTTTTCTATGGCAGATCTGCCATAATAGTCTTGGGGTTCGTGCAACCCTTGCAAAAAGGAATATCATCCCTTTTAGTCATTGTGCCCTTTGTGCCACCCAGGAGGAATCCATAGATCACATCTTTGGACATTGTTCCAAGCTCCTCCCCTTTGGCAGCTTAAAGAACTTAATGATTGGTTTCCCCATTCCTTAACTAGTGCCACTTTATTAGATACTTTTTCTAATATTAAAAAGAATAAAAGGTACGCTTCTAAATTTGTCTTCCTAATTTGGAGTATTTGGAAAGAAAGAAACAATATCATCTTTCATAACGACTCGCTTAATATTCATAGGATTCTTCATAAAGCAAAATTTCTTTTCTCAGAATGGAGTCTTAGGAATGCAGTTGATTACTGCAATTCCTCTGGCTCCCCGTTTTTCCACTCTTCTCTCCATCCCTCCACTCCCAAGTACCCTTCTTCAATCTTGGTGGCTTGGGAGCCTCCATCATCTCCATTTTTCAAACTCAACTTCGACGATTCCGTTCGTGATTCTTCAGCAGCAGCAGGTTTTATCATCAGAGATTCTGACGCCAACCTAGTCAAAGCCGCAGCCTTGAACCTTGGTACATCTTCAGTCTCGGTGGCAGAAGCTACGACCCTTCAGCATGTAGTCCGTCTGGCTATTCACAATGATATTACTCATCTTCACATCGAAGGAGATAACCTCATGGTTATCAACTCCATCTTAGGCATCTGGTCCCCCCCTTGGCAGATCGCTCACATCATTCAAGATATCCAGACTTCTCTCCGCTCCTTTTCTTCTTGGACTATTCGACATGTTTACCGGGAAGCAAACAAAGCAGCAGATTTGATTGCCAATGTTGGCCACATCATAGATTCTAGTTTTTGTATTGAAAATTGTATTCATTCAGCTCTTCATTCAATCCTTGTAAACGACAAGGTTGGAGCTCCCCTCGTGCGGAGGGTCTCCTAACCTTCTTTTTCCTTACCTTTATAAATAAAAAAATTTAGCAACCCAGTTTTCTTACCATTATAAATTAAGCGTAATTAACGATAAAAGTTTGTTTATAGAAACAAACGGAGCAGCTACTAATTTTGTCGTGCGTTATTGGATTGGGCTGCAAGAAAACACAAATTCTAAGCCCATCGGGAACTTAGCTGTAACATTTTTCAAGTTAACAAGGAATGCGACGAGCTTTTTAAGAACTCACTCATAGAGTTTTACATTTCAGAGTCTGCAATTTTGATAATTTGCAGCTCTCTAAGCATCAAAAACCTAATTTAAATGATTTCAATTTAATTTCTATAATTTTCCTCTGAAATTTCTGAAATCTACGCAAAATCGAACCTAATAATTTACTGCGCTCACGCTAAATCTCTAGAAACCGCTTAAGATTGGATCCTTTTTTTTGTGAGATTCTTCAATTTTCCGAAAGTTTGATCGAAGTTTAAGTTAGTTTTAATGTCGACGGAGGAAGATGTTAGGCGTAGGGCCGCTGTTGTTGAGTATAACAAGAAACTTCTTCAGCATCGGGAGCTCGAATCTCGTAGCAGAAAAGGTTTTGCATATTGAACCCTAATTTTTCGATTTTCTCAATTTTTTGCGTTTTCGAATTCCTAGGGTTTTCAATTTGCTTGTAGTAGTTGGAATTGAAGGTTAATTTGTGGAAAATACGTTTCGCTTTTTATTTTGCACGATTTGTAGGTATAATTTTGCAGATGTGTGTAATGAGCAGCGATTACTGAATGTGACGAGAATTGTTTGTTGAATTTTGAGGAATTTTTAGTTGTACTAGGGTTTGAGGACTGGAAATGTTATGATCTTGTTGTGTTATTGGAACAAGTTAAGCCAGTAGTCTACAATTAGGCTTGTTAGCTTAACTACATTTGCCCTAGCGTTCGTGAAGTCGTAGTATAGTTGTGGGAACGAAGCAAGACAATGTCCTTAGTCTGCTGGAGATTAGGATTGTTAACTTAATTAATCGAATTTGAATTGTTGGTTAAGTTACTTGGATGCTAAATTGAATCTTAAGGAGCTTCAAGAGAATGCTGTGTTTGGAACAATGTAATCTGAGCCAGTTGGCTATTTAACATCAGTTGTCGTAATTTGAGCTAAAATTGGTCTTTTATTAGTTCATGCATGAATCTTTAAGACTTTAACAAGCCTCAAATGCAAGTCAATTTGTGTTCGAGCAATATGCTTTCCTCTTTCTATGTTCTTGTTTTTGTGGGAGTTTGTTTCTATAAACAGTGTACTTTCTGCATTCTATTAAAATGTTGCTCTGGGTTTTGTGTTGAAATTAAATAGATGCTTGTAGAAAAAATTCAGTGAGGGAAGTATGCAGATCCTTGTCAGTTGTCGACTTGTCGGTCACATTGTTTTAGGAGTGTAAGATGTCTACTGGTTCAGATGGTAGTTTTTTAATCGTAGCTTATTCACTTTGAAAAAGAACAGGAATACCAGTGTGGATGTTGCAACGAGGTTGAGGGAGGGACAGTTATGTGAAGCCCTTGAAAAAGAGGGCGGATGCTTCTTAATTGCCCAATATACTGTTTGCTGCGTCTTGCTGTCGTGAATTGTTTGCGCTGTCATTTTGTTGTGTTATTTTTATCCCTGGTTCCTTGGCTATAGCTTACATATTGGAACTCAATATACACAGTGAAGGAGGAGCTGCGAAGTGCGAAAAAAGACTTCACTAAAACGGAGGATGATCTAAAGTCACTTCAGAGCGTTGGGCAGATCATTGGGGAAGTCCTCAGGCCTCTTGACAATGAGCGATGTAATTGATCTCTTATTACTGTCTGTTTTAATTATGGTTTTGTGTAGTAAGACTAATAAAGCAGTATTTTGTGGGCGTATAGCTACCCAGGATTTGTTGATCTTCTACTTGATAAAATAAATCGTCAATTTTTGTCTTCAGTAATAGCAGAATTAGAGCTTCTTGTAAATTAAGGAATTCCACCAAGGTGTACTTGCTCTGTCCCTTTTTACTTGCCCCTTGCCCCAATTTTCTTTTTGGAATGTCCCTGAAAGATATCCCCATACTAAAAATAATCATGAGGGTCCACCAGTTTACCCTCATATCAACTCAACCCAACTTGAATTAATATAGCAACTTAACTCCAATGGGGCAAACAAAAGGTTACAGAGGGAGTATGTGCGTTTCTTATTCCTGGAAGGAGACTTTTGTTTGCTTGGAATTTTTGTGCTCAGTTTTCGTTATTTTCAATTTTTTCTTTGCTTTACTTTGCTCTCTTATTCAATTGGTGTACCTAATATCTGGAAAACTTGTTTTGCTAAGTTCCCCGCCCCCCTCTTTGTTCACCTATGTTTAATTTATATTCAGACTTATCTGTCACTGAATCGTGCTTATCTTTGCCAGTAATTGTGAAAGCTAGCAGTGGGCCGAGGTATGTGGTTGGCTGTCGTAACAAAGTAGACAAGGAGAAACTTACTTCTGGAACACGAGTGGTCCTCGATATGACTACCCTCACTATTATGCGTGCTCTTCCTCGTGAAGTAAGTTTCTTTGCTCATCTTCTGTGCTTTCTTTTTTCGGCTTTTCGCATTTCAGCACCTTAGTTTGTGTAAATTTGACAAAGTTTTGTTTTGGTGGAGTGAGTTGGAGTTGATATATAATTTTTCTGTATGACATGGAAGTCTATGCCTCTAAAGAACAAATGTTAATGTAATTGTAGTGTTGCATTTAATCTGAATCCTCATTTCTTGCTTTGAGATGTATCTGCTTCCCAGCCGACTGCCGAGTTAGGTGGGGGAAGAGAGTTTTCGTTTATCAGCATTTTTGTGATGTAACTTATGGTAGGTAAAATGGTTATTATGAGCAGTGAAGGATTTTCTCTAATCTGAACTCTGAAGGCAAGCAGTCCATGAGTCCATACAGGAAGGCCCGTGTATAGTCCAATAGGTGGTAGCAATCCATGAATCCACACAGGAAGGCCCGTGTATAGTCCAATAGGTGGTAGATTATATGATATGCAGTGCAGTACTGCGGACAACTGAGTTTTAATACTCTCATCAGTTTCCGGCTTTCCGCATTAGTCTAATATATATTCCGGACTGCTGCCTTGCTATTGATGTGAACTGCCTTAATTGCAGAACTGCTTATGGTTGGGGATCTTGTCGAAAGTGGGTAATAGGCCTATGCTTCTAGGGGGTACAGTGGTGCACTCTCTTTTTATGAAGGTTTTTTCATTAGCGTTACGTAAGATTATGAAGACAATTTGTTCTAGGTGGTATAACCGTATAGGAACCTTATGAATTGATTTCCTTTTCCATGGGGAAGACAATCATTCGGCATTAGAAGATTAGCCCCTCCAGAGATTTTCAATTCACATTTGGAATGATTAGACTACTGTAACATTACCCAGCATTGAGGATGGTTCTCTGAAGCTTGCTCACTAGAATAGGTTTCGTTCTCTTGGGTACTTACTCTAAGTCTCTGAATGCCTTTGGTTGTGGCTATCCTTAATACACTAGAAAAGGGTTAACAGATTTTATCATGGAGGCTACCTTGATTTACTATCCTTCTCCATCCCCCTCCTCTCGCAGTGCCACATTCCAAATTGTACCTACTGCCTACCTTAGATTGCAATGGAACACCAACCACTAGTTTTAAGTTGTAATAGCACTTATGCTATATTGTTATTAATGTACTTTGTGGAGTTGTGGACTGAGAACATTTAATGAAACTCTAGTTCATGGTAGACGACTTCTTTTGACAGTGTTAACTTATGAGAGACTATAACTCTGCTTGGTGCTTGCCATGTAACTTTTGAAATTGCATTATTTTAACATTTATTGCATATGCAGGTTGACCCAGTTGTATACAATATGCTTCACGAAGATCCTGGAAATATCAGCTATTCTGCTGTTGGAGGGCTGTCTGATCAGATCCGGGAGCTGAGGGAATCTATTGAGCTTCCACTAATGAATCCTGAGCTTTTCTTGAGGGTGGGAATCAAACCTCCGAAGGTACAACATCTCTGTGGGACTTTTTTTTTTGTTATTTGTGTTCTTTAAGTGTGTTCTACATTTTGATTCCTTGTGAGGATATTGGCATGAGATAAATCCTTGTTTTACATATCTTCTTTTCAGGGTGTTCTTCTCTATGGCCCTCCAGGGACAGGCAAGACATTATTAGCTCGAGCTATAGCAAGTAATATCGATGCCAGTTTTCTAAAGGTATCAGGGCATATGCATTTGAACACTGTTGCCTTTTTCTCAAGTTCATTTTCTAGTATGTAAAGAATTGTGATCTGTTATGTTGCTTTAGGTTGTATCGAGCGCTATCATAGATAAGTACATTGGTGAAAGTGCAAGATTGATCCGTGAAATGTTTGGTTATGCTAGAGAGCACCAGGTGAGATTAGTGGCATATATAGTTATCACTATATGAGATACTGGTTTAAATGATTTCTTATAGTCAATGTTACTGCACTCAGCCGTGCATCATCTTCATGGATGAGATTGATGCCATAGGAGGTCGTCGATTCAGCGAGGGCACAAGTGCTGACCGTGAAATTCAGAGAACTCTCATGGAACTGCTGAATCAGCTAGATGGATTTGATCAACTGGGAAAGGTACTATGACTCTGAAACTCAATATGGGGAAATTTTGGTATATAAGTTGCTGTTAATGTGATGTTTTCGGAGTTGGAACCCCCAAATAGTAACCACATTGTACATTGTTACTGCAGGTCAAAATGATAATGGCAACAAATAGGCCTGATGTGTTGGACCCTGCACTTCTTCGTCCAGGACGTCTAGATAGAAAGATTGAGATTCCATTGCCTAATGAACAGTCCAGATTGGAAATTCTCAAAATTCATGCGGCTGGCATTGCTAAACATGGTGAGATCGACTATGAAGCAGTTGTGAAGCTAGCAGAGGTGAGCTACTAAATGCATACAACTTGCATGTCATTTTTGGCTTCCTTGTATCTAGGTATTACAACTGCTGGTTTTGTCAGGGATTTAATGGGGCTGATCTGCGGAACGTTTGTACTGAAGCTGGCATGTCAGCAATACGTGCAGAAAGAGATTATGTGATTCATGAAGACTTCATGAAGGTAAAGTTGAGACATTTACAAATTTCAAAGACCATAACATGCACTGGTCTAGAATACACATTCATTGATATCAGTTTTGGGATGAGTAGTATCATTGTATCAATATTATTCCCTAGTAGGGATTAGATTGCCACAATCGGGATGATCACCATACTATATTAATATTCAAATTCATGATTAAGCAAACTGAATTCTCTGAATGCCGCATTTTAATGTGGAGTGTGTGAATGCTAAATCTTAATGAAGATTACTTTGATTTGTTTAATTAATCTTATGCTGTTTCTGTGCTTTGCAGGCTGTAAGGAAGTTGAACGAGGCAAAGAAATTAGAGTCTAGTGCTCATTATAGCGCAGATTTTGGAAAAGACTAAACTAGAAATGTTGTCAAGATTCGAGTGTATTTAGATTTCAAGATGCAGCTTATAGAATTTCTTGTCCAGATTTCCTTGTTTCATTGAAACTGAAAATCACAATTTCTTTTGCATTACATCGGGTAATGCTGAACTTGTAGTCCATGATTTTTTACAAGCAATCAGTAGCTTTGAATTCCTTGAAATGCTTGATTTGCACTAATTTGGTTACTCTCATTACTTGCGAAGTGTCGAATTGTGCTATAGAATCTAATTGTTGTTAATTGGTTTTTTAGAACCGCTATAAATTTAACGTGGAATAATTTACTACAATACTTAAGTTTTTAGATGTTCGCGATTAAGTTCAAAATGTAGCTGTAGAAGTAAGAACAGAATTGCATGGACTCGGTCCCGAAAGGTCTGTACAGGTATCATTGTATTGTATCAACCACAATTGTAGATGGAAAGACCTGAATTTACAAGATATAATGACGTTTTCCTATCAGTATCATATTACCTGCAACAATTCCACTCATTGGCAGGTTTTATACTTTTAATAACTACTTTTAGAGTGTATTAATTACAAACCCTAATTAGTTACTCATTCCGTCCCATAATATAGTGTTTAGGAGTGTGCACCGGTCCAGAATTTGTTAATTATGTGGACCGGAATCGGACCGGAATTTTTCCGGTTCGGTTTTGGACCAGTTGGACCGGAATCCGTATCTTTTTTTCAAAAAAAAAATCTATTTTACTTAGATTTAAACATATTTATAAATTCAATACATTAAAATTTGATAATTCTAAAAGCAATAATTATAAAGACAATGCTTTAACTTTCTAACTTTTAAACTTTTTTAACCCAAAAAATTAATTTTTTTAGAAAAAAAACAGAAATTCCGGTCCACCGGTCCGGACTGAAATTTCCGAGTTTGGACCGGAGACCGGAATCACAAATTTTCATGGACCGGAGACCGGACCGGAATTTTCCGGTCCGGTCCATGTTTTCTTTTTAATTTTTGGGTATGCTAAAATGTTGTGCCTATTATCATTTTTATCAATTTGTTTGGACTAAATTATCCTTAAAATCTATTTTGCTTAGATTTAAACATATTTATAAATTCAATACATTAAAATTTGATAATTCTAAAAGCAATAATTATAAAGACAATAAAGATTAGGCTTTAACTTTCTAACTTTTAAACTTTTTTAACCCAAAAATTTTATTTTTTTAGAAAAAAAAAACAGAACTTCCGGTCCACCGGTCCGGACCGAAATTTCCGGGTTTGGACCGGAGACCGGAATCACAAATTTTCATGGACCGGAATTTTCCGGTCCGGTCCATGTTTTCTTTTTCCTTTTTGGGTGTGCTAAAATGTTGTGCCTATTATCATTTTTATCAATTTGTTTGGACTAAATTATCCTTAATTTCTACATGAACTTTCCAAATCACCCAACCTTTCTTTCAAAATATGTGCCCCTATTTATTGTTTTACAGCAAAGGAACATTTATTGTTTTTTTGATTTTTTTAAAGGAAAAAGAAAATAAAGAACTAGTTCAAAGACAAAATTACCCCAAAAAAACACGGAGAATGATAGAGTTACCCTAAGGGTGGGCTACCCTCATGAGAGAGATAAAGAGAAAGTATAATAAATGCAATAGTTGTATGGATATTTTCTCTCTCCAAAATATTGAATTGAATATTAGTTTTCTATCTCTCTCAATTGAGGGTAGCTACCTGGGTCACCCAAACATTTTCCAAAAAACACATCCTTAAATATTTTTTTGGGAATTCCTACTACTCCTTCCATCTTCCTTAATTTCTGTGAAAAGAGAAGTGAGCACCATATTATGGAACGGAGGGATTATTAGTTAATTTACATAGAAACTACCAACAATTCAACATAGACTGAACAAACTAGCTAACCTAAAACTAAATTACTAATCAATCTATTTTTTTTAGTTTGGGACGTGTCCAAAACCCCGAGGCCATGACAATTACCAAATAATTATTTTATGGAAATTTTTCTATAGTCCAAATTCCAAACTTAAAGAGACACTTGAATCCTTACGGCCCGTTTGATAGAGGGTAATAAATGGTGGGAATGGGAATGAATTTTAAGTGTAATGTTACAAGGGAAGCACCCTTAAAATCTCCATGGGGAGACACTTTCAACCCCCAAGTTTGTGTTTTTTTCTCTATGGGAAAGTAATTTCACCCCTAACCATGTGTTTTTTCCTCCAAGGGGAAACAATTTTCATTACCACTCATTACCATCTCCAAGGTGGTATTGGGTGGGAATGAAAATTTAAGAAGAAAAGTAGACACTTTAGGATAAATTTGCATTACCATGGGAATGAACAATGATTTTTCGTCACAAATTTACACACAAATTCATTCCCATTACCAGCATTTATAACCAACTACCAAACGGTCCGTTAGTGCCTAGTGGTTTGATTGGTACCAAATTCATAAAATTGGTACTAATGGTGCTTTAATTATTTTTTTATAATTATTAATGGTGCTTTTTTTTAGGGGATTACTAATGGTGCTTTAATTAATACCAAAGTGGTTTAATTGAAATTAAATTTAAGTATCAAATATACTTTATACTCATAAGTCATATGAATTCCAATTAAATTATTTCGTGTGCAAAATTTTTTGTACAAGATGCAATTTTTCTTTTTTATAAAAATAGTCTCTGTGAGAAGTAAGGATTTCTCATTCCTTATACTTCCCCCGTTTCAAATTAGTTGTGACACTTTCACTTTTCACGCATGCGAATGCAAAACTTATCTCTAATTTTGTATTTGTAAAAATTATATATTAAAAAAAATACATATTAAAACGAATCTAACAAGACTCCACATGACTATATTTTTATTCACGTATAAATCACAAATGATGGTCAAAGTGAAATTTGTAAATAGTATAAAATGTCAAAGTGTCACATTTAGTTTGAAAAGGAGGAAGTATCTTCCTCCGTTTCTTAATAAGTGCAACATAGAGAAAGTGGAGGAATACCAAGGAATGTAGAGAGAGAAAGTTGGGACCACAATAAAGTAGAGTAATTCAAGTGATGAAACAAAAAAGTTGTGGTCCCCTCTTGCTTTTTGGTAGAGCTGGCAAAATATTACCCAACCCGCCAACCCGACCCGAACCCAACCCATTAATATTGGGTTGGGTCGAAATTTTTCAACCCGTTAATTAAATGGGTCGACCTGACCCAACCCGTTTAATTAAATGGGTTGGGTCATGTTGAAAATCTCGACCTGATTTTAACCCGTTTAACCCATTTATGGAAACAAACTAAAAACCCTAACTAATTTCACAGCTAAAAAAAATTGGGCTAGCCCATATAGAAAGTTAAAAAGTAAAAATTCTAACTCATTGCAGTTAATGTTGAACAATTGATTATGAAGTTGTAATGGTGTTGATTTTGAACAACAGTTGGGTTGATTTTGAAGAATATCTAGCATATGGTTATGTAATGGCTTAATGCTAAGTTGTTGTCTACTGTTGCTTTGTAACATACTCTTTGTTGTTTTATTTTTTTTCTGGAAAAAACACGAAAAAAAATTAAATGGGTCGACCTGAAGGTTGACCCATTTATCATAAGGTTGGGTTGGGTTGTAATTCCCAACCCGTTTAAGTTAACAGGTCGGGTTGAGTCAAGGGGTTCTCAACCCGTTAACCCGCCAACCCAACCTGATCTTGACCCAATTCGATCCATTGCCAGCCCTATTTTTTGGTGGCATATTTGTAATAATATTGAACTTTTTTTTTACCATTTTGAGCTTGGTTGCACTTATTGTGACTATTCTAAATAAGGAAAGTGTTGCACTTATTAAGAAACGGAGGTAGTAATTTTTTTTGATATACTCCCTCCGGTCTTTATTAGTTTACCCGTTTCTTTTGCATAGAGTTTTAGGAGAAATGATGTTGTGGGACATAGAAAGAAAGAAACTATTATTTTATTGTTAAGTTGAATGTATGTGACTATGAAACTATTATTTTATTGTTAAGTTGAATGTATGTGATTATGTTTGATGTAAAGTTAGTGGTCTTATTCCAAAAATAGAAACAAAAGAAATGGGTAAACTAATATGGAACCTCCCAAAAATAAAGGAAAAATTGATAAGAAGAGCCCAACTATGCCCCCTTCCATAAAAGATCCCAACTTTGGACTATTCCACAACAGTCCCAACTTTGGGGTGTGCTTTACAAAAATGGTCCAAGTGGACCGGTTACCTGTTTAAACGGTAATTTTAAAAACACCACACCCTTAATTCACGAACTCCACCCAACCACAACCACAACCACCGACACCCAACCACCTCGAAACCTCCACCAAACCCCAAAACACCATCACCCAGAAAACCAACCACTCTGAAACACCACCAACCACTCCCAACCATCACCAACCACCCCCGAAAACACCACCAACCATCCCCAAAACACCACCATCCACCCCGAAACTCCCCTAACCACCCCACCCATCCACAACAAGCCCGAAATCCACCAACACCACCCCGAAAACACCACCGACCATCCCCAAAACACCACCATCCACCCCGAAACTACCCTAACCACCCCACCCATCCACAACAAGCCCGAAATCCACCAACACCACCTCCAAAACCCATGCCCAAACCCAAGGTTTCAATTCGAGTTTAAGAACATCAGTTCAAGCAAAGTAAATCAATTTCGAAAAAAAAAACACACGATCTTTGATTGAGAGTTGATCGATGGTGAATTCTTCGTCATCTACTTCGTCTCCCAAGACCGTTTGATTTACGTGGATTGATTTCCAGTGAAGTTGAAGTTACCGACGAAGTTTCCGGCTCAGTATTGGGTGTGATGATAGTGGCTTCTGTGGTGTCCGCCATTGAAGAGTATGTAGTACGTAGCAAAGGAGAGAGAAAATGAGTGAGACTTCCAAATAGCATGGGGAGAGGGGGAAGGAGGCAAGGGGGTCGGTGACGTGCGAGAGGGTGGCGGGGCTCCGATGAGCCGGCGACATTGCGGTTTCAGGGGAGGGGTGGCAGAGCATGACGGGAGGTTTCGAGGGCGGGGGAGGGGTAGGAGTGCAAGGAAGAGGGTGGCAGGGATGGTAAGGGTGGTGGCTTAGGAAGTTTACCTGTTGTAGCGAGGTTAGGTGGCCCTACAGACTATTTTTTGTAAATCACACCCTAAAGTTGGGACCTGTGTGGGATAGTCCAAAATTGGGATCTATTATGGAAGAGGGGCCATAGTTGGGCCTGTTCTTATTAATTTTTCAAAAAAAAAAATACGGGTAAACTAATAAAGACAGGAGGGAGTATAAAAGAAAAAGTTTCCCCTTGAAAAAGAAAGGAATATTAAGAGTTCCCTCTCCGAGGTGAAAAAAATCGCATTATTACATTTTCTCACTCTCTCTCTCTCTTCTAATAGAGCTGCTTAACTTCTCTTAACTCCGCTTTCTCATTCTTTCTCTGCAAGTCTTCAAACATTTCCTCTCTTTCTCTCTCATCGAAGATCACCTTCAGAGTACTCTCTGATGTCGACCGAAGAGGAGGTTAGACGTAAGACCTCCATTACCGAGTACAATAAGAAGCTCCTTCAGCATCGGGAGCTTGAATCTCGCAGCAGGAAAGGTTTTACCAACTATATCCTAATTTTCGCCTTTTTTCTTCTCTATTCTTTTCTAAATCGTTGAGTTTTTTGAATTTTGAATTTGCTCTTAGTATTTCTCTAGTATTGAGCTTGTTAAGAATCTAATAATGGCGAGTTCTATATTTTTTTAGCTTCGAGATAGTTAAATTGGATGAATTTTGTTCTCGATTGTTGTACGATGTAAATTAAGCTGTGAAAACTTGTTTTTCAGTGTTAATGAATTGGAATTTGACGTAATTGAGTTAATTTTTCGATTCTCTGTATATTTGATGATGAAGCTTCATTTTCGGCAATTTTGTTTCTCTATTCAAATTTGTGATTTCTGGCTATAATTTTGATAATCTAGTGGAGGTGACGAGAATTACTTGTATTTGGAGAACTTTAAGTGAATTTTGATGTGAAAGAGAAGTTTTAGGTCATTTTAAATGAGAGTTTGGCTAAAGCTAGGTTTTAAGTCTGTATATGAAATAATGTGAACTTGTTCTGCTATTAGAACCTGTTAAGTGAGTGAGATTAAGTTGTTATCGGATTTTTCATCTTTAACAACGGAATCTAAGGATACATTAATTCAATCTGATCTAGCTATTACTTAAAATCAGGCATGTTAATGAACTCTAAGGTAAGCCGTAAGCGGTGGCTAAGTTACATAGAGGCACGAGCAAATGTTTAACAAGCCTCAAGAGAATTAGTTGTGATTTAGGCAGCATGCTTGCCTATGATTTCTATAAATTGAATACTCTATATTATAGGAAATTGTCAATTTAGGCGCTCAATTGAAATTTGTGGAGTCATAAGAAAACAAGTAGAGAGTGAAGGATGTGATGTAAGTAGTTCATCTTGTATGCACTATTAACTGCAAATTTACAATTAGAACACAAACTTTGCATTCCTATGATGAGTCGAATTGTTGTTTTGATAGGTTTGTGTGTTCAGTATGAACTAATTTTTCTATTGAACCCTGTCAAGCTAGGAGGCTATTTAAAATCGGACTTTGTGATTTGACCTAAACTAGATTTTTCACTTAATTTAATCTTATTAATGAGCAACATGCTTCCTTTCGTAGGAGTTTGCTCTTTGTAAAATGCATGCTTGCGACATTGTCTAAAGTTATCTCTATAGATTTTGTGTTGAAATTTTGGCCAGTTCTTGTAAAAGATAACCCAAAAGGTAGGATAACAAAGCACTAGTTTCGCCGAGACATTTATTTTTGGGAATGGAAGATGTTTGTGCACTAAAACTATGTTTATCGACTATGGAAGAGAAGGACGTTATGTTTAAGAATGTTACTATTGAGGTTGAAGGCCGAGTTGTGTCCACTGTGCAGTGTGCACCCCTTCAGAAAAAGAATGTCAGCTTGTTTGTTAACACACCATTTTTCTGTATCTGGTTGTTGCATATTGTTTTTTATATCATTTTGTTGTTTTGTTCTTATTCTTGGTTCATTGGCTATTCTTAACCTATCGAAACTCTAATTACTCAGTGAAGGAGGAGCTACGAAGTGCAAAAAAGGAGTTCGGTAAAACAGAAGATGATCTGAAGTCTCTTCAGAGCGTTGGACAGATCATTGGAGAAGTCCTCAGGCCTCTTGATAATGAGCGATGTAATTGATCTCTTCTTGTTTTTTAACCATTAAATCTGCATTATTTAATACATTGTGCAGTTTTTTTAAAAAAATATTACATGTTCTCTTAAAAAAGCGAGAATCTCTTTAATGATTAGCATAATTAGAAGTAATTGTTAACTTTGTTCGTACAACTCCTACTGAGATGTGGATTGGTCTTAATGTTCTTGGTAGTAGACATTTTTTTTTCTTTCTTAAATGACAATCTTTAGTTTAAATTACTTGTCATATCAATGGTTATCAGCTTATGTTTGATTTGAATCCTCTGTGTTTCATTTTGCACTCTTTGTCCAGATGCTGTACCTATTTGTGAACAACCTGTCCTCTCCTCATTTCTTTGTACTGAACTCGAATCGATCCTTTTTGTGACTGTGATTTGTTTATCTGTACCAGTAATTGTGAAAGCTAGCAGTGGCCCGAGGTATGTGGTTGGTTGTCGTACAAAAGTGGACAAGGAAAAGCTGACTTCTGGAACACGAGTGGTTCTTGATATGACTACCCTCACTATTATGCGTGCTCTTCCTCGTGAAGTAAGTTTACCTTTTCCTCTTTTTATTATGCTGTCTGTCTGTTCCTTCCCCACACCTGAGTTAGTGTGTCTGCTGTAGTTCCCTTTTTGTAGAGTGTGTTGACTGGAAACGGAGTTGTTTCTTAATCATATTGAAGTATAAGCCATAGTGAACAAAGTTTTTGTGTCGTGAATGCTGTGGCATTTGTATTTGAGTTCTCAGCCCTTTCTTTGATATGCATCTGTTATTGCTGCTTAGTTAGGCTGGGAACCAACGATGTCCTGATCAGATTGGTGGTAGTTCCTTATACTTATGTCTTACGAGGTTTAAGCATAAATTATAATAGTATTGTAGGATTTTCTCTACTTTGAACACAAACTATCTTTGACTAATTTAATGAGATGATATAATCTATGGAAATTATGCAGCATTGTAACATCAGAGCTAGGTTTACTTGTCTTAGCGTGGATTGTGATTAACATGAGCTGCATTCACTGCAGACCCACATGTACGGTTTGGTATCTGGTACAAAAGGGGGCAATGTATTGTGACTCTGGGCGGGTGTATTCTTTGTTTATGATGGCTTTGCTCTTGTTTATTGGTGTTGTGTAAATTAGCAAGGATTAGATTGGCAATTGGGCGTAAAGACAAGTGGTCAAAGGTGGAATGAGAACCTATTTGAAGTTTGATCTGACTTGCATGCTTAATGGGAATCCTTATATCTGGATTTATAACAGTGAGTAGCTTATGAATTTAGTCCATCTACCAAATGCTATAGCTACAGCCTTACAGGGTCTCTCTGCATCAGAAGACTAGCATCAGCAGACATTTGCATCAACATTGAGAATAAGGTTAACTGGTTAAAGCATAAACTGCCAAGACTGTGGGATGGTTCTCTGAATCTTGCTCACTCCAAAAAAATTCATTCTTATTCGGTCCGCATTTGGGGCATCCCTGTTGTTATTATATCTCTTATTATCTTACATAGATTTGATTTTAAGGGCTAGCTTTATTATATCTCTTATTATACCGAAATTCCGATCCCATTTTTGGATATTCGGTTCGATTTCAATTTCAGATTGGAATCCAATTTGAATGTTCGGATATGGATACTAATGAAGTTAATGATTTTTCGATTTCAGTATCCGATTTCCGAAATATAGTATCCGAATTTTGGGTCTTATGGAAATGCCAAACAATGTAATGCTGAGGATGGTAACAACCAAATAAAATAATTGAATATAAGATATCTGGTATATTCAGTCGAAAAAATTTCGTGTATTGGATATTCGAAGGTTTTTTCGGTTTCGATACAGATCAAATTCTGATTTTTTTGTATAAAAAGTACCACATCGAATTATACATTAGTCTTATCTGATGCGAAAAATAGGTGCATAAGTTTGCACAGTACTTGTTATATATGCCTAGGTGAAGTGAGAACATGGTGATGGAGCTTTAGGTCATTTTCTAGCGTCTTTTGCAATGATTGTTTGTGAGGGAATATATTTCTGCTTGCTTTGTGATTTTGTGGAATTATGTCAATGCATTATATTCTCATTTATTGCATATGTAGGTTGATCCAGTGGTATACAATATGCTTCATGAAGATCCTGGAAATATTAGCTATTCAGCTGTGGGAGGGCTGTCCGATCAGATCCGTGAGCTGAGGGAATCCATCGAGCTTCCACTAATGAATCCAGAGCTTTTCGTGAGGGTGGGAATTAAACCTCCAAAGGTACAACATTTTGGTGCGGGGCTATATTCGTTAGTTATATGTGTTCTTTTTTGGTGTACTCTGCATTTGGAGACTTTATGTGGGTAGTTAATGAGATGAGACAACTTTGGCTATATGTTTCTCCTTCTCAGGGTGTTCTGCTCTATGGGCCTCCAGGGACAGGCAAGACATTATTAGCTCGAGCTATTGCAAGCAATATTGATGCCAGTTTCCTAAAGGTATCAAGGGCATATGCATTTGAAAAGTGTTGCAAGTTTTTTTTTAAAATAATACTATCTCCATTTTCTTTTAGATGAGCATTTGATTAATTTTAATCCACTCACCAAAAAGGCAAATGTTGCATCTTAAAGAAAGCAGAGGTAGTATTTTATTTCTAGCACATAAATAATTGTGGTATGTTATGTTGCTTTAGGTTGTATCAAGCGCTATCATAGATAAGTACATTGGTGAAAGTGCAAGACTTATCCGTGAAATGTTTGGTTATG
This sequence comes from Beta corolliflora, assembly GCA_947648045.1. Classification (NCBI taxonomy): domain Eukaryota; kingdom Viridiplantae; phylum Streptophyta; class Magnoliopsida; order Caryophyllales; family Amaranthaceae; genus Beta; species Beta corolliflora. The sequence continues at coordinate 573,679 of CANSZD010000773.1, forward strand.
CTAGAGAACACCAGGTGAGATAATGGCATATGTAAGTTGGTTTTTCAAGATATATGTTTCTGGTTTAAAAGGTTTCTAACAGTTAAAGTTACTGTTTCCAGCCCTGCATCATCTTCATGGATGAGATTGATGCCATAGGAGGTCGTCGGTTTAGCGAGGGGACAAGTGCTGACCGTGAAATTCAAAGAACCCTTATGGAACTGTTAAATCAGCTCGATGGATTTGATCAGTTGGGCAAGGTATTATGACTCTGAAACTCAATATGGGTTTTCTGTTGTTACTTTTTGTGTTTCAGATTTGATATGGTGCTTTGCGCATTGGGGCTCCTAATATATAAGACAACACTGGGACATTATACCTGGTAATTGCAGGTCAAAATGATCATGGCAACAAATAGACCAGATGTGTTGGATCCAGCACTTCTTCGTCCAGGACGTCTAGATAGAAAGATTGAGATCCCATTGCCTAATGAACAGTCAAGATTGGAAATTCTCAAAATTCACGCAGTTGGCATTGCCAAACATGGTGAGATCGACTATGAGGCAATTGTAAAGCTAGCAGAGGTGAGCAACTAGTGTGTAAAAACTTACAGTTTCTGGTTCGACATGTATCTGGGTGCTGATAAATTGTTACTTTTTCCTCCAGGGATTCAATGGGGCTGATCTACGGAATGTCTGTACTGAAGCTGGCATGTCAGCTATACGTGCAGAGAGAGATTATGTGATTCATGAGGACTTCATGAAGGTGAAGTTTGACCTGTTTTATCTTTGGCTCAGCAGTTTTTATTGTCGTTGGCTAATAGGCTTAGCTAATCCGTAAATTTAACAATATGATCACGTAGCAAATAGCATAAATGAGTGTTCTAATCGAATAAACAATTAAATTTATTTTTGTTTGATGTCAGTTTTGTGTGGATCATTTGTAAAATATATTGACTGCCAGAATATCTAATGCTGTCTCTTTCTTTGCTCTGCAGGCTGTGAGGAAGCTAAGCGAAGCGAAGAAGTTAGAATCCACTGCACACTACAATACGGACTTTGGGAAAGATTAAACTAGCCAGGAGAGAAGTCAGAGATTTTAGTGATTTCAGTTTCCATACTGCGGCTTGTAGAACAAATTTTTTTTCTTCTCGTTTTCATATTGTTGCATTGCATAATTTAATTTTCCATATGTAGTCCATACTATGGACTCAATCATCCAACAAACAATCAAACATTCAATTTCAGAAAGTTACAAACCAACAGCATTCGATTTCAAGGAAATGTAGAGTTGCATCAATTTGGTCAATTTCTCTGGGTCAGAACCTTGAATAGATTACAACATTGAAATAAGTTAATCAGAACCTGTCTAAGAAAGGCTAGATATTTAAATGTAAAATAAATGTAGAGTTGCATCAATTTGGTCAATTTCTCTGGGTCAGAACCTTGAATAGATTACAACATTGAAATGAGTTAATCATGAACCTGTCTAAGAAAGGCTAGATATTTAAATGTAAAATAGAGAAATTGACGGGTCCTACTTTAAGTGCAATTGTCATATCTTAACAAGTAAATATCTAGGCTTTCTCTTAAATAAGTATCCACCATTATTCGCTATTGGTGTTGGTCAAGAACAGTTTTACTTCCATTCCAAGGATAGAATAGCATCTTGGTGAAGTTTGGCGTCTCCAGCTGCTACCACATTAAAGCCTTGCATTCATCCAAAAAGTAAGTCAGTGCATCAAACAAACTAGAACATGACTTGCAGGAATAAGGTAGAGGCATTTTTGCACCTGTTGCTTGAGATTCTGGTGAAGCTTCCCAGTGAAGTTCTCCACCTTTCCAGTCAGTTATGGTCCCACCGGCACCTTTTATAACTGGTATTAATGCAAGGAAGTCGTATGGCTGAAATCGCCAGGAAACTGAATCAATCAATAAGAAAAAAGTAACACATTCGCTGCTTCGAGACAAAGTAACATCTTTGAGGAGACTGGTGAGCTGACCTTTAAGCCAGATTCAACGACAAGATCTACAAACCCAGAGGCCAGAAGAGCATAAGCATAACAGTCACAACCATATAGTGGCACTTTAACCTGTATTCACCATTGGATTAGACAGTTAGTTGCAATTTGGTAATCAAGGCCACAAATAGTTGCCTTCCTTTTACACTCAAAACAACTGCTAGTTATGTATGAACATACTTTATTTCTCACGCGAATAAATGCATCTTCAGCAGCTCCGGCAAATAGATGGGGACTTGTAGTGTACCTTAACCAGGCAAGCAGACGTCATATAGAGAGGTCAGCTAACATGTGGCCCAGCGGTTTTAGATACTGTTTGTGAAAGAGAGCCTATTTGGTGGTGAACGGGAGAGAGTAGGATATTTTGGTAATTGCACTTGATGTAGGCCCCAACCTGTTCCTCTCTTGTTCACCATCGAATAGTTTTCTAACTAGCATTTGTCTTCGTGAAAGAAATAAGAGCAACACGAAGATACTATTTTTGAAGGGATAAAGAGCAACAAGAAGACCTACATATAGGCTTGTGATAGACCTGTACAGCTCCGTGTTGACACTTCTTGCCCATTCAACGTAGTCTTCTTCCCGCTTATACCAATCCATCTTTCTCTAAGAATAGGTTGATCAATTACACCCAGGATCTGCAAACACCAACATTATTTATGCAGAGAACGACATTAAGCAGCAATAAGTCAAACAGCACGATAGATCACTCTTTTCACACAGGTTCTTTTCAAATGAAAATGCCAACAATAAGCTATCTATTCAGCATTGATTCATACCGGCTTACCCTTGTACAGAAGAGCTATGAGGGTGCCAAACACCGGTTTTCCTGGAGGCATGTAAAAGAACAATGAGTCTCAAAACTTATTCACCACAATTTTGTCTTAATATGAAGATTGACTTGACAGGAATTACCAGTTATAAAGCTCTTTGTGCCATCAATTGGATCTAAAACCCATACGTGATCCGAATGTTTTTCTTTGCACCTCCATCCGTTTTCTTCTCCATAACTGCAAATAAGTCCCCAAGTTAAGAGATTAATATTTGTAAATTGATAAAACAGTTTGCTTCTCTCTCTCTGCTGCTTTCACCAATGAGGCAAACCCAGGTTTTGATGAAAAAACACACGATTAAAAACAACAGCATCGGATGTGGTTCCACGTCTGTACTTACATTGCATGAGATGGAAAATTTAACATAATGATGGAAGCCATAGATTCCTCTGCAGTTTGATCAGCAATAGTAACCGGACCTAAGATTCACAAGGTAAGAAATTAAAATTGGGGGAAGATCCAATCTCTCAGCATTTGGGAAACTAAGCGGTATCCACCAAGAAGCAAAATGAAACCAAATTGATTTTTAACTTTTCACAATTGCCAGTCTAATAATTCAAGCATACAAACAAAAACAAAGTCATTTTACGGAAGTATCATAGGGAAGTACAAAAAGACTTATAAATAACTGTTGCACACACGACACACTAAAAAAGAATTCAAATATAAAGTACTTCCATACAGCAGGGCATATTAAACAAAGGCTTCAAATAAGTATTAGTTACATGCTTTAGTTGGGAACTTTGTGAGAAATGGATCCAAGCGACAACATCTACAAATTTCTGTCGCAGTGATCACTGCTTCAGTTCCAAAATATCCATTAAAGACATAACCATTCTACCACTAACCGATTCACGTAGAGACATATATTTGCACAAACAGCAGAAACAAAAGCCTTGAATAAATGATATGATCAAGTCAAGTTTCATTTTACGCTTCAATGGAAGCATCTATAAATAGACATACTTGATTCTTTCTCCCATTCTATCTTGATGTAATGTTGGCTAATATAATCATTAGATTTGTTTTCAAAAGGTAGCTTTTGGACAAGTGATTTTCATTGTTTTAGCAATATTGCCTCATTCTAACTAACCCAAATGATAAGAAATTGAGCCTTGGGATGCTCTCTGGAGTTGCGCAAGATTGAGTCTCTGATACAGCCGTATGGAAATCAGGAACACCATAATGTTGGAGAAATTACCTCAATCGGGAAAGTCAAAATTGAGCATGTGGAGGAGGGTGAACTCTCTTGGAGTGGTAGCAATAGCAGCCTCACAATGGAAGCTAGAGAAGAGGACGTAATGACATGTTATTGGTTCTATACATGAAATTAAGGATGCTCCATCTCTTAGAAGTATCTCCAAGTATTTAGATCCTGGCACAAAATTTTGAATAAATTCCTGTGTTGCAGTGATCACCACTTCAGTTCCAAAATGTCCACATAACAATTCCACCACTTATCGGTTCAAGTAGATACATATGTTTGCACAAACAGCGGAACAAAAGCCTTGAATCAACGAGTCGATCAAGTTGAGTTTCATGTTCTTCCTTAAATTGAGGCATCTTTAAGACATACTTGTTTTGTAAACCACGCTCAGGGGAAATATCAGAAGCCAAGATTTGTAAGCTTCGACTAATCATAAACTAAAACCAAAGTTCATGTCACATGCACTAATATAATCGTTAAATTTATTTCAAAAGGTGGATTTTGGACAAATGATTTTTCATGATTTTATCAATTAGATTGTTTAGAAGGAAGGCTCATTGCCTTGTTCTGACTAACCAAAGATTAGAAGCTGAGCGTAATTCTCAGGAGTATATGGAGGCAGGTGAATCCTCATGGAGTGGTAACAGTAGCAACCTCACAATGGAAGGTAGAGCGGAAGACGTGGTGACAAATCAGGTTATTGGTTTCATGAATGAGGTCAAGGATTTCCATCTCTTAGTAGTATCTCTAAGTGTTCAGAGTATGGCTTTGAATTTTAAATAACTCCTATGTTGGAAGAAGTCGAGGAGAAGAGGCTTACTTATACCAATTGCAAGAAACCTCATTTACCATTGAATTGATCCTATACTCATTTAGAGAAGCTTTTCCACATAGAAATCTCCAGGTTTAAACCCGTTTTGTATTTCATTGACAATGAGAGTCCTTAAGGATATAGCCTTGAGTAAAGGCTCTCAAAATGTCTATTCTTAGGGTGCTAAATCTCTTGGAGTCGGCACAAAGGAATTTGTAGAGATCGATTCTCGTGCAGGTATGGACTGTTCTTTAAATCCAATAGGAGATGATTGCTTAGATGTGAAAAAGGAGGATCCTTACTATTCAAGAATGGAAAGCAGTCACTCTAATGTCATCCAAATCAACAATGAGGTAATGGAATCTATCAAGCAAGGTACCTGTTTGTAGAAAGATGAGTATAATGCCATGTCAAGGGTAAAAAACAGATTGCCTAAGGCATAGTTGATCCAAGATCGACGTCGAAAACCGTGAACAATTCAATTTGAAACGGTCAATAGATTATTAAGGTATTTTCTTATGTGACCTGTGCTGTGTGCATTAGCTGAACATAGATGTTTGTCAGTGTTCGACAGTCAAGTCCATCTGAAGTTGAACATTGGGTGACTATTCACTCTTGATCAGAATTACAAGATTAGAAATGAAATACAACTAATTTCTTTTCATCATTACAGATCTTGCATTATTCTGATGTATGCCACAATCTTTGAATTACCAAAGCTAACAAATCTCAGATATTGTGGTTTCCAGCAGCCCTAGTCTCCATGGCTCAGCTACACAGCTCATTTACACAATTGCAGAACTTACTAACACAAATAAGAGACACTAAAGAATACACAAGTCGTAAGTAGTATAACTATACAACCACAAGCAAAATCAAGAAATTCTCAATATCAAAATATCAAACAGTAGCTAAGCATTACATGACCATGAATAAGCTGACTGAAAATTCAATTGCAAATTGAAACTCAACTCGGTGAGATTTGTTTAAGCCGCTGACATAACCTAACAACTGAGAGTTAGAGCTAAACTGACAACTCAGTTGCAAATTGAAATTCAACTAGGTGCGATTTGTTTAAGCCGCTGATATAACCTAATAACTGAGAGTTAGAGCTAAATCAACAAGCCAAAAGGAAAAAGGTAATTTGGCTTGAATTTGAAGCACGATTTATAGAACAAACTTACTTAGGCCACATTTATACATATTGTAGAGCGTACAAAGGCAAACATGAGATGCAGATTACTCAAGCTACACTATTCATTGAAAAATTTCACATTTCAAATATCAACTTCGGCACTCTAGCCGCCATCACAATAAGCAAATTGAATTTGCATGTTACTGGAGAAAACGCTACACATTCCTCAGCGATTGAAAGCTACGTTAACTGTAGAACTAGACGAAGCTGCAAAACATCTAAAAATTAAAGCTAATTGAAGCAGAAATTGCGTCCGAAAAGAATCATCTAAGTCAACTGTATCAGCGATTTCGAATTTCTACCAAATTTATTTGCAGATAATATGTAAGTCATCGAAATCAAAATTGAATTCGCAGTGTTAAAGAAAACATTACACTCAAATCAGCGATAGAAAGTTTTCCAGACAACAAAACTAGCAGAAGCAACCAAACAGCTGAAAATTAAAGCTAAATAACGAAGGAAGATCGAAATGCTTCAATTACAAAACATGAATTGTGAAAAACAAACTCACTTGAATCATCTTTATCAAGAATTTCGAACTTCTTGCGGAAGAAACTACGAATTACATCGCCAGAAGCATCGGCGAGCTTATTCGCAACATCAGCGAATCGTTCGATGTCGTCATTGTTGAAGCCTAATTCTAGGAGGTCAGTTTGATTGTTCGAGAGCTCCGAATTTGACGCCGCCATTGAAATTGAAGTGAGATTTCTTCGAGAAGAAAGAGAGAGACGCGAGGAAGAGAGAAAGGAGGAGATGGAAGAAAAGCAGAGCGATTGAGTATGATGATGTTTAGGAATGAAAGCGGAAGGATTTGAGGAGAGAGGAGGAAATGCAGAAGATTGTGAGAGAAGATGAGTTTGCGACAACATTTGCGCTGAGGAGAGAGAGAGAGAGAAAAGGGGCGGGAAGGAGAAGAGGAGAATGTGAGAGAGGAGAGAGAAAATGAATATTCGCTGGAGCGTAACTCGTTAAGGGGGTGTTTGGTTAAAGAAAATAAGGTATGAGGTATGGGTTTAGAATGACTAAAACCTATACCTAGTGTTTGTTTGCAATATTTTACATTTCTAAACCTATACCTTAAACCCATAAGGTATGGGTTTTAAACCTGAGGGGAGGTGGGTATACTCATACCAAACCTTCAAGCATAAAAATAAAAGAAAAAATTTATTCCAAGATAAATCCAAACACATGGAATCAAGTATCAAGTTCCAACCCCATACCACCCTGATTTCATTCCTTATTCCAAACCTATACCACTTTGTGAACCAAACGCCCCCTAAGTAGTTAAGGAGGAGGGTTGTGTCCTTGACTACTTTGTGCTGTGTTGTGCAAGTGTTTGTTCCCAGGTGGCAGGTGGGTTGGTCACGCTGGGTAAGCTAATGGTTTGTTTGAGACAATAATAAACTAAACTAATACTCCCTCCGTTTTTTTTAGTTATTTACTTTAGCACACAGACCAAGGAAACATGTAGGGACCATTGAAAAGTAGAGCAATAAAGCATAAAGTAGTTGTCTTTTTGTATGATGAAGATAAAAATAAGGGTATAAAGGTAAATAATATGTGGGTACCACATACTAAAAGTAGAAATATTTGGCAAATGTAGCAACTAAAAATAGACATGTCTAAATGGTAAAATGTAGCAACTAAAAAAAGGTGGAGGGAGTAAGTAACAAACTAACCATTAATGATTTTCTAGGTTATTTTTGTTAGGTTGATCGCTTATAAAGTCGCTCAGGTCAAGTCACAAGGACGGACTCTAGATCTATTGCAATTATAGTAGAAGTGTACGTGCTAGGTTAGCTGACCAATTTTTTGGAAAAAGACGAGAAATCAAGCTAGTAAGTGGCATGTTGGTAACTTGCGGTAGTGTCAGTGGCACCGAGAGCTCGTTTTGGTGGCAATGAAAGGATCGTGTTGTTAGTGACAATACTGGAGGGTCGTACTATCTTTTGAACAACTCTAGATGAGCTCAAAATTTTCTGTGACATTTATATTCTCCCAATAAAAGCTTTACGTGTTTCATAACAACTACTTATTTATTTTGTTGTTTGCAACTCCTCTTCTATCGATTTATGCTCTTTGAGCATTTAAGAGGGAGCCACAAACTCACAACTTCATTCATTTTCTTGAATCATCACATTATTTTTCAAATTTTAGATCGTTACATATTCAATGATGAGATTTTTATCTGATTCTTACCGTCGTTATATATTCTTGATAGTGTTTCCACCATATAAATCTATCAAGTCTCTCTAGAAATTTAGAAAGTACTTTCCATTTATTGGGCAAAGGCTTATATAACTCCATACTTTTACTCGCAAGTACTTGTGTTGTGTAAGGGTCATTAGGCTAAGTAACCTTAGGGAATTGATCAACTTACAAACTTATTTAAGAACAATTTATAGGTAGAAATGGCTACAATATATACAGAACAGTAAAGATCCAAACTGTTGTTTGTGCCTTGATTTATTGAAGAAGAATGAGAGAGATTCGAAGATGGTGAGGCTGGAGTGGTGCGTCGCACGCACGGCAAGTGCGCTGTACGCACGGAAGGTGCGCCAGACGCACGGCCGTGCGCGGCACGCAGGCTAGTCTTGTGTGCTTTCTTCTTTTCCCAACTGCCCAGACGGGGTATTGAAGGCCCGGGCGAGTGATCACGGTTTTTGCAAATTGCATCTCGATGCAGGAACTTTGAGATTCTCTGCCCCGGGCGGGCACGGGTGTATCCCGAATGGGCTGTCTGCCCAGGAGGGTGAGTCCTTGCCCACGCGAGCTATTTGGCTCCGTTTTGCGGTTTGCACGATTTAATCCTAATTTTTCCGAATTTACTTGGTTTTGTTTAGGGTCATTTTGGAGGTCACGCATATATAAAGCATCCTAAAGTCATTTGAAAACCCTAAGATTCAAATTAGCCACAAAATATAACTCTCTCTCTCCTCCTCACTCTCTTCTTCTCCATTGTAATTTCTCCATTAGAGAGGTCAAAGAAAAACTCCAAGGTTCTTACTTGTGGATATAGGTCAAGGTTGATCGAACCACGTTAACTCTTTATCTCTCTTTATTACTTCTATTTCTCATTTAAAATTTTGAACATTTATTATTGAACTTGAAGTTAACTAGCAAACCCTAGATCCTATAAATTACATTTATTGCTAACACAAACATTAAGCAAGATCATCTCCAATATTAACCAGGATGGCCAACGCAAGCAAATAAACATAATTAAAGCACAATCATCTTACACCCCTAAATTAGACACACTTAGTGCTTGGTGGGTGGCACCACTACAACACGACACCAGAAAAAAAAAACTACATGATCGCCTAGTCTTGAAGCACAAACTAACCCTGCGCAAATGTAGTGGATGCGCATGATGGATTATTCAACAACAAAAGCATCATATCTCCTGTACATGATTTTGCACCCAAAGTTGCAACATGGCAAAAGCTACGCCTAGTGGTGACCAGTGCCGGGTAATTTGTCCTTTATCTTGTCCATGAACCCTTTCTTCTCATGCTCGTCCTCGTGATGCTCGATGGTCGTAGTCGTAGTTGTGGCTATGGTGGTGCTCACAGTCTGTTCTACGTTCTTGTTATCTTTGTCCTTGTGCTTCCCTCCCATCAACTTCTCTCTGATTTTTTCTCCTATTCCTTTCTTCTTGCGTCTCCCACCCTCATGTACATGCCCTTCACCTTGTCCTTCACTCTCCGACTACAACAAATTCAAAGAAAAGCGGTTAATATATATTGAGAGATGTGCATTACAGCCAGATTTGTCTAGAAACATAAAATGACTGTCTACAGCTCACGAACTTTTTCCAATCAAACTTTGGAATGCTCGCCTCTAGAAAAATTTAAGACTTGAATAGTTTACAAGCCAGCTAAGCTCATTAACACCCTAGTGACATACTAATCGATAATTAAAGACATCAGCAATAATCAAGTAGTGCACTGATGTGTATGAAAGTCTAATGTTACATGTATTTAAAAACATAAAAAGCATATGTTTTACATGGAGTAAAACAAGACACGTAGCACGTACCATTCCTTTTTTAAAGATACTCCACCAACTCCTATCACATCTACTTTTTAAATAAAATAACATTTGCTAATCACACTACAACTTTTCACCTTAAACTATCGTATCCCAACACGTGTTCAGATCTTTCTGGAATGGAAGAAGTAATATATTAGTATAGACACACTGTTTTACATCGATCAGCAAAAAAAAGAAAAAAAAAAACTCCCACAGAAGTTGGTCTTACTCACCGAGGTAGAACTAGAGCTCGAGCCACTACGTTGAATCTCTCCAGTACCACCAACACCACCAATCTCCTCCGTCTCTCTCCTCGGCTGGAATTGCCCACCTTCCATAGCAGCTCCAAGCGTCCCAGGGCCAGGTGGTCCGGTATCATGGCCGTGTATCGCCTCTCCAATAGTCGTCCCATGGACATGTGGTCCGGCTTCACGGCCATGCACCGCTTCTCCAAAAGTCGTGGACTGCATCCCGGCACCGGGAGTGCTAGAGGCGGGGATTGGTGTAGTGGTTTCGGACGACGTAAACGCAACACCAGTGAGTTGCATGGGGTTGCCATGCTCATCAGTAAGCTTCACCGGATGTCCATGCTCATCCGTTAGCTCTACTGGATTTCCATATTCATCCCTTAGATGTGCGGCCATCTTCCTCCACACCAAAGAAAAAAAAAACACTACACCAAAATAAACTTGGCTATAAAATTCTCAAATCTCAATACTTGGATGTTTTTTTTTTCTTTCCTCCTTTCTGCTAGTTTAAAGATAGGGGTAAGAGTCTTAGAGATATGCACAAATTAGATAACGTTGCACACTTGCACCGTGCATGCATATATTTTTGTGTTTGGTTGTGAAAGAGAGTGAACACGTAATCATGCTAGATTTTGTGAGAGGTATCCACGTTTGCTAAAAGATGGTTGTGAGGTGTCTTACTGCGGAGGTGAGAATGTGACATGTGGCGGATGTCTTATGGATGGTTTGGGTTGGCCGAGTGTTGGAATGTTTTGTCTGGACTGTGGAAGAGTATTGAGCTTTAATTTCTAAATTCTTGTACACTTGTCTGTCCAGTGGGGTCGTGGGCAGAGATAGACATTAGTCTAGGACCCTAACCGACTCAACCCTAATTCAGGGTCTGGGTCCAATTTTGTCTGGACCTTAAGGGTTCGGGTTCGGATTCGGATTTGGGTCTTAATATTCTAGACTCATACGGTCATACCTTACTCAAACCCACACTTGGACCCTAAAGTTATTTAATATTTTTTTGCCTTTTGCGTTTTAGAGAAAAACCTTTGTATTTATCCTAAAATTATAACTTTTGTCATTTGGACCTAGACCATAGTCCCAAACCCTAGACCCTATAGATCATAAATACAATCGAAAGTCAGGAAATATAAATTGTGTTGAAAATTTGGCAAAAATAAAGGAAATAAGCTAGACCCTAGACTCGGACCCTAGACCCCACAAACCCTAAGGGTCTGAGTCCAAGTCCATCTTTTCTAGACCCTTTGGGTCCAAGTCTGGGTCTGGGTCCAACAAAATTTTTAGGGCCGGATCTAGGGTATGGCTAGACCCGACCCAAATCCTACCCATGCTCAACCCTAGTCATTGGAATATACTTTCTCCTTTTTTTACTTACTATCTATTTTAGGTGGGGATGAAAGAAAACTTAAGAAAAAAAATTCTAAGATGTTGCTCACTTCAAGTGAGACAATGTAATATGCCTGAATTTGTAAAGATTTGATCTAATTTTTCTAATCTAATCTGACCTTCTCTTTTAATTAAACTTTGATCATATTTTTATGCAAAATTTTCTAAAAATATTCTTATTTCTATAATTTTATTATATTCTTCTCAATGTTGACCTTCTCTTTTAATTAAACTTTGATCATATTTTTATGCTAAATTTTCTAAAAATATTATTATTTCAATAATTTTATTATATTCTTCTCAATGTGCTTCAGATATTTAATTATCATAATTATATTACTAAAAAAAATTAAATATATTAATGATAATAAGTAAATGGAAATGAAAATAATCTTATTTCGATCTTGTCTGAATATTTTTTTATCTAGCTAGTCTGAATTAGATTCTAACAAGGGATCACAGCCTAAGTTACTGTTATAAAAATTATATCACCGGAGTTCGAGAAGTACGAGTAGTACATATTTACAAATTACAACACGCATCCAATATGTTACGAAAACATGGAAATGAATTGTTTTGTTGACACCCGAGATCTACTATGAGTTCTTGGATATGATTAAATGATTCTATTAGAAAACCACTTGGAACATCAAAGAAGTATTATGCACCCCTTGCTTGTTCAGATTGTACGTACTTTAGAAGTACATTAGACGATTTGAGAATCGTAAATAGAGAGTATTTCTTTCAGAACATATTACTTTGAATTCTTGCTTTCAAACGAATTGAAATGTACAGAACATGAATAAAGATCAAAACCATAATAAATCACTTGCCCACTTGATTTACTACCTATAACTTCCTATCATATTTTATATCCTATATTTTCTTCTTTACAGTGTCATACCACCACGCTAAACCCTTTATATCAGAGAAGATATACCAAATTAATTACGATCTAAACAAGCCATGTTTAGCTTCCGTCACATATTTTACGTCGTGTCACCCATCTTTTATCATCATGTTACCTAAGTAGTAACAAACTCACACAAACCTGCAAAAAGAACTTAAATCAGTGTTCAGTGAAAGAATTTTAAGCGCTCTGACACAAAAATCAAACCTTTAGAGTGTGTTCTCTTCAGCTTAGAAGAATAAGTTTCGGGAGTTTATTAGGTCTATTCAGAATTGATCAAAGCCAATCAAGTGTGAACACAAGGTGACATCAGGTTTGATCAAGTCTAATAAGTTCATTTCATTTATTTGTGTGAAAGAACACACCCTAAGGCTAACACAAAAATGACATGTAATAAATGACATGAACCAATAAAAGTAGTGATCTTTTGAACTATGTTGCTCGGACTCGGGTTATTCATGTCGAACACAAATATGTGTCCAAGTCTTTGATCTGGCTAATTTATAAAAAACTGCCATAATTTTTAGCCCAAAATGGAGTATCAAAGTATCCAAATCCTCGTCAAAATGCAAGGATCTAATGCGGGTACTTGAGGTAAACTGAAAAGTCCGAGTAACATAGCTTTTAAGCAACCTTTAACTTGTTATAAGAACACTCACCTCCACGGTTTCAAACAAAGCTAAGGAACTCATTCTCTGCTAGACTTTGCCCAAAACAAACCCTTTTTCCTAATAGATGGGCTTTCTGAAGCAGATTTGTTACCCTTAGACCCAAAGGAGAAATGCCGCTTAAGAAATGGCTTCGCGGCGGAAATTTTCAAGCTAGAGCTGTTCACAAGCTTGGGGCTCTTCCCTTCATGTGCACCAGCACTTCTCTTCCAATAATCAAAATCAAAAGAGGCATTGGTATCCACAACCCGGTTCTTCAACTTCTTGCTATTTCTTGCTTTAAATTCTTTTTCTGCCTTCAGCATTTTTCCAGTCAGTTTCAGGGTTTGCTTCTCCCCCAAGGTACAAACCGGGCAGGTAGGATCATATTTGTTGATTTCGGGCGTTATAGTCTCCAAGCACTCCGCGTGATAGACATGCCCACATATCAAAACAGCAACTACAGATAGCTCGTTACCTGCAATGATTTTTTGGCTGCTCCAAGCTGATTTCTCAGATAGGAGCTTGGAGCAAATCCCGCACGTTTGAAAATCCACAGATACTGACCGTGAATTGTGGCCACTTGTTTTGTTCAATTTATCATGAGAAAAGCTGAAGGAGTCGCTATCAAATGACCACCGCTCTCTCTGTGATGCCGACATAAGTTCTGAGAAGGCATGAGCTGACCAGCCATCAGAGAACCTACCATAGGAACCCCGAGTTGAGAGGTTGCTTGCAGCAGAATTCCCATACGGAACCTGCCCTTCTTCAGAAACAGAATTCATACTAGGTGAGTTTCTCCCAGAGCTGTGGCTATCGGATGCCTGATGAGCTAGCTGGTGAGCTGGCGAGGCTTGAGCCCATCGAGATGGTGTTGGTGAAGGTGAAGGTGAAGGTGAAGGTGGACGTGGATGACTTTGAGATGAGAGAGGTGACGCGCATAAAGAAGTTGTATGAATTGAGGGTGATAATTTAACAGAAGCAGGGTCTAAAACTAGTGGAGATTCTGTATATTGCTTCACCTAAAAATATCAGATAAGAACAAATTTGTAAATTATTCGAACATTTCATGGTGAGAAAGAAAAGCATATTGCTAGAAAACACAAAACTTCCCATACATACCTCTGTACAGGCAGTCCTCTCGACAGATTGACCTGCCATAACAACAAACATGAAAATGTTGAGAACACAACAAACTTCTCATGTTCTTTTTCTTTTTTGTTTCCCCAAGGAAAGAAGGGGAGTTGACGATTGGAGTACAGATAAAAAGTAAAAGACAAAATCAAGGTACCAAGAGGCTGCCTATAAATTTTCTTGGAGTACAAACACAGTAGGCTATACATGGCTAAAACACAGAATATCATGAACTTAAAAGATGTGACCAAAAGAAGATATGAAAGTAAAGCTCAAATTAGATGTAAGGTTTCAGCTATATGAGTGAACAATAAAACCAAGGACTACGGAGTTGACTTGTAACACAAATATTGAAAAATTTAGTACCATAATTATTGGAGAACATAAGTGGAGGCACTCAAAGTCTCAAACTAGCTACCTACCTTCATCTGGTTGCTAGAGCGAAAACAGTCATTGATGATTTGATGCAACAAGGCAACAAGAATAACCTGACATAATTGCCAGGGTAGCTTCCACATCTAGCGGAGTTCACGAAGGTTAAGTAGCCTAACCCCTGACAAACTGAGAGGCAAGCTACCTGTATCATAACAAAAATTCTAGACTCCATTGACGAAAATCAAAACCTGACAAAGCCTTTGACATAAAGACCTTCGTACACGACAGCAGCAATATACCAGGCCTCATTGCCTTGTCAATCCTCACTACAATCTAGAACCTCAGTAACAAGGAGAAATCACACGTTATATGGTTGATCTCAGGAATTTGAGCTACAACTCTAGGCTAGCATTTATACTATTTTTAGATAAGTAGATATGGAGGGAAAGTGAGGGATTTATATTCCCTTGTTTGGATATGACATAGGAAATGGGAAGGGAAAAGAATTGGAAGGATCCATTTTCCTTTTTTTTAAATAAATCGGATCCTTCCAGAAATGGGAAGATTTGAAACGAAAATTGAAGACCACACTTTCCTTCCCCGCACCTCCCTTTTTCTTCCCTCTTTTTCACTTACCTCCCTTTCCATCCACAGATGCTAACCAAACACACTGTTAAGGAATCAATGCAATTTCCTACATACGAAATTACGAACAGCAGAAATTATTGTCCCAAAGCCCAAAAGAAATTGGAAAAAAAATTAAAATAAAAAGTTATGAAATTGTACATTCAATCAGTGATAAGGAAACAAAGCAAACAAGATCCTCTCACACGGTTATACCTCATACTTTGTCTCTCTCTCCTATCCCTATGTGCTACCATCATAAATGCATATATAAAACCTAAATGAGTTTTGGATGGAATCACAGCTCTTTCATGCACAATTTTGAAGGCTGTCATCTTCCAGCTAGCAACTTCTGTGGGAAAGGGAGTTCACACTTCAGAGAAATGTTTATTTAACTTCTACATCCAGATTTTAATAGAAATCCTTCACTATCAATGCAGCCAGAAGAGCTTCTTATGCATAAGACAGTAGCTGCAACGTCAGAAACAATTAGAAAAGGCATGTCCGCAAGTTAGACAATGACATCCAAAATGATAGCTTTCTCAACCTCCTATAGACTACAAAAACTGGCTTCCTAGGAATAAATCCAAGATAGGACCAGCGGCGGCTAGTTAACCATGGAGTTCAACCCACAACAGGCTTACAGAAGATGTTCCAAAAGCACAACTCCGCTGATCATAGTGAGCGATAAGAAGGTTCGAAACCATTTCATGTGAAACAAGACTTATCAGCACCAGTTTGACTTTACCTGAAAGTACGAAACAACTACACACATCCTAATGCACAACTAAATATGGCCCTTTAGTTCTTTATCTACATCAAAAGTTGGAAAATTAAAACCTCAGTACTAGTCAAGTCAAAGCCTCTCTCTCTCTCTCTCTAGATATATAGATAGATCTAGACACATTGATAGGGACAACTATATAGATGTAAAAATAGAAAGATTGATAAATCCATGTCTTCTGTCTTAGAAAGGAAATGCAACGAGCTAATATTCTGTTTGGCAATTAAGGTACAATTGACCAAGGCCATTGACAAAAATTATACTATGTATATATCTAATGTAGACTTGGTAGCTAGAGTACTTTAGCTAATTGGTTAATGCATAGATGATGCTCCAATGTACTTAAAAGGACATGTGATCTGGATTGAACATCATATTCTTAACTTCTATCCGTCGAGCTGTTCTTTAACTCATCTTTACTTCTTTTTCCTTCTCTTCTTTTTCCCTTTTTCCCTTTTTCTGGGTGGAAAATGTCATAGTCATTTATTTAAAACATGCTGAAATCTTTTGGCAAACACCCAACATCCTTGAAGGGCCTTTATTACGGCAAAAAGAAATGGTTGCATAACTGATGGATGCACCAATTTATGAGAATTAGACACTTGCATTCATAAATCGTAGCATATGTACATTAAGGCATAAGAGGAAAACGACAAATCATGATACACCAATCCCTAACGCAATCTAGATGAACATCAAAAATCAAAAGAGATTATTAAGCAATGTAAGAAAAAGGAATCGACGAAGGATTTACCTGAGGCAGATGTTTTTAGGCTCTTGGTCGTTTCCTGGTTAACTGGAGACTTGCGGCGTGAACCCATTCGATAACTCTCCAATGAACTACCTCCATCTGACACCTGTGCTGATACATCAGTTGCAGACTTCACATCTATTGCGTCATTCCTGTTGGCCACATCAGACAACCAACCTATGGAAGATTCTTCAGCAGCTACTCCAACTCGGCTATCCCATCGAAAACTCCATGTTGGAGAGTGCCTAAAATTTCTGTGCAGAAATTCGCCACTAGAGCCATGTTGTATGTGTCTGTCCCTGGCTGCAACACAACAAGCAGCTCCCATATTTGCTCATACACCAGATCAAATCTTATGCTGCTAGCATCCAAGTCGTTTACCCCTTAACCACAAAGTTTAGTGCCAGTAGAATCAATCACATCCTCCGAAAGACTGAAAAGGAAACATATACTATGAAAAAACTAAGACAACCATGTGAAGCATATTGCATATCCAAAAAATGTACTCATACGACTAAAAAAGTACTCCATCTACTGGTTCTCACCACACCCAAACAATCAATTTCTGCAATGCGATTGATCCAAAACTCTGTGATTACCTTTGCCATTGACTAGTGCCTACCAATCCCATTACCCACGTCATTTCAAGACGGAAAAACCGAACTTTGAATAAATCAAACTACTACGAGACTTCAAAAATGGTGTATGCACAAACACACAACAATCTTCACCCATAATAAATATGAAGCAACAAGAGATCGAATACTGTAACATGAACACAAGAAGTTCCGATTAAAACAGTGACATTCCATATTTACAACAAAGAACATGAACTCGAAAATCAGCGGTCAAAACAAGAACAATACCCAAATCAGCACCAAAAACTATTAATGTTATCAAACTACCCATGATACGATTTTTGCTTCATGATCAATATTGCTCAAAATCACATGAAAATGATTGCTCTCGTTCAAACAACACCATAATAATAAAAAATCATACACAATTAAAGCTCAACAAATTATTACAGAACTAACTCTAAACTCAATACAACAGTCCCAAATTTCATATAAATCAAAAATAATAATTAAAAAAAACATAAAAAAAAAAAACTAAAAACAAGTAGAAAACCTCAACAAGTGAGAGAAGCAGCTAGTAGAGAAAATGAAGAGTGAAGAACCTAGAGTGAATGTCTAAATATATATAGTGTAATAAAAAAAATTACATAATTAATTGATTAATTAATTACTAAAACCCTCATAATAATAAGAAAAAAAAATCATTTAAAAATTCCGGAAAATACAGAGGTCAGAAAAGATCCGAATTAAATTGCGATTAAACAGAAAAAAAGGAGAGAAAATGAACAGTCAGAAAAAAAAAAACATTCAAGAGTTTACGATTCAGATTATTAAACACCCAAATCAAAAAAAGCAATAATAACTAAATTATCGCAAGATTTAGTTACCAAAAATCTCGCTAATCACATCTAACAATCTTCAAATAATAAAAATTTCCTCAGACACTAAATAAAATTAAAGAAAAAAAAACATCAAAAAATGAGGAGAAAAAAAGGGTAAAAAGACAGAGAAAAAAATGACCTGAAACTGCAACTGAGAACGCGCCACAGAGGAGAGAGAAAGTGAGAAAGAAAGAAGAGGAGAGAGATTCTGATTCTAGTTTTCGTCTTGGTCTATAAGTGAGAGGTCGTTTTTGACGGTTGTAATTTAACGGCGTTAAGTTGATACAGTGAGTAGGACTGGCCGACTAGATGGAAGTTGGTACAGTGAGTAACGGTGTTAAGAATATGGACCTATTTGTGGGTGAGTCGAGTTTGGCGGAGTTGGAAATTTGCTTTTGTAAAGTCTTTGGTTTCTTATTTTGGTAATGTGTTTTTTATTGGGTCTTATTTTGGTAATTAATTAGAAGAAAATTTGGAAAAAATTATAATTATAGTATGGTTCCGGTCTTTTAAAGATGTGTATATCATTTGTGTATTATGTCTAAAATTAGTTGATTATGATGGGTAAACTTTTAATTAAAAGATACTTAATAGGGAATAATTTAATAATCATTGCTTATAAGATACTCCCCTCCGTCTTATTTTTAGTGCTTCTATTTCATTTTGGTGTCCCAAAATGTTCTTCTTATTTCTCATCTTTCTATTTTTGAAATGGTACTTTATTGCTAAAATATCATCATTAAACAATTATTATTCTTGTTTTATGCTCATTTTTACATAGATGTGGCAAAAAGCGACACGGCCTGCTATCTCGGTCCGAACCCGACATGAAATTAGCAGGTTTGGGTCAAGGTGTTCAACCTGTTTAAGTAAGCGGGTTGAACCGACACGATTCCGTTTATTAAACATGTTTTGTTCAGATTAAACATGTTTAGTTCGGGTTGAACTTTCTAGCCCGAAGCCGACATGATAACCCGTTTAAATACTATGCTACTTTTAATATTATCATTTTGGCTTGAAATAGTTTGAATATCTTTTTTAACTATATAAGATTTAGTCTTTGTTTGTTTTGATTTAGTTTATTTCGGTAAAATAATAGAAAATTAGAAGTGGGTTAAAAAGATGATACATGAGGTTGATTTGTTTGGTTAATGCATATGTTCACGCTTGATAAAGGGGTAATAAACGGGTCGGTAACCCGTTTAAAAACGGGTCGGTTTAGGGTTGATGTTTGTTGACCCGTTTAATAAACGGGTCGGATTAGGGTTGGAAGGGTTTGACCCGTTTACTGATGAACCCGACATGAATCTGACACAATACGACATGTTTACCAGCTCTAATTTTACATGGAGAGTTGTAGCCACATGGCCCATATTTAATCTTTGTCATCATTTTTATGTGGAAAGTTGTAGCAACATTTAATATATGTATTTTTCCATGCAAATATTCATTTTTTCAATGCAAATACTTATCTTTCCAATGCAAGTACTATGAATATTTAAAGCAAATGATAAGTTCCTTAATCCCCGTGCAAAATGAGAAACAAGCACTATAAATCGTGACGGATGGAGTACTACATATATTCGTTTCACAATACATGCATGCACCATTTTCCTCTTTTCGATGTTTCACAATACATCTCCTCCTTTAAACATAATCACAATTGGGTTTGAAATGCAATCACAACCCTATCTCTCCTCACCCTTGATCTGTGTGCCATATTGAATTGGTGCATGTATTGTGAAATGGAGATAGTATGTCGTTCGTTTTATAATAATTGAAGTAGTTTGAATTATGCACAATTTATATGGCTCATTTTTTACCACCAGTATATAAAATAAATATTGTTAATTATATGAGATGTTCTAAGATTTATCTCAATGTATATTTTCAACACCTCAACTTTTCAAAAAAATAGATTATTAATGATATCAAGGGCCAAAGGTTTACATTGACAAGTATTTTGTCAAACTATTGCAATTATATGGGACAAATAGAGTATCATTTATTACTACTAAAACAAAATTAAAAAATAACGCATGTCACCCTCTGCTTATTAAATTTCTCACATGAATACTTTTAACCACATATAAAGAATCATCTCAATGAGTACATTATCAACTAAATTTAACTTTCGTAAATTTTAATTGGTTGGTTCATGAAAGAAACTCAAGTATGAACACCATGCTTGTTGCTCCTAGATGTACCATATAATTTGCCCCAACACAGATTATTATTGTCATGTAAAAATATAACTGTCATATTTGTGATTAAATAATAGTTATGGAGAACAAATGATCAATAGTTGGATACTTTTGAGTTTTGATCTTACAATTTACTTAAGAGTTACGACTACTAATTTTTGACGGTGGAATCCTTTATTTTCTGTTTACTGCATTTGCCTAGTCCGAATTCAACAAATAATGTTTGGTCGAAGAGCATACTGCGTAAGTTCAACTTTTAGCTGTCAGTCACTCAGTTGAATGGACTTTATGAAAGGATTTTCGTATTTCCTTTGTCATTTAGGTGAGCTAGATAGATTAAACTGGATAGCTGACTGGATCATATTCATACATAAATTGATAAGCATATTTGTTAGATTGTCATAAAATAGCATGTTTGCAGTTTCCAGTGATTTATGTCCGAAAATTTTAAATTATAGTCATATAGTGTACTCAACTACTCGTCGTAGTTACATTCCATTTCAAATTATGGGCCATACTTTTTGATTTAGGTGAGAGACCAATACACATGCAAATTTAGCCATATGCAAGCATTATATACATACATATCATATATTACCATAATATTTAGTTGAGGGAAGCCTATCAAGGCAAATTAAATATCACGAGTCAAATATCAATAACAAAGTTAGGAAAACCATGGTCCTATTGTTACATATGCAAGCCTAATAGTCCAATAGAGTTAGTAGGTTCCAAAGACACGTTGTGGGCTTCGGAAATGTTCGAGGAAAAATTGTAGACGAATTGGAAAGTTTTTGTTTGCCGGCAAGGCAGAAACCCTCGCCCGCGGGATTTTCAAATTTCTTTTCTCTTTTTGTCTATTTTTTCTAAGTTTTTTATGTTAGGATTCTTTAGAGATTATTTATTTTTTAATAGGTTGATAATTGTATTAGGAAGATAAATAATTAGTATCCTAAGATTAGTTGGATCAGATCTTGTTATATGCTAATTCTACTAGGGATAGGATTTCATCCTCTATATAAAGGGGCTTAGGATCATTAATGTGTATGCTCATCAAATACGGGGAGAGATTACAAAGACTCTTAGGTTTCTAGTTAGAGTTCTTGAGAGAGATTGTAATTCATGGAATTTGTGAGTTTGGGTGTTTTGCTAATATTCGTTGAAGGATTAATGAAACGGTTTGTGGGTTTTCCTCTACTTCTTAAGAGAGAGGTTTCCATGTTAATTTTGCATTTGTTACCGATTTAATTGTTGCTCCTTAGATTTGTTCATATTGTTAACTTGCTACTACGCTTCCGCATAAGTCCTAACACCTAAATCCTATGACCAAACACTCAAGGATTAGTGAGCTTTTAGTAGTTTTTCCTCGCTAGTTTTGAGAGATTTTCCACATCAAAATTGTGTTTGTCATTGCTCTTATTTTTCACTCTCTTGATTTGTTCATATTATGGTCTTGCTAAATGTTCATATTTCTATATAGAAGCCACAAAATCATCCACTATTTTGGCATTTATGTTGCATTATTATATATTTGCATTAGGATAATTCGTGGCATTTATGTTGCATTAGGATAAATTGTTTTGACTTCTAACCTTTCTCTTTATAGAAAAGTTCTTATCTTGAGTTGTTGAGGAGGGGCTATGGAATTTTTGGGAGACTAGTGAAAGGCAAACTCAACTCCTTTCTTGTATGGTACGCGAAGTGCATGGAACGCATTCCATGCTTTTCTTCACCTTTCGAGAAAGTAATATTTGTTGTTTGATCAATTTATCCTTCTTTTTGTTGATTATTATAGTAACTAATCTTCATTCCACATATTTGGCACATATACTAATATATGATGCTGACTCTTGCGCATCTCACCACCTAAAAACATAAATCAAATGATTATATAAAGTAAGACAATTAGTATATTGAGAACTTAAAGAAGGGAATATTACAATTCGATGGGATTAGAGGCAATGCTTTAATTGTTGAGACACATTCTGCCAACTTTAATGACAAATGAAGGATCCGATTACAGTAGACAGAAATATACTTATTTCACGATATATTAGGATCTCAAAGTTCCTGCATATAATATTCTTAGTTGACAAATTCATTATAAGAACATCTCATATATAGGCTCTGTTCTTTTGAATTTGAATAAGTCGGCGAACCGAAATGAAATGAATAAGTACGGCCCGAAATGAATAAGTCTCGAACCGGGCAACCGAGTCCGAACTAAAGCGATCGATCCGAACTAAAGCGAGATTGAGTATTATTAATAATTACAAGTAGAATAATATTTTTATCATCATTGATAATGATAATAATTAATAATATTAATGATAATGATAATGATAATAATAATATTAATACTAATACTAATAATATGCATAATAATAATATTCTTATGAATTGAGTAATATTAATAATAATATTAATACTAATACTAATAATATGCATAATAATAATAATAATATTCTTCCTACTTTAACCAATTTCGTCTCACAAAACTATTCAAAATAGGAATAAAATAAATGCGAGGGAGTATTACTTTTCTATCTTTCACCAAAAATTACTCTTTTTATCACTAGTCTCCCTTATTTTATATTTAATGGGTCAAAAAGTACCCTATAAAAAGTTTAAAAGTGACATTGCTAAAAATCTTAACAATAATAATAATAATAATAATAATAATAATAATAATAATAATAATAATAATAATAATAATAATGATAATAATAATAATAATAATAATAATAATAATAATAATAATAAGAGTAAGAATAAGAATATAATAATAATAATTATTATTATAATAATAATAATAATAATAATAATAATAATAATAATAATAATAGTAATAATAATAATAATAATGACAACAACAACAACAACAACAATAATAATAATAATAATAATAATAATAATAGTAATAATAATAATAATAATAATAATAATAATAATAATAATAATAATAATAATGATAATAATAATAATAGTAATAATAATAGTAATAATAATAATAGTAATAATAATAATAATAATAATAATAACAACAACAACAACAACAACAACAACAACAACAACAATAATAATAATAATAATAATAATAATAATAATAATAATATAAATATAAATAATAAGTTGTGAGTGCGGGCGGGCGAAATGAATAAGTCGATGCGGCCGATCACGGCCAACCGAGCGAAATGGTACGGGCGATTCGATTCGGGCGGGCGAAATGAATTTCCATTTATTCGATCCAAAAGAACAGAGCCATAGTCTCTCCATTTTGGAGTATTAGGTTATCATCATTTCTTACTGGGTTGTTACTATTTAGTTTATTTATTTCATTATTTAATATGGAATTGACCTTTTTTTATATTATGACTCTATCCACTTTTTAACCTTGTCCACTCAACATAGTTCTTTCAAATAAAAATATTGAATATATTAATTTTTTCATTCATATGGTCCATTCAATATATTAAACTAGTTGTATATGCACGCGATGCGTGCGTCAACAGTCTTATGTAGCTATATATACAAATGGATATATTTTTTTAATCTAAAATTATTTTGGTGTGGTGATGTAAATTATTGAGGTTCTTTTATAGATGTTACTATCTTTTCAAATTGAAGGTGACTAGATTTTTTAAGCTGTTCAATACCGTCCTTTGAAAAATTTACTCGATGATTTAATAATTCCTTGTCAGCGGCTTTAGTATAGTTCTTTAACGATTGTAAATGTCAATAAACCATATTGTTTGAACTTTGTAAATACAAAGTATTATGTTGTTAGGATATATCGCTTATTTTTTTTATTGAGAATTCTAATTAGTTTCATGAATTGATTGTGTCGATCTATTTTGTCATGTTATTAATGTTGATTGCATATTCCATTTTTTACTTATTCTATATGGCAAGTTGAATTGATTATCATTTTTTAATTTTTATAAAAAGAAAACATTATTTTAAATTATTAAAGGGTATTATAGTCATTTTAAAGGGGAACGTCATACCTCCTCCCTTGGCTTATATAATAGGGATAATGAAAATGTAATTATACTATTCTTGTCAATATTTTGTTTGCAAGTGTCAACAAATTGCTACTTTTATAGTTTCTATAAGTCACTACTCTAGTCACCCCTATTATACCATATAACTCACCTTTTTTATACCTACTATCCGAATGAGCATTATGTTTTTCATCTGAGTTGGATCCTCTGCCACTATTTCATTAGATTTTTCAACGAATATAGTTGTCACCCATATCATACCCTAAGTCATTCCATCTTACCATATAGACATCTATTAACCATTGGCCAGTTGGCCTAGTGGTAAAGATTTGGCCTCATGACTTCAAGGTCATGGGATCAAATCCCACTAGGGGCACTTTAGGGTGGAGGTTTCCCTTACCATCTCCTCCCTTCAGTAGTAGCCGACCGCAAAGCACATTGCTTTGGTTATATATACATGTGCGAGGTGTCAGTTCAGTAGGGTTCTTCATCTTACCAAATAAAAAAAAAAAATATATAGACATCTATTAATATACACAATTTATACAAACAATATAATCTCAATTTATTTTGAGATTTGTATAAGTAATATTTTCAAGCAATTATTAGTCATTGCTCATTTTCCCTCCAATAAGTATTTTCTTATAAACAATTATTTGTACATAGTTACTAGTATGTAGTATACAATTATCGTCCTAGCTGAGCAAAAGGTGATAGCCTAGTGGTGTTGGCATCACCTCCGATCCCCGAGTCTCACCCATTGCAAGGAGGGATCCCCAATTTCACCCTCTCCTTGCAAGGGACTTCATCTTACCTTTAAAAAAAAATAATATCGTCCTAGCTCGTGGACTACAATCTGAATAGAAAATGTATATTTGACAAGCTTGTTAAAAATTGAGGGACTTTATTCTTGTCAGATTTGTAATTTAGTTGAGATGAGAAAGTTGCTTTGGTAGGAGCAACTACTTGTTTAGTACTTTTTGATCAAGTATTGAATTGATAAATGCTAGTATGCTACAATGCAATTACATAACCACACATCAAAATCTTCTATCATATATATAGAATAACTAATCACATACCTACAAAGATAAATACTCCGTTTTCTTTTGTTGTTCATATTTGGAATCGGGGAAAAAAGCCGTCGAACTCAAAAAATGGGCAAGATTCCACTATTTTAAATAAAATTAAATTAACTAAAAATGAAGATTCTAGCCCTTTAGAGTTATTCATGTTAGACAACCAATGATACAAAAAGTTTGATGGGTAAAAGAGTAAAGTAACTACAAACTAGTGTAAACACATTTATTCTTTCTTTGAGTTACTCTATGTTAGACAACCAATTAGGCAAAATTTTGAGGGGTTAAAAGGTAAAAAAAATGACTACTAAATAGTGTGAACATATTTACTGCAACATAAAACTAATAAGAACTTTAATTCATAGATTATATTAGTTATGGAAAGATTCAAAATAGGAACAACATATTGAAATTTTACAATGGAGAATACAGGAACAACAAAAGAAAACGGAGGGAGTAATACATAATAAGTTTGAGCTAGATTCAGATGTTCAATGAAAGGCTCAACTTATTTTGAAAAATAATGAAATAAACATTATTTGACAAATAAAATCATTTATATTAATCTAACTCTTATCACTATCCTACCTCATTCGACTCATAAAACAAATTAATCTAATTTATTTGA